>CM057455.1:283370000-284570000 GCA_016271365.2 Neoceratodus forsteri | reverse complement strand
CCTACTTAGGTAGTCTGTGGGCAAACATCCAGGTTAGCATCTCATTATGCCCTGATCTGAATGCAGTTTGCGCCGGGCTAACTGTTTTAGCCCTGCGCTAAACTCGAGCAAACGTTAGCGCGGCGCAAACAGCTTGTGGAATATTATACAGTTTTCAACACTACTTCCACATGCACTGCTGTCTGCAGCTGTACTGGGACAACACAGCATAGGCACAGATGGTGGCGGTGCTGCATGCAACTGTCACACTGTGAGTCATGCTACAGTGCACAGCAGACACTACAGTAGCAAGGGGGCCAGTAGTGTGTGGACACAGCAATGCTTATGGTGTGTAGGGCAGTGATGATGACTGCACTATACACAGTGAGAGGCCCAACCTGCAGGTGTTTTACTGATAGTGGACATTACTGTTACTCTGTTGTGTGACCCACAGATGCTGCACCTCTGGCATGGGATGCTCACAGTGACATCTACATGTCTGGCTTTGTGTGCTGTGGCAGTTGTACAGCTGTGCACTATGTGGCCGGGGGGGCATATATCATCCGAAAAAGGCACACTGGTGTTGGGGTATTTCCAATACTGGCCCATGTGCACTGCATGATGTGTCCCAGCCTTGTGGCCACACCTGGTCTGTGGCACAGCCTGGCCACCCATACACTCTCCCCTCAACATCCTACATGCCCACAGTGCTGCATGTGTGTGCTGGCATCTGTTGGTGTCCACAGAAGTGTGGTCCACAGGTGTGAGCTGTATGGCCACACTGCCATGCTGTTCACTGGCAGCAGGGTCACCACCTACTGTCTGGCATGGCTGGGACTGGTGGCAGATGATGGCAGCATTGTGATGCCATCAGTTAGCAGCATGCTTCCTCAATGTTTGTCTTTGTCTATGTGTCATACTTATTTGCTAGGGTCATGCAAAACCCACGCAAAACCCACGCAAACACAGCTCAAAGCCATAGTGTTGTGCAAAGCTGATTGCACAGGGTTAAGACAAGCTGTTCCTGGCCGGTAATGTGCACCGTGCTAAGTGTCATGCTAAGTTGCACAAAACCACTTTGTGCTGCGCTAGTCGCTGAATATTGCATTGCGCCTGTATTCATGTCAGTTTGTCCCTTGCATACATTATGATTTTACCTGGTGCTGATGCAGTTTGCCTGTGTTATTTGGCCTTTTGAATATAGCAGATCCACGCTAATCCCCGTGCTAAACCTGTGCAAATAGTTTTTGCCCGGTGCAAAGTTTTGAATATCTGTCCCAGTGTGTTCTGGACAAAAAGGCACTTCTAGAAAAATAGGTAACATCAAACTGAAGCTGAGTTAGACTTAGAAATCTAAGTACCAGGCATTTTGCTTCTGTAATTTCCAATTTATTTTGACTACAAGTATTTATGTTATATGTTCTATGTTTTGTATGTATTTACTATTTTTTTTATTCTAGTAAACAGTTTGGTTTCCTTAATCCTGCTTGAGTCTTTTCTTTTCATGTGAATGCTAAGACAGTACTGGATAATTCTGACAACTGTTAAGGGCTTAAGTGTGTTACCATCTTGTTAAGTTAAGAAGTTACCTAGGTCTCAAACTGAGTCAAAAAGGGGAAAGTTGTGAACCAGGCTATGTGCCCACTGGGTTAAGTATTGCACTGTATTTCCCCAAAGAGGGTGCAATATCTGATCCTGTTAACTGGGTGTGCTAGTGAAAAAGGGTTTTTACCTCAGGACTCAAGTCTAGTAGGTGACTCGGACCCAAAACAGACAGGAGGATTATCCTGTTTGTCTCCTGTTCACATATTGCACTTTGCGGTTTGGCACTGTGGGAGCAGAGGGCCTGACTTGCGGAGTGTGTTTGTGACAGATCTGGTTGGCAGCAGTGCAATTTAAAAGTATTTGGTAACATGAGCATTAACAGTCCAGTGTGTCAGATTGATACTGCACAGCTCACATGCAAAATAAGGCAGTGATTTAAAAAATAAAGAACTATATCATTGTGCTTACAGTCTAGTCCCCTACCTGTTTTATTTTTTTTTTCGGGTGTAAGCTAGTGTGGCCACAGCTTAGGGAAGAAAATGGCTTCCAACTATAGCGAGTACAATGCAGACTACCTGAGGCAGTTGTGCCAAGAGAGAGAAGTCCAGCATGAGGAGCGAGCCAAAAACCATGTAGCAACCGATGCCCAAGCTCTTGAATCACCGTCAGTGACTGGAAAGGACCAAACATTGGGCGTGGAGGGTCCAGGGTTGAGTGCAGTGTCCAGATCCAGAAAGGCGGACAGCAGGACCAGTGCAAGCCAAGAACCACAGCAGCAGGAGAAGGTCACCAACATTCTATAGCCAGAAGAGATCAGACTGCAGATAGCGGTGGGGAGAATGGAGCTGGAGTTCGAACAGAGGAAGCGGGAATTCGAGAGAGAAGAGAAGCGAGAGCAGCAAGCCGCAGAGGAAAGAGAGTGACAGTGTCAGAGCGAGGCTGAGGAAAAGAAGACCAGTATCAGAGAGAGGCTGAGCGAGAGGAAAGAGTGACAGCTTCAGAGAGAGGCTGAGCAAGAACAGTGAGTGGCCAAGCAAGAAGAGCATGGGCCCCAGAGGAAATTTGAACTGGAGACGCTAACACTCCAAACACCAGCGCCAGAGCAGGTAAGTGGCCTGGGTGAATCTGGGACTCCAGAACTGGGTTACAAATTAAATTCCAAATTGATAGCTGAATTTAAATAAGGGGAAGATATAGATGCATTTTTAAATTCATTTGAAAATGTAGCCGGCCCGCCGGCGCAGCGGTTGGATTTCCACTTGTGAATCCAGTGAACTGGGTTCGGGAATGAGCCCGGGTCATTGGAGGGCCAGCCAGGAGAAGAAGGACTGAGTGTCTTAAGGACTGCTCTCCTTCTCTGGGGGGTGGGGGGTTTCCTGCAGTCAGAGCGTGAGTGGCACCTAGCGGCAGCTAGGTATATTGCCCGAGACACCGACGCACAGTCAAGGGGACTCTGGGGCGGGACAGACACTGGCATCATTGCATGTCTCCACCCCAGCCTATAAGGATTAAAATCCCTGTCTGCAATGCGTCTCTATGACACCCTGCCCCGGACTCAATGAGCCGCCTGGCTGAGTGCTCCCCCAACCAGATACAGATCCACGGCACCAGTGCCCTCTACAGTGCTGTGCCCCACTTCCTGGGGGGTATGACTGGAATGACCGAGGGAGCGAGGGGCTCATTAGGCGGTGGAGTCTCGGGAGTGCCGTGACCAGGGCAGAAAACCTGACGTATGGCAGAGAAGGGGCAAAAAGTAAGACAAATTATATAAATTAATTAATTAATTAATTTGAAAATGTATGTATTTAGGCAAAAAATCCCAGAGAGTCCTAGAGCTTCCAGCTATCCCCGCTGCTTGTTGGGAAAGCTTGTGATGCATTGGGTCAAATGGACAATCAGGACAGTAATGATTATGGCAAACTAAAAGTTGCCTTGTTAAAGAAATATGATTTAACAGCAGAGGCATAAATTCCGTAAGCTCAGGAGAAGCCCTGATGTGAGCTACGGGGAGCTAGCCACTAAACAACTTCAGTTTTTTAAATGTTGGTGGGACGGGATTGAAGCAGACGCTGTAGAGAAACTTGTAAATGTACTGTTAGAGCAGGTTTTTTTGGGCATGCCCAGCAGAGCTGAAAACCTGGCTAGAGGACCAAGATCCAAAAACAGTCCAGGAGGCTGCTGAACTCTCTGACCGCTATGCCAGGAGCAGACATGCTCTGAGAGTGAATGGGGCAGGCATGGCAGCACAGAAAGGGGAAAGCACTCCTTCAGGCAGCTATAACCCTCCCTGCCTCCAAGCAGCCCCAGGTTACAAAGAAAAGATTTGCTTGATAAAAGACATGAATGTTGGATTTCCAGATAATCTGGGCACCTTGCCAGGCAGTGTCCCAAAAGGGCATGCCAGTAAATATGAGGGAACACATACACCCAGTTACTGTGAATGGGGTACAGACTCATGGATTAAGGGACATGGGGGCGTCCCTGACTTTGGTAAAAGGGGATTTGGTAGAGCCCGGTCATCTTATACCCAATCAATTTGTGACTGTACAGGGATTCACTGGGAAGGAGAAAATGCTGTCATTTGCTAGTGTTCTCCTGGACTGGGGTGAGACAGGAGAGACTGTGCAAAAAGTTGCAGTAGAAGAGAATCTTGCCTAGATGTAATTATCGGGAACAATCTCCAACAGGGGATGGTGTGTGCAGTTACTCACAGTGAAGCAGCAAAGGTAAATTGTAGTTCTCTGGACCCCATGGAGGCCCCTGTTGAAACCACTGGGAGGCTGGTTCCCCAGCCTGTGTCTCCTGATATGGAAAATTGTGAAAGGGGGTTGAAATTCCCCATTTAGCAGTTAATAGAACATCTACAGAGGGTTACTCTGAGGAAGAAGGGGTAGCCAATAGTTGGAGGATTAGGGATGGCAGTGACTCTGAATGCCCCGATGCTCGAGCTAGGGACCCTAGTTTAGAAACTGGAGGGGACCTATCCCATGTTTTGGGATTGTGTAAAGATTTTGCAGCTGCTCAGAAAAATGACTGTAGTTTAGAAAAGCTGAGGGCTTGGGCAGACTCTGATGAAGCACTGGGAGGTGATGGGAAACACAGACTTTATTGGGACAATGGACTTCTGTATCTGCAGGATGTAAGGACAGAGGGAAGGGTGATGGGCAGGCAGCTTGTTGTTCCCCAGGGGTGCTGTGAGCTGTTGTTCAATATTGCTCACAATATTCCCATGTCTGAGCATCTGGAAATCATGTGCACTGTGCAGCGATTGGCCCAGAATTTCTATTGGCCCAACTTCACCCAGCAGGTGAAGGAGTATTGCAGGTCTTGTCACCAGTGTCAAGAAATAGGGAAGGTGGATAAGAAAACCCAAGCCACCCTAATTCCCTTGCCCATAGTGAAGGAGTCATTCCAGAGGGTAGGAATGGATATTGTGGGGCCTTTGAATACCCCAGCTCCTCCGGGAAGAGGTTTATCCTAACTATGGTGGATTATGCCACCCGGTGCCCAGAGGCAGTTGCCCTATCCTCACTGAGGACAGACACAGTGGCAGATGCCTTGCTAGGGATTTTCTCCTGTGTTGGGTTTCTGCAGGAGGTTATCACTGATCAAGGGGGTTTCTTCATGTCTGACCTGATGAAATGTTTGTGGGAGAAGTGTGGGGTGGTGTAGAGTTGCATGACACCTTATCATCTGCAAGCCAATGGGCCTGTGGAAAGATTCAATGGTACCCTTAAATCGATGCTCCAAGCATTTGCTGAACAGCATGGGAGGGACTGGGAGAAATACCTTCCCCACCTGTTGTTTGCATACAGGGAGGTGCCCCAAGAGTCTACAGGGTTTTCCCCCCTCGAGCTCTTATATGGACACAGGGTACATGGGCCCCTAGAATTGATCTGGGAGGACTGGGAAGGCAAGCATGTCACCCAGGGAACTCCCATAGTGGATTATGTCCTTACGTTTAGGTAAAAGCTGAAGGAGCTTATGGGACTAGCCCAGAGCAATCTGGTAGCTGCCCAACAAAAACAAAAGGTATGGTATGACCGCAGAGTCAAAGCTCACTCGTACACTATGGGTCAGGAGGTCATGGTCCGAATCCCAGTCCAGAAAGAATCTGCAGGCCAAGTGGACAGGATCGTACAAAGCAGTCATACAGGTGACTGATGTAAACTACATTATAGAACTACCTGACAGGAGACATACCCAAAGAATGTACCATGTCAACATGATGAAGCCATATGCTAATAGGGCTTACATGGTCTTTGCAGTGTGTAGTCTTGGGGAAGGGATGGACAAAGGAGATCCCCTTCTGGACTTTCTGGAAGAAAGCAAGCAGGAGTCCTCTGTGGAGGCAATTAAAATGTTGCCCCAGTTGACTCTGGACCAGATCCAGGAAGTAAGGGAGGTTTTAGCAGACTTTGCCCCATTGTTTAGCGCTAAGCCTGAGCTTATCCCCTTAGGGATGCATGATGTGGAGATGGGGATACAAGCACCCATACGGCAAACAGCATATTGGGTGTCAGAGGCCATCCAAAAGGACATTAAGAGGGAGGTAGAGGAAATGTTGGATCTAGGGGTAATCTAGAAATCCCACAGCCCCTGGCTTCACCAGTATTCCTTGTTCCCAAGCCAGATGGCTCTACTCATTTTTGTATGGACTGTCGTGGACTCAATGCAGTCACCAAGTCAGACGCCCACCCAATGCCATGGACAGACAAACTCCTGGACAGGTTGGGAGGGGCGACATACTCTACTACTACTGACCTGACAAAAGGGTATTGGCAGGTGGAGTTAACTGCCAGAGCTAGGAAGAGGTCAACCTTCATCACTCTGATAGGGTTATTTGAGTTTAAAGTAATGCCTTTTGGAATGAAGAACTCCCCCGCCACCTTCCAAAGGTTGGTGAATCAGGTGTTAAATGGTGCTGAGGAGTATGCCATGACATACCTGGATGACATTGTCATCTTCAGTACTATGTGGGAGGAGCACCTGTCCCACCTTAGGGAAGTGTTGGGCAGGATACAGAGGGCTGGGCTCACTGTAAAAGCTAAGAAGTGCCAGGTGGCCATGGCTGAGGTGGCATACCTCGGGCATGTAGTAGGCTGGGGAAAGCACCATCCTAATCAAGCAAAGATTGAGGCAATCAAGCCATGGCCCAGACCTGAAACACGGAAGCAAGTTCAGAGTTTTCTAGAGACTGCTGGTTACTATAGAAAATTGGTACCAAACTACAGTGCCCTGGCCACTCCCCTATCTGGCCTGTTAAAGAAAAGGATGCCTAAGAAAATTATCTGGGAACCAGACTGTGAACAAGCTTTTACACAGCTAAAGGAGGCACTGTGCAGTGCTCCTGTATTAGCCAGTCCAGACTATAGTAAGCTCTTTGTAGTCCAGACTTATGCCTCAGATGTGGGTATTGGGACAGTGCTTTGTCAAATGTCTAACCAAGGGAAAGATCACCCAATAGCGTTCCTCAGTAAGAAGTTACTTTCCAAGGAGAAGGCTCATTCTGCAGTGGAAAAAGAATGCCTTGGCATGGTGTGGTCACTAAAGAAGTTAGAGCCATACCTCTACAGGTGGCATTTTGAGGTACAAACAGATCACAACCCCCTGGTTTGGTTGGCACAACTGGGTAAAACAAATGGTAGGCTGTTAAGGTAGAGCGTTGCCTTGTAGGGTAATGACATGACTGTCTCACACAGAGCAGGGGCAGCAAATGAAACTGCAAACAGGTTATCATATCAGTTTGAGCAGTGAACTGAATTTGGGGAACTCATCCCATGCCTAGGAATAGATTCCCCAAGTTCAGTCTAGGATGGAGGAGTGTAACCTGTAAACCCTCTTTTAGTTATGATTATATGTGTGATATAAATACAGGTATATGTTTATTTGAATGTCTGCTTAGAGAAATGGCAGCCAGTAGCTTTTAAAGGGGCCTGACTTTTTGACCCCAAAGGCCCTGGCTTGCTGAGAACTATTGGCTATAGGGACACTGACCCAGTAAATTAATTAATTAAGAAGCTCCCTTTTGACATATCCTGCCATGCCTGTATTAGCTGTTATATAACACATTGTATAAACTTCATTTACTTTGAAGTCCCGGAAGCCATAGAAGTCTACATCTTTTACAACATCCTTATAGATTTCTTTGACTGGGTAACCAGAGTGGTGGACCAAGGGGAAGCAGTTGATGTTGCCTATCTTAACTTCAGCAAAGCTTTCAATACCGTTCCACATAGAAGATTGATTAATAAGCTGGGTAGGCTTGGGGTGGGTCAGACATTGGTCAACTGGGTGACAAACTGGTTGATGGGCAGAAAACAGAGAGTGGTGGTAAATGGTATACAGTCAGAAGAGGTGCAAGTCACTAGTGGGGTACCTCAAGGATCAGTCCTGGGGTCAGTCCTTTTCAATGTCTTCGTCAGTGACATTGCAGATGGACTGGAGGGTAAGGTTTGTCTGTTTGCAGATGACACCAAGATCTGCAACAGAGTAGATGATCCAGATGGGGTGGGCAGAATGAGAAGAGATCTGGATAAACTAGCAGAATGGTCAGAAGAGTGGCAGCTGGGGTTTAATGCAGGGAAGTGCAAGATCATGCGCACAGGGAAGAGAAACCCTGACGCCACCTATGGGCTTGAAGGGGAGTTGCTGGCAGTCACAAGGGAAGAAAGAGACTTGGGTGTCATCATCACCAATGACCTGAAATCATCTAAGCAGACCTCTAAAGCAGTAGGTAAGGCTAGAGGGATGTTGGGGTGTATTAGTAGGGTATCACAAGTCAGAAGAGGGAGGTAATAATCCCTCTTTACAAGACACTGGTTAGGCCCCATCTGGAGTACTGTGTGCAGTACTGAAGGCCACACCTTCACAAGGACATTAACGAAATTGAGGCAATCCAGAGAAGGGCAACCAAAATGGTGCAGGGATTGCATCAAAAAACATATGAGGACAGATTAACTGAACTCAATATGTATACCCTAGAGCAAAGGAGGGAGAGAGGTGATATGATTGAAACATTCAAACACCTTAAGAGCATTAAAGAGGTAAAAGAGTCTAACATGTTTCAATATAAGAAAAATAGCAGGACAAGTGGACACAACATGAGATTAGAGGGAGGCCGATTAAGGGGTAATGTGAGGAAGTTCTTTTTCACAGAAAGGGTGGTGGGTGCATGGAACAGCCTACCTCAGGAAGTGGTGGATATGAATACAGTGCAGGGCTTCAAACAGGCATGGGATAGGCATAAAGGAGCAATACAGTTGAGTATGAATAGATAGACCATTGACAGAGCAAAGACCTATGGCACATTCATAAGGTAGAAAAAGAAATGCGCAGACTGGATGGGCCTTGCGGTCCCTATCTGCCATCAGCTTCTATGTTTCTATGGTTCTATCCTGGGAAGCGACATATCCTAATAGCAATCTGTTACATATCTCACCACTAGAAGAGAACTGTTTGTCAGGATGTGTTTTCTAAGGATCAAAGGTGAATGCTCTCATCAAAGAGACTGTCATATTTTGATATTGCTAACTGCACATATCCAGTCAGCAGTAAAATGACACCATTTTGGATGTACTTGGTCAGGTTACTAATTAATTACAGGTCTAACAGTGACCTCATGAGCTGTGACCTCACAGGATGGGAAGGGCATTTTTGGCTTATTATCACTCTGGCTCACATCTATCTCTGGACTTCTAAGAGAACACACACACACACACACAGAGTGTGTTCTGGACAAAAGGGCACTTCTGGCAAAATAGGTAACATCAAACTGAAGCTGAGTTAGACTTAGAAATTTAAGTACCAGGCATTTTGCTTCTGTAATTTCCAATTTATTTTGACCATAAGTATTTATGTTATATGTTCTATGTTTTGTATGTATTTACTATTTTTTTTAATTCTAGCAAACAGTTTGGTTTCCTTAATCCTGTTTCAGTCTTTTCTTTTGCATTTGAATGCGGAGATAGTATTGGATAATTCTGGCAACTGTTAAGGGTTTAAGTGTGTCACCATCTTGCTAAGTTAAGAAATTACCTAGGTCTTAAATTAAGTCAAAAAGGGGAAAGTTGTGAACCAGGCTGGGTGCCCACTAGGTTAAGTATTGCACTGCATTTCCCCGAAGAGGGTGTGATATCTGATCCTGTTAACTGGATGTGCTAGCAAAAAAGGGTTCATATTTTGCCTCAGAACTCAAGTCTAGTAGGTGACTCGGACCCCAAACAGACAGGAGGGTTACCCTGTTTGTCTCCTGGTCACATATTGTACTTTGAGTTTCGGCACTGTGGGAGCAGAGGGCCTGACCTGCTGAGTGTGTTTGTGACAGTTGTGACATTGTGTTGAGCTCAGGGCTGGGGGCTTTCCCCTTTCTCTTTACAAACAATTGTTGCTGGCTTCAAGGTACAAGGAGATGTCTTAAATTCAGACTGAATGAAAGATGTCATTCTCCAAAGGCTTGCTCTGTATTTTTTGGGTGGAAGGGGGAGAATAGAACTCCAGGAATCACTACATGTTGCACTCATTGGCCCAGATATTCAAAAGGGTTGAGCCATGCGCAACAGGGTTGCGCATGCGCAACTCCAAAAATGCACCATTGTGCGATATTCAGAAGGGGCCAGTTGCGCCACCAAAAACATGCTGAGCAACAGCGCAATGGAAATGAAGGCATGAGCAACCGAAGGGGGCGGGTCCATGCATAAAGTGCGCAATGTGATATTCGAACACTTGAGCAATGCGCAAGAGTGGCTCAGCCAGAAGTTGCGCAGTAGCGGAATTGAGCCAAAATAAAAAGGCTCAAGGAAGCGGCGCAAGAACCCTAGCAGGCCGCAAACTGGGAGAGAGACAGAGAGAGAGAGAGACAGGAGCTGGAAGGGCAGAGAGGGACAGTGGGTCCAGGAGGACAGAGAGGCCAGTGGGGGTGCCGTGCAGTGGAAGCAGCAGTGGGGGAGCGGAGGTAATACAGGAACAGCAGCCGGGGGCAGAGCCAGGAGATGGATAGTGCCAGCTTCCACATGGAAGCTGTAATGAGGGGTGAGACACCATGCTGCAGGGGACGTGGCCGAGGGGCCCTGTCGGCGGATGCCCCGACAGGCGGTATCGTGCCCGCATCAGCTTCAGCTGTACACAGACGCGAGATTGTGGGCCGGTACCGCCTGAACAGGGCATATTGAGACGGCTCTTGCGAGCTGTGCAGTGATGTGATGCAGGCACCTCACGCGGAGTCACGCCTGTCCGTGGAGACCAAGGTGACAGCCTGTATGTGCCTGCTCGCCACGGGAAGCTTCCTGGAGGCCAACAGGGGACACTACAGGCATTACACAGTTGACCACGCTCACGCATCTCACCCAATTTCAGCGCACTGCTGCCTCATGCCGCGGAGTACATCCATTTCCAGCACCGCCGCAGAGCGTACAACAAACATGCAGGAGTTCCACAGGGTAGAACATATGCCTGGCATGCTAGGGGCCATAGACTGCACCCATGTGGCCATTTGCACGCCACCTGGCCCCGACGGCCAGGCATATCGGAACCGAAAGGGGTTTTCCAGTGTCAACTGCCAGGTGGTGTGTGATGCCACTGGGCGATTATCAATGTCTGTGCCACACACCCGGCGGAGCACATGATGCCTTCATATGGCACCAGTCTGCACTGTGCCATCGATTCGAGAGTGGGACATCCCCATCGGGTCATCTAGTGGGTGAGTACACATGTATGGAATGCAAACTCTGGGCAAGGGTGGAATGACACAGGTGCCATGATAGTGGCAATACAAGGATGTGGGCAATATGGACCTGACATGACACTGATCTCCACTATCTCCACACAGGTGACTGCCGGATACCCACCGCCCTGGCTGCTCACACTGCACCGGGCGCCCACTCCACCTCAGCACAGCTTATGCTTCAATGAGGCACATGCCGCAACACGTAACATCATAGAGCTGGTGTTTGGGATGCTCAAGGCACGCCTCGATGCCTGGACACCTTGGCAGAGCTCCTGCAGTACAGCCCCCAAAAGGCCTGTGGGATATTCCTGGCCTGTTGCATCCTGCACAACATGGCCAAAGACCATGGGATAGCCGTGACAGGTCCAAGAGAGGGGATAGCCGATGGGGACGCCAGTGGCGCCCGGTGATGTTGGTGATAAGCAGCCCCCTAGAATGGAGGGACCCCGACTGACCCGGCAGGCCCAGCTGCACTGGGACACCATTGCAGAAGAGCACTACGCCCAACACAGGTAAGTCAAGGGATGTGCAGGCATCACTGTCCATGCGCAAACCACAGGCACACGGGGGAACACACCGTGCATGAAGGTCAGGGGAGTTGAAGGTTCCAGGCATACCAACACACCATCAGAGAGGGGTGAGCACTCATATGGACACACACACACACCAGGCAGAGTACATGGGCAGCAGCACCGCACTGCGGAAACGACATTGTCAACACACAGCACCACCGACCACCCCCACCACCTGGACTGTCCACGTACATGTGTCAGGACCTGGGCACCCTTGCACCTTGGTGTACAGTGCAATGCAGGCATCATCATGCACATGCACCTGTGGACAGCAGTTGGGAGAGTGTGCAAGTGGTCCGTGTGTCAGCGTGGTGAGCAGAGCACCGAGCAGTGCACTGCCCACCATGACACACATTGCACACAGGGCAGCACCAGACAGGGCCTGCACTGGGAGACAGCTCAGTCAGGTAGCACTGTCCCACGGCCACCACGGATGCATGGGTGGCCCCACTGTGGCCCAGCAGCACTGGCAGGCTGAGCAGGGGCCACATCGGGTGGTGCTGGTGCACCACCAGGGGTCCCACTGCGCGAACGCGACCTTGCCCGCACAGGGGTCTGCATCCTGCCAAACAAACTTGCACCAGGGGTGCTCAGGATGCCCACAGCAGAACCCGGTGTCGACAGGCCTGGTGTCGCACGATGCCGGGAACGGGGAGTGGAGAGCGCACTGTGTGGGGTGTGTGGTACAGGGGCACCTGACAGTGTGGCCAATGCATCCATGACAGAGACCACTGCCTGGGTCAGCCTGTCAATGGCAGCGGTCACATCCGTCCGCATAAGGACCAGCTCGGCTCGGTCCCGAGCACATTCCCTGCTATGCCGCTCCACGGACACAGACAGTGCCTCCACGGACCTTGCAACCCGCCCCTGCAGCTGTACCGAGTCCTGCAGCAGGCGGGTGTGCACGTCCAATTGGTACTGTGCCCCAATGGCATCATGACCCCCAGGGTGTGGACGGTCCTGATGCACAGCACCCCTTGAGGGTGGGCGCTGTTCGCCAGGACCAGGTATGGGTGGATCAAGGCGGTGGACATGTGCCACTGCTTGACACTGTACCCCCAGACCTGGTGTGTGACTGCTGCTGCCTCCCCTCCAACTGCTGAGCCCCCAGGTCCACCTGTTCCACCTCTGTGCTGACAACAGTGCCAGACACCTGCACAGCCACTGGTGCTGCCCCACCGGTGTTGACAGGCACAGCCTGGGACTGTGCCAGCATGCTGGTACACAGGTGTGAACCAGGAAGGCCCAGGGGCATGTGCTGGCCTGCCATGTGTCCGTCATGGGACACACACCTATCACTGCCCATTGCAGGCCTGCTATCATCAATGGTGCAGGTGCGTGCCACTGCCATAGGCACAGCATGCTGGCATACCTGCATGCCAGACTGCTGAGACACAGACTGTGCACCCCCTGCACCCGTATCACTGACACCGGAGTTGTTGGCCCAGCGTGCATGCTGCTGCAGTGCCTGAAGGCTGCTGGCGGAAGTGGATGGTCCCTCCTCCACGTCCAGCAGGTCTGCATCACTGTCTGAACCCACCACCACCACCGTCTCCTGAAGACGAACAGGATCTGTAACAGAAAGAGAGTACATGTGAGTGCATGTGAACAACAGCCCCCAACAACACCACCATGTCATACCCGTGCAGTGATGGGCTTCCACCTGTCTGGAATCCTCCGCCTGGTATGCCCGCAATGGCACTTCGGCTGCATGGCCGCGACCAGTGTCTCCTCTGTAGGGGTCAGCTGCAACACCACTGGTGGGCCCCCACCAGTGCCAGCACGTGCCGCCCTGAAGGCTGCCACCTGCTCCTTCAGCCTCCTGCGGTCAGTCCCCATCTTCTTCTTGCATTCCTGCACGGAGCGCTGGTGGCTTCCATGCAGGTTGAAGGCCTGAGCTACCCCCTCCCATGCAGCTGCACGTTCCTGAGGGGTGCCCCTCCGTCCACTCAATAGTGGCTCATCCTCCAGGTAGGCCTGGAAGAGGGCCTCCGTCTCTGCCGCGGTGAAGTTCTGCCTCCTCCTACGCCCACCATCCACACCCTCAGCTTGGCTCTGGTCAGTCATGGTGATCTGTATGGGTGGAAGTGGACACCTGTCACTGTGCAGTAGACAGCATTTCCCCATGAGCATAGCTGCCGGCCCGGGGGGGGCGGAAGCCCCACGCTTCCTCTCCATGGCAGATACTGATAGAAGGGTGCCTTTGTCCCTTTCTAAGTGCCCTTTTCATGCTCAGCCCCTCAGCCTTTATCATCCTCCGCCCATGAGCATTGTCCTGAGCATCACACAGCATGTAACCTCCTCTCACCTGCAGTAACCAAATCTGGCCAGCACAACCCACTGTCGCATTTTTATAGCGCAACACATGCAGATGAGGTGTGGCGCAACTTTAATGACATGCTAATCGCGCCACTGCGCCTTTGAATGGCTGATCGAATGATTTGCATATGTCGGCTGAATATCGCGTATTTGAGCTTTGCGCAATACGGAAGGTCCAGCTGAGCCAATGGTGCAGGTTTGTGGCTGCGTGCTACACTGCATTGCGCATGCCCAGACAGTTTACGCATGCGTCTATCGCGCTGCAGACCTGCTGAGCTCGATAGGTGATTCAGGCCATGGCCACCATTGTGCCAGTGGTGCTACAGCACTGGGCACTATATGGCGCTGTGGCACTACTGCGCGATAGTCCACTGTGGCACTGGTGCACAGCTTGGCAGTCGCACAGGATGCCTACACGTCCGATGGTGCTGTGCGTAGCCTTGCGTCATTGCCGTGACCTTGTGTATGCCCTCTGACCCCTGGTGCTGTTGGCATGCCATGTGTACATCCCTATTGCGCTGTCTGGTGACAGCGCCATGTGAAGTGACGGCGCTGTTCGAACAGCGCGATTGGACCCTGTGGTGGTCTATTGTGCAACAACTCCACGTGGGGTTACGGCGCAGCGGGGCGCCATATTGCCTGCTATAAAGTTGGTGCCATGGCTAGGAGGAGGGCGGTGTCCTGGAGCCAGATTGAAGTGGCAACCTGGTGGCCCTAGTTGAGCCACACTATGATGGCCTGTATGGTGAGGCGCCTCACCAGTGCCAGGACTCAGCTGTGGCAGCAAGTGGCCACTGACCTGGTGGAGGTCACTGGACGGGCCAGTCTGCTGAGCAGTGCCGGCACCGGTACAGGTGACCTCCGCCCGAGGAGCCAGAACTTTGTCGCGCTGCGGTCGCGTGCCAGGCGGGGCGAGTGCCTAGGCCAGGTGAGTGTACCATCTATGCACCTATATTCTCTGTAGGGGTGTGTGTGCTTGGGTGGCTGTGCATAGGTGCCGCTCAGACACGGTTGGCTGTGTCAGTGTGTGCAGCTGTGCGATGGATGGTTATGGCTGTGTGGGCAGGCACTCTCACTGGGGCAGGGGACACTCTGCTTTTGAGTCACACTGATGTTTGTCTCAACATATGTCTCCCACAGGCCGGAATCTGAGGACGCAGGGCGACGGTGATGTGGGCCATGCCAGGACCCCGGTGCCGGGGGGTGTTGTGGCCCAGCAGCAGCAGCAGCATCAGCAGCATCAGCAGCAGCAGCGGCAGAGCCAGCTGCTGGAGGAGTGTGAGTATCATTACTTCATGGATGCTATTGCATGCTGGGGGGGGGGCAAGACCACCAGCCATACACAACACAACCATGCAGGAAAGGGGAGGTCATAATTCCACTATACAAGACACTGGTGAGGTCCCACCTGGAGTACAGTGTACAGTTCTGGAGACCATACCTATGTATGGACATGGACTGGGTAGAGAGGGTTCAGAGGAGGGCAACACGGATGGTGCATGGTTTGCATCACAAGTCCTATGAAGACAGGTTGAAGGAACTGAACATGTACTCCCTGGAGGAGAGGAGGGAGAGGGGGATATGATGGGGACATACAAGTATCTTACAGGGGGGAACAGAGTGCAGGAAAACACTATTTTTAAGCGTAAAAGATGTTCCAGGACTAGAGGGCATGGGATGAAGTTGGAGGGGGACGATTCAGAGGAAACATGAGAAGAGAATTTCTTCACAGAATGGGTGGTGGACAAGTGGAACACCCTGCCAGAGGAAGTGGTGGGGGCTGACTTGGTCCAGAGTTAGAATGCATGGGACCATACAAGGAATTCTGGAGGTCAGGGTAAGGTGCAACAGACTTATAGGAAAACAGAGTGAACTTACAAGGTCAAATGGCCAGACTGGGTGGCCCATAGGCCATTATCTGCCGACACTGTCTATGTATCCATGTATGTAGGCACGACACAGGTGACATGCATCACTGTGCAGTATCACGCACGTCTGTGTGTATGCGTCACTGGTGGTCAGGCATGCACTGGGCACATAGCTGTGTAACTGGCATCGCACCACGTTGCCATCACTTGTAGCCTAGTTTGTACTGTGATTGGCGTGGGCAGTGTGTGTGGGCGGTGGCGCATGGCTAGTGCCGCCTGTTTGCGATGGCCATGTGCATGTTCACTGTGGGTGGGTGTATGCCATCACAGGTGTGGGACATTGGGCTATATGGCTTGCAGGTTGGGTGGTGTTCAGGGTTGTGGTCAGTCACAGCCATTGACTGTGTTCCATTTTCCTAGGCCTCATTGTGCTCAGAGGATCGAGCAGGCACTGCAGCAGCTCACCCAGGTCTCCGTGGACAACAGGACCATCTCAGCAACATGCAGTGCCATGGGTAAGGAGGCGGCACAGCCATACACAAGAGCACCAGGCGGCAGAGGACCAGCCTCCAAGGCCTTAGGCTGGATTCCTCTTCCCATTTCCCCCATCCCTCCCGCCTCTGCCTTCCTCTCCAAGTTCTTCATCCCTACCCTTGCCCACCCCTACCTTGTACCCCTCCCCTCTTGTAAATAGTTATGTTGTTGTGGATTTTGTAATTACATTTTCTAATACATTTATATTTTGATATGATTACTGTGTTGGTCTCTGATTTGCAGCTGGCTATGGTTGCTCAGTTGCAGTGGTGTGCATGCCATCTGGGCTGGTATGGTCCTGGGTATGTGTGTGTGTGTGTGTGCATGTGTGTGCATGGGGAGGTATCTCCAGCATGGCAGTGGCTTTCGGTTGGTCTTGCCATCTGCTGCCACCCACTGCTGGGTGCACAGGGTGTGTCTGGCTTGTAGGCTTCTGTGTTGCAGGGCTGAGCGTGTGGGGGACTGCTTGGTTTTCTGCAGTGCCAGTCACTGCACATGGATGGTGTCTTGGGGTCACAGTGCAGGGTGTGCTGTGCATACGGGGCTGATGTGCACTGTGGTTGTCAACCCCTGTGTGTGGCACTCTCCGCCTGCCAGTGGTTGTGCTGGGGTGTCAGGGCTCTGCTATGCTTTGTTGGCTTGTCCCCATGGGCATGGATCATCCGTCCCACCCCAGTGGTGCTGTGCTTGGGGTGTGCAGGTGTGGTGGGTTCTGCAGTGTGTTCCTGTGCCCATGTGTGGCATGGCTGGCGGTGGGCCCCAGCCTGCCTCCCTAGATGTGCAGTTCCATTGCTCTGGGGGGCTGTGCTTGTGCTATGGCAGCTCTGGAATGCTCAGCTGAGCTTCCCTGGTTGCGCCATAGCGCAACATTTTGGCTCAGCTTCTCCTTCCTGGTTGCCCGATGGCGCAGTATGTGCGATATTCAGACGTTGGTTGCTTGAGCAATTTGCTCTACTCCATGTTTGAATACTTGCACCTGTTCTTGCTGTTCTTTCCAACTGGTTTTGTGCTTGCTCTGCCGTTGCGCTACTTTTGAGCGCAGTTTGAATATCTGGGCCATTATCTTTTGAGGGGGAAACATATATCAATAGAATAAATGCATGTCTCTCTCTCTTTCTCTCTCTCTCTCTCTCTCTCTCTATATATATATATATATATATGTAACAGGTGTTTAGAGATAAACTATGTGATAAACCCATTTATCTGAGTCACTGTATGTATAAATTTATTTGTAATATATGGATAATGAAAATAATACCCCCAAAATGCATACAAAAAATTCCTTGTAATATGTTAGTTAGTCCCGTAATAGTATACTTCCGGTCCTCGTAATAGTATACTTCCGGCCCAATAATACTATACTTCCGGTCCTCGTAATAGTATCATTGGGATTACCAATGCGACTACTGTGTGAACCGTGTTTTGTTTTTTTTTTTTTTTTTTTATGAGAGAAAGAAGCAGAATGGGACTGGGAGCGGGAGCAGGAGCGGGGGGTGCCAGCGAGGAGCGAGGAACAACACTCAGGAGTCTTACTAACTCTGCACACCGCAGCGCCGTACAGCAGGCACAAGTAACAACTTAAAAATTCTTTGCATCTGTATATTACAAAATAATAGGTTCTAGGTTTAGCAGAAATTATCCGAGGTTCTGGGACACAAGAAACCTCTTGAGCTTCACTCAAGGTTTCTAGTGTCCCCAGAACCTCTCGATGGAATTACTGCCTTGTAATACACCAGAACCTATCTATTATACTATATATACATACAGTGAGTGCACGAAAAGTCGCACAAAAGCCCTATCTATTACATTGTGCAAATTATGCCGACTGGGCAAGAATCCCACGCAAAGTCCGCAGACTAAGTCACAAGAAAGTCCACGTTAATCCATGCTAATGGTGCATATCTCAGTTTTCATGAAAATGGATATAAACCCCCAAAAAGCCTGTTGCATAATGTAATATGGGGATTGACTGTGTGATAACTCTTTTAGTGATACAGTTGCCAGTGTCCTCTTGTAACCATCACGCGTGGCTTAAAAGCGACCGTGAAGTTAGCGGTCACTATCAACTTAGCATACTAATGAATTATCACACAGTCCTTATATCCTATATATATATATATATATATATATATATATATATATATATATATATATATATATATATATATATATGGCTGCAAATAAGGAATGTGTTTAATTGCAGTAATATCTTTTCAATAATCTGGGGCTGTGATGGGTTGAGGTGTTAAACATTTTCCTTCTCATACGGGGGGTATGTATGGGTTTGTTTTAATCGGCACCACTATAAAAAAATATTCCGTGTTTTCTAGGAAATAGAGGTATAATGATTATGTTAACAAAAGAGTTTGGATATGTTTTGGCCACAGTTTTTCCATATGAAGGAAACACAGACAAAATGAAACTAATCCTAGGGCTGCATGCTCCAACTTGAAGCAAAAATGCACATTTAAGGGATGCAACTCTTTGGAAAAGCAAGTGTGATGCTGCATCTTGGGAAAGGGAGCATGTCCTACAATACACTTCCCCACCCTCACTCCACCCATGAATATCTCACAGCTCCACCACTTTTTTTGTCACTAATAATTTTATCAAGAAAGAAATCTGTAACATACAAAGAGTGTCTTAATTACCATTACATTCCATTGTTTCATGGTTAATGTCCCGATTTAACTATATAATTCCCCAAGTATGTACTGTGCTTAACCTGAGGCATGACTCCTAGCAGATCCGTTCCTTTTCACACTCGTGGACAAATGACAGTGTCTTTTTTAAATATTTTGGAAGGTATTTATGATTTGGAGAAGGCCAGGTGGTTAACAATTAGATATGTATTCAAGTCCTTGCTGTGTGACCTTGAGTTTAACCTACCGGTGCTCCAGTCCACGTAGCTGTGGAAACTGGTAATTGCTGAACTGTCTCGAAAAATAAATGTTACATCTTGACTGGACTATCAAATTGTAAAATAAACCACATATGCTCTGCAATTCAAATAAATTAAGATATACTCAAAAATACTCCCTAATAAAATCCGTTGCTACAGTACCAAGTGTTGATGACCACTTTATTAGTTAATGCTGATTCAGATTTGTTTCCATGGCATTTGCTTGGTGTATTTTTTCCTTTGGCATGTCCAAAAAGATCAGTTGATGTAAAATTGTAATATGCAAATTTATTTTATGAGCCTTTCTGTAGTGTGTAACTGATTTCTACCAACCGTTTTTATGGGTTGTTTTTACTATTCTGTGGGCCAATGAATGTTACTGTTAGGTGTTAATCCTACAGTATATCTTAACAGAACACATCATCTCCTTATTTACTGGTAGAAAGGAAAGTACTGCTGAATAATTGATTGATTATTGTGTATTTCCATGTCCTTAAGTAAAATGGGGGACAAGTAATTTATGAAAAAAAATCTGTAAAGGTATTTTATGTATATATGCATGCACGTATTTATATAGTTATTTAAGTATACATTTTTGCTGGGAGTTTAAGTTGGTCTGTCTATAAATGATCTTTTTATAGCATCATAATTATAAAAGTGTTTGCTTATACCCACCTTGTCATCAAAATATCGACTACCATAGCAGACGACATAAGACTTTTGATGAACATAAGTGATTTACCTGATAAGCTTTGGTTCTTTGTGCCAATTTCAATAACTTGTATTGACTGCAGTTACTGCAGCAGTTGTTGTATTGATTTGAAGGAAACTAGAGAGGAAAAAGTAGAAAAGAACCAATAAGAGTTACACATAATGGGGCCTAGGCTCGAAGGTGCAAAGCACCTCCTCGCCACATATGTGAGGTACAGAGACACTCCGAACCCATTGTGCCCCCTCACATGGAATGCACAAAGGGGAGTGCATAGCCACCACGCACCTGATCCCCCACCCACACGGATCACAATGCACAGGGGGTGGGCGAGAAGTGTGCCAGCACTATGTGGCATGCACAAAGCTGCATAGAGCTGTGCACTGAGGCATGCAGGAAGGTAGCCAGTATGCCAGGATAAACCTTGTTGTAAGTCCCCTACACACCCTGCCCCCACACACACCAGACAAGGGAATGGCCCTGTGGCAGGTGGGCATTCCCTACATAGCTAGTCAGCTCCGTCTCTGTACCCCAGAGGCTGACTCCCCCCACACATATGGTGCCACCCCGTTCCCCACAGCTGCACATCCACCCCAGGGCAGCACCACCATAGCTTGCTAGCTTGTATAGCAGAAAGCAGCTAACTAAAAGAAACTACCATTTTCGTTTAATTTAGCACTTCTATCTCAGCAGGAGTCAGGGTCTGTTGAGATTAAGCAGACAGATACTTTTTTAGAAGTAGAAGGGATCTTATTTAGGCTTAAAACAAAAGAAAAGAAAGAAAGAAAGTCAGTGTGTCATCTGTGCTGGGAAGTTTACTGTATCAACTTACTTTGCTAAACCAGTAGGAGGAGAGAAAGCTTAATTGGGAGTGTGGCTTAAACAATATAAAAAGCAGGTAATTCAAATTACAACTTCCTTTTGCTAGCCTTTTTTCTTATTAATTGCCCCCATCCCACCCACCCTAAGCCAGTTCTACTTTTATAGCCACTTATCTCGACTGCCAACAGGAACTTCCTGTTTGGCAGTCAGAAGGGAAGGATCATAGAGAAACATTAGTTTTGTTAACCCTAAAGGAAAAAAGTAGCTCACTCTCCCCCCCAGCTGCTGGTGGTCCGACACTGAGCAAAGAAGAAGGAGGCTACTGAAGAATATAGGAAGTTGCTGTCCCAAAACAGGAAGGGTGAGAGTTGTAAGGAGAGAAGAGAGTAAGCATACAGAGAAACAGGAGAGGAGACACAAAATAAGACATGATAGGAGTGGTGCAGTGCAATGGCTATGGGGTGGCAGTGTTCCGGGAGACATTCTGGAGGCTGCGATGCTGCCCTATTTGCAGACACCACTCTGGTCTGAGGGAGGAGGTTGTCCATCTCCAGGCTGACCTGGCTAGAATTCGTGAAACCTCCTCCCCCACCCAGGGACCACCAGGGCCAAAGCCACTACCTCAGAGGTCGCCAAGAAAGAGGAGAGGCTGGACCAGGGTGGGCTCAGGGAGGGAGAGGATGGTGGAACAGAGTTGCATCACTCCAGCTGTACCTCTCCACAATTCATACACTCTTCTGGCGGATAGTGGTTCCTCTATGGAGGCACCTGCAGTGGAGACCAAGGAGGATGCTGGGAACCTTCACAAAGGAGACCCACAGGAGGGTGGCATGGGATTCCACAGGGGAAGGAAACAACTCCTGGTGGGGGACTCAATCATTAGGAGGGTAGATTGGGGGAGGAAGGGGAGAGGGAGGTAAGGTGCCTGCCTGGCGTCACAGCTTGGAGGGACAGGAAGCAAATCCTCAGGATCATGGGAGCAGCTGCATGAGGGAGGGAGCTGGATGTCATTGTCCACCTGAGGACAAATGACCTGGCTAGGAATGGGATCAGAGCAGTGCAAGAGGAGTTTGTAGAGTTGGGGAGGGGCCTTAGACAAGTAGCGCATACAGTAACCTTCTCAGAGGTGCTGCCTGTCTATGGCAAGGGTGATGCTCAGGTACTCCTCACCACAGAATTCAATGAATGATTGAAAAACTGGTGTGGAGCTCAGGGTTTTGGCTTCACTGGGGACTGGGGAGCCACCTGGAGGGATGCAGACCTATACTGGCGTGATGGTCTGCATCTGGCCGGGGGGGGGGACCAGGATCCTATGTGAGAAACTTAAATGCTCCATTGGCAAGCATTTAAACTAGCCAAGGGGGGAGGCACTGAAAAGGAGCAGAGAAATCCCAGCCTCCCGCCACAAAACACGTTAATTAGTGAGGTAAACACCAAACTAGAGAAGTCAGTAGGGAGCAGGACAGAGGTAAATGTAAAAAAAGGCAACGGTAGTAAGAACAGAGATGGGGCTAAAAGGGGTAAGGCCATCAAAAAGTGGAGGGTGATAAGTACCAATGCCCATAGTCTGTGTAACAAGCTCCCTGAACTGGTGGCCTTGATGGAAGAGGGTTGCCTGGATATTGTGGCAGTCACAGAAACATGGTACACAGAGAACCATGACTGGGATGTCAACATACCAGGATACACAATCTACAGGAAGGACAGGGAGGGTAAAAGAGGAGAAGGAGTAGTAGCTCTCTATGTAAAGGAAGGGATCAAAGCAACAGAACTAAAGAGTAAACAGGGAGCAGATGAGGCACTCTGGGTCACCCAGGAGACAAGAAATGGCACCACAATCCGCATGGGGGTTTTGTACAGACCCCCATCTCAGGGAGAGGGAATGGACAAGGAAATGATAGAAGGCATCCTTAGAATGGCAGAAAAAGGGGAGATATTGTTGATGGGGGACCTGAATATGCCGGATGTTAACTGGAGCACCTTTTCTGCAGGCACATCCAAGAGCAGGGTCATTCTTGATGCCATACAAGGGGCATGCCTCAGACAGCTAGTATTGGAACCCACTCGGGAGGGAGCAATCTTAGACCTGGTTCTCTCAAATGGGGATGGAGAAAGAATCTTGGATTTAGAAGTGGGTAGCCATCTGGGAACAAGCGACCACCAAACAGTGTGGTTCACAATAAACATAGCCATACAAAAGGAAGAGTATTGGACTTTAGGAGGGCTGACTTTGGGAAAATGAGAGAGTGCCTCAGAAAAGCACTAGAAAACAGGCAAGAAGGAGGGGTGGAGAAACAATGAGGAGTAATCAAAACAGCCATCACAGAGGCAACAAGCCTTTGTTTAAAGCAAATCAACAAAACACAACGAAGGAAAGAAAATGTTATGGTTCTCAGAAGAGGTGGCAGGGAAGGTTAAGGACAAAAGGCAAGCATTCAGGAATTATAAGGAAACACAGAAGGAGCAGGACAGAGAACCTTATCAGTTAAAGCAGAAGGAGGCAGGGAAGGCAGTAAGAATAGTAAAAGCCCAAACCGAGGAAAGATAGCCAACTCTGTTAAGAAAGGGGATAAGACCTTTTATAGGTACATTAGGGAGCAAAGAAAGACCAAAGGAAGGATACTGAGGCTTAATAAAGGGGAGGGAATGTGGGCAGAGGGTGACAGTGAAAAAGCAGGGATACTGAACAAATATTTCTGCTCAGTATTCACAAAGGAAGAGGAGGTGGAGGTACCTAAACCAAACAAGAGAAACACTCTGAAGATGGGGGTTGATACCAGTCCATTTACAGAAGAAAGGGTTCTGAAAGAACTAATAAAATTGAAGGTGGACAAAGCAAAGAGGCCTGATGGGATTCATGCAAGAATTCTAAAAGAACTAAGGGTAGAACTAATGACACCACTGACTACTCTCTTTAACAAATCATGGGATAATGGGGTGGTACCTGAGGACTGGAGGAGGGTGGATGTGATTCCTCTTCACAAAAGAGGGAGCAGGACAGAGGCAGGAAACTACAGACCAGTTAGTTTGACCTCAGTGGTAGGGAAAATGATGGAATCACTTCTGAAGGAAAGAACTGTTAAGTACCTAGAGGTCAGTGGGGCACAGGACCCAAGGCAGCATGGATTCACGATGGGAAGGTCATGTCAGATGAATCTAATAGATTTCTTTGACTGGGTGACCAAAGTAATTGAACTGGGAGGGGCTGTGGACATGGTCTACCTAGATTTAAGCAAGGCATTTGATACAGTCCCACACAAAAGATTAATACACAAGTTAGCCAGCCTTGGAGTGGGTCCCAAGGTGGTAGCATGGATAAAAAATTGGCTAGACAACAGGATGCAAAGGGTAGTAGTAAACGGAGTCCACAGTGAAGAAAGGAGGGTTACTAGTGGGGTACTGCAGGGTTCAGTACTGGGACCAGTCCTTTTTAATGTCTTTATAAGTGACATTGCAGAGGAACTGGAAGGAAAAGTATGTCTCTTTGCAGACGACACAAAGATCTGCAACAGGGTTGATACACAAGGTGGAGTGGAAAGGATGAGAAGGGACTTGGCAAGGTTGGAGGAATGGTCAAATGTATGGCAGCTTAGAATCAGTGAAAAGAAGTGCAAGGTAATGCACCTGGGAAACAAAAACCCAGGAGAAGAGTACACAATGGGGGGTGAGATACTGACAACAGTAAAAATGGAAAGGGACCTGGGGATAATTATATCAGATGACCTAAAGGTGGGAAAGCAATGTGAGAAGGCAGTAAGGAAGGCTGGGGGGATACTGGGATGCATAGGGAGAGGCATCAAAAGTAGAAAATAAGAAGTTGCTATCCCTCTGTACAGACAGTTGGTGAGACCCCATCTGGAGTACTGTGTGCAGTTCTGGATACCCCATCTCCGCAAATACATAGACAGAGTGGAGGCTGTCCAGAGGAGGGAAACCAAAATGGTGCAGGGTCTGCACCAGAAGACATACGAAGACAGGCTAAAGGAGGTTAATATGTATACCCTTGAGGAAAGAAGGGAGAGAGGGGACATGATAGAAACTTTCAAGTACCTCAAGGGAATCAACAAAGTCCAATAGGGTAGCATTTTTCAGAAAAAGAGATGTGCAAGAACAAGGGGGCACAATTTGAAAATAGAGGGGGGACGGCTCAGAGGTAATGTGAGGAAGTATTTTTTCACAGAGAGGGTTGTGGATGCATGGAACAGCCTCTCTGAGGAGGTCGTGGAGTCAAGAACAGTGGTTGAATTCAAGAATGCATGGGACAGACATAAGGCGGTCCTAGTGGGGGGTAGGAGAAAGTAAGCTGTTGGTTAACTAGGATCTGCAGCTTATCTGTTAGGTAGGAAAATGGGCAGACTAGGTGGGCCAAGCGGTCCTTATCTGCCATCAAATTCTATGTTTATGTTTCTATGCTGCCCGTGGCCCTACATTGCACCAGCAAGGCACTCAGTGTGGCAAGGGAACCCCCCCAGCTGCCTCCTTCTCTGGATT
This sequence comes from Neoceratodus forsteri, assembly GCA_016271365.2. Taxonomy (NCBI): domain Eukaryota; kingdom Metazoa; phylum Chordata; order Ceratodontiformes; family Ceratodontidae; genus Neoceratodus; species Neoceratodus forsteri. The sequence continues at coordinate 284,544,535 of CM057455.1, read as the reverse complement.
ACAAGCCTCCTCCATGTGGGCAGCTGCCTCTGGTGGTACACCTGCCTCACCCACACACATGGGCAAAGGGTGCCCTGGGTTCCTGTTCCACACACCACTGTCCAGCAATACCCCCTCCCACACACACACCTGCGGCACCGACACCCTCCTCCTCCCACATGGTCTTTCAGTGCCGCATCTCAGGACGGCCGGCGGCACCACTCACCACACACACTGCCATGGCCACCAGCTGCCCTTCATCCACAGGGGTGCTCAGATATTGCACGCCCTGCTGTGTAAGGGATCTACTGTTGGACCCGGGATGGGCATCTGATTGGATGTCCACCAGGGTCCACGACTTCGCCCCTGGCTGCCCTGCAGAGTGCTGCACACTGAGGGCATGCCCACGGACAGGTAGCAACTGTTGGAGAATTCCAGTGACATGCTTCTGTCTGCAGGTGTGGAGCTCCACGGGTGGGATATGCACCTTGGGTGCGTAATTCCCACCCGTTGGAGCATAGGTCCCAATATGAAAAGATGTACAGTATATGGGGAACAGTGGGTTGGAAAATGTAAAATGTTTTAGAGATAAACATGCATCAATATGCACTGGGAAAGACTATAAAAGAGGAGCGGTGGAGACAAGGTGCTGTCCACCACCTCTTTACGTTACCTTCATGAATTTTAGACATTTGGATGAAAATGCGTTCCTTCAGGACATATCATATGTAGATTGGACTGAACTCTATCACACTAACAGTATAGAAGAGGCTCTAAACATCTTTCCCAACAAATGTATTACTATTCAGTCTAGGCATGCCCCTAAGGTCACCAGGAGAGTCAGAGGTAAACCAACTAGATGGCTACACAAGGACCTCCTAACTGAGCTATGTGAGAGGGACAAGCTCTGGAAGTGCTTTAAACAAACTGTGCAGCTGGCTGATTTTAACACCTATAGGGCTTGCAGAAATCTCTTCAAAAGCAAAATAAGAATAGCCAAAATTAAGTACTGCCAGGACCTGCTTGAAAGCTCAACGTCTGACTCCAGGAAATTCTGGGCTCATATCAAGACCTTTCTAGGATCCTCCCTTTCTAATCCCCCGACGGATATGATACTAAATGGGGCTCACTGTAATGACCCGAAGACTATAGCAAATGCTTTCAACCACATGTTCTCAGTTCTGTCCCTATATACCTCTGCTTTCCCACCACAGGCCTCTCACCCTCAGTCCCGTGGGTTACGCAAGACACCTGGCTCCTCTACATCCTCCCAAATATCTCTACATACCCCGCCTTTCTACTTTAAGGCTATAACTGCACAAGAAGTCTTTAAACTCCTTATATCTATATCTGACAATACTAGTGTAGGGTCAGAGTCAGACTACCTTGAACCTCGCCTTCTCAGACTTGCGGCTGCCTTTATAGACTCTCCATTGATGAAAATATATACATTATCCATGTCTTGTGGCACTGTTCTGCTCCTTTGGAAAATGGCTCGAATAACTCCCATCTTCAAAAAAGGGGACAAAAAAGATATTAATAATTACTGACCCATAGTTATTCTCTCAGTCTTGTCCAAATTACTTGAGAAGGTTGTCGCCACCCAAACACTGGACTTCCTTTCAAAATATGGTATTCTCTCTGATGCTCAGCATGGCTTCTGGACAAATCATAGCATGTCCACTGCTCTGTTAAAACTTACCTCAGATGTTCTCTCAAACATGGACTCTGGTAGACTTACTGGTGCCGTTTTCATTGACCTTGCTAAGGCCTTTGACCTTGTGGACCACTCCCTACTTCTATCTGACCTACACAACCTGGGTTTCTCTACTCTGGTTGTACACTGGTTTAGCAGCTATTTATCCAACAGGTCACAAATGGTGAAATTCAACTCAGCTATATCTGAGGTTGCATCAATAAATGTGGGTGTGCCTCAAGGCTTCATCCTGGGGTCACTCCTCTTCTCTCTCTCTTTGTAAATAATGTCCCTAGTGGATTGCAAAGCTGCTCATCTCTCTTATATGCAGATGATCTTGTTATCTATACCAGTGATAACAAAGTGTGAAATATAAACTCTGCCCTCTCAACTGATTTCAGAAATGTCCAGAACTGGCTCTATGAGCATAAACTGGTTCTAAACACTAAGAAAACAAAGGTCATGCTCCTAGGCTCAGCCCCTAAACTCCGTAACTGTCCTTCCTCCCTTACGGTACATGACCTAGAAGGTACTAAACTCAAAACTGTCACATCTTTTAATTATCTCAGGGTCTTGCTCGATCAATCCCTGGATCTTAACCTTCACATTCAATCCACCTGCAAGACAGTAAACTGCAAACTGGGTGCTGCATACAAGACTGATTACATGCTAACGCCATCTGTGAAACAGGCCATTGCCAGAGGAATACTACTACCTTCCCTAACCTATTGTGCCCCCATCCTTGCTGGTGCCCAGAAAACTGCCCTCCAGAAATGGGATGTCACATACAATAACATATGTCGATATGCGTCCTCCTCTTCTCGACTAAAGCACCGTTGTCAGCTTTATGATGACCTGGGATGGTTCTCCCCTTCTGCATCAAGGAAATATTATTGTGGCTCCCTTACTGACTCTATTGTTAGGCTCAAAACCCCAAAATCTCTGGCAGAGCTGTTACTTCCTCATACAGCCTCTCAGGGACTGAGGTCTGCTGACAAATCTCTATTTAATGTTTCCAGATGTTATTCCACAAAAGGCACTGGTGCTTTCAAGTATGTGGCTCCTCAGTTTTGGAGTACACTTTCCCTAGAACTCAGATTGACTGGGTCCCATCAGCGCTTTAAAAATGAATTTCGTCATTATCCATCGCGTGCTGACCCCTACACTTGTTTTGACCCTACCTGATAGTTTGGTATACTTGTCTGCCCCAATGCTCTTTGATCCTTCTCCTATCTCTGCATGTGTCCTGACCTCTTTCCTCTGTCTTGCAGGCTTGCCTGCCTGGTAAGACCTTTCCTTCTCCCCCAACCCTATCTCCCTTCCTGTATCTCTACTCTAGCTCCTTTCAACCACTCTCCCTGTATCCTGCTTTCTCTTGCCTGGCCTCCTATCTTTTTCACCTTTCCTCCTGTATATATCCTCCCCTACTCCTATTCACTATACTACTACTCTACCTTCCTTGCCTTACCTTCTTCTCCCTATGCTACCATACTGTCTCATTTCTGCCCACCTCCTCCTCCTCCTCTTATCTTTTAATTGTATTGCAGAGTTAGATCTGCTAGCTGTTTTCTCCCAATACTGCATTTTTCTTGTATTATCTTATGTTTTATCCCTACAACATTTGTCACTTGTTTTGCTTGCTTGCTTACTGTTGTCTACTGTTATGTTCCAGTTCCTTACATTTTTACCATATATACATTGTTTTAACTTTAGGGAATTGTAATGCTGCCCTCTCCTATTGTTATGTTTTATTTCCCTTACTGTTCTTGAATCTATGTACATTGCTCTCTACCATGAAAAGTATATTGTTGGCTCTTTACCTTGTTGAAATGTACTTGTGCTTGTTCATTATGTTCTGTACTCTCCCGGGTTGTACCTGAAAATAGTTATGTTGGCTAGTGCACTTACCCAGTTAACAAAAACTAAATAAAATAAATAATTATGTAGAGAATGTAGGAGGAGGAAATTTGAAAACACTGGAGAGTTCAGGAAGGTTAAACGCAGGAAACAAGTATATTAAAAAAAACATTAATGAGCTAGTGGAGCCAAAACAGGCAGACAGGAAGTTAATACAAATTTTAAGTAGAAGTTAGCTGTAACTTTTTTATTTCTGAAGTATTTTTCCTTTTCCTATTGCTCATCAGAAAGTATTCTATGTGATAATATTGTGCTGGATGTGTGGAACAGCTCTTGGTCTGGCAGCTGACATATTTAAGTCTACTGCCCCACACTACATCATCAGTATTATGATCTCACTGACAGTGACATCACAGGTGAATGACCTAGCAGTCGCTCACTTACTGTTCCTAAGCAACAATGATGTCACAGTCAGTGTGGTCACAATCTGATGATGTAGTGTGAAGAACAATATCTTAGATATGTCAGCTGCCAGGCTAAACTTCCATACATCACACCTACTAACATGAGGTAAACAATCTGCTAATTAAATAAAAGGAAAAGAAAAAGCACCTCAGATAGAAAAGGTAATGGTTGTCTGCTTTTAAAATCTAATATTAGTTTTAGGCAGCACACTAGCTCTTTAAGAAATAACAGGCAGACTTCCGGTGGCATTATGGAGTAGATTGGTCATCTCTCCACATGCTCTCTCCCCATGATCAGTATTTAATAAAATAAAAAGTACGAATTTAAATGTTTTCTTCAACAAACTATTTCTGAATAATAACTATCGGGCACCATTCACCAACCCTGCACTCACCACCGCTTGATGCCCCCAGTTGTACCACTACCACTTTCAAATCCTTGCTGAGGTAGACAACCTGGACGACTCCCCTGCCGACTCGCATGCATCCATGGCAGCCTCAGAAGACCACGCCAACACCAAGCGGTCTCCCTTCCAAAGCTCAGCTGGGCAAACAACGCATGGACTCCACTGAGACATTTTGGCAGCACTGCAAGAGTGCCGTACAGAGATGCGGGAGTCAATACAAGACCTCCGGTCTGAATTTAGCACCCTCCAGGCCCACAAAGATGAAGCAGACTGCCAAATCTCTACTAATACTTCCTGCCTTGGCAATCTTGAGGAAGTCACAGAGGAATTAGCCAGAACACAGCTGCAGAGTGTCCTCAGACAGGAGGACACAGAAAATAGGGGGAGGAGGAAAAATTTAACAATCTATGGAATCCCCAAGGGTGAGTAAGCCAGGGACATGCCAGTATTCCTGGATAATTTTCTACCCACCCAACTAGACCTGGGCCCAGAATACCTGATAGACATGGAAAGAGCACAGCGGGCCCTAGGTCCTAAACCTACTGCACCAGACGGAAGGCCTAGATCCATAGTGGTAGGTTTTCAAACTATGCAATTAAGGAGGACCTCCTTCAAAAAGCTTGGGGAAAGAAGGTTTTAAAATATGCTTCCAAGAGAATTTTCTTCGATAATGACTATGCTCCCATGACACAAAAGCAATGCAGGGAGTACATACCACTCTTCCCCTGCCTAAAACAACAGGGCTTAAAATTTAAAACTCCCTACCCTGCAAAGTTATTGGTCCAATTCCGGAATGGCTCTCTGCTCTACAGTAGTGCAGAAGAAGCAAAATCAGATTTCTTGGCCCATGGGCTCCTTACTGAATGTACAGATTACAAACAGCCTTCCAGATCTCGAGAGACCACCTCCCAGAGGGATCGAAGAGACATTTCAGACCAGGACCAGAACTGCAGGTCTGACCTTCCTGTAGTGGACATCCTTAAACAACTTCAGCAATTTCGCTCTTCATCGACTTATCATTGAACATTGAAGAGGACTCCATGTGAGGGACTACCTTACAGGGCCCTCAAGGACTAGGCCTTACAGGTTGGTGGGGCTGGGCGGGGAGGGTTGATGGGGGGGCTCCATCGCCCTGGGCCTCCATCCTGTCAGTGCCTTGGTTGTTCCTGGGCTCCCACAAAATATCTTGTGTCCCCCAGTGATTTCAGGACCTAGTGACCTGGCTACGGGAGGGAGTGGAGACTGGGGATACCACAATGGCCTACTAGTCATGCCCTGGAGCATTGGGGTGCCCTCCTGCCCTCCTGTCTCTTTCCCCTTCCCGGCCTCCCTACCTGGGAAAACCCAAGGAATTTCTCCAGACTCGAAGGCAGAGACATTAACCAATCCACTGAATAAATATCTATGGCATGGTCTCAAATCCCCCTGCTACCCTTTCCCTTTCTACTCCCTACCCCTTTCTCCTCCCTCCCTTTGTTACCCTTTCCTTCCCTTAAGTTTTTAGAGGGATGTATATACATCCAAATATAATTAACCCCCACTAATCGGGGCAACAATACCAAATCTTTTAAAATTTAAACCCCAATGGTCTTTCACAAATTTAAGAAGAACCCTGACACTAGAACCTGGAGGAGAGCTACAGATACTGTTGGCCATCAATTTAGGCCCTAGCCATCCTTTGGATGATAATAATAGGGGTCTGACTCCTACGTGCTCTCATAAGGTCTGGAAGTTCCACGAGCTCTCTGGGGTTCCCTTGATATACATAATTGCCCTAACCCTGTGAGTCTCTCCTGGAACTTGATGCACTTATTAGTAGGGGTCTCCATCCCTGGGGATTGATTCCCTTCCCCACCTTCCCCCCGACCTCTTATGAGTCTCATACAAGCACCAGGGAGTGTTGCACAGTACCATTGGGGGGTGTCTGGGGGGGGATGTGGCTCGGGGGCTAGTTGGAGACCCTCGTTTGTGGAACTCTCCCCCTCTTTTGTTGATTGCATTGTCTTTGAGAGCCAGTGGCTCTGTGTTTAGACTAAACCTTTCTACCTTTTCATCAGGGTACAACCAGACCCCTACATGGTTAATTAGAGCAGTTGGTGGGGTCTTTATCTAGTTTTATATACAAATTTGATTAAGGGTTTGGAAAATGGACTGGGCCTACATGAACAAAAGAGAAAGTAATTTCATAAGCCCCATTAGTTATCCTCTGGTGCCATCTGGTGACTACTTAAGGTATCATGACATTTTTAATAGGAAACTACCTGAACTGTAACCCCTGTTGAATTTCCCCTTCAGCAGATTTTTTCTCCTTTTCTTTCTACCTGAGCTTTATCTAAGGGGAGAGGAATCTCATATATCTCCATACCCATTTAAAATACCCCCCCACCTATCCCATCTCTCACGTTTAGTTCCAAACTACCCCTTATCATACCTACCCTATTATTGATAAAAGGGGAGAGAGCTAGTCCCCGAGATCCCTATAGGATGCCACCACATTTCATTCTACTTGCCATTTTGGCAATCCCTTTTTCACTTGGAAACATACCAGTTCCCTAGGGGGCCCTTTCAGCAATGGAAGTAGCTTCTGCCCTCTGTTTCAGGGATACCCCAAGATGGAATTTATCCCTGAAACACCCAGGAGGTGGTTGCAGTTTCCTACCTCCAACTAAGTCACCTTGCACATAGTTTTTCTTCTACAAGTTTCTCTCTCTAAATAAGAAGTGTACCACCCCTCCCGAGGGCAGTTTTAGTTACAAACCCCTCTTGGCTACCCAGTTTATTTGGGGAAAGAGAGGAGGGAGAGCGTTATTAGTTTGGACCATACCTCTGGTCAATTTAGATAAATTTGTATACTATAAAAAAAGACAAGCATATATGTTAAGTTTGGGAAGCATTCAATCCTTTATTGATGTACAAAATGAGGAGGGCCTCCTGGTGGCAGTGGAGTGGTCGAGACCCATGGATATCCATCTTTCTGTCCTCAGCCGACTGCATTGGATCCTTTGGGATGGTTGGTGGGAGGAGCAGGTGAGGTCCTCATCCTCTGGGTCCTCAGTGGTTCTTTCCTGAGATTGGGGCGGAGTGTTCTCCCTTTTCTTCTTTGTCAAAAATGGTGATAAAACCTGTCAAAATATTTTCACAGAATGTCAATGGTTTGTATAACCCAACAAAAAGAACTCATCTTATGCAATATTTAGGAAAACAAGCAGCTGATCTCTACTTTTTACAAGAAACCCACTTGTCAGGGGTGGAACATCAAAAGCTGAAGTGGGGTCACAGACATACAGTATATGCTTCCTCCCATTCTAATGGCTGCAGAAGAGGCACGGCAATCCTTATGCCAACCTCCACTCCCTTTGAAGTACAAGATGAATATATATTGACTCATAGGGGAGATACGTCATTTTGAGAGGTATGCTGTATTCTCAACAGGTAACGCTGGTGAGTGTTTACCTCCTCCCCCCCCCCAGTCTTCTCTCTCTCCCAGTAATGTGTACCTTCATACATAAGGTGTTGGACCTATTGCGGGGAGGGGGGCTGATTATGGGGGGGATTTTAATGTGTCTCTTTCCGCTTTCCTTGATTTCTTCAACCCACAGGCATACAGATCCTCAAATGTGGTAAAATACCTTAAACGCACCTTAGCCCACTTGGGATTTGTGGATGTGTGGAGGAAATTATTTCCTTCAATGCAAGGTTTTACTTTCCATTCAGGACGCCATCCGACGTATTCTCATCTAGATTACTTTTTCATTACGTGTGAACATTTCTCATTGGTTCAAGACTTATCCCTTCAATCATGCCTTCTTTCAAACCACCACCCCCGATGCTTAAAACAGATAGAAACATAGAAGTTGACGGCAGATAAGGACCGCAAGGCCCATCCAGTCTGCCCATTTTTTCTACCTTATAAATGTGCCATAGGCCTGTACTCTTTCAATGGCCTATCTATTCATACTCATCTGTATTGCTCCCTAATGCCTTTCCCCATGCCTGTTTGAAGTGCTGCACTGTATTCATATCCACCACTTCCTGAGGTAGGCTGTACCATGCATCAACCCCCCTTTCTGTGAAAAATAACTTTCTCACATTACCCCTTAATTGGCCTCCCTCTAATCTCATGCTGTGTCCTCTTGTCCTGCTATTTTTCTTATATTGAAACATGTTAGACTCTTTCACCTTGTTAATGCCCTTAAGGTGTTTGAATGTTTCGATCATATCACCTCTCTCCCTCCTTTGCTCTAGGGTATACATACTTAGCTCCGTTAATCTGCCCTCATATGTTTTCTGATGCATTCCCTGCACCATTTTGGTTGCCCTTCTCTGGACTGCCTCCATTTTGTTAATGTTCTTGTGCAGGTGCGGTCTCCAGTACTGCATGCAGTACTCCAGATGGGGCCTAATCAGTGTCTTGTAAAGAGGGATTAGTACCTCCCTCTTACAACTTGTGATAGCCCTACTAATACACCCCAACATTCCTCTAGCCTTACCTACTGCTTTAGTGGTCTGCTTGGATGATTTCAGGTCTTGTGTGATGACATTGCCCAAGTCTCTTTCTTCCCTTGTGATTGCCAGCAGCTCCCCTCCTAACCTATAGGTGGCTTCATGGTTTCTCTTCCCTATGTGAATGATCTTGAATTTCTTTGCGTTAAACCCCATTTTCCACTCTTTTTACCATTTTGCCAGTTTTTCCAGATCTCTTCTCATTTTGCCCACCCCATCTGGATCATCCACTCTGTTGCAGATCTTGGTGTCATCTGTAAACAGACAAACCTTACCCTCCAGTCCATCTGCAATATCACTGATGAAGATATTGAAGAGGACTGGTCCCAGGACTGATCCCTGAGGTACCCCACTTGTGACTTGCATCTCTTCTGACTGTATACCGTTTACCACTATTCTCTATTTTCTGCCTGCCAACCAGTTTGCCACCCAGTTGACCAACTTCTGACCCATCCCGAGCCTACTCAGCTTATTACTCAATCTTCTGTCTGCAAAATTATCAAAAGCTTTGCTGAAGTCAAGGTAGGCAACATCAACTGCTCCTCTTTGGTCTACCACTCTGGTCATCCAGTCAAAGAAATCTGAGATTAGTTTGGCAGGACCTTCTTGTTGTAAACCCATGCTGTCTTGGATCCTGTGCTCCTATGGATTCCAGGTGTTGTACTATTCTTTCCATAAGGAATGCCTCCATAATCTTGCCCGCTACTGAGGTAAGACTGACTGGTCTGTAGTTCCCTGCCTCCTCCCTGCTACCACTCTTGTGGAGAGGGATCACATGGGCCTTCTTCAGTCTTCTGGGACCTCTCCTGTGCTCAGAAACTCACTAAACAGTTCTGATAATGGCTCTGCTAGTTCCATCCTTAGCTCCTTTAGTACCCTGGGGTGTATGCCATCAGGTCCCATTGCCTTGTCCACCCTGAGCTTATTGAGCTGTTGTAGGACCTTTTCTTTTGTGAAGGGACTAGTGCACACCTCCCTCCCTCCTGTGTCCATGGTGCTAAGTTGTGGGCCCTGCCCTACCTTCTCTTCACTAAATACTGAGCAGAAGTATCCATTTAGGATAGATGCTTTTCCTTGGTTCTCCTCACACTCCCTCTTATCCCCTTTGATCTTAGCAATACCCCCTCTGTGCTTTCTCCTTTCACTAATGTATCTATACAAAGTCTTGTCCCTTTCTTTTACTGTTCGTGCTAGTGTTTCCTCAGTGAGGGCCTTTCTCTGCCTTACTGCCTTCTCTGCTTCCCTTAGGGAAGATTGATATGCCTCCCTATCTTCATCCCGCTGAGTTCCCTTATATATCCTGAAAGCCAGCCTTTTGGCTCTGATCTTTTCTGCTACTGTTTTTGAGAACCAAAGAGGTTTCTTTTTTCTTTTGCTCTTGCTTTTCTCTCTAACACAATGGGATGTTGCTTCAAGTATTGCATCCTCAATGTTTTCCCACTTTGCCTGTACCCCCTCACCTGTATTTCTTCTTGTCAGGGCTAGCTTAACTCTGTTGGCCATCTTATCAAAGGCTGCTCCTCTGAAGTCTCATATTCTGGGGAAACCTCAGAATCAAAAACCGTGGAGATTTATCCCCTCACTTTTAAGAGACATGGAATACCTAGAATATATGCGCACATGTATTCCCCAGATACTTCAAGATAATAACACACCAGATATCACAGACCCAATAAAATGGGACACACTTAAAGCAGTAATTAGCGGGGAAACACTAACTTATTCAACCAAATTTAAACGTAAACTAGATACTAAATATAATACACTACAGGAACAACTACAGGCCTACCAACTTCTTTACAGAGAGAGTGATTCCGTACTGCAAAGGAAAATCAGAGAAACGAAAAAAAAATCTTCAAAAAATCATGGACCTTAGAAACATAGAAACACAGAAACATAGAATTTGATGGCAGATAAGGACCGCTTGGCCCACCTAGTCTGCCCATTTTCCTACCTAACAGATAAGTTGCAGATCCTAGTAAATCAACAGCTTACTTCCTCCTACCCCCCACTAGGACTGCCTGATGCCTGTCCCATGCATTCTTGAAGTCCCCCACTGTTCTTGGCTCCACGACCTCCTCAGGGAGGCTGTTCCATGCATCCACAACCCTCTCAATGAAAAATACTTCCTCACATTACCTCTGAGCCGTCCCCCTCTATCTTCAAATTGTGCCCTCTTGTTCTTAGCATCTCTTTTCTGGAAGATGCTACCCTCTTGGACTTTGTTAATTCCTTTGAGATACTTGAAAGTTTCTATCATGTCCCTCTTTCCTTCTTTCCTCAAGGGTATACATATTAAGCTCCTTTAGTCTTTCTTCGTATGTCTTCTGGTGCAGACCCTGCACCATTTTGGTTGCCCTCCTCTGGACAGCCTCCACTCTGTCTATGTCTTTGCGGAGATGGGGTCACCAGAACTGCACACAGTACTCCAGATGGGGTCTCACCAACTGTCTGTACAGAGGGATAACAACTTCCTGTTTTCTACTATTGATGCCTATTCCTATGCATCCCAGTATCCCCCCAGCCTTCCTTACTGCCTTCTCACATTGCTTGCCCACCTTTGGTCATCTGATATAATTATCTCCAGGTCCCTTTCCATTTTACTGTTGTCAGTATCTCACCCCCATTGAGGGCGCTTCCCTGGGTTTTGTTTCCCATGTGCATTATTTTGCACTTCTTTGCAGTGAATCTGAGCTGCCATACATTTGACCATTCCTCCAACCTTGCCAAGTCCCTTCTCATCCTTTCCACTCCATCTTGTGTATCAACCCTGTTGAAGATCTTTGTGTCATCTGCAAAGAGACATACTTTTCGTTCCAGTTCCTCTGCATTGTCACTTATAAAGACATTAAAAAGGACCGGTCCCAGTACTGAACTCTGTGGTACCCCACTAGTAACCCTCCTTTCTTCACTGTGTACTCCATTTACTACTACCCTTTGCATCCTGTTGTCTAGCCAATTTTTTATCCAGGCTACCACCTTGGGACCCACTCCAAGGCTGGCTACCTTGTGTATTAATCTTTTGTGTGGGACTGTATCAAATGCCTTGCTAAAATCTAGGTAGGCCATGTCCACAGCCCCTCCCTGGTCTACTACTTTGGTCACCCAGTCAAAGAAATCTATTAGATTCATCTGACACGATCTTCCCATCGTGAATCCATGCTGCCTTGGGTCCTGTGCCCCACTGGCCTCTAGGTACTCGACAATTCTTTCCTTCAGGAGTGATTCCATCATGTTCCCTACCACTGAGGTCAAACTAACTGGTCTGTAGTTTTCTGCCTCTGTCCTGCTCCCACTTTTGTGAAGAGGAATCACATCTGCCCTCCTCCAGTCCTCGGGTACCACCCCATCCTCCCATGATTTGTTAAAGACAGTAGTCAGCGGTGTCACTAGTTCTACTCTTAGTTCTTTTAGAATTCTTGGGTGAATCCCATCAGGCCCCATTGCTTTGTCCAACTTCAATTTTATTAGTTCTTTCAGAACCCTTTCTTCTGTAAATGGACTGGTATCGACCCCCTGTCTTCAGAGTGTTTCTCTTGTTTGGTTTAGGTAACTCCCCCTCCTCTTCCTTTGTGAATACTGAGCAGAAATATTCGTTCAGTATCCCTGCTTTTTCACTGTCACCCTCTATCCACATTCCCTCCCCTTTATTAAGCTTCAGTATCCCTCTTTTGGTCTTTCTTCGCTCCCAAATGTACCTATGAAAGGTCTTATCCCCCTTCTTAACAGAATTGGCTATCCTTTCCTCGGTTTGGGCCTTTGCTATTCTGACTGCCTTACCAGCCTCTTTCTGCTTTAACTGATAAAGTTCTCTGTCCTGCTCCTTCTGTGTTTCCTTATATTTCCTGAATGCTGTCCTTTTCTCCTTAACCTTCCCTGCCACCTCTTTTGAGAACCATAGCGTTTTTTCCTTCGTTGTGTTTTATTGATTTGCTTTACACAAAGGCTTGTTGCCTCTGTGATGGCTGTTTTGATCACTCCCCATTGTTTCTCCACCCCTCCTTCTTGCCTGTTTGCTAGTGCTTTTCTGAGGCACTCTCTCATTTTCCCAAAGTCAGCCCTCCTAAAGTCCAGTACTCTTGCTTTTGTATGGCTTGATTGTATGGCTGTGTTTATCGTGAACCACACTGTTTGGTGGTCGCTTGTTCCCAGATGGCTACCCACATCTAAATCTGAGATTCTTCTCCATCCTCATTTGAGAGTACCAGGTCTAAGATTGCTCCCTCCGAGTGGGTTCCAATATAGCTGTCTGAGGCATGCCCCTGCAGGGCATCAAGAATGACCCTGCTCTTGGATGTGCCTGCAGCAAAGGTGCTCCAGTTAACATCTGGCATATTCAATCCCCATCAACAATATCTCCCCTTTTTCTGCCATTCTAAGAAAGCCTTCTATCATTTCCTTGTCCATTCCTGCCCCTGAGATGGGGGTCTGTATACAACCCCCATGCGGATTGTGGTGCCATTTCCTGTCTCCAGGGTGACCCAAAGTGCCTCATCTGCTCCCTGTTTACTCTTTAGTTCTGTTGCTTTGATCCCTTCCTTTACATAGAGAGCTACTCCTCCTCCTCTTTTACCCTTCCTGACCCTCCTGTACATTGTGTATCCTGGTATGTTGACATCCCAGTCATGGTTCTCTGTGTACCATGTTTCTGTGACTGACACAATATCCAGGCAACCCTCTTCTATCAAGCCCACTAGTTCAGGGAGCTTGTTACACAGACTATGGGCATTGGTACTCATCACCCTCCTCTTTTTGATAGCCTTACCCCTTTTAGCCCCATTTCTGTCTTACTGCCATTGCCTTTTTTAACATTTAAATCTGTTCTGCTCCCTAATAACTTCTGTACCTTGGTGTTTATCTCACTAATCACCATGTTTTGTGGGGGGAGGCTTGGATTTCCCTGCTTCTTTTCAGTGCCTCCCCCCTTGGCTAGTTTAAATGCTTGCCAATGAAGCATTTAAACCTCTCACCTAGGATCCTGGTTCCCCTTCTGGACAGATGCAGACCATCGCACCAGTATAGGTCTGCATCCCTCCAGGTGGCTCCCCAGTCCCCAATGAAGCCAAAACCCTGAGCTCCACACCAGTTTTTCAACCACTCATTGAATTCCCTGGTGAGAAGTGCCTAGCATCTCCCTTGCCATAGACAGGCAGCACCTCCGAGAAGGTTACCGTATGCGCTACTTGTCTAAGGCCCCTTCCCAACTCTACAAACTCCTCTTGCACTGCTCTGATCACATTCCTAGCCAGGTCATTTGTCCCTAGGTGGACAATGACATCCAGCTCCCTCCCTCATGCAGCTCCTACCACGATCCTGAGGATTTTCTTCCTGTCCCTCCAAGCCGTGGCGCCAAGAAGCACCTTACCTCCCTCTCCCCTTCCTCCCCCATTTCTACCCCATTAATGATTGAGTCCCCTACCAGGAGTTGTTTCCTTCCCCTGTGGGGTCCCATGCCACCCTCCTGTGGGTCTCTTTTGTGAAGGTTCCCAGCATCCTCCTTGGTCTCCACTGCAGGTGCCTCCATAGAGGAACCACTATCCACCAGAAGAGCGAATGAATTGGGGAGAGGTACAGCTGGAGTGATGCAACTGTGTTCCACCATCCTCTCCCTCCTTGAGCCCACCCTGGTCCAGCCTCTCCTCTTTCTTGGCAACCTCTGAGGTTGTGGCATTGGCCCTGGTGGTTCCTGGGTGGGGGAAGAGGTTTCACGAATCCTAGCCAGGTCAGCCTGGAGACGGACAACCTCCTTTCTCAGACCAGAGAGGTGCCTGCAAATAGGGCAGCATCACAGCCTCCAGAATGTCTCCTGGAACACTGCCACCCCACAGTGAGTGTTGCAAATGCTAACATACTTGAAACAAGCTAACTATGAAGGGGGCTCTAGGGGGACCAGAATACTAGCTCGCAAACTCCGTGCCAGATGGCAAGCTGCAACAATTTTGAAAATCAAGCAACCTATATCAAAGCAAATCTCTCATAAGGAAGATCAAATAAGATCATTCTTTGCTTCTTACTGTCTGGCTTTATATTCTTCTTCCTCCTCCTCTTCTACTACATCGCAAGCGAGGGCCAATTTGTTATCCCATCTATCACTTCCTAAACTTTCAGAAGTACAAAGAGCTACACTGGAATCCCCAGCTGGACCAAATGAAGTTCTAGAACATATACAAGCTCTCCATACCTTAAAATGTCCAAGCCATGATGACCTTCTAGCCGAATGGTATAAAACATTTGCAGGATTACTTTTGCCTATACTCTTGCCTACATTCAGGGCAGTTGCAGAGGGACACCCTCCACCTCCCTCTTGGGCTTATGCAGTAATAGCTCCCATCCCTAAAACAGATAAAGACATTACAGAGACATCTTTCTACCACCCTATCTCAATTTTAAATGTGGACTACAAAACTAATATGTCCATATGGGCCACAAGATTAGAACGCACCCTGCCTACACTTACTCACCTAGACCAATCAGACTTTATTAAACAAAGTAGTACTTCTGATAGTATCAGAAGAACCATGTTGCTACTAGATCATATCCACTCAAGACAAATCCCTGCTACTTTGTTAAGTTTAAATGCTGAAAAGGCATTTAACAGGGTATCCTGGAATTTTCTGTGGGATACTCTGGCTGCCTTTTCCTTACCAGATTCCTTTTTAAAATGGATCTAAAACATATACCACCACCCCTAAGCATACATATGGATAAACAGAGCTATCACCCCACCTATACACCTATATCGAGGAACTAGACAGGGATGCCCCCTCTCTCCTCTATTATTTGCCCTCTATATGGAGCCATTGGCTAGAGCTATTAGACAGGATGAGTATATTGAGGGAATCCCATTGGGACAAACATATAAGGTTTCCTTATTTGAGGATGACGTCCTCCTGACGGTCTTGTCCCCTGAGCAGTCTATTCCAGTCACTTGGGAAATACTACAAGAATATGAGGAAGTAGCAAACGTTAAAACTGAACATAACCGAAACTGAAGTACTGCTACTAAACTTTCTTCCATCCTATAGGTTAAAGCAAATGTTCCCCCTAAAATAGCTCTGCACTAAAATCAAATACCTGGGTATTTATATTCCTAAGGATCTCACGAATCTGGAGTCGGTCAGTTATGAACCCCTTTCTATTCTCAACCAAAATAACTTAACTAAATGGGGAAGTCTGACTCCCACTTTCTTCCAATGAATAGAGATTACTCGTATGAATGTTCTCCCATGACTTCTCTATTTCTTTCAAAATATTCCCTCCTTCCCATCAAGATATTACTTTAAGTCATGGAACAGAACAGGTTCTAACTTTATATGGGGGCAGAGACCCAGAATTTGCCTCTCTCTTCTTCAGCAATCTCTCCCACTAGGTGGCACCAATCTACCAAATCTCATCCTATATGCTAAGGCAGCTTTTCTGAAAATCTTTTATTATGGCTCACCCCATCCTTCTCTGCTCCCTGGAAGACGACTGAGTTTATAATTAATGATTTGCATGATATTGAGAAATTGGTCTTTTCCACAGGAGGACGAATACCGCATCTCAAAAACGTCACTAAATACATGACTCAAATATTGAGAATTTGGCACAACATAAAACAAAAAAAAAGTATTTAAAGATACAATTTTCTTGCATACTCTTCTATGTGAAGATGATAGTTTTTTTCCCAGCCAAATATGATGTAACATTTCACCCTTGGAGACGACTAAGACTCAATTATATTTACCAGTTTTTAACAAAAGTAGGTATAACCCCTTTTCCTGATTTACAGGAGCAATACAGGCTCCCAGATAGAGACATATTTTGCTATTCCCAGTGAAAAATTACATCCTAAGACAACAAGAAATTGAGCCTAAGATTCCTACACTCCCCCGTCCCCTGCTCTGGACTTTACTAAAAGATACACTCCAAGATCACCCTTGGTGCCATCTGATAGGTCAATTAGACAAAATGTTGAGACAGTTCCTGGGAGACACATCCCTATCGATTTTGGCTAGTTGGAATAAGGATCTGACACTTGATATCCCACTCTCCTTATGGAATGAGACCTCTTTAAACCTAGGGTAAAAAATAGTTTTACTGAAATGACATTTAAAGCTGAATATGCCTCAGATAGTCAATTTTTGAATGATATAAAAAGTAAATCAGGTTAAAAGCTTTCTCTGATTACCAAGTTTCTGACAGAGAAATTGAAAGTTAGATGCATGTGTAATGGATGAATAAGACATTTTTTGGACTTTTAATTGGTACATCATGTTGTGAAAGGAGTTGCATAAGTCTTGTTAGAATACAAGTATATTTATTACATGTTTGTGAGGTCTTAGAGACTGAAAGAGATGTTTGTATTGTGTTTGTATTTGAACAATTTTTAAAGTTCTATTGTCAGGACCATCTTGAAAAAGGCTTTGGCCTAAGATGTGAAGAAAGAACTTATCCTGAATAAAAATAAATATTTTCCTACTACTACTACTTAAAAGCCATTAAAATAACTTCATCACACATTTGGAGGGAGTTTGCTTGGAAGTGCTGAACCACATTCTTTCGCTCGCCAGCGGCTCTTACCAAATACTTACCAGCATCATAAGGGCATTGTTGGAGGATATGTAACTGGGGGTTGGCAGGTCTGGGGCACGTATTTTGGTTTTGTCCTTAATTGCTGCCATTCTGGATCACTTTACAGGAGGAGCTAAGGGACTGTCTGGGTGAGTCAGTTGAGCTTGTGGCTCAAATGGTCTTACTATCTATTTTTCCAGAACATCTCCCTTCATGGCACTGTATCCTGCTACCCTGATATCTTTTAGCAGCAAAAAAAAGCAATAATTTGCAAATTCTTAACACTTAACATACCATTACATAAGGAAGACATATGAAGAGAGAGACTAAAGGAGCTTAATATGTATAACCTTGAGGAAAGGAGGGATAGGGGGGACATGATAGAAACTTTCAAGTACCTCAAGGGAATCAACAAAGTCCAAGAGGGTAACATCTTTCAAAAAAAGAGGTGTGCAAGAACAAGGGGGCACAATTTGAAGATGGGGCAGCTCAGAGGTAATGTAGAAGTATTTTTCACAGAGAGGGTTGTGGATGCATGGAACGGCCTTCTGGAGGAGGCTGTGGAGTCAAAAACAGTGGTTGAATTCAACCATGCATGGGACAGTCATAAGGCAATTCTAGGGGGTTGGGGTAGAAAGAAGTAGGCTGCTGGTTAACTAGGATCTGCAGCTTATCCAGTAGGTAGGGAAATGGGCAGCCTGGGTGGGCCAAGCGGTCCTTATCTGCCATCAAATTCTATGTTTCTATGTTTCATTAGTGTCAGAATGGCAACAGATAGTTCAGGAGGTTTACAGATTAGAAGCATTAACAGCAGCCATACATAATAAACAAACAACTTTTAGGGAGAAATGGCAACGATGGATCTATTATATGATTAGGCTCAATCCAGAATT
Source organism: Neoceratodus forsteri (assembly GCA_016271365.2). Classification (NCBI taxonomy): domain Eukaryota; kingdom Metazoa; phylum Chordata; order Ceratodontiformes; family Ceratodontidae; genus Neoceratodus; species Neoceratodus forsteri. The sequence continues at coordinate 284,526,183 of CM057455.1, read as the reverse complement.
TGTTCTGTGAAAACAACAAGATTAACTAAAAATGTGCTGGGGTGGGGGTGGGGGTTGGCATTGGGAAAACCAAAATACTCATCCCCAGTTCCTTTTCTACAGGAAGCCTAGGGGACATGCTACCCCCTTCTGAATGAACATGGCGAGTTACATTGACCTTCTGTGAATTCTATATAATAATTTCAACTGCGAGGGTGACAGGAATAGTTGTACTCTCTATGGAAAGGACTGATGCTTGTGATCATTGACCTTTCTCACTGCTCCTTCATTTTGCTTGTATTTACATATGCTTAAAGAGCGTGATGCCTATTATGATTGTTAAGAGTAACAAGATCTCCTGTATGTACTGTGCTTCTCTCAATAAAAGTTAAATAAATAAATAAATAATAGGCAGAATTAGTTACGGTAGAAATGGCACATAAAGAAACACTGTGGATCAGAAAAAGTTAACATGAACTTAAATACAGAGTCAATTAGAAGCACTATAAATAATGGGTTCAAAATAAATAAAAAAGGCATACATAAGAACAGAAAAGAATAAAGATATAATAATGGGTGCTGAAACAGTTATTTACATTAAGTGAAATGTGAGTGAGGGATATTTTGGGAAATGTTGAAATGGAATTGCAGAAAATGGAGAAGAGAGGGGAAAGCAAGAATGAGAAGAAAAGCTGAGTAAAGGTTAAGAGAGGATGGGAGGGCCAGAGCTCCACCTCCTTGCTACAAGCGTCCCACTCTCAAACCAACTGCTCAATTATATTCAATATGGAGAGGGAACAAAAAAGTGACTATTTATTAGATTACTTGTTGGAATTCCACACAACACAAAAGGCATTTCATTATGTTAGAAGGGGCCCCTTTTTCCATAGAGAAACAGTAACCTGAAATTGTATTTAAAGTCTTTCTATCAATCATAAATTTAATTTTCTTTTCTTTTCTTTCTAGTTCTGTCTGGTGCCCAGCACTATACTGGCTCAGGCACGGGCAGGCAGTTCCTCTCCAAGGAGATTGGGACATTGGGGTGAGCAGCAGGGCTAGGGGCTTTCCCTTCCCCTTCATAAATGATTGTTGCTGATTTCAAGGTACAAGGAGATGTCTTAGATTCAGACTGAATGTAAGACGTCATTCTCCAATTGCTTGCTCTGTATTTTTTTGGGGGTGGAAATGGAATTCCAGGAATCACTGCAAGTAGGACTAACTTTCAAGGGGGATACATATACTGTCTTAACATAATAAATACATATATATATATATATATATATATATGGCTGCAAATAAGGAATGTGTTTAATTGCAGTAATATCTATTCAATAATCTGGGGCTATGATGGGTTGAGGTTTTAAACATTTTCCTTTTCATACTGGGGATATGTACAGGTTGGTTTTAATCAGCACCGCTGTAGAAACCATCCCACGTTATCCAGGAAATGGAGTTATAATGATTATGTTAGCAAAAGAGTTTGGCAAATAAGATGTTTTGGCTACAATTTTCTCCATATGAAGGAAACACAGACAAAATGAAACTAACCCCATGGCTGCATGCTCCAACTTGAAGCAAAAATGCACATTTAAAGAATACAACTCTTTGGAAAAGCAAGTGTGAGACTGCATCTTGGGAAAGGGAGCATGCCCTACAATGTACCCTTCCACCCCACCCATGAATATCTCACACGTCCATGTCTTGGCCATGAGCCCAAAAGAGCACTTTTTGTCACTAATAATTGTATTAAGAAAGAAATCTTTAACATAAAAAGAATTTCTTAATAACTGTTACATTCCAATGTTTCATGTTTAACTTCCTGATTTAACTATATAGTTCCCCAAGTAAGTACTTTGCTTAAACAAATTCAGTAAAACCAGCACCAGAAGCCTGTTGCAAGGATGGCATCCAGGTCCCGTCCAAAGATATTAAATAATATAGTATTTTATTAAGTGCAAATGCACAAAAGAGCTGTCAGGCACACAGAAAAACCAAAGCTTACTAGCCCCAGTGCTTCAACTCAATACTGAATCTTCATCGGGGGGAAGGGTTAGTTGGTGAAAGATGACCCTATATGGTGGGTCCAATTAAAACAATCAATCAATAAACAAAAACACATGCGAAAAATTAGAAAAAATCCATTTCGTTTTGGCTCCGTAATCAGTGTAATAATAAGTTTAAGACACTAGGTGGAGCTGCTGTGATACAGCGCAATACATTCACATCTAAATTAAGATAAACAAAGAATGTCTTTAGAATAGAAGAACACTGACAACAATGGCAACAAATGGAAAATGAAATGAGCACAAAATGGACCAAACCTCCAGCATATCAAAATAAACAACTCGGAGACCTGCAGGAGGGCAGCGGCAAGGGCAAATAGGATGCTGGGATGCATCGCCAGGGGGTTTACCTCCAGAAAGGTGGAAGTGATCCTTTCACTGAACAACTGGTTGGTTAGGCCACACCTCAAGTATTGTATACAATTTTGGAGACCACATTTGAAGAGGGACATTACACTCCTAGAGAGGGTCCAAAGGAGGGCAACCAAAATGATCTGGGGCCTGGCGGAGAGGACCTATGTGGAGAGGCTCAAGGAGCTCAACATGTACACCCTGGAGGAGAGGAGGGACGGGGGGACATGATAGAGGTCTTTAAGTACATGAAAGGGATCAGTAAAGAAGGCCCAGTCAGGGTGCTCCAAAGGAAGGAGGGTGGGGCAACAAGAGGTCACGGTGTAAGTTGGAAGGGGGCAGGCTCAGAAGGGAGAGAAGCAGATGTTATTTCACTGAAAGGGTGGTAGATCCATGGAATGTATTGCCCAGGGAGCTGGTAGAGATGGAGACTGTGGACGGGTTTAAGAGGGGATGAGACAGGTACATGGGGAGGGTAAATCTGACCAGGCACAATACAGGTGGAACATCTGGGACTGGGGACAGTATAACCCAAGGGGGAGGGGGGGACACCAAAATCAGCCCTCACTGTGGGTGCTGAAAATCAAGCAGACTCGAGAGACCATTAGGCCTATTCTGCTGGTGTTTTAGTATGTTAGTATGTAGTATGTTAGTATGTATATCATAGCAACAGTCAGTGTAATAACTGCAAGGCAACATTGTTATAGGACCTCCAAGCAAATGAGGACCAGAAAGCTGGAGGGCGTCTGGATGAAAGGGAAACAGACCTATGGAGAAAGAGAGAAAAAAGTTTTAAACATAAAACCAATAAACAATGCAACTTGAACTCCTAGTTTAGTATATCATAGTATTTTAAATACACATAATGAAGCAAAAAAGCAGCAAACATATAACCAGCACAATTTTATGTGACTAATTTTCAAGACTGACATAACATCACTTATTATTCACAAAAGGTTTCAAATCCCACTTATCATTAAGTCCATGGGGTTTAACACTACATAAAGTGTATATCCGCATACTTTCACACTGTAATAGCAGGTTAGGTCTGTCCCCTCCATTTTTCATTGGTGGCACATGCTCGAGTCCCACAAATTTTAAGCAATCGTGTTTAGACCTATGTAAATCCGCAAAGTGAGTGCCAACAGGGGTATCCTGTCTGCCACTTGCAATCAAATGAATTTGTTCATGCAACCTCTGTTTAAGAGTCCTGACAGTCTTATCAATATAGACCAGATTGCAAGTGCACCACAGTGCATATACAATGTAGGGGGTATCACAAATGATAAGTTCTCTAATTTCCACCTTAATGTTTGTGTGTACAGGATGTATAAACTCCTTGGTTGGTACAGCAGATTTGTAAATATTACAGTGATTACATCTGTAATAGCCACAGGGGCAACGTGGGAATCAAGTATTGATAGTTCTGACGGGTTTAGTAGTCCTGCTATGAACCAATTTGTCCCTTAGGTTCTCACTCCTGTTAAAAGTAACTCTGGGTTTAAATCCTACAGATGCACCTACTTCATTGTCACCAAGGAGAATGGGCCAATTTCTGTGTACAATGCTGCCTATCTGGCCTGCAACATGATTAAAATCCATGACAGAAGTGCATGGCATATTTTCCTGCACCTTATTATCCTTCATGTAATTTCTGATCAGATTTTCTCTACTCATTTTTTGAACTTTTTCTTTTGTTTGTTCTAAAAGTTCCTTGTCACAGCCTCACTTCAAATCTCCTCAGCAGTTCATCAGTTTGAATTATGAAGTCACTGTCAGAACTGCAATTTTTCCTAAGTCTTAATATCTGTCCAAATGGAATTGAATTTTTAAGGCTTCGGGGGTGGGCGCTGCTGGCTAACAAAAGGGAGTTAGTAGCTGTATTTTTTCTGAAACATCTAGTCTCTATTTTATTCTTATTTGCAGTTAAGCAAAGATCCAAAAAGGTAATACTGAATTGGTCAGTCATGTATATAAACCTCAAATTATATGTGTTAATATTAAGCCATCCCATAAATTTAGAAATGACATCAATGGGACCCTCCCATATACATAAAACATTGTCAGTAAAGCGATGCCAATGTATTATGTTGTTAAAAAAGGGTTGGTGTCAGAAAATACCACAGTTTTTTCCCAAAGTCTCAAAAACAGATTGGCATAGCTAGGTGCCATTGATACACTCATAGTAGTGCTGCATTTCTGCAAATAAAATTCACCTTGAAACTCAAAATAATTATGTGTGAGTCGGAATTCAGTGGCTTCTACAATGAATTCATGTGGGATGCTCTCAGTCTTGAATAATTCTTCCATCCAAAATCCCACTGCTTCCAAACCCATATGATGTTGGATAGAGGTATAGAGGGATTCAACATCTATCCCAATCCATTGGTAACCTGTTTTCCACTCTATGTTTTTAACAATGTTTAATATGACTTTACTATCCTTGATGTACAAAGGAAGTTCAGTGACTTTGAATTGTAGAAAAAAATCAATAAATGTACCTAGATTTTGTGTAAGTGAATTGCACCCTAACACTATGGGCCTACCTGATGGATCTGATAGATTTTTAAGAATTTTTGGTAGAATGTAGAAGCTTGGGGTAGTAGGGTTATCCTGCCAAATGAAATCATATTCTTTTTCAGAAATCAAGCCACTGTCTACAGTGGGTGGGATATTCAGACTGCGCCAGGCAGGGGCGCAAGCCTGGGTGCAGCTCAACTGGGATAATCCAGGGCATGTACCAGGTGATATTCAATGGTGCTGTGCCATGGCTCAGCACCATTGAATATGGCACTGAGAGTGCATGCACTGCACATGGTGCAGTGGCACTGCGCTGGCACAAGTGGCAGGAGGGGAGCAGGGGGATGCGCCAGTGCAAGTGCTGTTGTGCTAGGTGCATCAACCATGATATTCAGCACTGGGCATGCAAATGGGGCCTTTTGCATGTCATTATGGCCCCATTTGCATGCGGTGTGCAGATCCCTGGTGACTTGTGCCTGGCGACCTGCCAGGCTGCAGCCGTCAGGGACTGACACCCTCCTGCCCCCTAACGGGCCCTGCTTCCATTCTCCCGAGCATGGGCATGTGTAATGTTAAACCCTGGTGGTCCAGTGGACTGAACCCCTGTACTTCATTCACAATTCAGGACTGTGTAGTACAGTATGGTCTGCACGCCCATTGGCCCACGCAGTGAACCAATAGGTGTACAGCCCTACTGTATGCTGTCAGTCAGCAGGTGGCTGGGCAGCTTGTGGGTGGGGAGATGCCACCCACCGCTGACTGGGGGGGTGCAGGGTGGCGGGGGACTCAGTGGGCAGGTGGGGAGGGGGTTACCACTGGACCACCAGGGTGTTCTATGGTCATTCTGCCCACAATCAGGTGCTGGGGGGATTCCACTGGACCACCAGGGAGTTTTAACTCAAGCCCGTGTTCGGCTGATGGGGATCGGTCTACTGGACCACCAGGGAGATATTACTGTTATGCCCACAATCAGGCAATAGGGATAGGTCTACTGGACCACCAGGGATAAAGTGTACAGATGCCTGCGATCGGGCAATGGTTAGCGGTCCACTGAACCACCAGGGCATGTTCACACAGCTGCCCGTGATCAGGCATTGGGGTTCGGTTCACTGGACCACCAGGGATATAATTAACCTCTGCCCTCGATTGGGCGAGGGGGGTGCATTGCCCTCTGGCCAGGGGGTGTGTGAACTGTGTCCTGGGTGGTTGGGTGGGCACCCACAGCAGGTGGCTGCATGTTGCACCTTGTAATATGGCAGCTCACCTGTGGGTGGCAAGGACTTGCTCCTGGTTTTGCTGGGCTCAACACTGCACCCCCCCAAGCGGCGCAAGGCGGGTATGTGCCAGCATATGCGCCGCACATCCCAGGCTGAATATCAGGATGTGCCACATATGCAGATGCACACCCCCTGCACTTGCGCTGCATACATTACTGGTGCGCCCCAGTACAGTGGGAGTTGTGCTGTGCAACATGTCCCTTTGAATATCGCTCCAGGGTGCATTGGTGGGTTGTGCCATGCATAACCCTTTTGAATATCCCACCCAGCATGTTTAAGCAGTTGAAACAGTTCTTTTTTTAAATTCCTGAGTAGGATCAGTGGGCAACTTGTAATAATTATTGACATCACTCAACAATGCATTTACTATATTACAATAGTGTTCAGTATTCAGCACAACTATGTTGCCCCCTTTGTCTGCTGATTTAACCACTATGGACTGATTTTTGGAAAGGCACTCAAGGGCAATTTTATCATCTCTTCTCAAGTTATAATACTTAGGATTAACATTATTATCTAAGATTTCCTGTACCTGTTTACATACAGTCCTCTCAAAAACCTGTATTGCAGGGCTATACATATTAGGGAAAAAGGCGGAGGTGCCTGTGAATTTTCCTTTCCTTACAGTGGAAATATGTTTGGTTAGCATTTAAAATGGTGTTACCTGAGGGTTGAGACTGGGAGGTCAAGGGGTCAGTTTCCACTAGTTCAGCTAGAAGTAGCCCTTCCAGCATATCTAAATTTAAATCAACATTTACTGTCCCCAAATCCATGTCCATATTAATACAAGTACTATCAAGTCCAACAGTCTGCGCAGCCTCATTTTGACTGGCAGTAATAAGTAAGTCCAGGTCCTCAGTGTTCCTGGAGTCTCTTTCATCAAAGTTCCCCCATAGTTGCAATTTTTAGCTGTGAGTGAACTTTTCTCTTGATTATGCAGTGAGCAGAAAGAAGTAATATGGAAATTAACGTAGCCGTTGGTCTTTCATGGAATGAATTTGATGACCCGGATGTAAGGCAGAAGAGAGCTAGGGAGAGACTGCAAGGGGGAGAAGGAGATACTTCTGCAGCATCATCAGCAATGAACACAGCAGCCAGCAAAGCAACCATCAGGTCAGCGTTTAATACTTTTGGGAAACGTTTACTTAAAGAGATCGACATAACATATGATATCTCTACCCTTGAGGAGTATATAGAGAGGGGGCTCGCACCGAGGGGATTGCAGATCCAGATATCTCCCTCAAGTGGCATTGATGAATTTCCATTTAAGGAAGAGTGGATTTGGGCTGCCTGTAAATGCTCTAAGATATTTTTAGAATTGCTGATTAAATTTGACAAACTGAAATATGACTATTTGTTGAAGGACTTAAATGAGGCTAAATCACTTACAGCAACAATTTATTGACAATCCTGAATATGAGGAGTTTGAGCTAAAACTAAAGAGTAAGGTTCAGAAATATGAACTAGAAATTATTGATAAAAAATCTACCAAACTCCTAAGGGAAAAAACAGTCTATGAAAAAGGCCACATTACTGCTTGGGTTAGAAAGCGTTCCACTAGCAGGGGGCACTGTCGGATACACTTCCAATCTAACAATAGGAACAAGGAGTGGGGTAGTGGCAATCATAATAATTCAAGGAGAAATGGCACTGAAACTAGGCCTTTTTTAGACAAAGATCAATGAACTACAACAGGGCAACAGTGACAAGAAAAAGAAAGACCAGAAGAGGGAGGGAGGGGTGACGGCTGAAGAGCCATCAAGGATAGAAAGAGCGCTGAGGACAAGGAACAAGGAGATCAACTACAAATGATAAATCTTTCCCAACATATCCTCACTTCTACAGAAATTTCACTACTTTGTAAAGGATTGAACTTAGTCCCCACCCCATCGATTAATGAGTTTAAAATATTTGTGGATTTACATATGTTTTTTCGTAAAATAAGTAAAGAACTTTTTTCAATTAAAAACCAATATCTGCAACTATGGGGGGAACTTTGATGAAGACCCCAGGAACTCTGAGGACCTGGACTTAACTTATTACTGCCATTCAAAATGAGGCTGTGCAGACTGTTGGAACTGATAGTGCTTGTATTAATATGGACATGGAGTTGGGGACAGTAAATGTTGATTTAGATTTAGATATGCTGGAAAGGCTACTTCTAGCTGAACAGGTGGAAACTGACTCTTTGACCTTCCAGTCTCAACCCTCAGATAACACCATTTTAAATGCTAACCAACATATTTCCACTTTAAGTAAAGGAAAATTCACAGGAACCTCCACCTTCTGCCCTAATATGTATAACCCTACAATACAGGTCTTTGAGAGGACTGTATGCAAACAGGTAAAGGAAATCTTAAATAATAATGTTAATCCTAAGTATTATAACTTGAGATGATAAGATTGCCCTTGAGGGCCTTTCCAGTCTGTAGTGGTTAAATCAGCAGACAAAGGGGGCAACAGTGTTGTGTTGGACACTGAACACTATTTTAATATATTAAATGCATTGTTGAGTGATGCCAATTATTACAAGTTGCTCACTGATCCTACTCAGGAATAAAAAAAAAAGAACTGTTTCAACTGCTTAAACACACTGTAGCTAGTGGCTTGATTTCTGAAAAAGAATATGATTTCATTTGGCAGGATAACCCTACTACCCCAAGCTTCTACATTCTACCAAAAATTCATAAAAAATCTATCAAATCCATCAGGTGCCAGGGTGCAATTCACTTACACAAAATCTAGGTACATTTATTGATTTTTTCTACAATTCAAAGTCGCTGAACTTCCTTCGTACATCAAGGTTAGTGAAGACATATTAAATGTTGATAAAAACATAGAGTGAAAAACAGGTTACCAATGGATTGGGATAGATGTTGAATCCCTCTATACCTCTATCCAACATCATATGGGTTTGGAAGCAGTGGAATTTTGGATGGAAGAATTATCCAAGACTGAGAGCATCCCACATGAATTCATCATAGAAGCCACTGAATTCCTACTCACACATAATTATTTTGAGTTTCAAGGTGAATTTTATTTACAGAAATGCAGCACTACTATGTGTGTATCAAAGGCACCTAGCTATGCCAATCTGTGTTTGAGACTTTGGGAAAAAACTGTGGCATTTTCTGACACCAACCCTTTTTTAACAACATAATACATTGGCATTGCTTTATTGATTATGTTTTATGTATATGGGAGGGACCAAATGATGTCATTTCTGAATTTATGGGATGGCTTAATATTAACACATATGATTTGAGGTTTACATACATGACTGCCCCATTCAGTATTACCTTTTTGGATCTTTGCTTAACTGCAAATAAGAATAAAATAGAGACTAAATGTTTCAGAAAAAATACAGCTACTAACTCCCTTTTGTTAGCCAGCAGTGCCCACCCCTGCAGTCTTAAAAATGTAATTCCATTTGGACAGATATTAAGACTTAAGAAAAATTGCAGTTCTGACAATGACTTCATCATTCAAACTGATGAACTGCTGAGGAGATTTGAAGCAAGGCTGTGACAAGGAGCTTTTAGAACTAAAAAAAAAAAGTTCAAAAAATGAGTAGAGAAAATCTGAGCAGAAATTACATGAAGGATAATAAGGTGCAGGAAAATATGCCATGCACTTTTGTCATGGATTTTAATCATGTTGCAGACCAGATAGGCAGCATTGTACGCAGAAATTGGCCCATTCTCCTGGATGACAATGAAGTAGGTGCATCTGTAGGATTTAAACCAAGAGTTACTTTTAACAGGAGTGAGAACCTAAGGGACACATTTTTTTCATAGCAGGACTCCTAAACCCACCAGAACTATCAATACTTGGTTCCCACGTCACCCCTGTGGCTATTACAGATGTAATCACTGTAACATTTGCAAATTTGGTGTACCAACCAAAAAGTTTACACATCCCATACACACAAACATTACGGTGGAAATTAGGGAACTTATCACTCGTGATACCCCCTATGTTGTGCATGCACTATGGTACACTTGCAATCTGGTCTATATTGGTAAGACTATCAGGCCTCTTAAACAGAGGTTGCAGGAACACATTTGTTCGATTGCAAGTGGCAGACAGGATACCCCTATTGGCATACACTTTGCGGATTTACATAGGTCTAAACCCAATTGCTTAAAATCTGTGGGACTCGAATATGTGCCACCAATGAAAAATGGAAGGGACAGACCTAACCTGCTATTACAGTGTGAAAGTATGCGGATATACACTTTATGTAGTGTTAAACCCCATGGACTTAATGATAAGTGGGATTTGAAACCTTTTTTGAATAAGAAGTGATGTCATGTCAGTCTTGAAAACTAGTCATATAAAAATGTGCTGGTTATGTGTTTACTGCTTTTTTGCTGCATTATGTGTATTTAAAATACTATGATATGCTGCACTAGGAGTTCTAGTTGCATTGTTTATTTGTTTTATGTTTAAAACATTTTTCTCTCTTTCTTGTTCTCCATAGGTCTGTTTCCATTTCATCCAGCTGCCCTCCAACTTCCTGGTACTCATTTTCTTGAGGTCCTATAACAATGTTGCCTTGCAGTTACTGCACTGACTGTTGCCATGATATGCTGGAGGTTTGGTCCATTTTGTTGTTCAGTGGAAGGATCACTTCCACCTTTCTGGAGGTAATCCCCCTTGCGATGCATCCCAGCATCCTATTTGCCCTTGCTGCTGCCCTCCTACAGGTCTCCAAATTGTTTATTTTGATATGCTGGAGGTTTGGTCCATTTTGTGCTCATTTCCATTTTCCATTTGTTGCCATTGATGTCAGTGTTCTTCTATTCTAAAGACATTCTTTGTTTCTCTTAATTTAGATGTGAATGTATTGCGCTGTATTGCAGCAGCTCCACCTAGTGTCATAAACTTATTATTACACTGCTTACAGAGCCAAAACGAAATGGAGTTTTTCTAATTATTCACATGTATTTTTGTTTATTGGTTGATTGTTTTAATTGGACCCACTATATAGGGTTATCTTTCACCAGCTAACCCTTTAGCCTCTGATGAAGACTCAGTATTGAGTCAAAGCACTGGGGCTAGTAAGCTTTTGTTTTTCTGTGTGCCTGATGGTTATTTTGTGCATTTGCACATAATAAAATACTATATTATTTAGTATCTTTCGACTGGATCTGGATTTCATCCTTGCAACAGGCTTCTAGTGCTGGTTTTACTGACTTTGTCTACCTGTGGGCTGGCTGCCCTAACTTTACAGCACCACCCAATTTTCGTCACTGATCGCAGCACGTCCCTGCTGTTGTGTATGTACTGTGCTTAACCTGTGGCATGAGTCCTATTGTATGCATTCCTTTTCACACTCATGGACATATGATAGTGCCTTTTCTGAATATTTCGGAAGGCATTTATGATTTGGAGAAAGCCAGGTTATTAATAATCAGATATGTATTCAAGTCCTCACTGTGTGACCTTGAGTTTAACCTCCTGGTGCTCCAATCCACCTAGCTGTTGAAATGGGTATCAGCTGAACCCTCTCAAAAAATAGATGTTGCATCTCAGCTGGACTATCAAATAATAAAATAAACCAAATTAATTCTGTAATCTGAATAAATTAAGATATACTCAACAATACTCCCTAATAAAATCTGTTGCTACAGTATCAGGAGCTGATGACCAGTTTAGTAGTTAATTAACTGAGGCTGAGTTACCATAAGCAACAATAATTGTAAATTACACTAACTCCACTGAGGAGTTACCGGTTACTGGAAACCATCCTAAGGCTGTGTACACACTAGATTACCGAGTTTTAAAATGGAATATGAAATGTTTTTAAACTCACTCTGGTATTCTGTCCACATCACACGGCAGCATGTTGGATTCCATTTTGCCTTGCGTCCGCATCATGGTTTTCTGTCTGGTTTGCTGTCACTGTTCTCCAGTCTCTGCAGACACAAGCACGGAATGCTCACCTCTCCGAATTACCAGGTAAAATGTTTTATCCTTGTAAGCATGTTTAAATCGTATTTAAGCCTTGGTTACTAGCAGAGATTAAGCACTGTTCTTAAAGACATTTACAAACTGTGGCAGATGTGGATACACACCGTGTTACTGCTTTTTAAAGCATTTTAACCCTGTTAAAACATTCTAAAAAGTCTAGTGTGTACACAGGGATCCTAAATGGTCATTTAGTTCTAAACTGCGTCTAGCCGTGTTAGTGTGGCTAGAGGAGTAATGCTGCCAAATGTGTCCTGGCATGTACTTCCATCCAGTTTATAAAGTACCAGGCAACGGCACATACAACTTACTCATTTCATTGTCTAGCAACATTCAACACTGCGGTTTATTGCCTTAGGCACCAAAGCGATGTAGCATTCGTAAAAGTCATATTTTATAATTTAATTAGCAAGACTAGGCCTCCTGAAATATAAGTCCCTGCTTCCATTACGGTTCTGCTTCTGGGTGTTCAAAAAGAGGGAGGAGAATGAGTAACTTGCTCAAGGCAACAGGACTGCCAGTAGGGTCCCAAGCTTGGATCCGCACCTTTCCCATTCAGTGCTCTACATAACCGATGCTGCCTTCCCTTTATGGAGAGGGTCATTAGAGTATGCCAGTTCTATCACAATCCACCTGTGCAATCCCAGTTGCAATCCGAATTATATAGTGGCTACACCTGTTTATTACTTTGCAAAGATCTTCAACTGTGCTTGTGACATTTTCACACTGTATAAAACAAAGACAATCAAGGGAACCTCTAATCCATGGCTTACCAACTCCCTCATTGGACTCATGAAAAACAGAGACAATCTCTGGCACATAGCTAAAGCTTCTGGAACTCCTGCAGCAACTAATTCCTACAGGGCTGCCAGAAACGCTTGCACCAAGCTCATCAGGCAGGCTAAAGTCTCCTACTACAAGAATCTACTAAGTAAAACCTGGGGCTCTGGAAGAGAATTTTGGAGCTCTGTGAAATCACTAACAGGCAAAGCCCCCAAGACCCCCCCCAGATCTTATAGCTACAGCTAAGAGGCCCATCCAGGAACCGTTTGACATTGCTAATGAGCTCAACAATGCATACACAGACTTATCTGGTGTACTCCCTGGTGAATACCTTAAAGACCTGCAAGGTCAGCAATGCACAACCACTCAACAAATTCCCCCAAGGGATGTTGTACCACCATTTTACTTTACATGTGTCACCAAGACCGAAACCATCAAGTACATAAAAGGGGCACTTGGTAAGACCAGGATGGGGGCCGATCTGATTGACATGAAGATGGTTGAACTACTACTGAACGAACTCGCAGGTCCTATGACTATTGTGCTCAATGCCTCTCTTAAATAGGAAGTGTTTCATAATGGCTGGAAGTCAGCAATCATCACACCTGTCTTTAAAGCAGGAGACAAATCCCAAACTTCCAACTACAGACCTATATCCATGCTGCCTCCCCTTTCAAAGGTCCTCGAAAGAATGGTCTTGGAGCAGCTTACTGATTACTTTGACAAATATAATCTACTTTGCCCACTGCAGCACGGCTTCTAAAAAAAGCACTTTACACTCACTGCCCTTGTTGATTTCTCATCTCAGCTATATGATGCCTTAGATAATGGGCAGGCAGTGGGGTCAGTCTTCATTGACCTAATGAAGGTCTTTGACTCTGTAAATCACAATTTACTCCTAAGTCACCTCATGGCTACGGGCCTATCCTCAGATACAGTATTATGGTTTGGTAGCTACCTCTCCAACAGGTCACAGCATGTGAAAATAAGGGATACCTTATCTACAGCCAAGGAGGTGCTACTAGGGGTTCCACGGGGTCTATTCTAGGACCACTACTTTTTAGCTTTTTTTATCAACTCTGTACCAACTGCTTGCTCAGCACGCACAGTACTCTATGCTGATGATGCTGTTATATCAGTCACTGGTATAACCACAACTCCATCACTACTGAACTTCAAAGCAGCTTCCTGAAACTTGAATCTTGGTTCTCACAAAACAAGCTTCTATTAAACCACAAAAAAACAAAGAGTCTGGTCTTCTCCATCCCCATAGCAAAAAGAGGTCTCATACATAACCAAAAGGGTGAGTTACTAGAACAAGTAACAAGTTTAAATATCTAGGCATTACCTTCGATGATGCACTAACCTTCTCCAGCCATATAGACTCTGTAATCAGGACTACAAACATAAAACTTGGTGTTCAGTACTGACACAGACATTCGTTGACACCTGATGCTCTCAAACTTGCCACAAGTAGTTTGATACTGTCAACTATTGACTACGGGCTGCCGATCTATGGGGTTGGCACAAAAGCCACCCTTAATAGGGTTAGCATACTCCTTAATAAGGTCTGCTGGCTAACTTTGGGGGCTGCTCCTGATACCCACACCTGTTCACTCTACACCAATACTGGATGGCTCCCACTAATTCTTAGGGTGCAATACTAAACCTGTCTACTACTGAAAAAAGTGCTTCTTGGACTCACCTCCCCCTCTCTGGACAGACACTTTTATGCTGGTAGTACCAACAAAATCAACTAGAAGTGCTGCTACTGACAAGTTGGTGACCACCTTCAAAAGGATGAAACTTGTTCAAAATTCCACAGTGTACCAAGGACTGAAATGGTACAATGAGCTCCCTGCTTACCTTACTGCCATGCCCAAGATCAGTACTTTCAAATCCCGGCTCAGATCCTTTCTTGGCACTAAATTGACATGCACCTGCCTATGATACTGGGACAAGACCTCATCCTCCCACATCATACTGCTTCACAACACTCCCCCCAACCCCTCACTCACAGGCAATGTCCACTTTTGGCTGACAACCCTACTCTACCGCCCCTTCTCACCTTTAACGACGCAATTTCTGGCTGACCACCCTACCTCCAGCCATCCTAGGTTGACCCACTATATAACTAACTCCATTCTTTAGCCTTGCTTTACCTTCTTTACCAGCCCCATTTCCCTGTTAAATTACTATCTTGTTGTATTTAAGTCTCAGTATTATATTACTGCCTCTGTATGTGATGTATACTAGCCTCAACTATATGTTTTTGTTTTATTTTTTTTTAACTTACCTATTTAAATGTCTCAACGTCTTTTCTGCATACCTTGTTTTATTGTATTTGTATGTGCAACACTGACTTGGAATCTTTGAAAACAAGTCCTTGACTCAAAGATGTTTAATCCCAAACAGAAATAAATAAATAAATAAAATACATTTTCTAGGATGATCATAAATTTATAACTCTTAAAAAAAATCACCTTAGGTTGAGGGGAGGCAGCATTAGTCCTGCAAATTTATTCAACAAGGGGGAGGTAAAAAACAGAAAACAGTTTCTCATGCCCATAAAAGCACTTATGAGTCTTCGGACTTATACTTTGAAGCTATATATATGGGAAGAAGTCGCCTAGGTCCCTTTGAATGTTCCCTAACCCCTGGAGTGTGACAGGTGAATTACATAAATAATCCAATAAATGTGCTCTTTGTATTCTTAGGGAGGCACGTCAACCCATTCATGTCAGGATCATGGAGGTCACCCTGTTAAACAAGTAAAATAAACTGGTGCCTCACGTGCCAATCAGCATAACTTAAAAATGACAGCATCTGCTTCATTCTCTTGTATGCTGAACTACTCCATTTGACTTAAGCACGCTGTTTTGAAGTACCACTTGTATTTGTCAGGTTTTGCTGAATATGCAGTCAACGTTTTGTACAAATGAATGTAACATGGTGATGTAGGCTATGAAGTTAATGTTTATGGCTGGGATATTCAAAGGGGTTGCGCCTGGCGCAACTGAGTTGCGCTGGCGCACCCCGCTTTGCACCCTGGTGGGATATTGAAAAGGCTGCCCAGCACAGCGCAAATCCCGATGCACTGGGACTCAATGTAATCCTATGTGATGCAGATACAGGGGCATGCCCATGCATATGCGGCACATCCTGATATTCAGCCCGGGATGTGCGGCACATATGCTGGTGCAACCCCTACATGCGCCTCACACTGGTGCTCAAAAGTTGAGCCGTAAAATATAGGCTTAAAAGCTGGCCACCCACAGGTGGGTGGCTGTATTGCAAGGTGCAACACAACAGCCATCAGCCATGGGTGTCCACCCGCTCAGCTGGAACACCATCCAAAAGCACCCGGACCCCCCTGGTAGTCTAGTGGACCCCCTTCCACCTCATATGCCTGATCGCAGGCTTCTGTAGTAAAAAACTAACCCCTGGTGGTCTAGCGGTCCCTCCACTGCCTGATTGCGGGCTGTTGTAATGGCAGAATGTAGCCTGATGGTCCAGTGGTGCCCACTCCCCACCCTCCCACAGAGGACCCCCAGCCACCCCGCACCCTCCTCGTCATTGGCGGGTGGCAGCACCCCAACCAGCCGCCCACCAAATGACAATGTACAGTATGATCTGTACACCTATGGGTCCTCAATGTGGACCAATAGGCTGCAGACCATACGTATGCCTGAGACAGATATGATGAATGGTATTCATTCACATATCCAATTCTATGTAGTACAGTATGGTCTGCAAGCCCATTGGTCCACACTGTAGACCAATAGGCATACAGATCATACTGTACGCTGTCATTGGCCGGGTGGTATGTGGGTGGGGTGATGCCACCCGCCGATGACAGGGGGTACCAGGTGGCTGGGAGTCCTCTCTGAGATGGGTGGGGAAGGGGGTACCACTGGACCACCAGGCTACATTCTGCCATTACAACAGCCCACGATCAGGCAGCGGAGGGACCGCTAGATCATCAGGAGTTAGATATTTAATACAGAGGCCCGCGATCAGGCAGCAGAGGGACCTTTAGATCATCAGAGGTTAGCATTACAGTACAGATGGCCACAGTCGGGCAGCGGAGGGACTGCTAGACTGCCAGGGGTTAGTTATGTAATACAGAAGCCCACGATTGGGTGGTGGAGGGAACCACTAGACCACCAGGTTTTAATATATTTGTACTACTGCCCGCAATCAGGCATACAGGAGGAGGGAGCTACACTAGCCCACCAGGGAGCCAAACCCTGTTGACAGAAGCCTGGCAGGGCACCAGGCGCATTTCGCTGGGACACTCAGCACAACGCATGCAAATGGGGCTATAATGACATGCAAATGGTCCCATTTGACCTTGCATAGATTATGGCCTCATTTGCATGCCCCGGCTGAATATCACGGGTGATGCGTCTAGCTCAACTGCACTTGCACTGGCGCATCCCTGTGCTCCCTCTCTGTGGCTTGCACTGGCGCAGTGCCACTGCACCATGCGCAGTATGTGTGCTGACCATGCCATATTCAATGGTGCTGAGCCATGGCACATTACCGTTGAATATTGCCTGGTCCTGGCTCTGGCGCAGTCCAGTTGCACTGCGCCCAGGCTTGCGCCACTGCCTGGCACAGTCTGAATATCTGGTCCTATGTCTATTATGTACATTAAGTCTGTTATATTTGTTTTAAATTGTATTTAACAACATTATGTTTATATACTGCTTAAATAAAATATATTGGCTTGACTAGCAACATGGATGAACTGGAAAGAGTGTTCAGGATGCAAATTGTTGTACCTGGGATGACCTAGCATTCAAAAAAACATGTTGGTGGATCTTGCTTCTGTCTACTTTTACAGGTGTATCACAGGGAGGTCAAGTGACTTTATCATGGTCATACAGTAAGTGGTGGGATTCAAACCTGGTGAATCTCTTAGCTTACTGTCCTGTGTGTCTATACAGTAGACCACACTATTTAAAACATTTTTAGATACAGTTCTGCTTATATTGTAAACATTCCCTATCTTTCTAGTCTTCCTACTCTTCCTGTGCTTATTTACATAGAAGATCTAAGGGCTGTCATCAGGGAGATTTGGAGATCCTAATTAAATATATATGGGATCTCACTTGTCGAAAGACTGGAGACTGGCCGAAAATGAACTTAAAGAATCTCTCATGATAAGAGAGAATGTATGGCGCTTTAAACTTGGGCTAAATAAAATTAGCATAGAAACATAAAATTTGATGGCAGAAAAGGACTGCTTGGCCCACCTAGTCTGCCAATTTCCCTACCTAATGGACAAGCTGCAGATCCTAGTTAACCAACAGCCTGCTTCTTCCTACCCCCCACTAGAATTGCCTTATGTCTGTCCCATGTATTCTTGAATTCTCTCACTATTTTTGACTTCACAACCTCTTCAGAAAGGCTCTTCCATGCATCCACAACCCTCTCCATGAAAAAAATACTTCCTCACATGACCTCTGAGCTGTCCCCCTCTATGTTCAAATTGTGCCCACTTGTTCTTGCACATCTCTTATTTTTCTGTCTCTCCGTCCCAGCCTGCCACCCCCGACCCATCAGGGGAGACACCTGACATCCCACTGCCTTCCACCGTACCCAACAGAGCCCCAGATCCCCACAGAGCCGCGGCTATACCACCCAGGCGGGGATGAGGTGGAGCTGAAAGCCCCCCGAAACTTACATGTCATCGGTCCAGGGCTCGTTGAGCAGGTGGAGGCAAATTGTCGGCACGTCCCAGTCTCCCCATCTTCCCGACAGTGGCAGGCTCTTTTTCCATTTTCACCCTCCCAGTACAGCATGTAGCTCCCCCTGACGTCAAGGTGCTAGGCACCAATGTCCATGCTGCAGTGCGGCCGGCCATCCCATCTAGGGCTTGCAGTACTCTGAGTCTCCACAAGTATGCAGGCAGCAGCCTGTACCCTCCCTGGAGAAGGCAAGCTGTCATAGGACGCTCCAGCCTATCTTCCCCCTGCTGACCCACCAGTGACCCGAGTCCACTCCCAAACCCTGGTCACCGGCGTGGAGCAAGGTGTGGCATCCAGCACCTCAACCCTCAGCGCCACTGTACCAGCTCTGCACTTCTCCTTTTCTGAAAGATGCTACCCTCTTGGGCTTTTTTGATTCCCTTGAGGTGCTTAAAAGTTTCTGTCATGTCCCCCCCTCTCCCTTCTTTCCTTGAGGGTATACATATTAAGCTCCTTTAGTCTCCCTTCATACATTTTACTTAGGAAGCATAGAAATGAGGGCAGAGGGGGAGAAGTGGCTATGTACATTAGAGAAGGCATAGAAATTGCTAGGGTAAAAGAGGCAGAGGGAAACGTAGAGGCCTTATGGGCCACCTTACAAACCCTGACAGGAGGTAGGATCAAGCTGGGTGTAGTATATAGGCTCTCCGGGATGGATGATGTTCTGGAGGATGGTTTGCTGGACAACATCATTGCCTAGTGCAGACCACAAGGGGAGAGAGTGGTGTTGATGGGGGATCTTAATATGCCAGAGACAAACTGGGGAACCATGTCCTCTAATGTGGCCAAGGAGCAGAGGCTGCTAGATGGTTTCCAGGATGTGTTCTTTTTTTTATGATTAAGTATACTTTATTAAGATTTTAACCATACATCAGAGGATATACAGACAGGATCATTGAACAGAGTTGAAATTTAACAACCACATACAACAAAAAAAAAAAAAAAAGGGAAAAGTCCCCCCCCATGCCCAAACTGCGCTCATCAAGAAGGATACTTACTGATACGAAATGAACTACCAAACATGATAAAGCTGGTAAGAGCAGCCATGCTTGGCCAAACCTATACATAGATTTAAAAACTCACTAACATTAGCATGGACAAGAGTGGCTCCCAAACCTTTGCAAATCTGTGGTGTATGTGTCGCAGATTCGATATATGCCTCTCCACTTGAATTGCCAGTAAGATTTCTTCGTACCATTCAATGATGGCAGGAGGGGACCTCCCCTTCTGATGTCTTAGTATGGCCAGCTTTGCTGTAGTTGAGATCAGTGATATATGTGCTTTGCGTGCCTGGGAAGTCCCCGGGGGAAAAATTGCCAGCACACAACTCTCTGGAGTAAACAAGGCATCTAATCCCAAAATAGGATCTAAGGCCCGCCGCACAGCCTCCCAAAATTTCTGTATATATGGACATTGCCATAACATATGGTGTATCGACCCTGGGGCCTGGCAGCCTCGAGGACATAGGGGGGAGGATGCCAGGCCTGCCCTAAACAGCTTTTCCAGGGTGTAGTAAATATTATGTAAAATATTAGGATGTGTTCTTAACATAGCATGTGAGGGAGCCCACGAGGGAGGGTCATGTTCTGGACATGGTTTTGGTGCATGGGGACCTGGTAAGGGACCTGGTGGTAGAGGATCCCCTGACTGGACGTGACCATGACACTGTATGGTTTCAAATTAACATGGGGGAGGAGGGGACAGATCTAGGACACTGGCAGTGGATTTCAGGGGAACTGACTTAATGGGCATGGGAAACATTCTAAAGGACCACATGAAAGGGATTACAACAATGATGGATGTGGAAAAGAGATGGGAGGTTATAAAATGGGGACTTCATGAGACAGTCAGGTCCTATGCTAAGGTGAAGCACAATGGAGCAAGATCACATAAACCGTGCTGGTAGACCAGTGAAGTTCAGGGACTGCCTACAGAAAATACAAAACATCGAGAGGGAAAGGGAAAGGGAAACGTACCACCTTGCATCTAGAAAAGTCACCCAGGTGGTGAGGGGGGCTAAGTCCAGTAAAGAGCAGCATCTGGCACAGGGGATTCAGGGAGGGGGAAAGGGGGTTTTCTGGTACATCGGGGAGCAGAGAAAAACTAAGGGCAAGCTTAGCAGACTGCGAACAGATGGTGGGTGGCTGGAAGAGGTGAGGGAGCAGGCAGAGGTATTAAATGAGCACTTCGCCACGGTGTTCACTAGGGAAGGGGATGGGATATTTGCTAAGAAAGGCATGAAGGGGATAGAAGCAAAATGGAGTGGGACCGGGGGATTAACAGAAAGGGAGCATAAGGGAGGGAGTGGCACCCCTCGGGTTTCACAACAGGACAAGGATAGAAGACCAGCAAGGAGGGGGGGTGGACAAGGCTATCTCCACCGAATGGGTGTGGCAAGCCCTGAAGGCCTTGAAGAAAGATATATCTCCTGGGCCGGATGGCATTCATCCGAGGGTACTATGGGAGTTGGCAGATGTACTGGCCGCACCCCTGCTGGAGCTCTTCAATAGGTCACTTGAGACAGGGACGGTAGCTAGGGACTGGCGTGAGGTGCATGTGCTGCCAATCCACAAAGTGGGGTTGAGGGAAGTACCAGGTAACTATACACCCATCAGTTTGACCTTGGTAGTGGGAAATGTAATGGAGGGTATACTGAAGAAATGACTGGGGGTGTTCCTGGAGGGGGGGAGGGCTGGACAGTAGGCAACATGGGTTTGTGCCAGGTAGATCATGTAAAACCAACCTTGTGGAGTTCTACGAATGGGTAACATTGGAACTAGACGAGAGAAGCCTGTGGACGTAATATTCTTGGACTTCAGCGAGGCATTTGATTCTGTTCCCCACAATGGGCTGGTAGAGAAACTGATGGGGTTGGAAGTGTGCCCTTTGATGGTCAGATGGATAGGAAACTGGCTAGCTGGTCGCACACAGAGAGTGGTGATCGGTGGGGAGCTGTCAAACCCTAGAGTGGTCGGTAGTGGAGTTCCGCAGGGCTCGGTCCTGGGGCCCATCCTGTTTAATGCATACATATCTGACATCAGGGTGGGTATAGGGTGTGAGATGAGTCTCTTCGCTGACAATTCCAAGGTGGGAGTAGTTGAGGGTGAGGAGGGGAGGTTGGTCCTGCAAGGGGACCTGGACACCCTGGATAGTTGGGCTGTCACACGGAAGTTAAATTTCAATACAACCAAGTGCAAGGTGTTACATCTTGGGTGGGGAAACCTCAAACACAGGTACACCCTGGGAGGGGTGGTGCTGGAGGCCTCATCTGGGGAAAAAAGACCTAGGGGTCATGGTGGATGCGTATATGAATAACTCTGAGCAGTGCAAGAGAGCAGCTAACAAAGCAAACAGGATGTTGGGATGCATTGTAGGGGAGATCCCCTCTAGGAGCAGGGAAGTGATTCTGCCACTGTACAATGGGCTGGTGAGGCCTCACCTCGAGTACTGTGTACAGTACTGGAGACCACACTTAAAGAGGGACATACAGCTCCTGGAGAGGGTACAGAGGAGGGCTACCAGGATGAATCAAGAACTGGGGGAGTTGACGTACGAGGATAGACTTGAGGAGCTCGGACTGTTTACTTTGGAGGAGAGGAGAGACAGGGGGACATGATCGAGGTCTTCAAGTACCTCAAGGGAATAAATAGGATAAACAGGGAAGGGATCTTTAAACTAAAGGAGGGAGGTATCACCAGAGGGCATGGTTTGAAGTTGGAAGGAGGAAGGATGAGGGGGGAAAGAGGAGGAGGTTTTTCACGGAGAGGGTGGAGAATCCTTGGAATGCGCTGCCTGGCGAGCTGGTCCAGATTTCCAATGTGGAGGGCTTCAAGAGAGGGTGGGACAGATACAGAATGGGGTATCGGAACACTGGGGGGGGAGGGCCTCGGTTCCCAACAGGGGATCTGAGGTTCAAGCAGATTCAATAAACCATAAGGCCTAATCTGCTGGCATTTAGTATGTTAGCATGTCTTCTGGTGCAGACCTTGCACCATTTTGGTTTCCCTCAACTGGACAGCCTCCACCCTGTCTATGTCTTTGCAGAGATGAGGTCTCCAGAACTGCATGCAGTACTCCAGATAGGGTCTCACCAACTGTCTGTACCGAGGGATAACAACTTCCTGTTTTCTACTGGTGATACCTCTCCCTATGCATCCCAGTATCCTCCCAGTCCTCCTTAATGCCTTCTCACATTGCTTTCCCACCTTTAGGTCATCTGATATTACTACCCCTAGGTCCCTTTCCATTTTTGTTGTTGCCAGTATCTCACCCCCCCCCCCCATTGTGTACTCTTCCCCTGGGTTTTTGTTTCCCAGGTGCATTACTTTGCCCTTCTTTGCGTTGAATCTAAGCTGCCATACATTTGACCGTTCTTCCAACTTTTTCAAGTCCCTTCTCCTTTCCACCCCACCTTGTGTATCAACCATGTTGTAGATCATTGTGTCATCCGCAAAGAGACATACTTTTCCTTCCAGCCCCTCTGCAATGTTACTTATAAAAACATTAAAAAGGACCTGACCCAGTACTGAACCCTGTGGTACTCCACTAATACCCATCCTTTCTTCACTGTGGACTGTTACTATTACCCTCTGCGTCCTGTTGACCAGCGAATGTTTTACCCAGGCTACCACCCTGGGACCCACTCCCAGGCTGGCTAATTTGTTTATTAATCTTTTGTGCGGGACTGTGTCAAATGCCTAGCTAAAGTTTAGGTAGGCCATGTCCACAGCCCCTCCCTGGTCTACTACTTTAGTCATCCAGTCAAAGAAATCGATAGGATTCGTCTGACATGACCTTCCCGCTCTGAATCCATGCTGCCTTGGGTCCTGTGCCCCACTGACCTTTAGGTACTCAACGATTCTTTCCTTCAGAAGTGATTCCACAATTTTCCCTACCACTGAGGTCAAACTGACAGGTCTATGATTTTCTGCCTCTGACTTGCTCCCACTTTTGTGAAGGGGAATTACATCTACCCTCCTCCAGTCCTCAGGTACCACACCATCCTCTCATGATTTGTTAAAAAGGATAGTCAATGGTGTTACTAGTTCTCACTTTAGTTCTTTTAGAGTTATGGGGTGAATTCCATCAGGCCCCATTGCTTTGTCCATCTTCAGTTTTAGGAGTTCTTTCAGAACCCTTTCTTCTGTGAAAGGACTGATATTGACCCCCTATCCAGAGAACAAAACAAAATTTATTTAACCTATCCCTGACCCAAGAGTTCATTCCTTCAATCTGGAAAACAGTGCATATCATACCCCTATTCAAGTCAGGGAATCCCTGTGATTTCAACAATTACAGGCCGATCTCAATTCTTCCTGTCCTGTCGAAACTTCTGGAAAAAATAAATCGTAAGTAACCAACTGAGGCTTTACCTAGAAACTATGAACCTGTTAAACCCTGTCCAATCAGGTTTTAGAGTGAATCACAGCACTGTCACAGCACTTGACAAAGTGACCAATGATTGGCAAAGAGAGCTTGATAATAGAAATTATATCTGTGCTATGTTCTTGGACTTAAGCAAGGCATTCGACACTGTTGATCAGAATCTGCTACTCTCTTCTTTGAATTCATTAGGTTAGGCCCATTATCTTTGCAGTGGTTCAATAACTACCTCTCCAACCACTTCCAGTGGGTCAAGGCTGAAGGAGATCTCTCAATTCTCAAACCTCTTTTAAGAGGTGTCCCCCAGGGATCTATCTTAGGTACTTTATTATTTGCAATCTACAACAATAACATTGATGACAGCATAACCAAGGTCAACATTCATCTGTTTGCAGATGATACAGTTCTTTACTTGAGCTGCCCAATATCACAAGCTGCACGTAATGACCTTCAATCTGAATTCAACCTGTTGCAATACCAACTTTAAAAAAAAAAGCTATTACTTAACGCCAAGAAAACCAAAGCAATGCTTTTTTCTCTCCTTCCGTTCATGCAGCAAAATCGGCCTTAACAGAACCAGTGCCATAGATTACTACAATTCTAGGTGAAAAGTTGGAATTTGTCTCAAAATTGAAATACCTGGGAGTATGGTTGGACCGTAGGCTCTCATTTACAGAGCACATTGAGGAGCTACTCAAAAAACTATGACAGAGACTCGGCCTTTTCTTCAGAATAACTCATTTTTTAACTAGAGATGCTAAACTGCAGCTGGTCCAAGCAACCTTTCTCTCATTGATAGGCTATGCTGATTTCCTGTATAGTCAATGCCCTATCTCTTAATTTACAAAACTCAACACGCTCCATCATAGAGCTTTGAGGTTTATCATAGGTCTTCCCTATACTACACATCACTGCTCCTTATATGAAGCAGTGGGGTGGACTTCCCTACAGTACAGGCGTGCTAGAAATGCAACTATATGGACCCTCAGAGCTATTTCAAAAAAGTCCCCAATATATTCCAGACTGTCGCCCTCTAAACTCAGTAGGCAAATATGCTCTGAGAAGTTGCGCGTCTATCTCATTGAAAGTACCAAAGTTAACTCTCGCTTTGGTAGAGCAGCTATAAACTTTGTGTTGCCCTCCCTGTGGAATAAACTGCAAAAAACACTAAAATTAAGCACCTGTGTCAGCATCTCTACCTTCAAGTCTTTATACTCTCATCTCAGAAATGTACCATGCAACTGTTTTCCATGATTCTAATATGTTGCCATGTTCAATTTGTTCCATTGCTTACCTGGCCCATAGCGCTCTGACTAAGCTGCTGTACCCAACTTATGCTTTTTTTAACCTTATATTCAACCATCTTGTGATTTCTGTTCTGTGCCTCTACATCTCTTTTTGGCACTGACTCACAAGAAGCATCTTCATCCTCAGTTCCCCCTTATAGGGTGGATTTACCTTCATCTTTTGGTCAAACATCACCCGCCCTCCTTTACCAGCCCCCCCTTGTCCCCCCAGTCCTCTCTATCATATCCCTAATCATGGTAGTTACTCCCTCCCCAAGACCTTCTCTGACTCAGTGTACTTCCACTCTCTACTTGGTCCCCCACCTTCCGTTAGCTGGCAGTTCATGTTTGCCTCATGTGCTGTGTTTATTATCGCCCCTGGCAAGTTTGCATATATTTGTATTGTTGTATCGTGTAAATGGACCTTAAGACATGTATTTATTTATATACTGCTGCTAATGGTGTGTCTGCAATTTTGTAATTGGATTCTCCTCTGTTATGGTTGTTTGTTGTTTTTTCTACACCTTATCAGGACCTTTTTTACCTAGTTGTGTTAATGTGTATATGCATATGTATGTTGCCTTATTGTACACTGACCTTGTTCTAACCAGGTCCATCTTGCAATGTTTGCCTGGATAAATTAAGATTTTGATTGACTGATTGATTGAAATCTGTCTTTCTGACATGTGTGTATGTTGGGGGGGGGGGCTAGATGGAGATCAGCAAATGTAAATCAGAGTTAAGCATTTGGAAAAATATAACTCTGAATCAGCACCAAAGAAGCCAGAGTAAGCAGGAAAAATCAAGAACATTTGGAAAATTATTAGACTCCAAATCAGAACCGTGTTAGAGCCAACCCTATTATCCCTACTTTTACTGTTATAGGAAAGGAAAGGGGAAATTGTATAACCAGAAAAAGGATGCTAAGCAAGAGCTTGTTTGCAGATACGAACTGGGAGCACAAGGAAGTTAAGTAACTTGTTCAGGGTCACACAGTATGCAAGTTGTGACAGTGGGATTCAAAGCCAGGTCTCCAGGTTTGTAGCTCAATGCCATAAACCACAGGGCTATTCAGTCTTACTGTTGGCTCTTTAATGAAGACACAGTCTTTTGTGATATTGTATTACTGTAATTTCTGCAGCAGCAAACTGTGATATCTCAAGCAGAAGATTATAACTTCAGCGAAAGGATGGAACAGTAAAAACTGGTGAACTCTAGGCAGCAGTGATCACGTTTTTATTTAGGCGCAAATTAACCATGCAATAAAAACTAAAGAAAGAGAAAGGCATACAATTTAAGATCCCCTACAGGGTGGCTGGCTCACTTGCCCTGGGCTGAGATACAGATATGGCACAATGATGAGTCCAAAGGAGGACAAAACACGTGTTTGTGTCTGCTGTTCTCAGCCTTTGCTGCTTGTATTGTGAGGCCTATTGGCACCATGCAATTCTGCTTGAAGTTGAGCCAGTCCAAATTAATTCTTGGATATTTGCATATGCTTCCCATGATGCTTTGCATAACTGAGGTATGTGCAATTTGTGTTTTCTTTAAAATCTGGCTGTATGGCTAATATCCACTGGGATAACCAGTACCCCAGTGCATTTGCTCTGGGGTTCGTTTGTGCTCCTTTCCCCCTCTCTCTCTCTCTCTCTCTATATATATATATATATATACATATCTACTTTGGGCTGCCCACGACCCAATCAAATAAGATCCCCTATAGGGTGGCTGGCTCCCTCTCACTCAGCTGAATTATAGATATGGCACACTGATGAGTCCAAATGGTGTCTGCAGTTCTCAGCCTTTGCTGATTGTATTGTAGGACTTTTGACACCATGCAATTCTGCTTAAAATTGAGCCAGTCCAAAGTAATATTTTTTATTTTATTTAGTTTTTGTTTACTGGGTAGGTGCGCTAGCCAGAAAGATTATTTTCTGGAACGACCCGGGAGAATACAGTGACAAACTACAAAACAATGATACATAGTGCAAAGTACAGGAACAATATGATAATATAGTACAAGTTACATACCAGTAGCAATGTGACAAAGAATTGAGGTAGTTAGGCCAGAAATAAGCATTTAAGTTAATTAATAATAACTTTATTTTTAAAGCGCCTTTCAAAATATCAAGGCGCTTTACATATCAAAAGCCACAATATACAATGCCAATTAAAAACATATAAATAAAATAATTATATAACAACGTCATATGTTAAAAACAAACAATAAAATCATCCATACAATCAAAACACAATATTTGCAATATAAGTTAATGTAAGACAAAATACAGTTAAGTCAAAATAGGAGATTGAGGTAGGAAGACCAAAGTACAGCATTAATATTTACACAAGACAATACATTAAGGTCAAATTATGCAGTCAGGCAACTGTGCAAGTAAGTAAGGAAATAAGGAGCTGTGGGAGTGATAGCCACCAGGCAACGATAGATAAAGGGAGGAGCTTGGGAGAAAAGGTGGGGAAGGATGAGTGGGTAACCTGGAAGGCAGAGGAGGAAGTGGGGGAAAAGAAATGAAAGAAATGAGGAAGTGGAAGTTGAGAGGGAGAGTTTCACTGACAGGGGTGGACCCTAGGCTCCTAGATATTGACAAGTGGAGGGCAGGACTACAGAGTAAGGGCTAGGGTGGATTGAAGCAGGAGCATGTGTAGGAGGAGAGGAGATAATGTCGAAGTTCTTTCTTAAAGAAGTTGTGAGATACAGATTGGCTAGGGTTACAGGAAGTGAGTTCCAGAAATTGGGAGCATGACAGACAAAGGCATGACCACCTTTACTGGTGTGATGTCTCGGGATGAGGACAGGGATATTTACCGAGGAGCGCAACACATAGTTGGTTTTCTGGTAGGGAAGGAGACAGGCCAGTGAATTTTGGATACGGGATAGGATAATGTTGTCAGTAATGGTCCCTAGCGCATAGGACCTTTGTTTCTGTGGTGGAAGCCATCCTAGATCCGAGTATAGGAGACAATGATGTTTGAGCCTGGGGGAGCTGGATGCAAAGCAACAGATGTTATTGTAAGTAACATCCCACTTACGGAGATTCGAATTGCTGGCAGAGGCATACGTAGCAACCCCGTAAGTGAGAGAAGGAAGTAGTATCCCACGGGCTATAGCGAGTCTAGCTGAAGGAGTGAGCGCATAGCTTGTTCGGTAGACAAGCCCTAGTTTGGAGTGAACGTGCATACAAATAAAATGAACGTGTAAGTCAAAACTCAGGGATAGGTCAAGAGTGACCCTGAGATATTTGAATGAATTTACCACTCCAACAGTTGAGCCTTCTAGGGAGGAGACATTAAAGTGTGTTTGGGAGTGTTTGAGCTTGAGACTGGAGCCAAATAACATAGCTTGGGTCTTTGCTGTGTTCAGTACTAGTTTGCGATTTACAAGCCACTGTTGTAAGAGCTAATAATCACAAGAGAGCTTTATGTTTATGTCCTTGATGTTATTTGAACTGCAGTACAGAACAATGTCATCCGCATATAGTAGGGAGGAGGTGCTGAGGAGATTTGTGGTAATACTATTAATGAAAATAGTGAAAAGCAGAGGACCTAAGATAGAGCCTTGAGGTACACCAATGTTGATGGTAGCCTGGTCAGAGAGGGTGGAGTTGAATTTCACGTATTGAGACCTATCAGATAGATAGCTATCAAACCAGTTTACAACATTTAGCGTGAAACCTAGGGAGTTTAGAGTAGCAATGAGGATGGAGTGGATGACGAGGTCAAAAGCCTTAGTCATATCAATAAAAATGGCCCCAGTGAGCCTGCCAGAGTCCATAGCCACTAAGATGTCAGACGTGAGCTTGAGTAGTGCAGTGGTGGTACTATGACCCTTGTGGAAACCATGTTGTGCTCCAGTTAGGAGGTCGTGTTTCAATAGGAAGTCAGTGGTCTGGGTAGCAACTATTTGCTCAAGAATTTTACTGAGAACACATAGGATGGCAATGGGACAGTAATTCAATGGGTCAAGTGGGTTACCTTTTTTGAAGACGGGAGTAATTCTGTCCATCTTCCAAATATCTGGGACATAACTTTGATACAGAGAGAGGGTAAAGATTTTAGCAAGGGGAGCTGCTATGTGGGGAGCAGCCAATTTTAGGAGCTTTGATTCCAAGTTATCAGACCCAACAGCTGTATGCTTCGAGATGTTTCTTAAGTGTCGGAGAACCACACTAGTTGGGACGGACTTGAAATGGAAAGTAGGTTTGGAGGAGTTTGCTGGTAAGATGGGGTTAGACGAAGTAGGGAAAGTGGAGGTAGGTGGATTTCTTGCAGTTCTAAGAATTTTTTCAGGAAGATATTTAGCGCTGTCTGGACATCTGATGAGCAAAAGAGAGGGGACCAGTCAATGCAAGCTACATCAAACAAGAAAGCATGTGAGTCGAAGTTTGCAAAATTGTGGAAAGTAATGAAGCATGTTTTCATGGGTTCAGGCCTACCTTTTCCCCAAACACAGAAAGTGGGGGAGTGGTCTGTGATGGCATCAGATAGGATTCCTACATCTATAATATTCTCAGGTCGGTTTGTCATGATCCAGTCCAGCAAGGTGCTAGTGTTGGAATGAGGAGCAGTTCTGGTGGGTGAGGCGATACGTTGATGTAGGTTAAAACTCTGTAGTCTAGTCAGGGCTGTCATGTGTATGTTACCCAACCAGTTTAAATTGATGTCACCTAGTATAAGGACTTCATTGTTACCGGAGTGAATGGCAGTTTGGTCAAGAAGCTCATCCAGTCCTTTTAGGCCATGGGTAGGGGGATTGTAAGCACAGATAATATGTAATTTATTTGTGCCAAGGGTGAGGAGGGCATGAAGTGCTTTACAATGGTTCATGGGGGCCGAGCTGATTTTAGAGAGCTGGAGGTGTGATCTATAATAGATGGCTCTACCTCCCCCCCTTTTAGGGGCTGATCTATCATTCTTCTGCAGATTATAGGATGGTAGAGCACACTGTGAGTTAGGGGTCGATGGCTTCAGCCAAGTTTCGGTAAGGCACAGTATGTCAGGCCTATAAAGTGCGTTCCAAGCTTCAAGTTCCACAAAATTCTGCTCAAGGCTCCTGATATTATGATGTGTTATATAATGTTTGGTAAGCACCTATTAACCTCCATAATCAGCAGTCACAAGGCTTTGTTACGCACTGTTTAGAATTTTAAAAGTTGTTAACTACACTTCAGAACTTCCAAACAGTGGCATAACAAAATAGAATGCACCAGAGTTCCATAATTCTCACACATAAAATGCAAACAGTGTTTTTTTGATCATACACTATAAAAGATGATGGCTTGTGATTGGGTGACAACCACGTTGAAATCACCTCTCGTGGTTACTAGGGCTACAGTAAACCTCTCGAGCTGCGCTATCGAGGTTTACCATATTGCCCTAGCAACCACTCGAGGTGATTACAGCGTGGTTATCACCCAATCCCCAGCCATTATCCTCTATATTCATGGGCATATGTGTCCCATGATGTTTCGCATTATGGGAGTATGTGCAATTTGTGTTTTCTTTAACATTTGGCTGTATGGCTAATATCCTCTGGGATAACCCATACTCCAGTGCATTTGCTCTGGGGTTCTTTTGTAGTTTAATTTATTACATATCATCTGAAGTGCGTGTAAATGTTTTTTTAACGTGGTAAGAAAAGAAAACATGCAATGTGATATAGAACATATGAACGTGCAAAAATTGCCAGCAGCAAAAGGCCATCATGGTCTATCTAGGCTGCTTATAAATGCAGCTAGCTCCCTATTCAGCAGCTACCCCACTTCCCCGTACCTCTCTTTGCCCTCTCCTTTACCCTGTCCCACCCCTTCTTGAAGCATTCCACTGTGGTACATGTCATCACTTCAGCTGGTAGTGCGTTCCACTTTGCCACCACCCTCTCCATAAAGAAATGCCTCCTCACCTCCCTCCTGAATCTACCCCCCTCCAATTTCATGGCATGGCACTTAGTGTCTCTCCCCACCCACCTCCTGCATAGACCCTTTGTGTCCATTTTGATTATCCCTTTCATGTATTTGAAGGTCTCAATAGAAAAATGATTGCCACTCACAGAAGGCAAAGGGGTCCCTTGACCGGTCCTTCCTCTTTGCCCATTCCTACATGTTGAATCAGAGAGCCCTAGCTTTAGCATCTTGTCCCTCACATCTCCCTTAATGAGACTCAAGAAAATGCAGAAGTTGTGAAGAGGGGGTGTTGACCTCTGTCTCATAGCAGACTGTTCCATCATTCATTAAAATAGTTCCATAGCTGTCAAGGTCTAAGGACTGTTATAAGGGAGATTGGAGATCCTACTTAAATATGTATGGGATCTCACTTGTGGGAAGACCTGAGACTGTCCAAAAATGAACCTTCAGACGCCCTCATGATAAGAGAGAATGCAGGATGCTTTAAACTTGAGCTAAATAAAAACAAGCATTTGTCAATGCCGAAAGTCTGCTTGCTGGCATTCCATTCCATGAGGAAATATGGTGAGATGGGTGCAGTACAGGAAAACGGGGTGAACGTTGGGGCCGAAGAGTCCAAGGCACACCTCAATGCCTGTCACTGGCTGCAGGGTGTGGGTGGAGGTGGAATGGTATGAACATTACAGGCGACAATCCCAAGTCACACCCCTGATTCCTGTCAGTCTCTACAGGGTGGGGCGTTATGGTTAGAAACCCTAATGCTCCAGGCCTTCATTGGTATTTTCACTTCAATTTTTCAACCTGTTTTTTTGTGACCCCCACCTCATGATCAGTGGCAATATCAGTTCATTAGCTAAAAGCTGATTTTGCACAGCGACTACACCATTTGGCACCACAGGTGCAAAAACACATTTCAAACAGGATGTGAAAAATGACAGCTGTACTGTTCATGAGGAAGTGTAAAAATGGCAATGTTGAAAATCTGAAGTGAAAATATAAAAAAAATGGTGAAGTCACGAGCGTGCGTAGAAACTGTAATTAGTTCAGGGACTGTTTACAGCAGATTGTCAACACAGGCATTTTGGGACCTCTGCTCATGAACAGTGTCATTATGATTTTCGTAATCTGTCCCAAACACTGAATTCCCATAGTGACCACGCATTTCTGCGCCAGAAGTGTGAAAACACATTTCGGCCAAGGTGTGAAATATGACAGCTGTACTGTTCATAAGGAGGTGTGGAAAAATGCCACTGTAGAAAATCTGGACTGAAAATATTACAAATTCATGAACTTACAAAGGTGCGTGGAAACTGCACAATGCACGCTCGTAACACAGCCATTTTATGGACTTTTGTCACCAAATTTTCAACATAGCCATTTTAAAACCTCTGCTTATGAACAGTGTCACTGTGATTTTTCTTAATCTGTCACGAACATTGATTTCGCACACCAACTGCGCCATTGTGCGCTACATGTGCAAAAACACATTTTAGGCGAGATGTGAAAAATGACAGCTCATAAGGAGGTGTGGCAAAATGACAATGTTGAAAATCTGGAGTGAAAATACTAAACATTTGTGAAGTTACGAGCGTGCATAGGAACTGCGCAACACACACCCGGTAAAACAATCATTGTGGAGTTTTCACTAAATTTTCAACATAGGGTTTTGGGAGCCCACCTCATAAGCTGAAGGTCATTTGTTACTATTAAGGTGGTTCAACATGACCCAATCACTTGGGACTGAATAACAAATGACATCAATTCATGAGGTGGGGCCCCAAATCTAAGTAGGTAATCTAAATAACGAGATATACAAATTGAAAACCCATTTATGTATTATAGTTTACTGGCATTTCTTCAGTTTCAGTCGGCTTTAAAGTGCATACATGTTCCCAGTCCACTGAAGATTGTCGTGCTGGACTCCGGAGGTAAGTATTGGGTACAAGGGTGGGTGGAAGTGGGTGCAGAGGGTGGGTGTGGGTTGGGAGAGGGGACAAGACAGCCAACGAGGGACCATTTTTTTTTTTTTAAAGGTGTCTTTTTTTTTTTAAATAGAAGACGACTTGGTACTTTTGCCACGCTGGGATGGGCTCCCAGCGTGGCAGCTGGAAGTTTATTTTTTTGGGGGGGTAGTGGAGCCAGCGGGATTGGGCAGCCCCGTTGGCCATATGAATGTTTGCCACGCTGGAGTGGGCTCCCAGCGTGGCAACAGAAGTCAGTTTTTTTTTTGCTTGGGGGGATTCAGTGCAGCCAAGGGGGGATTGGGCATCTGCATCACCATAGGACTTTTGCCATGCTGGGGGGGCTCCCAGCATGGCACCTGGAAATCTGTTTTGGTGGGGGCAGCAGAGCTGACAGGGGATTGAGCACCCCCGTCAGCCATACGGTGTGCAGGTGGGCGAAGTGCATGAGCATGCTGGGGTGGGCTCCCAGCATGCTAGTAGGTGTTCAGGGCAGGGGGGGAGGAAGAACTGTCTATGACAGTTCAGATGCAGTGCGACATGCAAGCAATTTGCATACTGCCAATGGCAGTATGCAAATTGCCTACATGTTACCACTGCTGATTGCAGCAGTTTTTCACTTTCAACTGTATGCCACTGCATCTGAACTGCTGTCATAGACAGCTCCGACATGTATTGGTGCAGTAAGACAGTGCTTGCAAAAGGGAGCAGGACACTGGAAGCTGAGTGGCACACCTATGAAAATTCATATGATGGCACTATGTTTCTTGCACATGCATGCAAGCAAACATAATAATACCAAATCTCTCTCTCTTTCTCTCTGTGTGTGTGTGTGTGTGTGTGTGTGTGTGTGTGTGTGTCATG
Organism: Neoceratodus forsteri; assembly: GCA_016271365.2. Taxonomy (NCBI): domain Eukaryota; kingdom Metazoa; phylum Chordata; order Ceratodontiformes; family Ceratodontidae; genus Neoceratodus; species Neoceratodus forsteri. The sequence continues at coordinate 284,492,067 of CM057455.1, read as the reverse complement.
AACGGGGGCTAGACAGAGATCAGCAGATGTCAATGTCATCACTGCAGACTGTATTCACGGTAACGGCCATAATCAGAAATAAATAAAAAAAACAGACACACACATGTAACCCCCAGGTCACTTCTTTAACTAGTGTGCACACACCCCCATTTATTGTAAAGCTCATCCAGCTAAATATCTGGGAACAGTAGTGCCTATATACTGGCATACCAAGTCACTTGGCGTTAGGATGTATACTTGGCTAATTTTCTAGAGGAAGAGAGGGGTGGGGGTACAGAAACAAATAACTTGAACCCTGTGTAAAATAACACAACCCAGGTCCTGGGTGGAGGCTGCTAGGGATATGTTAGATCTAACCTGCTGAGTGTGGCCCCAGTAAATCCAGTCAACCAGAAGCAGTGGCTTTATTCAACAGATGGAAAGTAAAGCTGAAGTGGACCCCCAAGGGTTGGTCCAAGCTGGACAGGTACAAATTCAAGAACTCTCCTTGCACACAGTACAGTTCATGAAGAACAACATAAACATTTTCTTCCCAAATTTCCAAAGGTGCATTTGTGGATACCTGGCCACGCACATGCACATCTCTCTTCCCACGAGTGTTATGTAGTGAATCTAAGCCACACACTCAGAACTCCTTTTGAGCATAGGTCCACTGACGTGGAGCCTTTGAAAAGGAGTCCCTGACTCAAAGGGTTGTAATTCCTAGACCTCAATAAATAAATAAATGATGTAAAACTGAGCCACACACCTTAACCTGCAGCTTGGCCAGTTGCTCACGAAAAAATACTGGTGCCCTTTATGGACCAGGAAGCCCTGCCTTGTAAGCACTCAGATGGCATTCCTCCCACCCTTGGCCCCAACCAACAGTTTCTGCCATTCTTCAGGGTTACACAATTGAAACCCCCATTTCCCACTGAAATGTAAGAGTTCCAGCACTTAAACTTGTCACAAAACTGAGGTGACACGGAGAATAAACTGCACTCACTGGGGTCCAGAGTTTAGCTTTACCACATACACATTGGTGAGACTAGGGGCATTGACAGTTGCAATCCAGCCTTATCTATGGGTACATGCACCCCAGACTATCCACTCCCCTAAGAACATTGTGGAGAGCTAGTCTCCTTTACAGTACTCACAGAAACTTGTTCTATCCTCTGAGCATGGAACAACCAAAGAGGAAAAGAAAAGGCACTCTTCTGGGTAGCCAATCCAGACAGTCTATTTCAGGTTCTATACCAAGACAGCTGAAAACACCACAGAACATTTGGTATTGCCCCTTGAGTCCACAGAGAACAAACAAATCCCTTCACTTCATAGGGAGTAGAAATCAAGAAATCCCGCTGTAGTGTTGTCTCCACCACTTCAACTGGAAGCTGGAAATGACACTTGACTAGGTTGAGAAGTCCTGGGTCCTCTGTCAGAGCCCACTGGCAGTCCTTATGCCACTCTCACCTCCTCACTCCACTACACTCTACACAGAATTCCAACTCAAACTGAACTACACTGAAAATTCTAAGCTCCCCAGGCCAGCTATCCACAGAGTGTGGCTTATGCTGTTACAAGAGTTCTAAATGACCTAATCATTCCTCCCTTAGGCTAGCTGAGTAAACAGTGATGTCATTATGTAAGGAGCCCTAAATGAGCTCCCTACCAGCTACCTGCTGCCTTCCTAACAATAATACTGATAGCGTTCTAGGAACCCCAGGGACTGGGTGGTTACACAAACATGAGAAGTATCATATAAAATTTAGCTTAGATTAGGGGGAAGCAGCATTAATCCTGCAAATGTATTCAGCAAGGAGAAGGTAAAAACAGAAAACAGTTTCTCATGCCCGTAAAAGCAGTTATAAGACTTCGGACTCATACTTTGAAGCTATATAAATGGGAAGAAGTTGCATAGGTCCCTTTGAATGTTCCCTAACCCCTGGGGTGTGACAGCGGAATTACATAAATAATCCAATAAAGGTGCTCATTGTATTCTAAGGGAGACATGTCAACCCATTCATGTCAGGATAACAGAGGTCACCCTGTTAAACACATAAAATAAACTGGTGCCTAACGTGCCAGTCAGCATAACTTAAAAAGTCAGCATCTGCTTCATTCACTTGTATGCCGAACTACTCCATTTTACTTAAGAACGTCGCATTTAAATACCACTTGTATTTCCCAGGTTTTTGCTGAATATGCAGTCAATGTTTTGCAGAAATGAATGTAGAATGTGATGTAGACTATGAAGTTAATGTTTATGTCTGTTACTTACATTAAGTCTGTTATATTTGTTTTAAATTGTATGTAACAAACTGATGTTTGTATACATGCTTAAATAAAATATCTTGGCATGACTAGTGGCATGGATGAACTGGAAAAAGTGTTTAGGTTGCAAGTTATTTTACCTGGGATGGCCCAGCATTCAAAAAACATGTAGGTGGATCTAGCTTCTGTCTACTTTTACAGCTGTTTCACAGGGAGGTTAAGTGACTTTCTCGTGGTCACACAGTAAGAGGTGGGATTCAAACCTGGGGAATCTCTTAACCTACAGTCCAGTGTGTCTATACAGTGGACCACACTGTTTAAAACATTTAGATATAGTTCTGTTTATATTGTAAACATGCCCCGTCTTTATATTCTTTTTATTCTTCCTGAGCTTATTTATATAGAATATCTAAGGGCTGTTATCAGGGAGATTTGGAGATCATATTTAAATATGTATGGGATCTCACTTGTGGAAAGACCAGAGACTGTCTAAAAATCAACCTTCAGAATCTCTCATGATAAGTGAGAATGCAGGACGCGTTAAACTTGAGTTAAAATAAAAAAAAAACTCTCTCTCAGATGTATGTGTGGGGGGGGCTAGAAGGAGATCAGCAAATGTAAATCAGAGTAAAACATTTGGAAAAATATAACTCTGAATCAAGATGAGGGAAATAAGAGTAAGTAAGAGAAATCAGGAGCATTTGGGAAATTGTTAGACTCCAAATCAAACCCAGGTTAGAGCCAACCCTCTTATCCCTACTCTTACTGTTAGAGGAATGGAAAGTGGAAATTGTTTAACCAGGAAAGGCATGCTAAGCCACAGCTTGTTCACAGATGTGACCTCGGAGCACAAGCACATGTTAAGTCGGAGCCTGTTTGCAGATATGACTTGGGAGCACCAGGAAGTTAAGTGACTTGCTCAGGGTCACACAACATGCAAGTGGGGGCAGTGGGATTCAAACCCCAGGTCCCCAGGTTTGTAGCTCAGTGACATAAACCACAGGGCTATTCAGTCTTACTGTTAGCCCTTTATTGAAGACACAGTCCTTTGTGATATCATATTACTGTAATTTCCACAGCAGCAAACTGTGATATCTCAAGCAGAGGATTATAACTTCAGCGAAAGGATGGAGCAGTAGAAACAGGCGAACTCTAGGCGCCAGTGATCATGTTTCCATTTGGATGCAAATTAACCGTGCAATAAAAACTAAAGAAAGAGAAAGGCATACAATTTATTACAAATAATCTGAAGAGTGTGTAAATTTGTTTTTAATATGGTAAGAAAAGAAAACATGCAATGTGATATAGATAAAAAAATGCCACTCACAAAAACATATCTGTCAGTAAAGATTGACCAGTCCTTCCTCTTTGCCCATTCCTACATGTTCAATCAGAGAGTCCTAGCTTTAAGCATTGTGTCCCTCCCACCTCCCTTAATGAGACTTGAGAAAATGCAGAAGTTGTGAAGAGGGGGTGTTGACCTTTGTCTCATAGCAGACCTTTCCATCGTTCATTAAAATAGTTCCATAGCTGTCAAGATCTAAGGGCTGTCATAAGGGAGACAGGTCCAGCCTTCACCATTCTGGGCCGCTGTGCAGCTCCCTGCTGCCCCCCCCCCCCAAATCCACATCCACAATCTGCATCTAACTAACCTGCCTGTCCTGTATTACTAAAGCAGTACCAGGTCTACTAGTTTAACCAGCATTTTTTAATTAGTGCCATTGACTACATTGAATTATTTACTTATACTTACTTGTACTTATACTTCACTATTGGAAATTAATCTGTTTTAGCCTGGAGCAAGAATGTAAGTAAGTACGGTTCTACTATCCTATTCATTTCTGTCAGGACAGGGACATCATCATTGGACACTCACACCTCCGATAATGCGATTTACAAACAAGTTAAAACATTTTTCTGGAGGTGTGAGTGAGAGAGAATAAAGAGGATTATCATGGGGCACCAATAAGGTTGCCACCTTTCAGATTTTTGACCTAGTGATCAGGTTTTCAAGGTCCCTATCAGGAAATCTGGTTTTACTCTGTGCTGGTCAGGTTTTTTAGCCATTTTGAGTGCTCACGTACTTTTGAAACAGATTTTGTCATATTATTCATTGTTTCAGTTACATGTCCAGGTTACAAAACAAGTTCTCTTGTCAATATAGCCCTTTGTTTGTGAAAGCAGTCAACCTGGGAGGTGTAAAGTATGGCCATTAACACCATTAGTACTTTTGCCACTTTAAGATGCAGTTGAATAGCAGCAAAGCTGCCCCAACCTTTTGTAACAGTAACAGAGCCAGCTGTCTTCCAGTCATTTGCTGGGAAATAGTTTCATCTCTATCAAATTGTAGGCATTTTTAAATTATTATTTTTTTCCTCAAGAAAAAAGCATGGGCACCCAAAGTGCAGGGACACTGCTTGCACCTAGCTAAGGCCGGCCCTGAAGGGAGATTTGGAGATCCTACTTAATTATGTATGCAGTCTCACTTGTGGGAAGACTTGAGACTGTGCAGAAATGAACCTTCAGACTCCCTCGTGATAAGAGAGAATGCAGGATGCTTTAAACTTGAGCTAAATAAAAATAATATAAAATCTTCTCTCTCTCTCTCTCTGCTGGGTGTGTGTGTGTGTGTGTGTGTGTGGCACGTGAGGGGTGTTAGATGGAGATTAGCAAATGTAAATTTCATCCAGGGCTGTTGCCAGGATTTTTGCAAGGGGGGTTCTTTTTTTGATGTCAGTGACTTTTTCAAAAAAGCAGGGGGTGGACCTCAGAAGCCCTGGGGTTCTAAATGCTCTGTGGTGCATTTTGTGGCTTATTTTGAAGCTAAACAATGCATATCTGAGCTGTAAGGAAAACGATTACTAAATCTGGCTGACAGCAGGAATCATGGCAGGGGTCTGGGGGTCGCTAGGCCTCAGAGATCCTGGGGTACTAGATGCTCAGTGGTTCATTTTGTAGGTTATTTTGAAGCTATATGATTCAGTGTGAGCTCTCCTCCACCCTGCAGCCAGCTATGAAGAATGTTCCTTACAGGAAAGGGTGGAGAGCTCACACTGAGTTATTTAGCTTTTAAACAAAACACAAAATGTACCACAGAGCATCTAGTATCCCAGGGCATATCTTGGAGCCTAGTGAGATAATTCCCATGTTCCCAGCATTACCAGAGGTGGGGAAACTGCTGCATAACACATGAGTAAATGTATAACAATGCAGCAGTTTTGTTATTGTATCATACTTAAAAAAAAAAATACTGCATCCGCACACACAGAATGAACCTTTGCAAAAATTATCTACACACAAAACAGGTAACTGGCAGATTGGTAACTTTCATAGTTAATTCATAGAAATTGTCAGCAGATAAGGACATCTAGGCCCATCCAGTCTGCCTGTAGGCCCTATACATGTATGCATTCACTCACTCCAAGTGGTCAATAGCTTTTCATCACTCTCTTCCTGCCCAAGGTTCCTAGTGCTTGTTCCAGGCATGTTTAAGCCCCTTTACTGTGCTTGCCCCTACCACCTCTTGTGGAAGACTATTCCAAGTATTTGCCACTCTCTCTGTGTAGAAAAACTTCCTCACATTACCTCTTAATCTACCCTCCTCCAATTTCATATCATGCACCCTCATTCTGGTATCTTGTCTACACTGAAAAAGATCCCACACCTGCAACTTGTTTATGCCCTTGAGGTACAATTCGGCATTAGGGATTGTCTCTGTCTAAAATCCATAGGCCATGTCATACCTCAGCCTTTTGTTACGAAATGAGAGACACAGATGCTCAAAATGTGTCGTCTTTAAAATTTTGAGGGCCAGTGTCTCACATTGTACCTCATTTTGCTTATCTGTGTCCCTCATTTCAGTGAGAACTGGACAGTTTTGGATAACTTTGTCTTACAGTATATGGTCTGGTTATTAGGTGTTTTGTGGAGATTTCCTTTATTATTTCTATGATTGCTTTTTAAAATATACATATTTTCAATAACATCAGATCTGGAATTCAACGTTTTGTCATTGGTTGGCCAGGCAGAACAGCAGCCAGGCATCTGCTCACTATTTCCTTTATTATTTCTATGATTGCTTTTTAAAATATACATATTTTCAATAACATCAGATCTGGAATTCAACGTTTTTGTCACTGGTTGGCCAGGCAGAACAGCAGCCAGGCATCTGCTCACTATTCCAGAAAACCAAGCATGGGAATGGGTTCAGTTTGCAGGGGGCTGGCTAGAGCAGGAGTAATGACTGTGGCACTGGATAGCTCTCATCCTGGAAGGAGGAGGGAATTCCGTTCTCCACTGCATGACTACTGCTCAGCACAGGCTGAGTGGCCGTACATATGGAGGCTGCTGGGGGAGTGTTGAGGACTGCTGCAGATACTGATGCATGCCTGCACACAACTGCGCAATGCCATACTGCATCATTGCATGCTGGCAGTTCCCTGTGGGAGACAAATTGTGGAAAAATCACCACGGCAGCAGGATGGTGTAACCGGCCTCTCACAGGCCCCATATCATCAACCAAGCACCCACCACCCAAGACATCATCCTGTTCCTGCCAGTGGAAGCACACTTGCCAGAGGGCCCTGTCATCAGGGGAAAGCCACTGGGGAAGTTGAAGGAGGTTGAGGCAAGTATAGCACCTTGGGATGGTAAATGATGATGAGGCTAAGGGGACTGGTCTGCTAGGGGGCCACCCAGTAGATCAGATCAGTATATCCATTACACAACCCTGTATTTATATAGGCAAATAACAATGCAGAGTTTTTATGTGACAGAACTCAGGTGTGATACAGACAGGAGATTTCTCACAAACATTCATTTGTACCACTTCAGTTGCCCACTGAAACACAAATGACCAACTCTTTATGAGAACAGAATGCTAGATTGTAACCTAATCTATCTAAACACAAACCAGCTGGGGTTAGTAGCACACTTGGAGTAAAGACAATTAGCCCTACAGATTACTCTGACTGGGAAGCTACTACAGGCAATTAAGGACTTAATTGCTGCACCAACAAGCTGGGCAGGAGTGATGTCATCACTCACCAATAGGGAAAGAAATATCTTCACTGTTCTTCACTGTTTTCAGTTACTGCAGAGCACGTGTACAGATGCTGATTTAAAGAAAACCATAAAACCAAACAGCATAATATTTTCAGGAAACACTAATCATGACACAGGGGCTCAAAGAACCATGTTATTGTACATCTGTAAAACATTGGCATTTGATCTTTAAAAAATGTTGCAGTCTGTAGTATGAACAAATGGCATCAGACTGTAAAAGTAACTAAATATTCAGCCGACTCCCATGTAAATGAAGCTCTGGAGCAGCAGGTACTGTAGCATTGTAGTTTTCATTACATGGCAATGGAATACCAACACTCAAAAAGCAACGAGAACAGCTGTACATCAAATATTTCTTCTGTGTGTTTGCTGTGCTCACTCCCAGTTTGATGGTTTGTGAGATACACTACAGAATTATTCATTTCCACCAACCCCCCCTTGTTAATAGGCAAATAGGTTATGCCTTGTTTGAAGGGTTTAATCAACTACCTCAGAGCAATATGAAAAAAAATACTATATAATTTTTACTTATAATTTAGCCTTCAAAATGATAGGTGGAAAGACAGCTTACATAGAGAAAGCATGGCATGAAAAAGGACTTTGTAAGAAAAATTATTTCTTGGTAAGGCCCAAGCTGACTGGAGGTGTGATTCCCAATTACAGCAGGCCATCATATCCTGTATTCTGAACTGTATGCCTAACATATTTATATGAGAACCCTTATTTTCAATGCATGCTAATGTAGCAGCAGTATTTTGGAAAGCTCCAATCCCAATCCACTTACTCTTGATTGGATTTGTCTTTGATCTATTAAAAAAAGAGTTGCTTCATTTAAATATGGCCTTTGCTTGCTATCACTTTAAATTATGAAGAAGAGTGCAAACAAAAAAATAATCAGCGTGGAATCCAAAAATAAAAAGTACTTGCATTTTGCCAAATCCAGCAAGATCCTATGTCCTCTGTAACACTCCGCAACAGAATGCATCATCTGCTGCAGCACGACATTGGACTTTACTCTGGCGCACTTTTGGGTTCACACTAACGTCCAGACAAGTCATGATGATTTGCCGATCACAGGATCAGATCAGCCAATGTTCAGGACTGGGTGGAAATCGGATGCACTACAAAGAAGGGAAGGCATGGGGCAACTGTGCCCACCATGTACTCTGCTGGTATGTATTTAAAAAGACAGGAATAAAAAAACACACACACACACACACACACACACACACATACATGGAAAAGGGTGTCAGGGAAAAGGGGGGTGCATTCGAACCTGACAAGCCCCAGCTGGCAATGGCCCTGTCATCACTGCAGACTTTATTCACGGTAATGGCCATAATCAGAAATAAACAAAACAAAACAACAACTGACACACGCACACATGAGAATTACCATATTAAATTCACCTTAGATTGGAGGAAGCAGCATTAATCCTGTAAATTTATTCAGCAGGGGGGAGGTAAAAACAGAAAACAGTTTCTCGTGCCCATAAAAGCACTTACAAGACTGAGACTGATACTTTGAAGTTGTATAAATGGGAAGAAGTCACCTTGGTCCCTTTGAATGTTCCCTAACCCCTGGAGCGTGACAGGCGAATTACATAAATAATCCAATAAATGTGCTCTTTGTATTCTTAGGGAGGCACGTCAACCCATTCATGGTAGAATCATGGAGGTCACCCTGTTAAACAAGTAAAATAAACTGGTGCCTCACGTGCCAATCAGCATAACTTAAAAATGACAGCATCTGCTTCATTCACTTGTATGCTGAACTACTCCATTTTACTTAAGAACGCCGCATTGAAGTACCACTTGTATTTCCCAGGTTTTGCTGAATATGCAGCCAAAGTTCTGCACAAATGAATGTAGCATGTGATGTAGGCTACAAATTTAATGTTTATGTTTATTACGTATATTAAGTCTGTTATATTTGTTTTAAATTGTATGTAATAAACTGATGTTTGTATACATGCTTAAATAAAATATCTTGGCTTGACTAGCGGCATGGATGAACATGAAAAAGTGTTTAGGTTGCAAGTTATTTTACCCGGGATGGCCTAACATTCAAAAAACATGTAGGTGGATCTTGCTGCTGTCTACTTTTGCAGCTGTTTCACAGAGAAGTTAAGTGACTTTCTCATGGTCACACAGTAAGAGGTGGGATTCAAACCTGGTGACTCTCTTAGCTTACAGTCCTATGTGTCTATACAGTGGACCACACTTTTTAAAACATTTTTAGACACAGTTCTGCTTCTATTGTAAACATGCCCTGTCTTTATATTCTTTTTATTCTTCCTGTGCCATAAGATCTAAGGGCTGTTATCAGGGAGATTTGGGAGATCCTATTTAAATATGTATGGGATCTTACTTGTGGAAAGACTGGAGACTATCTGAAAATGAACCTTTAGACTCTTTCATTATAAAAGAGAATGCAGGACTCATTAAACTTGAGCTAAATTAATATAAAAAAATCTCTCTCTCTGATGTGTGTTTTGGGAGGGGGCTAAATGGAGATCAGCAAATGTAAATCAGAGTGAAACATTATGAAAAATATAACTCTGAATCAGGACGAGGGAAACCAGAGTAAGTGGAAGAAGTCAAGAGCATTTGGGAAATTATTAGATTCCAAATCAGAACTGGGTTAGAGTCAACCCTCTTATCCCTACTCTTACTGTTATAGGAATGGAAAGGGGAAATTTTTTTAACCAGGAAAGGCATGCTAAGCCACAGCTTGTTCACAGATGCGACCTCGGAGCACAAGGAAATTAAGTAACTTGCTCAGGGTCACATAATATGGAAGCGGGGACAGTGGGGTTGAAAGGCAGGTCTCCAGGTTTGTAGCTCAGTGCCATAAACCATAGGGCTATTCTGTCTTACTATTAGCCCTTTCTTGAAGTCACAGTCCTCTCTGATATCATATTACCATCATTTCCACAGCAGCAAACTGTGATTTCTCAAGCAGAGGATTATAACTTCAGCAAAGGATGGAGCAGTAGAAACAGGTGAACTCTAAGTGTCAGTGATCATGTTTCCATTTGGACGTAAATTAACCGTGCAATAAAAACTAAAGAAAGAGAAAGGCATACAATTTATTACAAATAATCTGAAGAGTGTGTAATTTTTTTTTTATATGGCAAGAAAGAAAATATGCAATGTGAGACAGAAAAACAATTGCCACTCACAGAAACATCTCTGTCAGTAAAGATTGACCGGTCCTTCCTCTTTGCCCATTTCTACATGTTCAATCAGAGAGCCCTAGCTTTAAGCATTGTGTTCCTCCAACCTCCCTTAATGAGACTCGAGAAAATGCAGAAGTTATGAAGAGGGGGTGTTGACCTCTGTCTCATAGCAGACCTTTCCATCATTCGTTAAAATAGTTCCATAGCTGTCAAGATGTAAGGACTGTTATAAGGAGATTTGGAGATCCTACTTAAATATGTATGGGATCTCACTTGTGGGAAGACCTGAGACTGTCCAAAAATGAACCTTCAGACTCTCATGATAAGAGAGAATGCAGAACACTTTAAACTTCAGCTGAATAAAAATAAAACCAAATCCCTCTCTCTTCCCCTCTGATATGTGTGTGTCTGTGGTGTGAAAGGGGGCTAGACGGAGATCAGCAAATGTTAATGTCATCACTTCAGACTTTATTCATGGTAATGGCCAAACTCAGAAATAAACTAAAAAAGAAACAAACCAACATATACACACACACGAGAAGTATCATATAAAATTCACCTTAGGTTGGGGGGAAACAGCATTATTCCTGCAAATTTATTCAGCAAGGGGGAGGTAAAAACAGAAACCAGTTTCTCTTGCCCATAAAAGCACTTATGAGACTTTGGACTCATACTTTGAAGCTATATAAATGGGAAGATGTCACCTAGAGCCCTTTGAATGTTCCCTAACCCTGGAGTGTGACAGCTGAATTACACAAATAATCCAATCAATGTGCTCTTTGTATTCTTTTTTTTGGGGGGGGCTCACTTGCCCACAGTTCACCTCTCCCCACCCCTGGGACCATGGTCACTCCCCGCCCGCATTCACCCCGGATTACCCCCTTGGGGCAGGGCCACTGGTTGGGGTACCCCTCCAAATGGTGCTCTGTTGTCTAGTCCAGTGGAGGAGGAGGAGGAGGAGAGCAGTCAGTTGGGTGCTCAATCCTCCTCCCCCCAGCTGACCCTTCAGCACCCAAGTCTGTTCCCGAACCCAGGTTGCTGGTGACTCAAGCGGAAATCCAACTGCTGTGCCAACGGGCCGGCTGCACTAGGCACGTCAACCCATTCATGTCAGGATGATGGAGGTCACCCTGTTAAACAAGTAAAATAAACTGGTGCCTATCATGCCAATCAGCATAACTTAAAAAGTCAGCATCTGCTTCATTCACTTGTTGTATACTGAACCACTCCATTTTACTTAAGAACGCCGCTTAGAAGTACCACTTGTATTTCCCAGGTTTTGCTGAATATGCAGTCAAGTTTTGCATGAATGAATGTAGCATGTGATGTAGGCTATGAAATTAATGTTTATGTCTATTACGTTCATCAAGTCTGTTATATTTGTTTTAAATTGTATATAACAATCTGATGTCTGTATACATGCTTAAATAAAATATCTTGGCTTGAGTGGCAGCATGGATGAACTGGAAAAAGTGTTTAGGTTGCAAGTTATTTTACCCGGGATGGCCTAGCATTCAAAAAACATGTAGGTGGAACTTGCTTCAGTCTACTTTTACAGCTGTTTCATACGGAGGTTAAGTGACTTTCTCATGGTCACACAGTAAGTGGTGGGATTCAAACCTAGTGAATCTCTTAGCTTACAGTCCTGTGTGTGTCTATACAGTGGAGCACACTATTTAAAACATTTTTAGATACAGTTCTGCTTATATTGTAAACATGCCCTGTCTTTATATTCTTTTTATTCTTCCTGTGCTTGTTTACATAGAAGGTCTAAGGGCTGTTATCATGGAGATTTGGAGATCCTATTTAAATATATATGGGATCTCATTTGTGGAAAGACCAGAGACTGTCTGAAAATGAACCTTCAGATTCTCTTATGATAAGAGAAAATGCAGGACACTTTAAACTTGAGCTAAATAAAAATAAAGCCACATCTCTCTCTGATGTATGGGTGTGTGTGTGTGGGGGTAGACAGAGATCAGCAAATGTTAATCAGAGTAAAACATTTGGAAAAATATAACTCTGAATCAGGACCAGAGAAACCAGAGTAAGTAGGACAAATCAAGAGCATTTGGGAAATTATTAGACTCCAAATCTGAACCGGCTTAGAGCCAACCCTCATATCCCCACTCTTACTGTTATAGGAATGGAAAGGGAAAATTGTTTAACCAGGAAAGGCACACTAAGCCATGATAAGAGAGAATGCAAGACACTTTAAACTTGAGCTAAATAAAAATAATACCAGCTCTCTTCATGGGCAAACTGTTTGAGCCTTTACACTAGTGTGAGCTCTCACATTTGTTATGGAAGACTGCCTTCTTGGTGGCCACTGTGTCAGCCAGAAGGGTGACTGAGGTTCAGGCATTCTCGGTGGAGTCTTCCTATCTGGGCTTCCAGAAGGACAAGATTGTCCTCCTCCACACAAAAGTCCTCCTGAAGGTTGTGTTGGAGTTCTGCCTTAACCAGGCGATTAACCCCCGGTTTATTTTAACAACCCAGTCTTAGAGTCTGATCACAGGCTTCACATTCTGGACCTGTGAAGGCTGCTGTCTATTACAAGGAGCCCACAATGGGAATTTGTGGCGAGGTGCAGCAGTTATTTGTCACATATACTGAAGTCATGCCTGGAAAACCAGCAGCAAAGCAAACAGTTGCCAGGTGGATCACATCATACACTGACCTCTGCTATGGATTGGCTGGTAAGGAGTCACCAAAGGGGCTGAAGGCTCATTAAACCAGACATACTGCTGCCTTTGTGGTTGCTTCCAGGGATATCCTTATTAAAGTAAACCTATACCCTCACATCTTGTAAATGTTAATTGTGTTCACGTCAACAGACAGCTCTTTGTGTAGCTGTTAGAGATGAATGCAGTTTCTTTAGTTTGTTTTCACACATCATACTAGGCCCTGTAACTGTCTTGGGGGTCTCCTTTTGAGATCTCATTGCCCCTGGAAGCTGTATTAGCATATGAGAACATGATGTGTAATCACTCTTTGGACTATACAGTGTGCCTGTCTGCTTAATTAGATGTCAGAGAAACAAATTGAAGAAAGGTGTGATGTGAAATACCACTATACCTTCAGTTAGCTTTACAAGCTGTCTGAGTTGCAATGCAGGGTTTTCCCTTTAAACTGTATTCAGTTTATGTATTTCCAGAGAGCTTTTGCAGGGTATGTCTTCTTTCAGCATAGGGATACATGGTATAAATGAGTGATGTGACATCATGTTCTCATATGCTAGTGTAGCTGTAATGGACAATGAGATTTCAGCAAAAATAGAGTGGAGACCCCCAGGGTAGACACATGGGGCTACTATGAACAGTGAAAACAAACTGAAAACAACAGCTATAGCCCTGTCGGCTACAGAAAAAGTTTCCTGTTGGTATGGAAACAAGTAAAATTTACATGAGGGTGTAGTTTTCCTTTAAAGGGAATTTGTAAGATTCCCTGTACATTTATTTCAACAGTTAACATTGTTGTGCAGAAATTGGTTGAACTGATACGTTTAGAAAAGGACTTTGCAGCAGAACAGTTGGGCTGTACTGATAGGGATTCTATTATATCCTGAAGAAAATCCTGAATTTTATGTTTGGCAGAGTGTAACAGAAAAATCCAGTTCTTTTCTCTGGGATTTGACAGGACCCCTGTCTATAGGAGCAGTTTACATTAACATGCTTCATTACATGCTGTTAGAGCTGGTAAGGCAGTGACATCATCACAGCACCATTCTTACTGACAAAATGGATTCATCCACAACAAAATTTTAAAGTAGTTCTTTAAATCAATTTTTATCAAGCAAAATGTTTTAAATTACAAAGCACAGAAATATCACCGTTCCATTAATTCACAATAGAGTTATGCAGATGACCAGTACAAATACCACAAGTGGAGAGTCAGAACAGTTATTACAAAAGTAATTAAACTGCATTATCATTTCATAGCATTGCACAATGGAAAAAGGGGATAATTAAGGCATACATTCAGGCTTGACCGCTAATTGAATGCATTCATCCTGTATTTCTTGGCACCCTCACAGGGTATGTGTAAAACATTCCCTGCGGTATATAGTATTAACTTCTTGGAAAAAGGAGGCCTGGTACAAAATGGTTATCAGTTAACCATTAACAGGTGAGAATGTTTTTGTCTGCTACTATCAGAATTAAGAACAATTTTAATGTGTTACCCCAAATCCCCTCTCCTGGAATAGCCAGAGGGGCCAAGGATGGTGTCAGTAGTTTCTGTTAGACAAAAATGTGGTTTAAATCTCCATTAACCATGTCCCAATAATCTCTTATATGAGGGCAAGACCAAAAGACATGGACATGATTCACCATACTTTGCCCACATCTCCAACAGGCTCCCACCTGTACTCCCATACAGGAAGCCTATATAGCAGGCATACAGAAATAGCGAACCCTAAACTTATGGTAAAATCTCACCATTGAGTTGTTGGTGACTCTGTAATTAGGTGCCGAGTATTTTAATCAGGAGTGTAGGTTATGGGAAGTCTGCATTTCCAAATTCCCTTTATCCAAAATTGTCCCCATATGGTAGCAATTTATCCCCCTCTGGGAGCCCCTAATTATAATATATATGGTGGAATGAGATGCTAGCAGGTTTTTGAACAGGGACCCCTTCCCCAAGAAGTATGATCTGAGTTGCAGATAATGGAAATGGACTGTCCAAGGAAGGGAGAATTCTTGTTGTACTTCTAAAAAAGGATGGATCCCTTAATGGTTAAAAAAATAATCGGTGCATGTATATTAAGCCCGCCCCCCCCCGGTGCAAACTTGCATCTAATGCTTTTGGGGGAAACTTGGCATCATAGACTATTGCCCTGAGCTGTACGCCTTCCACCAAGGGTACATGCTTTCAACAACATAATTTCCAGTACTTCAGCAGGACAGCATTATATCATATAATCATACTTGCTTGACGGGAGAAAAGGACCATATCGGCCCATCTAGTCTGCCCTTTTTTCGCCCTACACCTCCCCCTCCCTGTCAGCCCCCACCCTCCCCTGATACTCAGCCCCATATGCTTGTCCTATGCCCTCTTGAATTCTTCCACTGATTTAGCCCTCACCACTCCATCTGGTAGTCTGTTCCAGGGCTTCACCACCTTCTCCTTGAATATGTTGTGAAGTTAGTTAATGGGGTTGCCCCTTTCAGGTGTGAGATTAGATATTTATTCATAGTCCCAAGATCATTTAAAACTAATTCAATAATCTTCCGGCGCTTGGTAATATGGACTCATCCAACAGCAAATAACAGCAAATAATACTGGACCAACTGGATTCAAATATTGGCTTCATAGCAGGGAGGTCCTGCCAGACAAATCTGATCGAGTTCTTTGATTGGGTTGCCCGCGTGGTGGACCAAGGGGATGCAGTGGACATGAACATAGTTTACCTGGACTTCAGCAAAGCTTTCTACACCATTCCCCACAGGAGGCTGATAAACAAACTGGAGCATATGGGCGCTGGGCATAAAATAGTCAACTGGGTTAAAAATTGGTTAGATGGAAGGACCCAGAAGGTACTGGTAAATGGTACACTGTCCAGTGAGGGTGAGGTGACTAATGGGGTTCTGCAGGATTCAGTGCTGGGACTGATCCTTTTCAATGTATTTATCAGTGACAAGCTGACAGACTGGATGGGAAGGTATGCCTTTTTGAGGATGATACTGAACTCTCCAACAGGGTCGACACACTGAAGGAGTTCAGAAGATGGAGTTGGACCTAAGAAAATTGGAGGAATGGTCGAGAAATGGGCAGTTGAAATTCAACGTCAAAAATGTAAGATTATGCACTTGCGATGAAGCAACTCAGCATGGAAATACTTTCTAGGAGGTGAGCAGTTAGCTACAACAAAGCAAGAGCGTGATCTTGTGGTAATTATCTCAGACAACCTGAAGGTTAGCAAGCAATGTGAGAAAGGCAGTGCTAAAGGCTAGCAGCATCTTGGGATGTATGGGAAGGGGCATCACTAGTAGGAAAAGTGAAGTGATCATGCTGCTGTACAGATCCCTGGTGAGGCCGCACCTGGAGTACAACATCCAATTCTGGAGGCCACACCTCAAGAGAGATATAGACAGATTGGAAACTATACAGAGGAGGGCTACAAAGATGGTGCAAGGTATGCATCACAAACCTTATGAAACAAGACTGCTGCAGCTAAGCATGTATTCCCTAGAACAGAGAAGAGACAGGGAAGAAATGATGGAGACCTTCAAGTTACTTAAGGGCATAAATAGGGTACAAGTGCAGAGCCTCCTAAAGATGAACAATTGCACCTGAACTGGAGGTCAGGACATGTGTCTAAGGGGAGATGGATTCAAGAGCAACTTTAGGAAGTTTTTCTTCACTGAAAGGGTGATAGAACCTTGGAACGCCCAACCCCTTGGGGCGGTGAAAACAAAGATGGTTGGGGCTAGGGACAAAAAGTATAGGAACTTCAGGAAAGAAGCAAACTAGGCTGGGGATAGTCATAAAAGGGCAGACTGGATGGATCACATGGTCCCCATCTGCCTTCACTTTCTATGTTTCTCTTTCTGTCTCTCTCTCTCTGATGTGTGTATGGGGGGACTAGACAGAGATCAGCAAATCTCAGTGTAATCACAGCAGACTTTATTCATGGTAATGGCCAGAATCAATAAAAATGAAAAAAAAGAAAAACACACAAACAGATGAGAAGTACCATATATGTGTGTGTCTGCGGCAAGGGGGAGGGGCAAATTGTAGCCATAAAATGCTGTCTGCTGGACTCTTTTCTAGTTGGTGTTGGGCAAATTCAGAAACTACATGGCATCCATATGTTCCCAGCCTGCTTTACACCAACTCGAATACACAGCTCCCATGACAGTTTGTTTCATTTAGACTCCCGCTCCCCCTTTGCTCTGCCTTGCACTCATTTCCCCTACTGTTATTTAAAGGAGATCTACTGGGAAGGAATCTCAAGCCACTGTTGCACAGATTGCAGCTCAAGCTCCCCTTCCCCGGATTCCCAGTATTTGTAAAATAATAAACATACCTGACCGCTCGTACAAATAATTTTCCCAGGGGGTGCAGCCGGCATATTGATGACCAGAGTGCAGCCCCCTGGGAGATCGCGCTGGCAAACACTGCGAGATGATGACGCAGTGTTGCCTCTTCCTCCCCATTGCCTATATACATGGAGATATTAAAATCTCCATTTATACTCTGCCAGGCGTTATTTTTACAAAAGGTGCATATATGCCATGTGGGTGTGATCAGGTATGCTTATTATTTTACAAATATTGGGACCCGGGGTGGGGGGGGGAGCTCGAGCCACAATCTATGCAACAGTGGCTCGAGCTTCCATCCCAGTAGTTATCTTTTAAATAACACTGGACTAATTTGTCCTACTGTTAATTAAATAATGCTAGAACATAAAAGTGGAGCAGAGTCCCATGTCATAACTAGAGGTGGTAGCTGGGTTTGACAGGAGAGTGACCCTTCTTGCTAGACACAGTAGATGACAAAATATCTCAGATCCTGGAAGGTGGATGTATTTGCTTGTCTTTGGGGATTCCCTGATTGCAACAGACATAAAGGGGACACTTGTCTAAATCTAGTACTGCTAAAGTACATTTTCAGAACATTGGAGGAGGGTGTTTGTAATTTCCTGGTGGTAACTGAGGTAGCCTGACAAGGCCACTGGCTGCACTTGATACAATATTTATCTAGTCATATTGTTCTTTTGTTTATGTAATTACTTTTCTCATGTTGTACTACTTACTGAAACCATTGTAATTTGCTATTCTTGTGACCTGACGTGGAACCTCTGTAAAAGAGCCCTTGGCTCAAAGGTCTTTCCGATTTGTTAAATAAATAAATAAATAAAAATAAAAAAATAAAGTGATATATGTGTCTAGTACTGAAAAATATTTTTTTTTATTAAATGTTATTTGAAATTGCAATTTTTAAACCCTAACATAGAAACATAGAAACATAGAAACATAGAAGTTGACGGCAGATAAGGACCGCAAGGCCCATCCAGTCTGCCCATTTCTTTTTCTACCTCATAAATGTGCCATCGGCCTTTGCTCTGTCAGTGACCTATCTATTCATAGTCATTTGTATTGCTCCCTTATGCCTATCCCATGCCTGTTTGAAGCCCTGCACTGTATTCATAGCCACCACTTCTTGTGGTAAGCCATTCCATGCATCCACCACCCTTTCTGTGAAAAAGAATTTCCTCATATTCCCCTTAATCGGCCTCCCTCTAATCTCATGCTGTGTCCTCTTGTCCTGCTATTTTTCTTATATTTAAACATGTTAGACTCTTTCACCTTGTTTATGCCCTTAAGGTGTTTAAATGTCTCGATCATATCACCTCTCTCCTCCTTTGCTCAAGGGTATACATATTGAGCTCCGTTAATCTGTCCTCATATGTCTTCTGATGCAGTCCCTGCACCATTTTGGTTGCCCTTCTCTGGACTGCCTCAATTTGGTTAATGTCCTTGTGAAGGTGTGGCCTCCAATACTGCACGCAGTACTCAGATGGGGCCTAACCAATGTCTTGTACAGAGGGATTATTACCTCTCTCTACGACTTGTGATACCCTACTAATACACCCTAACACCCCCTAGCCTTACCTACTGCTTTAGAGGTCTGCTTGGATGATTTTAGGTCATCAGTGATGATGATGCCCAAGTCTCTTTCTTCCTTTGTGACTGCTAGCAACTCCTCCCAGCCTATAAGTGGCTTCAGGGTTTCTCTTCCCTATGTGCATGATTTTGCACTTCTTTGCATTAAATCCCAGTTGCCACTCTTCTGACCATTCTGCTAGTTTATCCAGATCTCTTCTCATTCTGCCCACCCCATCTGGATCATCTACTCTGTTGCAGATCTTGGTGTCATCTGCAAACAGACAAGCCTTACCCTCTAGTCCATCTGCGAGGTCACTAATGAAGATGTTGAATAGGACTGGCCCCAGGACTGATCCCTGAGGTACCCACTTGTGACTTGCATCTCTTCTGACTGTATACCATTTACCACCACTCTCTGTTTTCTGCCAGTCAACCAGTTTGCCACCCAGTTGACCAACTTCTGACCCACCCGAGCCTACCTAGCTTATTTATCAATCTTCTATGTGGAACAGTGTCAAAAGCTTTGCTGAAGTCAAGGTAGGCGACATCAACTGCTCCCCTTGGTCCACCACTCTGGTTACCAGTCAAAGAAATCTATGAGATTAGTTTGACAGGACCTTCCTTTGTAAACCCATGCTGTCTTGGATCCTGTGCCCTATGGATTCCAGGTGTTGCACTATCCTTTCCTTAAGGAGTGCCTCCATAATCTTGCCCACTACTGAGGTAAGACTGGCCGGTCTGTAGTTCCCGCCCCTCCCTGCTACCACTCTTGTGGAGTGGGATCACATGAGCCCTTCTCCAGTCTTCTGGGACCTCTCCTGTGCTCAGAGACTCACTAAACAATTCTGCTAATGGCTCTGCTAGTTCCTCCTTTAGCTCCTTAAGTACCCTGGGATGTATGCATCAGGTCCCATTGCCTTATCCACCCTGAGCTTAGCAAGCTCTTGTAGGACCCTTTCTTTTGTGAAGGGAGTAGTGCTCACCTCCCTCCCCCCTGTGTCCATGATGCTGAGCTGTGGGCCCTGCCCTACCTTCTCTTCAGTAAATACTGAGCAAAAGTATCTATTTAGGATAGATGCCTTTACAGGGTCCTCCTCCTCACATGCTCCGTTTTCTCCATTAAGCTTAGCAATACCCCCTCTGGACTTTCTCCTTTCACTAATGTATCTATAGAAAGTCTTGTCACCTTCTTTTACTGTTCGTGCTAGTGTTTCCTCAGTTTGGGACTTTGCCTGCCTTACTGCCTTACCTGCTTCCCTTAGAGCAGTTTGGTATGCCTCCCTATCTTCATCCCGCTGTGTTCCCTTATATTTTCTGAAGGCCAGCCTTTTGGCTCTGACCTTTTCTGCTACTGTATTTGAGAACCAAAGTGGTTTCCTTCTTCTTTTGCACTTCCTTTTCTGTCTAACACAATGGGATGTTGCTTCAAGTATTGTATCCTTAATGCTTGCCCACTTTGCCTGTACCTCCTCACCTGTGTTTCTTTTTGCCAGGGCTAGCTTAACTCTGTTGGCCATCTTATCAAAGTCAGCTCCTCTGAAGTCCCATATTTTTGCTTTGGAATGGGATGATTTAGATGTAGTAGCCAAATTGAACCATACCATGTGATGGTCACTGGCTCCCAGGTGACCTTCTACCTGGAGATCTGTGATCCCTTCTTTGTTAGTCAGTACTAGATCTAGGATAGCCCTGTCTCTTGTGGGTTGCTGTACCAGTTGTTTGAGGCCCTCCCCCTGCAGGGAATCCACTATGAGTCTAGTTCTGGCAGATGTTCCTGCTAACCATATTACTGCATCAGACCCCCCCCCCACACACACACACACCAACCCCAATGCACAGGAATACCGACAAGTATCCACGATGTCTCGGTCGTGCCTGAAAACGGTTCCTCGGATCATAGAAACATGAACTTTGGTGACAGATAAGGACTGCTTGGTCCACCCAGTCTGCCCATTTCCCTACCTAGTGGATGAGCTGCAGATCCTAGTTAACCAACAGTCTACTTCTTCCTAACCCCCACCAGAATTGTTTTATGTCTGTCCGATGCATTCTTGAATTCCCCCACTGTTTTTGACTCCATGACCTCCTCAGGAAGGCCATTCCATGCGTCCACCACCCTCTCCTTGAAAAAATACTTCCTCATGTTGCTCCTGAGCTGTCCCCCCTCTATCTTCAAATTGTGCCCCCTTGTTCTTGCACATCTCTTTTTCTGAAAGATGCTGCCCTCTTGGACTTTGTTGATTCCATTGAGGTGCTTGAAAGTTTCTATCATGTCCCTCCTCTCCCTCCTTTCCTTGAGGGTATACATATTAAGCTCCTTTAGTCTTTCTTCGTATGGCTTCTGGTACAGACCCTGCACCATTTTAGTTACCCTCCTCTGGACTGCTTCCATCCTGTCTATGTCCTTGTGGAGATGGGGTCTCCAGAACTGCATGCAGTACTCCAGATGGGGTCTCACCAACTGTCTGTACAGAGGGATAACAACTTCCTGTTTTCTACTGGTGATGCCTCTCTCTATTTATCTCAGTATCCCCCCAGCCATCCTTACTGCCTTCTCACATTGCTTGCTTACTGTTAGGTTATCTGATATGACTATCCCCAGATCCCTTTCCATTTCTGTTGTTGTTAGTACCTCCCCCCCATTGTGTACTCTTCTTCTGGGTTTTTGTTTCCCAGGTGCATTACTTTGCACTTCTTTGCATTGAATTTAAGCCAACATTCTTTTGACCATTCCTCCAACCTTGCCAAGTCCCTTCTCATCCTATCCACCTCCCCCTTGTGTATCAGCCCTGTTGCATATCTTTGTGTCATCTGCAAAGAGGCATACTTTTCCTTCCAGACCTTCTGCAATGTCACTTATAAACATATTAAAAAGGACCGGTCCCAGTACTGAACCCTGCGGTACCCCACTAGTAACCCCCACTTTCTTCAAAGTGGACTGCATTTACTATTACCCTCTGTGTCCTGTTGTCCAGCCAGTGTTTTACCCAGGCTACCACCCTGGGACCCACTCCTAGACTGGCTAACTTGTTTATTAATCTTTTGTGTGGGACTGTGTCAAATGCCCTGCTAAAGTCTAGGTAGGCCATGTCCACAGGCCCTCCCTGGTCTACTACTTTGGTCACCCAGTCAAAGAAATCTATTAGATTTGTGAGCCGGCCTGGTGGTGCTGAGGGTTTAGGTGCTGGACACCACACATCGCACTACGCTGGTGACCCAGGTTTGGGAATGACCTCGGGTTGCTGAGGTGCCGGCGTGGGGGGGAAGGGCAGAGCAGAATCAAGCATGCTGATAGGCAGCTCTCCTCTCCCAAGGGTGGTGAGGGTGGTTGGTGCCTCCCTGTATTTTCACTCACACCGGATTGAGGTCCGGTGGGTAGCGTAGGCGGAGAGGAGGTGGCCAAAACAGTTATGGAAGGTGGAAGTGGCTGAGCTGGTGCCACGGGGTGCGTAGCGTGCCTCCACACACTTGCATGGCCATGTGCTAGGGCCTGAGGGGGGTAGGGGAGAAAAACAGTAAAAAATACCTATGTGCCCCTGTCACCAGTTGGTGGGAGGAGGTGACGGGGACCAAAGAGCTATATGAAACAGAAATCTATTAGATTCATCTGACATGACCTTCCTGCTGTGAATCCATGCTGCCTTGGGTCCTATGCCCCACTGGCCTCTAGATACTGAACAATTCTTTCTTTCCAATATGATTCCATCATTTTCCCTACCACTGAGGTCAAACTAATAGGTCTGTAGTTTCCTGCCTCTGCTTTACTCCCACTTTTGTGAAGGGGAATCACATCTGCCCTCCTCCAGTCCTCAGTGCACTCACCCAGTAAACAAAGTCACAAAAAAGTGATCATGACAGTGGCTCCTTAATCATTTACTAGTTTGGTACACTGAATGACATGTACATAATCTACACCTTTTCTGTGTTTTTCCACTTTCAAGTTGGGCTGTTACAACACAAAGTGCCAGATGGGAAAATATTCATGTCTGCTCATTTATGGTACCCGAGAATACATATGTTTTGACAATAACCTGAAACTTCATATCAAGAACATCATCCCTTGTAGAACCAAAAATTGCCTGGTATGAAGGAGAGAAGTTTTCAGTTAGTGACTCCCAGTCGAAGCATCGGTTGGTTATGGACCAGCGGGGAGTATTCTACTGTAACAACATCCATGCTCCTTTGGGGTGATGTTTCTCTTCAACTGCTCTCCCCCCACAAAAAAACACTGCTGCCACCCCCAAACACACACACACACATATGCACTGCTGCCCTTACCTGTTAAAAAAACTCTCCACATTTTAATTTTAGCTTACGGCTGAGAACACTTGTATAGACCACACACCTTTCCAGCTTTACTAGATGTGAGGGCAAGATGAATCTTACACAAAATTGAATAATTGGCTGCTGATTTTCTTCTTCAGAATGTCGAGTTGCTGCATAGCTCCACATAGCAGGATTACTCTGCGGCCATTTGGAATCCCCCCTCCCTCTCCTTGGACTAGCATGTCATCACCAAATGTTAAATGTCTGAGGCCAGGAGATCAGAGAGCTGTGGGTTCAGTTCCCACATCTGGCACTTGGGTTAATAGCCCAATACTGACACTGTAGTGCAACATGAGAGGGGTGCTGCACTTCTGAGGTGCCATCTTTCGGATGAGACGTTAAACCGAGGTCCCATCTGCCTGGATTGGTGGTAGTTCAGGTGGATGTTAAAGATCCCATGGCACTTGTCGAAAAGAGTAGGGGGAGTTTTATTGAATTCAAACAAAGTAAATAATGAACAGTATACAGAAACAAAAGAAAGAAACACTAAAAAAATTCTTCAATAAGTTGGAAAAAAAATTATGATTACTTACTAATACATAACTGCACTCTAGCTCTCAATCATCTTATAAATTGGAAAAAAAAACTGAAAATAAGTTTATGTTCCCCATCCTATTTGAATTTGATAAAGGCGTTAAACCCTTTCCACCATCTAATAACCATTTGAGATTAATAAATCTGAGAGTCATGCAAGTAAATGTTTTTCATTTCTTTAACAATTATATTGCTAAAACATTCATAAGACATCCTACTTTGATGAATAACCCATTGAAACCTTGCTTGCCATAGGTAAAAAATGAAAACAACAAAACAAAAGGGATAAAGTATCTGCGTGAAAATAGAAGAGCCCCTTAGGATATTTCCCCACCACCAAAATCTCATAGTTTAATTTCCTCAACCACTGCAATAACCATTTCCCTGCCAGAAATTCCCACAAGGACTTGGAAAAGGAACATTGTAGCAAAACATGTTCCATAGTTTCTTCTTGAGCAATACACTCTGGGTATGGACAATTTCTTTCCTCCTTAACTTTATATTTCGCATTCCCTCTAACATTAACTCTACCGTACATGATTAACCAAATGGTTTAAATCAACTGATTGTCTGCAGCTGGACAGTTCTTAAATGCTGGTTCTATAGGATGAATATGTCTAAGAAGTATGCTATATAACTTTTTCCCAGAGAATTGTTGTATCATGTTTTTGGACACTTTCCACTATAAAGTTTCTGTGCTGCAGGTAAAAAATAGGATGGCAAACTAATAGATTTATTTAATTTTGGGGCCAAATCATGCCAAGCATCCAAATATGATCTTAAAGTAAGTCTTATCCATATATTACCTTCACGACCCCTCGACAATAACCCATATTTAACTGTATGAGAAAAAAACAGAGTAGCAAGATACAATTGAATCGACCATACCTATCCCTCCCATTTTTTTCTCTAAATACGTATAGTGTCTTTTAATTGGATTTAATCTATTTCCCCACAACATCTGGAAAAATAAGCTATAAAGTCTAGTTTCTAAAGTTTGTGATAAAGGAAAGATAACTGCGACATGCTGTAAACAGAGTATTATAAACTGTTTCAGAATACCAATTCGTTTATATTTAGTAAGTTTCCAGTGTTTCCATCGAAAAACTTTAGCTTCAGTTTTTTTAAGAGCCACTTCCCAATTATCCAATGGTAAATTCTGAGTTCCAAATAGAATATCTAAAACTGAAAGGGGTATAGTAGAAATGTTAATCCCTGCCTGATGTCTTACCTCCGGTGTATTCACCCCTATCAATAATCCCCTAGTTTTAGCCACATTCAATTTTGCATTGGAAACCTTGGCATATGATTTAAAGATTGACCTAAACACAGAAACCTGACTAGGATGTGCAAAAAATCCACATACATCATCTGCATATGCTTGTACCATCAAATCATGTTGAATCCCAGGTCCAGCAATCCCGGTCCATGTGGGGTGATCAGTAATTAATTTTAAAAAAGGATCTAAAGAAAAGACATACAGCAGGGGGCTTAAGGGACAGCCCTGTCGTACTCCATTATGAAGCTTAAACCCATTCACCACCTGTTCATGTATGAAAGGGTAGATCCAAAAGGAGGAATATAAAAGTTTGACCAAATTAATCATTTCTTTAGGAACAAGATAAGTTTCCAAAACCTGAAACAAGAAGGGGTGATATACCCTATCGAAGGCTTTTTCTATATCTGCAGCTACTATACATCCTGAATTACCTGAAAGCGTCAAGTGCTCTATAACATCTCTAATAACCATTAGAGCTTTTTGAATTTTCCTATCTGGTAAACCACAAAATTGCTGTGGAGAAATTACTAATGCAGCATACTGTTGAAGTCAAGTATTAATGAGTGTGGCAAAAAGTTTGCAATCTGAATTAAGCAGAGTAATAGGTCTACGATTTTTTATGTCATTTTTATCACCTGATTTAAACAAATGTATCATCAGACCATCTGAGAAGGAGGGGTACATTGTGTGCATTGTAATAAAATACTGAAAAACTAGCTTTAAACAAAGTACTAGTTCATTTGCAAAGGCCTTGTAAAAGGCATTTGGCAAACCATCCAGTCCTGGGGAAGTATTATTATTTAAATGTTTAATAGCAGATTCTGGCCCAGATATTCAAACTGTGCCAGGCTGTGGCGTAAGCCTGGGTGCAGCACAACTTGGCTGTGCAGAGGCATTGACTGGGCAATATACAACGGAGCTGCGCCATGGCACAGCATCGTTGAATATCGCACCCTGGCCACCCGCAGTGTGCATGGCACAGTGGCACTGAGCCAGCGCAAGTGGCCAGAGTGGAGCAGGGGGATGCGCTAGTGCAAGTTCCATTGCGCTATGCGCAGCAACCGTGATATTCAAAAGTGCACATGCAAATGGAGCTATAATGTGTGCAAGGTGCAAATGGGGGCATTTGCATGTCATTATGGCCCATTTGCATGCAGGAGCATGATCGGCGACTTGCGCCTGGCGCCTGCCAGGCAGCAGCCGCTGGGAACGACGCTTCTGCATAGCGCTGGTAAATGTGCCCACAGCCCGATCGCTGGGCTTCAGTAAATAGAAATTGTGTCCTGTATCCTCTGGGGTCCAGTGGACCGCTGTCTGCCTGATTGCGGGCTTCAGTATAAATAAAATGAATCCTATATCCCTGGTGGTCCAGTGGACCACTGTCAGCCTGATTGCAGGCTTCAGTATAAATAAAATGAATCCTATATCCCTGGTGGTCCAGTGGACCGCTGTCAGCCTGATCGCGGGCTTCAGTATCAATACAATGAATCCTATATCCCTGGTGGTCCAGTGGACTGCTGTCAGCCCAATCGCGGGCTTCAGTATCAATACAATCAATTCCTATATCCCTGGTGCTCCAGTGGACCGCTGTCAGCCCAATCGCGGGCATTTGTAATAAAAAAAGAATTACGTCCAATATCCCTGGTGGTCTAGCGGTACCCCTCCCACCCGCCCACTGGGCCCCACCGCCCCGCTCCCGGTCAGCGGTGGGTGGCAGCCACCACCCGCCTGCCGCCCACCGCCCGCTGACTGACACTAGGTGGCTGTCGCCCATTGGTCCACAGCATGAGCCAATACGCAGCCTGTACCATACTACACATTCCAGATATGTGAATGGATCCATTCATTCAGTCCACCATTCTGAAATTTTGCATAATTAACCAGGCCTGCTATTTTAATCAACTGTGTAAGGGCATTAGTATCACAGTATACTTTGTTCTTATTTGCTTGTTCAGAGGCTGACATATTGTGGGCAATATTACAATTAAAATCTCCCCTGAACAAGATATGGTATGAGGTAACCAGATAGGCCTGTATAGATTTTAATACAGCCGCTCTTTCAGCTTTACCCTAAGGATTATAAATGGTAATAAGTCTGCAAGCCATGGTATCCCATTTGCCATCCAAGATCATCACACAACCTAGACATAAATCAATTAGTTTATATAGGGTAAATTTATAAGAGTTAAAAAGAATACCAACTCCGTCCGCCCTTTCAGGGTCAAATGACCAATAAGATGGTCCCCAAGGCCAATCTCTTTGAAATGTAGAAATTTGTTCTACTGAGAACATCCAGGTTTCCTGTAGGAAACAAATATCAATCTTTTTTTCATGAATATATTGAAAAACCGCTTGTCGTTTCACAGTATTCAGGATGCTATGGGTGTTAAAGGATCCCCATGTATAACCTGTCATTAATATGGTTTCTTTTTTTCTTTTTTCCTTTTCTTTCCTTTATAATCCTCCATAGTCAGGTTAAAAGGATCCACATTTGATTTTTGTGAATCCGAGTCTCCCTGATCCATTTCTGAGTCTCCCCAAAACAAGGCAGCATAGGAATTATTGGATTCAAAAGTAGGTGGGGGATTTAGCGGGGGACTTGGGTTTGCTAGATCTTGTGGACCTTCTACAAGGCAATGTAGTGACCCCCTGGAAGGTAGAGGCCTCCTTCTTTTTTTTTTCCTCAGGATCCTCATAACACACTGGAGGAAAAGTTACTGGATTACTGATGGCTACTAGATCAAGGGTTTCAGAGGGGGAGGTTTGGGGGGTACAGGAAAGGCAAGGGAAGGAACAATTATCAAAGGTTTACTAATCTCTGTAGTCATCGGGGAAGTAGTACAACCTACTTCAGTTTCAGCTTCTTTTGGAGATGTGTTCTGCAGAGAATGAGGAGGGGAGGGTGGTGGGGGGGGAGGAGGAGAGGGGGTGGAGGGGAAGAAGGAGGAACTTCAGCACTATCCTGTGCTTTCTGTATGAGCAACTCTGGACTCATACAAGAGGCCTTTTTCTTGGCAGCCCAGGGGCATTCACCAAAAACGTGGCCATATTCTTCACAAAGATCACAACGAGTGTGATTGCAGCACTGCATAGCTGTATGACTAATTTCCCCACAATTATCACATCGGGGTTTATCGCATGAACTTGATAAATGTATCCGTGAGTCACATTTATAGCACACTCTAGGCTGGCCCCTGTAAAAACACACACCCCTGTCCCTTCTCAACATAAAGGAATTGGGAATATGTTCCACTCCCGTATCAGTTTGTCTCAGTTTTACTTTATATTTCCACCTGCCAGTCCAGAACATTTCTGTGTCCAAGATTGCCTCAGGCTCACTAGGCACCTCACATTTCTGAGAGAGCCAGTAAGTAATGTCCTCCACATGTACCCCTTCATTGCGAAACATGATAGTAACATGTTTTATTAAAGGTTTAGGAAGTGGAATCACTAAAAAAGGGGTCCATGTGGGGGAAAACTTAACCTGCCCATAACGTTCCCAGAATAAATCCAGAGCATGTGCAGTTCGAAAGCTGACATCAAAGTTTTCCTCTCCAGAAATATTTATGAAGGCAAAAACTTTTTTAGGTGTAAAATGCAGAGAATCCTTCAATAAGTATTTCCCTACATAGTATCTATCGGGCCTATCAACTAGTCCCCCTTTATATTTAATACGGACAGCATTCTTTCTGGGGCTGCTTCTTTTTGAATTTTAGTAAACAAATCTGATAATACTGGCTTGTGGTTAGATTTATCATTTACTTCAGGATGATCACTATCAATTCCTTGTTTATTTCCTACAGGAAATGAGATCTGAGGCCTAGCAGTGTCAGTAGGTAGTCCTGTGCCATTATCTGAAGTTGCATCCTGCTTTCCTAGCCTTGCCTTCTGTGAATCTTCTGAAAATAGAGGGGCCATAGGAGACTGCAATGTTTTAGGTTTACCCCCATGCCCTGGTCGCCAAACTGGGAGTGTTTGTGAAAAATTAAATGTTGAATCCCAAGCGGGGTCTGGGAGCCAGGTGCCTCCTGTCCGCTGTTTCCAACCAGCCGCCAACAACGATTTTTTTGTGGACCAAGATTCTCCCAATTCCTGTTCTTGAGATATATCCAACTCAGATTGTCCACACTGTTTAACATTCATTGCACTATCCGACAATATCATAGAGTCTTTCTTTGATTTGATGCCCTCTATATTTGTTATTGACATTTCACTTCCCCCTCGTTTGGGAAAGGAAAAGGAGCTGACGTCCTTTTGATCATTATGTTTAGTCTGGAATTTAGTAATATTTCCCTCATCATCTGTGCTAGGAACACAAGACCCTGGATGCTTAAATACAAAACCTGCCAATTTCGTCAGTCGGGATCCAGCAAGTGAAACTTCCCACCCTGACATCTCTGCTTTGTTCTGAGTCATTTGTTTACTGGGCAAAGCAAGGGAATTCTCCGAGTATTCCACAGTAAAATCTGTTGCAGGAGATAAAGGCTCAGGCTGTCGGTACACATTCTGTTTAAAACTGCCAGCCTGCGTATCATTCATGTCATTTAGCGCAATAGGAAACAATCCATCAGCTGATGGTGACTCACCCGACTTCAGCGGGGCCTTTGATGTTGTTCCAGTTTGTCGGCTGCTGACAGGCTGCTCTGAGTTGCTGTCAAAATGGAAAGTCTGCAAATCTTCATTACCACTTGTCTACGGCAGCTGAGCAGTACGGTCATATAGCTCCATACTTCCTTCTCGAGCCGGCCTTAATTTTGCAGCCTGTAAACAAGTTTGCGGCGGGACACTTGTAGAGCCCGATTCATTAGATTCCTTAGTCAAAGATGTCTCCTCTTGCTCCAAAATGATAGCCATACTTAAATCTTCAGCAGAATGAAAAATCTTCGAGATTTCTTCCTTTAAAGTCACTTGCATTGTCATATTTTCTTCAGCATTAACAGCCTCTGCCAAAATACAGGTGGGAGAGGAGGCCTGCTCTCCCACGAGTCCTGCATCCACACTTGCCGGGTGCTCCCTCCAAGTGGCCATCTGCAAGTTCAGATGGCAGCTCCCCCTACTGACAGCAAGAGAGTAGGGGAGGTTTTATTGAAAATCACATAATATACATATAGCAAGAAAATCAACAGCAGATCAACGTACGTGTATGACCCCTAAAAAGGGGAAAAAGGAGGGAAAAAAACAACAACAAAAATCATTTATACTTAACAAAAATTTGAAAACCTTTCCACCATCTATATACCTTAGCACTAGAATAATGTAATACATCAGATTGATACACTGCATTCATTGCCTAGGTTACCAAAAAACTATAAACATGATATGACATCAATTTCTGGGAAAGGACCTATTGGCTGCGAGCTTGCCACAGGTAAAACCTAAAACAACATAAAAAAATAAAGTAAGTTTCCAAATGGAGATCAACATTCTCAGTAGGCAAAAGGCCTAAAACTAGGGTGTCATAATTTATATTAAGCAGCCAATCCATATGCCATTTATCTGTGACAAAGGCCCAAAGAGGCTTTGAATATGAACAGTTCAACAAAAAATGAGACATGGTTTCCTCCAAATTGATACATGACAAATAAGGGCAATTTCTTTCAGCCAGATTTCTATGTTTAGCATTTCCTCTAATGTTCAATTTACCGTAAAGTGTGAGCCACAAAATCTCCCACATGGTAGCAGGCACCCTTTTGTTCGTGAGCTGTTTCAAAACATGCCCAGTAAGTGCTGGGGGACAATCTTTAAAACTAGGTTCAGGAGGGTATAAATGAGCCAGTAAATGAAAATAAAATTGTTTCCTAGAATTTTGCAAAATATCAGTCCGAGAAATTTTCCATTTATAAAGTTTTTGAGCCATGGGATGAAAGTAATCTGGAATTTGAAGTCTCAAGTGGAGTTTTGGTGCAGTATCAAGCCATCTAGATACATAATGTACCAAGACCTGCTGCACCACACCTCTGACTCCATCAGAAATGGAGGAAATGCTGTACAAAACCATATGGTAAATAAATAATGATTGAAAGAAAATCAATGGTTCAATCATACCCAGTCCCCCTTGCCTTTTACTTAAATAGGTGTAACAACGTTTAACAGGATTAAGCTTATTTCCCCAAAGCATCTGGAAAAACATCCCATATAAAGTAGTCTCTAGAGAAGAAGGGAGAGGAAAAATATACGCTACAAATTGCAATTGAGGAACTATACATTTCTTCAATATCTGAATTCTTTTAAGCTCAGAAAGCTTCCAAAATTGCCATCTCCTAACTTTAGTCTGAGATTTTAACAGCACCAACTCCCAGTTTTCTAAGGGAAGGTTAGTTACACCAAACTTAATACCCAGAATAACTGTAGGCTGTTTGGAAATATTAATCCCCGACACCTGACACGAATTTATATCCCAAGGGCCTATCATTAACCCTTTACATTTCGAAACAATAAGCTTAGAGTTAGAAACACTTGCATATTTATTCAATTCCTGTAAAAACAAAGAAATATGATCCAAATGGAAAAAAAAAACCACAAATGTCATCAGCATATGCAATTACTGAGAGGTTGGCAAAAGCTCCCCATCCTGACAATCTATTTAAATTCATTTTTGTCAGGAGTTGAAGTAAGGGGTCGATAGAAAATAAATAGAGTAAAGGACTAAGAGGACATCCCTGCCTAACACCAGTCAAGATCTTAAATCCATTCGTGATTTGCCCTTTTAAGAGAACTTTCACATAGACCGGAGAATATAATGATTTTATAAACTCGATAAAGGCTAAGGGAACCCCATATTTAGCCAATGTAGAAAACAAATAACACCTGTCAATACGATCAAACACTTTCTCCTGATCTAAAGACTCTATGACCCATCATCAGTAAAATTTCAATAAAATCTCTAATAATGACGAGGGCATCTTGAATCTTTTTTCCGGGAAGTCCACCAAATTGTAGTACTGAGAGTACTGGGGAAGCATAAATCTTGAGTCGAGTGTTAAGAATATGGGTCAAAATTTTGTAATCAGAGTTCAATAATATAATTGGTCTCCAATCTGAAATATCAGTTCTATTCCCTGATTTAAATAAATAAATTAATAACCCTTCAGAAAAAGAAATAGGGATCTTCTTCTGTTGGAAAAAAAACAAATATACAGTGTGTAGAATGACAGAGATTTGAGATATACAAATTTTATAAAACTTGTTTGGGAGACCATCCAGTCCCCGGAGAAGTACCTGCACTGAGACTGCGAATTGCATCTACAACCTCTGTAACTGTAATCTGTTTCAGCAGCAACAGAGCCTCGTGCAAAACTACTGGAGTCTCAAAATTTCCTAAGTATTCTGAAATATTCTCTCCAGAAGGAGCTTCCATGGGCTCTAAGGATTGGTAATGTAATTTAATGAGGTTTTCCATATCTGAAACTGAATCTATCAAATTTCCCCTCTCATCCTGTAGAGAGTTGAGAGACATATCTGAAAGAATCTTTTTACAAGCTTCATAGGGATCCCCAATAGGTGACTTCTGGGTTCCGCTAGAAAGCATTGCGGCTATTATCGTAGCTCTATCATACTGATAAATCAACATGTCCTTTTTTAATTTTATTAATTTGAAATGAATAATCAAATTTTGTGAGATATGAAATGGAATATAAGTGTTGCAACTGAGTACGAAGAGAAAGATATTTTAAAAAACGTTTGTTTTCCAAAGATTTACTATAGTTACTAAAAAACCTTTGTAAATCTTTTTTTGAGTCTAACCACCATTCTCCCGTATCATCATATAGACAATAAACTGAGAGTCTAGCAGATAACAATGCAGTAATCTGTTTCTGAAGTTCTAAAGATGTTAGTAAAGAGGGATTTAATTTCCATCTGTTTTTAATCTTGGGTTTATGGCTGAAATTTCCAATAGTAAATTTTAAAAGCAAATGGTCAGAAAATTCACAGGGAATGATGGAGAACTGTCCTTCAAGAAAATTTTGGGAAAGAAAAAAATGGTCAATAGTAGTTTTAAAAACGCCTCTAACATATGTAAACCTCGAACTTTTGTTGTATATACTACAATCAATTAAGCCTGCTGTGCTGATTAAAGTTGTTAACATATTAGAGTCACAATACACTTTCTTCTTTGTCCCTCCTTTCACCTGATCTCTAACAATATCACAGTTAAAATCACATCCTAATATAATCATATAGGAAGAAACTAAGTATGGTTGAACCATTTTCAAAAGGCCTACTCTGTCAGCTTTAGTTTGAGGCCCATAAACATTGATAAAACGAAAAGCAGAAAGTTTCCATTTGCCATCTAACATCAGTAAACGACCCGGAATTAAATCAACTAATTTTATCAACGAAAAATCATATGAACCAAACAAAATACCCACCCTATCTGCACAGTCTGGGCCAAAAGACCAATAAGAAGGACCCCAAATCCAATGTTTTTTAAATGACAATAACTGTTCCCTAGAGCACATCCATGTTTCCTGTAAAAAAAAAGGTCATAACCAG
Organism: Neoceratodus forsteri; assembly: GCA_016271365.2. Classification (NCBI taxonomy): domain Eukaryota; kingdom Metazoa; phylum Chordata; order Ceratodontiformes; family Ceratodontidae; genus Neoceratodus; species Neoceratodus forsteri. The sequence continues at coordinate 284,458,325 of CM057455.1, read as the reverse complement.
AATCATGAATAAAAGAAAAAACTGCCTGTCGTTTAACTGGATTTAAAATACTGTGGATGTTTAAAGACCAAATTGAAAAACAAACCATAAGAAATTTAAGTAAGTGAAAACCAAAATAGGGTCAAAAACAATTCTCTCATTTTTTCCTTTTTTTCTTTTTTTTATTTTGATAGTCCCCTTGACTCACTCCCATGGAAGGCTGACTACTCCCCACTGATTGGGAATCCATCTCCCCATGATCCATGTCAGAACCCTCATCTGGTAGGAACAAAGCAGCGTAGGTGTTATCATGTTCACTAAGCACTGGATAATTTAATGTAATAGGAGGTTTATTGTTCCTAGAGGAATGTCTTCTTGTTACAGGCAAAAAAGCCTTGCTATCAACTACTTCACTCCTAAGGACAGCAGGTTCCTTATAACAAACTGGTGTTAAAAGGGAACTAATGGGGCCTTCTATCACAATAGAAGAGGCTGCAAGCTTGGGGTCTGGAACCACCTCCGACTGGGGGGGGGGGGGTCTGAACCAAGACATCATCCTGTAAAGGAACTGGCTTGGAACCAGAATTTTCATGTTGAAACACATTTTTTGCAGCAGTCGAGTCTTGTGCTTGCTGTATCAATAGTTCAGAACTAGCACAAGAGGCCTTATTTTTAGCAGCCCAAGGGCACTCACTAAAGACATGGCCATCATCCTCACAAAAATCGCATTTCGTTAGGTTAGCACACTGCATTGCTATGTGTCCAATTTCCCCACAATTATCACAGCGGGCCTTATCACAGGTACTGGACAGATGAGTTCTTGCACCACATTTATAGCAGGCCCTAGGCTGTCCTGCATAAAAACAAACTCCCCTATCCTTTCCTAACAAAAAAGAGTTAGGGATATGTTCCATTCCTGTATCAGTAGCTTTTAATTTAACCTTATATTTCCACCCCCCAGTCCAGAAAGAATCTGAATCTAACAGAGCTTCTGGAGTGCTCAAAATCTCACACTTCTGAGATAACCAAAAAGTAATGTCATCAACCTGAACACCCTCATTTCAAAACATGACTGTCACATATTTAATTAAAGGCTTTGTTAATGGAATCACTAAAAAAGGGCCCAAATGGGAGAAAATTTAACTTGTGCATATCGTTCCCAAAAAAGATCTAGAGCATATGCCGTTCGAAAACTAATGTCATAGTTATCCTCCCCAGAAATATTAATTAAAGCCAAAACATCTTTGGGAGAGAAAAATAAAGATTCTTTCAATAAAGTTTGACCAACGTAAGTTCGGTCTGGTCTATTCTCTAAACCACCCTTGTATCGAATCCAAACAGCATTCCGCCTAGGAGTGGCCTCCTTTTTAGTTCTAGAAAATAAATCCAATAATAAGGGAGGACGATCAGGGACAGGGTCACGAAGCTTTGGACTCTAGTCAGTAGAAATCTTCTCTTCAATGGGAGGTTTAACTTTTTCCGAGGTTTCCAACACCTGAGGAGCTTTGTCAGCCTCGACCTCTGAGGGTTTCCACTCAGGGGAGGATTGCAGAAAAGTTAATGAAGAATCCCAGCTAGGGTCTGGATGCCAGATCCCTTGCTTATTTTTGTAGCCATCCCAACCCTTGCAACATTCTATCAAGGGCCCTTAATAAGTATGCTCCCCTTATTAAAGTTCGAACTAGGACCAAAACCTGTAAATGGTTCACCCCTCAGATCAAGTCCTTGCTTCTAGAAAGAGATAAGCTCTGGGAAAAAAGCACGCAGACTGAGCACTGCAGAGGATTGGAACCAGTTCAGGGAGACTACGAAATTTATGTACCAAAACAATCAGAGAATCGAAGACCACCTTCTTCAAATCCGAACTCGACTCTGCCACAAAGAGCCCAATCAAGCTCTGGAACACAATCAGTCATCTGCTAGGCCACTCCTCAGGAAATTCACTCCCAACCAAGATTACCTCTGGCAACTTGACTATAACCGAAAAGATGGATATACTTGACGCATTCAATAACCACTTTGCTACTGCAGGCATGGCATTTGATAACTCCCCTGCAAACATACTTCGCTCCCAGACTGCCAGCCAACTGCCAGAAACTCCGATAGCTTCGCCGCCTTTCTCACTTCAACCTGCCACACTGAAAGAGGTAGAGGACCTCTTGCTTCAGTTGGATACTAGAAAAAGTGCTGGGAATGACTCCCTTGACCCCGTAATTCCTAGTACCTGCCGCTTACTAGCAATACCCGTCACCCACCTTTTTAACTTATCCCTGTCTCAGGGCACCTTACCACCTATATGGAAGACAGCACATGTCATACCACTGTTCAAATCAGGTGACCGTGGCGATCTCAATAACTACAGGCCAATTTCCCTCCTTCCGGTCCTGTCCAAGCTCCTAGAGAAAATTGTAAATGCACAGCTGAGGACGCACCTTGAGTCTAGGGAACTGCTAAATCCTATGCAGTCCGGATTCAGAGCTAAACATAGCACAATCTCAGCCCTCGCCAAAGTTACTAATGACTGGCAGCGTAATCTTGAGAGCAAAAACTTTATTTGTGCTGTTTTCCTTGATCTAAGCAAGGCTTTTGACACCGTCGACCATAGTCTGCTCCTCTCCGCCCTTCAAACCATAGGTGTGGACCCCTCCTCTCTGTGTTGGTTCACCGACTATCTTACAGGGCACCTTCAACAAGTTAAAGCCGAAGGAGGCCTGTCCCCCTTAAAAACTCTGCAAAGAGGGGTACCTCAAGGTTCTATATTAGGGCCCTTACTTTTTGCAATCTACATTAATAACATCGACTACTGTATAAAAAAAGCCAACATCCATCTGTTTGCAGATGATACAATTCTCTACGTGAGTCGCCCAACATCTGAAGCTGCCTGCAATGACCTACAGTCAGAATTCAACCTTTTGCAAAGCCAACTCCTCCAAAAAAAGCTACTCCTTAATGCCAAAAAAACTAAAGCGATGGTCCTCTCTCCTTTTATCCATACAGCTAACCCTGTGTCCAGTGGGACAGTTCCCCAAATTACAACAGTTCTAGGTGAAAAACTAGAATTTGTTACAAAATTCAAGTATCTGGGAGTTTGGATAGACCAAAGACTCTCCTTCATTGAACATATCGAGGACTTGCTAAAATGACTTCGGCAAAGGCTTGGACTGTTTTTTAGAATCAGCCAATTTCTCACCAGAGATGCCAAGAAACAACTGGTCCCAATCCATTTTCCTATCATTGGTTGATTATGCTGACTTCCTCTACAGCCAATGCCCCAACTCTTACATGGCTAAACTGGACACACTCTACCATCGAGCACTGAGGTTTATAACGGGACTCCCCTTCGACACACATCACTGCACCCTATATGCGGCAGTGGGATGGACATCACTAAAGTTCAAGCGCCACAGAAACGCCGCTCTCTGGACCTATAGAGCCATCTCTAATAAGCTGCCTTACTATATCTCCTGCTGTCTTCCCCTGAGTATAATTGGGAAATACGCATTAAGAAGTTACTCAGCTATTACACTTAAAGTACCCAAAGCAAAATCCCGCTTTCGGCAGGGCAGCCATAAGCTTCGTGCTACCTACCTTATGGAACGATCTACAAAAACCCCTCAAATTAAGCACTCTAATCGGTATAAATGCTTTCAAGATGCTTTATTTCCGTACAATCAGAGAAGTATGTAACTGCTTCACCCACTCAGACCCAGTACCGGTGTCTGCACTGGTATATATATAACAGACCCAATTTTAAGTACTGACCCCCCAGCTTGCTCCTCACCAGCCTAATTGTTCTCTCTCTCTCTTATCCCCCTGTCTTATCAACACTAGGCCCATCCATCCCCTTATTCTTCCTTTCCCAACCTCGGATAGGAGCTCACTACCCTGGGTTGTGACATCCTACCATGCCCCGCACTTTATAGCATTCAATCCCGGGGCTCACACATACTCCTTTTCTCCATCCACCTTCTCTACATCCAGCGTTACCAACTCCTTTCTGTGCACCGTGCCCTCCTAGCCTTTCTCCCCCTACTTCCCTCCCTCTCTTCCCCCCTACCTTCACCTCTACCTGGTGTATATTTTTATTTTTAATTTTTTCTTCCGTTACTTCCTCCTGCAACCTTAGATAACCTGCTTTATCTTCCTATAGACACTTCAATGTATGTAAATACCGTGTAATCTGTACAATATCTGTATAATTCTATGTACATATGAGCTTCTTTTTCTTCCTCTCTTTAAAGTGTATTAACTGTATTGCCTTGTAAATACCTGTGTTGACCTGTATATACAGTTGTTCATGCTCCACCCAGGTCCATCTTGCAAATGAGCTTCTGCTCAATGATGAATGCCTGGTTAAATAAAGACTTGATTGATTGATTGATTGATTGATTGATTGATTGATTGCAAGGCTAGTTGGGGTGTCCAGTTTATATCAGTAGTAGACAGTGATGAGGGATCAACCGGAAGATCAGGGGAAGGCAACTGAATGTTAGGTTGCTGGCCAAGGGGTTTAGAAAAACCATCCCTGGAGACACATTTTTGCTGAGAAGTTTTATCTTTTACCTGCTGAAAGGAAAAAATAGTAGCCCCCGTCTGAATATTTGGGTAAGTCTGGTAGACAATGTTATCATTCTTTTCCTGTTGTAAATCCTTGTCAGAGCGTCTATTTGGGAAACGAAACACAAAGCCTGCGTCAGTCATCGATGCAGGGTTAGAAGTGGCTACTGCAGACTGTGTCAGCCCTGAGGGGAGAGCAAACACTTTCGGAATGCTGTCAACGCCCTCAGCTGGAATTTCACTCACCATGGAGCGCAAATCACAAGAGTTGGGCTTTCGGCACACACCTGCCTCGGTGTCAGAACTGCCAGCCCATAAAGAAGAAACAAAGCGAGTTCCAGGAAAAGAAAAAACAGGCTGTCGGCACACACTAGCTCCTCTAGAACTGCCAGCCAAAGAGATGGGTGGTAAATCATTACGGAAATCAATAGCCAACTCACCGCTTTCCAAGACGGCAAACAGACCTATCGGGTGTCCTTCTGAAGTAGAAACACTCTCTGGTAAGTCTAAGCCTTCAGTAGCGACTGTAGCCGTAGTTGGTGTAGACAAATCCTCCATATTCTGTAAAACTTTCAAATCCGAACTTGCCGGTAAAGTAGAAAAGGAAAAGGATGCAGAGGCATTTGAGAGAATCCCCAGTTTAAAGCCGGCTGTAGTCAAATCTTCGGTTGATACAAAAACATCATTGCCATCTCCTTCAAACTCTATATCCAAACTATTATTCAAGAAAGCCTCTTGCTTAACAGGAGAAGGAGAGGAGGCTTGCTCTCCCAACTCTGCTGCATCCTGTCGGTCCGACGACTCGCTCCGAGTGGCCATCGCAATGGCCCATAGCCCTCTACTGGCCACAGAGCAAAGGCGTCAGAGTAGGGGAATTTCCCCGGTGTCCTGGATAAATTTCCCTCCCATTCACTAAAATATCACCAACAACTTAATCTGGTTCAATTTCAGTTGCTTACCATCTGTATCCTCCTCCCCCGGTCACCCCTGAAAAAGGGACTTCTAGGCCCAGTGGGCTTACTGGGTCATCAAAAAATTCAACAAACAAACAAATAAATAATAAATACAAATGAATGCCGGAGCCAAAAGCAGCCCACCTGCACTAGGTCTGTATGAGTACCTGCTTAAAGAAAAACTTCTCTGCTTTGTCATTAAAATGTGTGACCTTTTTTCCTTGAAATCTCCAGTTTTAGTGACAATCTGTCTCCCCTTAGTTAACCACCCCCTCCCCAGTCCCCACACTTTTCTTATTTCCTGTCCGATTGAAATAGTTTACTAGCTGTGTCTCAGTTCAGTGATGGTGCTACCTGATGTACACATAGAGGAGCATTTAAGCATTGCATGCCAGCAGATATAACTGTAACTGGCCCAGACAACATAAGCTTAATATATATGCAAACTCCCAAGCAGGCTTCAAGAGTCCCACAGAAGGCAAGAGACAGGGTGGGGTTGGGGGAGGAATCTGAATCCACAAACAGAAATACAGCACAAGTCAGTCTTCAAGGCTTCCTAATGAGAGCAGAAGAAATACAAATTTCACAAGTGCCTCTCTCTGTTTTTTTGCTCAATTTACCCTGATAACACTGTAGCTATTTAAACAGTATTAAGATTAACTGTTTATACAGTAATAAGATTAAACAGAGGCGGCAGCACATTTTAAGTGCACTGCTTCAGTCTAACAAGTTCTCCACATTTTAAATTTAGTTTACAGCTGAGAACACCACTATAAACCCCACTCCATCATCATCATCATCATCATCATCATCAAATCTTTATTTATTCAGGCGAACATCATTGAGCAAGGCTCATTTACAAGATGGACCTGATAAGGTCAAGGTTCAACAGTTGATACACAACAGATACATCATACACTTATATAAAACAGTTATACATACAGGGAAAAAAAAAACGTTTATAAACACAGTGATGTACAGTAAATTCACATGATAAAAATTGGTTATGGGAAAGTTAAGCTAATATTTACAGTATATACATATCCCAGTGGGGGGGCCATGGCAAACATACAATATAATGTAATACTAGGATGGTGAAGGTATTACTGGGTGCCATAAGATGGGGTGTCTGTCTGGAAGGATTATGCCATATATGGTTAATTTTTTGGGAGGGAGATTGTGAAACATAGAAACATAGAATTTGATGGCAGATAAGGACCGCTTGGCCCACCCAGTCTGCCCATTTCCCTACCCACTGGATAAGCTGCAGATCCTAGTTAACCAGCAGCCTACTTCTTCCTACCCCCACCCCCAAATTGCCTTATGACTATCCCATGCATGCTTCAATTCCCCACTGATTTTGACTCCACAACCTCCTCCGGAAGGCCGTTCCATGCATCCACAACCCTCTCTGTGAAAAAATACTTCCTTAAATTACCTCTGAGCCCCCCCCCTCTATCTTCAAATTGTGCCCTCTTGTTCTTGCACACCTCTTTTTTTGAAAGATGCTACCCTCTTGGACTTTGTTGATTCCCTTGAGGTACTTGAAAGTTTCTATCATGTCCCCCCTCTCCCTTCTTTCCTCGAGGCTATACATATTAAGCTCCTTAAGTCTCTCTTCATATGACTTCGGTGCAGACCCTGCACCATTTTAGTGCCCTCCTCTGGACAGCTTCCATCCTGTCTATGTCTTTGCGAGATTGGGTCTCAAGAACTGCACACAGTACTCCAGATGGGGTCTCACCAGCTGTCTGTACAGAGGGATAATAACTTCCTGTTTTCTACTGGTGATGCCTCTCCCTATGCATCCCAGTATCCCCCCAGCCCTCCTTGCTGCCCTCTCACATTGCTTGCCCATCTTTAGGTCATCTGATATGACTACCCCCAGGTCCCTTTCCATTCTTGTTGTTGTTAGTATCTCACCCCCCATTGTGTACTCTTCCCCTGGGTTTTTGTTTCCCAGGTGCATTACCTTGCACTTCTTAGCATTGAATTTAAGCTGCCATACATTTGACCATTCCTCTAACCTTGCCAAGTCCCTTCTCATCCTTTCCACCCCACCCTGTGCATCAACTCTGTTGCAGATCTTAGTGCCATCTGCAAACAGACATACTTTTCCTTCCAGTCCTTCTGCAATGTCGCTTATAAAGACATTGAAGAGGACCGGTCCTAATACTGAACCCTGCGCTACCCCACTAGTAACCCTCCTTTCTTCTCGTGGACTCCATTTACTATAACTCTCTGTGTCCTATTCTCCAGCCAATTCTTTACCCAGGCTGTCATCTTGGGACCCACTCCCAGGCTGGCTAACTTGTATATTAATCTTTTGTGTGGGACTGTGTCAAATGCCTTGCTAAAGTCTAGGTAGGCCATGTCCACAGCCCCTCCCTGATCTACTACTTTGGTCACCCAGTCAAAGAAATCTATCAGATTCGTCTGGCATGACCTTCCCGCTGTGAATCCATGCTGCCTAGGGTCCTGTGCCCCTCTGGCCTCTAGATACTCGACAATTCTTTCCTTTAGAAGTGATTCCATCATTTTCCCTAGCTAGCTCTAGCGGTAGCAACTGCATTTCTCTGTGAAGAAGACTGTACAATGCTGTTTAAAGGATGCAAATGGAATGATATTGGACAGTTTTAGGGATTTTTGTAGGGTGTTCCATGCTGTAGCTAGAGAATAGCTGATTGCTGCCCTCCCTAGCCTGGTGTTGAATTTGGGCAGTTTGAGCAGGATGATGTTGTTGCCTCTTAGGGCATAGGAGCTAGGAATGGTCTGGATGAAGCAGTCCAGAATATAGTTTGGACGTTTTTTTGATAACACTCTGTAAATCCATAGTGCTGCATTTCTGTTCCTTCTGAGGTGAAGGGAAACCCACCCAACTGCAGCATAAAGAGAGCAATGATGGGTATTAGATGGCAGATCTGTAATGAATCTTATTGCTCTATGATATAAGGTATCCAGCTTGTGAAGGTAGGAGATGGGGCAGTGGCTATAAAGAAAGTCTGCATAGTCAACAACTGATAGAAAAATGGCCTGGACTAACCTCATCTTTGAGTCTCTGTTTAGGAAGGGTTTTAATCTATAGAGAAGGCCAAGACTTTAGCGAAGCTTTTTTAACAGTTCTTCTAAATGATGAGTGAAGTCAAGTCTGTTGTCAATCTACACACCTAGGTATTTGAAGTTTTGTACTCCCTTCCAGCATCACTAATGTGAGAGGGAGAGAGAGAGAGAGAGAGAGAGGAATCTTCCACAAAAAATACCTTTTGCTGCTCATTCACTTCTTCAGAATGCCAGTAGTGCATGCCTTGAGAGCAGAATAAATAATTTCACAACTGCTTCTCCCATATTTTTTACTCCTGTACCCCAATAAGACTGTGTCTGTTTAAACAGTAATAAGATTACACAAAGGCAGCAGAATGTGTTAAGTGCACTGCTTCACGTTAACAATCTCTCCATATTTTAAGTTTAGTTTTGGGCTGAGAACAGTAGTATAGATCATACTCCTTTCCAGAGAGAGAGAGAAATCTTGCTCTTCTTCAGAATGCTAATATCTTCAGAATGCCAATCATGCCAGTGAGTGCAGAGGGTTTTTAGTGATGAGACCATGGAGGCAACTTTTGTCACTTCATCGTGTTGTTCATTCACAATGAATGCAGGAGTTCTTTTCTCTAGCAATAGGTCTGCAGGGCTCTGCCCACTGCAGCCCTAAAAACAAATCAGGAATAAAGAAAAGGCATATGCTAGGTTAAAAAGGAAAAACTGCCTAGCCTCTAGAGAAAAATATAAATCTGAACTGAAACAATTAAAGCATATGATTAGGATGGCAAAAATTAAGGAAGAATTCAGAATCACACATAAAAAAGATGACAGGCCCCTTGAGAGACTGCATTAATCTGGTTCAGGATGGCAAACGTTTTCAACAATTATTTCTGCTCTGTATTTGGGAAGCTAATAAAACACTTTTGTCAGATACAGCAAACATTATACGTTTTAGTAGAGAAAATGTGTTATCTATCCTAAGAAACATCAAGGAAAATACTTCCCCTGGCCCAGATGACATTCATCCCAAATTCCTGAGAGAACTGGTGTCTGATCTAGCATACCCATTGAGTATTCTGTTTAACAAATCAATGAAAACTAGGGCAGTTCCTAGAAAATGGAGGACTGCTATAGTGATCCCTGTCTACAAGAAAGGTAGTAAAGAACTGGCGGAAAACTATAAGCCTATTAGCCTGACCTCCTTATGTGGGAAGGTCTTAGAATGGATTATAAAAGAACAGTTAGATGTTGAAATTAAAAATAAGGGACACACACAGAACACAATGTGTGAGAATTAGTGGCCAAATCTCAGAACATAAGGACATGAACCTTGAAGTCTTCCAAGGGTCTATCCTTGGGCCACTCCTTTTTAACCTATTCATCAACAATTTACCCTCTAACTGCCCTGCACAATTAGTACTATATGCTGATGATGTGGTCATTTCCGTATCCAGCAAGCAGCTAACTGCTATCACCGCTGAGCTGCAAGATAACTTCCATGGGCTGGAGCAATGGTTCTCTAAGAACAAACTGCCGCTCAATTATAAAAAGATGAAGAGCATGCTCTTCACTGTCCCTCAGAGCAAAAAAAAGTTCAGCCCACTCTTGATTCATAGCTCCAAGGGGGACACTCTGGAATGAGTATCCACCTTCAAATATCTAGGTGTTCACCTAGACGACATTCTCACCTTCTCTAAGCACAGCGACTATGTGGTCAAAATGGCTAACACAAAACTGGGCGTCCTATATCGCCACAGACAGTCCATGACCCTGAATGACTTAAAGCTAGTTATACACACTGCTCAGTATTATCCACCATAGATTACGGCCTCATCAGCTATGCTGCTGGTTCTTACACCATGTTAAAGAGGGTCAAGACACTACTCAACAAAGTGTGCCATCTGGTCCTAGGGGCTGACCATCTCACCCATACCTGCACTCTATACAAAGATACCGAATGGCTCCCCTTCAAATTAAGGGCCCAGTACCAGATCTGAATGTTGGTAAAAAAATCTTTACTTGGCAAAACCCCTGACTCAACCTCCTCCCTGTTCAAATACGGACATTCTAGTGTCAACACTAGGAGTGTGGCTAAAGGTGGGCTCCTAGTGCCTTTCAAGCGTGGCTCAGAGATTTATCTCATATCAAGGACCCAAATGGTTCAATGACCTGCCCTTTGCACTGCACGGCTGTGGAAAACTTGAGGACCCAAATGGTTCAATGATCTCCGTTTTACACTCCGCGACTGTGGAAAACTCAGTCAATTCAAATCTGGGTTCCCCTCACTCCTTGCACTTGAAAATGATTATCCTCCTACTTGATGTGTAATCTATGTATTGTATTGTATTGTATTGTACTGTACTGTACTGTATTGTATTGTATTGTCTCTCTCTGACTTGGAACCTTTGTAAATGAGCACTGGCTTAAAGGCATTAATCCGAATCTGAAATAAAAATAAATAAATAAATAAAACTGTCACACGGTCATTTGTTACCAGGAAAGAATACTGTATCATCCCTCTTTATTGGACACATATAAGACCCCATCTTGATTATGGGTCCCCCTTTTGGAACCCCTATCTAAAGTGTGATGTTGAATTAATTGAGAAAGTCCAAAGAACTGTAAAAATAATTCCCTGACTAACAAATATCACATATACAGACAGGCTGAGAGAAACTGGATTATTCAGGCTGGAACTAAGGCAAAAAAGGGGTGATGTCTTAGAACTTTTTAAATATCTTACAAAATCCCCAGCTGATGGTACAGTGTGGCCTGGAGTTTGCTGATAGAAATGTTAATCTAAGATCACATACAAAACAGCTAGTAATACCTAGAACAAACACTAAAAAGGGATAACTGTTTTACAGTTAGGTCTGCGAGAGTACGGAATAAGCTCCCGAATTAATTAGTGGAATTACAATCTTTTACACTTTTAAACTTGGATTAGACAAATTTTTTGAAATCTACCAACAGAGAATAATATACCCACCAAGGGTAGGAGACAATCACGATGGGCCTTGTGCCTACTTTTGTCTTTTCAAACCTTAGTAACCTTAGTAATAGAGATCTACAAGTACCTTGCAGGGATGAAGAGGAGGCATAAAGCAGTCTTTTTCAAATGAGAAGGAGCAGCAGTACCAGGGGCAATGGAGGCATGCGATGAAGCTGAAATGGGAGAAGATCAAAAGAAATGTGAGGAAATATGTTTCTCTGAGAGGGTTGTAGATGCCAGCAAATGTGATGGAGGGACAGTATGGGGCCTCAAACATGTGGGATAGACATAGGGGTGTTTCTGAAAACAGACAGGGAGGCATGGGGGTCACTGGAGACCAGTTAGGGACTGTGGAGACTGGTACAGCAGCGTCAGACAATCTGGGCAGACTGTTGGCCAAGCAGTCCTTTTCTGCCAACAGATTCTGGAACAAGCTGGAACCAAGACTGCTCAAGATAGCAGCACCAGCCATAGCTGCTTCAGTCTCATGGCTGCTCAATAAATCACTCCTAGAAGGGAAAGTCCCAACACTCTGGAAAGTGGCCCTGGTTACACCCATCCACAAAGGTGGATCACGTGAATGTGAGGAAAACTATCATCTCATATCGATCCTCTCTATCCTAAGTAAGGTACTAGAGAGGGCCGTCTCTAACCAAATGACAGATTATATTGAGAGGAACAACATATTTACACCTAGACAACATGGTTTTAGAAAAAAACATGGCACAGACACTGCCCTTGTCTGCCTCACCGGTCATATCTTCACAGCTCTAGATAAAGGCCAGCCCACTGGTTCAGTCTTCATAGACCTCATCAAGGCTTTCAACCTGGAGGACCATCAGTTGCTCCTAGCAAAACTCAAACTCATAGACCTAGACTGTCTGACAGTTTGGTGGTTTACCGACTACCTTCAGGGGAGATCATAAATTTGTCAGATGGTGGGGCACACAATCTGAAAAATGCCAAATTCTCAACGGGGTCCCCCAGAGATCCATCCTGGGGACCCTTACTATTCTATATTTTCATAAATGACATGCAAAACACTGTGGTGAGGTGAACATAATCTTATATGCAGATGATGCTGTGCTCTACAGGACTGCCAAAGACATGGACTCTTTGAACAATTCTCTGACTAATGACCTGCAACTACTCGAGGGTTATTTGGCTAGCAACAAACTTGTGTTAAATAGTAAAAAAAAACTAAGGCTATTCTATTCAGCCCTACAAGCCTGAGGCCAGATAGAGCCTCTATCCTAACACTCAGTCTTTTGAATGGCACAAAGATTGAGGCAGTAGAAATGATAAAGTACTTAGGCATTACCTGAACTGCACTTTCAAGACACATATTGAACTACTGACCAAGACAGTGAATCAGAAACTTGGACTACTGTACCGCCTTACCCCTTTCCTCACACAGGACTCCCAGCTAAGGATTGCAACTGGAACCCTACTACCCACCCTGCAGTATGGGTCACCAGTGCTATTCACAGTAAAAGGTGGGGAAATGAAAAAAATGTAGTACCCTTTATCACAGGGTGTGTCAGTTTGCTATGGGGGCTCAGCCAAGGAAGCACCACTGCCAGGTGCTCCAAGCCCTATCTTGGCCTACACTGAAAGGGTGACTTGAGTACCCATTGTTATGCTTAGCTTTCAAGCTAAGATCAGACAATGCACCATGAAGCCTAGCAAAAATGCTATCTACTAAACAAAACAGCATGCCCCTCAGACCCTCAAGTCGTCAGCTCCTCTATGTACCTAAAGTCAGGTCATTCCAGGCACAAGGGTCATTCTCGGCCAGCATCCCACCTCTTTGGAAAGCTCTTTCAGCAAATAAACAGGTATGTAATTCTCTTGGGGGGGTCAAAAAGGGATTTAAGGCTCATCTGTTAGAGCTTTTCTAATGCACTTACAACCATTGAAAACTGAAAGCTTCCTCATTTGCTAACTGTATTCCTTACTGCAATTTGTCTGTAACTATGATTGTCACCTAGTGAACTAACATATGTTGAGTGATGAATATTGTTGAAATGCAAACAGAAATATGTAATTTGAACATTATAATGTCAGAAGGACACCAATCCATGCTCTATGTACTGTAGTAGATCATGTGATACTAATTTAATAAGCATAGATCCTGTGATACTAATTTAATTAGTTTTTTTTTATGTACGTAGGTAGCCGTGTAGATCAGGGGGCAGTAGTGGATGTGGTGATGTTGGACTTCAGTAGAGCCTTTGATACTGTGTCTCATGGGATTCTGATTTCTCAGTTATTGGGATTGGGTATTGATTGCACGATTATTGGGTGGATCAAGCAATGGCTAATGGAAAGGACACAGTCAGTGAGAGTGCAGGGATATGTATCTGGGGAAGTGGAGGTTACAAGTGGTGTGCCACAGGGTTCTGTGCTGGGACCTGTTTTCAACATTTTCATCAGTGATTTAAATATAAATAGTGGGAACAAGTTAATTAAACTTGCTGATGATTTGAAACTTGGGGAGTGGTGGATACTTTTGAGGATAAACTAATTTTAGGACAAGATATAATAACCATTAATGAGTGGGCAGTGAGTATTAAAATGAAGTTCAGTTTGCAAAAATGTATAGTAATACACATGGTGAGAAATAACATACATCAAGATTATTACATACAGGTGGTTAGATTAAGGGATTCAGTCTGTGAGAAGGATTTGGAAGTGATTTGAGAAACGGGGTACGTAGCAGATTTGTTTCTAATAAGGCAATGCATCTCATAAACTGCATCCACGGAACCTTTTTCTCCTGAAATGAATTTATCCTACTACCTCTATTCAAAACATACATAAGACCACATTTAGATTATTGCTCATCTAGCTGGAAACAATTTAAAAAAAAAAGATATAACTGTGGTCAAAAAACCGCAGAGGTCACTCATTAAATTAATAGTAGGGCTAAAGGATAAACCTATGAATCTAGACTAAATAGATTGGACTTATGGTCATTGGAAGTTCGACGTGCAAGAGGGGATTTGTTATTATTATACAAAGTTCTTAAAATTAGTTGATATACAGTGTAGGACTAATATATGGAGACATAGTTTCAAACCTAGAGTTATTAGATTCTGGAACAAGCTGCCTGAAGAATTAGTTGTTGCACCCTGTTTCAAGACCTTCAAGGCCAGGATAGACCACTATTTTCAGTTGGCAACCTTTGTTGCCTCCACTAAGAAGTGGGGACAACTTCTATGGGCTTATACCTTCTGGACATGGAAAAAAGCAGGGATACTGAATGAATACTTCTGCTCAGTATTCACAAAAGAGGAGGAGGGGGAGGTGCCTAATCCAATTAACAGAAGCACTCTGGATAGGGGGGTCGATCCCAGTCCTTTCACAGAAGAAATGGTTCTGAAAGAACTCCTAAAACTGAAAGTAGACAAAGCAACGGGGCCTGATGGAATTCACCCCAGAATTTTAAAAGAATTAAGGGGAGAACTAGTGACACCATTGACTACCCTTTTTAACAATTCTTGGGAGGATGGTGTGGTACCTGAGGACTGGAAGAAGACATATGTGATTTCCCTTCACAAAAGCGGGAGCAAGACAGAGGCAGGAAACTACAGACCTGGTAGGGAAAGTGATGGGATCACTTCTGAAGGAAAGAATTGTTGAGCACCTAGAGGAAAGTGGGGCACAGGACCCAAGGCAGCATGGATTCACAGCAGGAAGGTCATGTTAGACAAATCTAATTGATTTCTTTGACTGGGTGACCAAAGTAGTAGACCAGCGAGGGGCTGTGGACATGGCCTACCTAGACTTTAGCAATGCATTTGACACAGTCCCACACAAAAGATTAATAATCAAATTAACCAGCCTGGGAGTGGGTCCCAGGGTGGTAGCCTGGGTAAAACATTGGCTGGACAACAGGACACAGGCGGTAATTGTAAATGGAGTCCACTCTGAAGAAAGAGGGGTTACTAGTGGGGTACCGCAGGGTTCAGTACTGGGTCCAGTCCTTTTTAATGTCTTTATAAATGACATTGCAGAGGGACTGGAAGGAAAAGTATGCCTCTTTGCAGATGATACAAAGATCTGTAACAGGGTTGATACACAAGGAGGCATGGAAAGGATGAGAAGGGACTTGGCAAGGTTGGAGGAATGATCAGAAGTATGGCAGCTTGGATTCAATGCAAAGAAGTGCAAAATAATGCACCTGGGAAGCAAAAACCCAGGGGAAGATTACACAACCGGGGGGAAGTAATAACAACAACAAAAATGGAAAGGGACCTGGGGGTAATCATATCAGATGACCTTAAGGTTAGCAAGAAATGTGAGAAGGCAGCTGGGAGGGCTGAGGGGATACTGGGATGCATAGGGAGAGGCATCACCAGCAGAAAACATGAAGTTGTTATCCCTCTGTACAGACAGTTGGTGAGACCCCATCTGGAGTACTGCGTCCAGTTCTGGAGACCCCATCTCCACAAGGACATAGACAGGATGGAGGCAGTCCAGAGGAGGGCAACGAAAATGGAGCAGGGTCTGCGAGAGAAGCCATATGAGGAGAGACTAAAGGAGCTCAATATGTATACCCTTGAGGAAAGGAGGGAGAGGGGGGACATGATAGAAACTTTTAAGTACCTCAGTGGAATCAACAAAGTCCAAGAGGGTAGCATCTTTCAGAAAAAAGCTGTGCAAGAACAAGGGGACACAATTTGAAGATGGGGGGGCGGTTCAGGGGCAATGTGGGGAAATATTTTTTCACAGAGAGGGTGGTGGACGCATGGAACAGCCTTCCTGAGGAGGTTGTGGGGTCTAAAACTGTGGGAGAATTCAAGAATGCATGGGACAGACATAAGGCAATTTTTGTGGGGGGGGGGTAGGAAGAAGTAGGCTGTTGGTTAACTAGGATCTGCAGCTTATCTTGTGGGTAGGGATATAGGCAGACGAGGTGTTTCAATGTTTCTGTTGTCTTACAGCTCCAAGTATAAATCCAAATACAAATACTTTCTGTTGTGAACTGTGAAACTTGCAGAATATCGCCTGTAATGTGTGTAAATTTATGGAATGTTTTACCTGTGATTAATCCCGGGTCACCCCTGAAAATGGGACGGTCATGGTCTCAGTGAGTCTGCCTGGTTACCAAAATTAAAATAAATAAATAAATTCTATATTTCTATGATTATGTTTCCTTGGCTTCTGTCATCTGTCAGTTCTCATTACGTAATCCATTTGATATGTGCACTTCATAACCAGCAGCAAGCATATGTCATCCTGATCCAGGCTGGAATCATGCAGCAACAGTAACCATCACCTATGTGATACATGCCTACAAAAGAAGAAAGAGATATTTAAGAGTCTGTTTACAGGTAGTTGAACCTTTCCCAACCATAAGTAACTCAACCCTCCACCCCCAGAGGAAAAAAAATCCCTTTTAGTACTCACCTTTGCTGGTAGGACATAACATGTTACTCAAAGATCATTGTCAGCTGGATCTGGTCTGATCATCAGGAATATATATTAGCAATAGCAGCACTTATAACATTCCGCTGGCTACAGGCATGGTGTGTCTATCACGCTTCTTTCAAGAGAATGAACTCTCAGAGGCTGCTAGAGTGCTGAGATGTGAAGAAGATGTGACACTGAGAGACTGCTGGAGGGCTATGAAAAGAAGATTTGACACTCAGAGGCTGCTGGAGGGCTCAGAAGATGGGACAGGTAACTGAACACTTGGAAATAGAGAATGGCTTCAGACATGGTGTGCCATGCTTCTTTCAAAAGAATGAACACTCAGAAGCTGCTGGAGGGCTGAGATGAGGAGAAGATGTGGAAAAGTGTGACGCTCCTTGCTGCCTTGGGGGTGAGTGGAGGGACTTGCTGGGCTGAGGCGGTTGAGCGGTGGGGGTAACTGAGTAGCAAGAGGTGGGAGCTCCGCTGCCCTCCAGGAAAACCTCCCACTAGGCCGATTTTAGGCATTGAGGCCAACCCTGGGCCCTAGGAAGGTGGCCTGTTCATTTGCAATTTGTTGAGGGTGAGGAGGCGTTTCCCCCTAGGACTCCTTCTATGAATTGACCAGACTTGCACTTTGCCCTTTGAGGTTCGCTCATCTGATGCTCCAGTGTGGAGGAGTATTGTGTAAGAATTATGTCTTGCTGGAGGACCTGGTGAGAGCTCATCCTCAAGTGACTTTGGACTTTACTCCCTGGGGTGAGTACCCGAGACTCTGAAAGATTGTTTGAGACTGGTATCTGGGTGGACTGGGTGAGAGAAATTCTGCCTGGATTCTAGGCTTTATTGAGGCTCCCTGTGGTTGAATATCCATTGACTGTTGTGCAGTGTTAGATCTACTGGAAGTCTGGTGCTTTGAGCACCATAGTGTTTCCCTGCAAGCTGAAATTCTTTCAAGCTTAAATAGACTTGGAACTTTGGACAGTTAATTTCATTTATTGAGATTTTTGTATTCATTTTTGGAATTTACTGCAGCTCATACTCCTATGTTTTGCTTCTCCCTTGCTGATTATTTTATTCATTATTTTTTTTTTGTAATTTTGTTGGGGGAGCTATTTGGTTGAGAGTTATTTTGGTGGGGGGGGGTGTATGATTGGAGTGTGTGGGTGTACTGCATGGTATCTGTATAAGTAGGGTGAGTGGGCATGTGAGTGCTTTATTTTGCTCTCTAGTATATTTAAGGCTGTTTGTTTTTATTGGGTTTTCTGGTTTTGGGTTAGTTTACTTGGTTGAGATGTGTTGGGGGCATTAGCCATGCATGAATTACCTATACTGCCTCTCTGCTTTTCAACCTCCGCCCTTTTACAGACCTCCCGGTTTCATCTACTGCTGTTAGGCACTGCAAGGAGGTCGAGATTATGAGGAGTTGGGTGGGTCTTTGTTGGTGAAGGGCAGCCAAGGAAGTGGTGGTGTGGGGCATTGAGGTTATTAGGTACAGGAGATGCCCTGGGTTTAAATAGGGCTGAGGGAGATGCCAGATGTGTTTGGTTTCTGTACCTAGGGGTCCCACCGGACTGAGTGGGCAGGTAGCTAGAGAGCCGGTTGCCTCCTCTAATCCTCTTAGGGCACTGCTTTGCAATGCCTGGTCAATAAGGAACAAAACCACCATTTTTGCAGACTTGATTTCCTCTGTCGACCTGAGTTGCATTACAGAGACTTGGCTGGGTGATGATGCTGGTCTGGTTTTAGAGGCCGCTGTCTCCTCTGGGTACTCCGTGGTACACTGCTGAGGAGCAATCATGGGGCGGGTCAGTGGCCATCATTTTTAGAGCCAACCTGGGCATCACGGTGCATTCAGTTGGTAATATCAGGTCTTTTGAGTGTGTTGCCATCCACAGGGGTCCAGGTACAGGTTGCAGGATTCTCCTTATTTACTGCCCTCCTGGGCATGGGAGAAGAATTCCAGCAGGAGGTTGTGAACATCATCGTCGACCAGTTATTGGAGTCCCCCAGGTGTTTAATCCTGAGGGACTACTATGCTTGGGTCGATGATGAATCCTCACAGTTCGGTTATGACCTCCTCCAGTTAATGTCTTCACTGGGCCCGACGCAACAGTTGCTTCTGCGACCCAGCAGCATGGCAACACACTTGATCTGGTGTTCCAGCTGGGTTTTGGGGTTGACAACCTCAAGATTGATCGGGTCTCTTGGTCTGACCACTGCACCTTGGGGTTCATTTTTGGGGCCCCCCGATAGTCCTTCCCCTGTGGAGATGATCAGCTACCTCCCTTTAAGGGGTTTACACCCAGAAGGACTTTTGATGTTGGCTGATCTATCTAGAGTTGAGACAGCTTGTGCGACTGGCACCAGTCCACCTATAACAAGGTGATGTCTGAAGCACTGGATCCCATTGCTCTGGTTCATATATGACCCAGATCCTCTCACTTGCGATCCCCTGTATTGATGGTGATCTCAAGGTGATGAAGATCAAGGGTTGGATGTTGGAGCGTTACTGGTAAAAGACCCAGCTGGAGGCTGGCAAACTGGTTCTGCACACCCAGTACCGCGAGTACAGGAGGCAATCTCCCATAAGAAGGCAGAATTCCTGTCCAGGGAGATTGCAGCAGGGAGAAGCAGACCTGCTTAGCTTTTTCAGACTGTGGACATGCTTTGCCATCCTGCCTGTCTACAGCAGAAGAAGACTTCTTCATCCACCTTGTGTGAAGAGTTTAATCTGTTCTTCTCTGACAGAGTGTTGTTTATCCAGTTGGGGATTCCGTCAGGGAGGCCAACGCCTCGCAGTAGCTGGACTAGTAGGAGCAGAGGCACTCTGCCTGTCTGGAAGGAGTTTAGGCCAGTGGAGGTGTCTGAAGTGATGGGGGTGATCTTACAGCTGAAGCCCACATTTTGTGAATTGGACCCAGCCCCAATGCATTTCTTAATGGGATGTGCCAAGGATGTCAACCCAGTGTTCGCCAGGATTGCCAGATGCTTGATGGTAGAGGGGGTATTCCCAGTGGCTTTGAAAGAAGCGCTGGTGAGACCACTCCTGAAGAAAATGTCCCTTGACCCAGAAGTCCTAGTGAATTACTGTCCAATCTCCAACCTGCATTTTTTGAGCAAGGTTGTTGAGAAATTGGTGGCACATCAGCTCAAGGATCACCTTGTGTCCTTCAACATCTATGAGCCATTTCAGTTGGGTTTTCAGGATAGACACAGCACAGAAACTGCTCTAGTTAGGGTGCATAATGACCTACTCAGGGTTAGAGACAGAGGTGACTGGCTAGTTCTTGTGCTCCTCGATCTCGCTTCAGCATCTGACACCGTGGACCACATCATGCCTCTTGATTGGCTCTGTGAGTTTTGTGGACTCGCCGGTGCTGTCATCAGATGGTTTGAGTCCTAGCTCTCTGATAGGGTGCAGCAGGTAGTGATTGGGAATTTCTCCTCCTTCCCAATGCCTCTGTCACGTGGAGTTCCACAGGGCTCAGTCTTGTTGCCAATGCTGTTCGCAGTGTACATGCTGCCCCTGGGTGAGATCATTTGACAATACAACATGGAGTTTCACTGCAATGCAGATGACACACAGCTGCATTTGTCATTTGCTCCCAGAACAACCGGTGTTGTCAATGTGCTTAATATCTGACTGGATAAAATCAGTGACTGGATGTCTTCCAACTGGCTGAGACTAAACCAAGATAAGACAGAGGTGCTAGTGATTGAGGCAGGTCACGGGCATGGCGTGTTGCAACCTGGAGCGGACACAGGTCTTTTCCTGGGGTCTGCTCTATTGGTTGCATCCCCAAGGGTGCATAATCTAGGCGTGATCCTGGACTGCAGCCTGACCTTTGAAGATCAGGTATCATCTTTGGTTAGGAATGTTTTTTACCACTTACAGAACATCACCAGGATCAAGCCCCTCATTCCGCCCGAAGATCTGCTGACCCTGGTACATGCCTCTGTTACCTCTACTGCAATGCTGTTAACTTCAGGGTCATGGGAGTGACCCTCCACAGGCTGCAGCTAGTGCAGAACACAGTGGCCCGGTTGCTAGCGGTCTATCTAGGTTCTGTCATATGACCTCGGTCCTGGGTGCTCCGCACTGGCTGCCAGTCAGGTGGAGGGTCCTTTTCAAGGTGGGCTTGCTCACCAATAAGGCACTATATGGACTGCATTCTGGCTACCTGTTGGAGCTCCTAATGAACACCTGTCAATTCAGCCCAGTGAATTCATCCCCATGGCAATTCAGCCCAAGTCAGTTCAGCTCCTATGTCAGTTTAGCCCCAGTTAATTCAGCCCGAGTCAGTTCAGCTCCTTGTCAATTCAGCTGCTATGTCAATTCAGCCCAAGTCAATTCAGCTCCTATGTCAATTCAGACCCACATTAGTTCAGCCCCTATGTCAATTCAGCCCTTGCGTACATTCAGCTCCTTTTGGTTCTGCACTAGAATAAACATAACTAACAACATAAATGTCAATTTTCACACAGTACACGAAGCAAACACCAGTCACATACACCAGACAGAAAAATAAAAGAACAGAACACAAATAAACCTAAACATAATGTTTTTCACATAAAGCACTGCTCAGTCATTTTCTTAAAATGTATCCAGTATCAAAACAGTGTGCACCTTACCGAGACTTGGAATCACATTGCACTCCAATAGAAGGAATTGGTCAGCACTCCTTGTATATTCAAAATTCTTCTAATAGTTTTTTAATACTTTTAGAAAATCTTACAGCAGCAGCCATTCTCAAAAGTGCTGGCACATGGCATGAAACTTCATTTCATTTCTTAGTCCAATAGTGTTTTTTTAAAAAGAAAAGCAAACTTGTGCAAATATCCCGCGGACTTTCGGCCAGCCAAACGCTTGAGCAGCCACACATTTACATTTCTGCATCACAACTGACACTTTCCTCAGAACTTGTGTTGCCACTAAGGCACAATTACTTTTAAATAAATATCTTAAAGAAACATGCACACCTTAAAGTGCAAAAATGCAAAATACAATTATGCATTCAATATAAAGTACCATCACATATATAATAAGAATGACAATACAAGCACTCATTCAGACTTAGCACAGACATATACATTAAAAATAGCAGGGATACAGTTAATTTTAAACTGTGCAAGGGAACAGAATCATTCAGTCCATTTGGTTTCACTGTATCTAATGTTGTGATCCAAAAAGCTTCTCTCAGTAACAGTTTATTTTTCAAACTTCCTCCTCTTTGATCCAAAGACACCTTTTCGAATCCAAAAAATTGCAACACAGCCTAACCTTCTAACCAGCAATGTACTGCTCTTTTATAGTCTCTGTCAGGGTCTGTTCTTTTTTCATAGCATCAATGAGTTTCCCGATTGAGAAGGTGGTTACGCTACAACTGGATGATCACCTTTCCATCCATGACAATGACGATCTCTCCAGTACAGATTTAGGAAGAGGCATAGCACTGAGACATTCCCTGTTCCAGTATTAAATGATCTCCTAATAGCGAGAGATCAGAGGACTCATCCCATTTTGATCCTCCTTGACCTCTCTGCAGCATTTGACACTGTAGACCATGGTGGGCTATTGGAGTGCCTACATTTCAGCTGTGGACTGTCGGGAATGGTCCCCTGGTGGTTTTGATAATTTCTTGAGGGTAGGACGCAGAGAGTGGTCACTGAGATGTATTCCTCTGACACTCTCCTCCTATCCTGTGGAGTTCTGCAGGTTCCATTTTGTCGCCCATGTTGTTTGCAGTGTACATGCTGCCGTTGGGAGATATCATTAGGTGGTACTGTCTGAGTTTTCACTGCTATGCAGTGATATTCAGCTCTACATGTCCTTTGTGCCCAAGCAGGATGATGCCCTTTCGGTGTTTAATAACTGCCTCTCCAAGATCCAGGACTGGATGAGTGCTAGCTGGCTGAGGTTGAACCCAGCTAAAACCGAGGTGTTGGTGGTGGACCCAGATCGTTGGGAGGTGGGTCGGACAGATGGACAGCTGTCTGGACTTTGGCTTAAGGGTGTTCAGCTGATCACCTCAGACTGGATGTGTAACCTGGGCAATATTTTTGATGATGGTCTGAACCTGAAATCACAGGTGTTGGCCGCTGTGGGGACGTGATACCATCCAGTATATAAAAGTATGCACACATGCTTGGTGCATTAAAAACTGTTAAAGAAAGTCTTTTTTTTCCTTTTGTGATGTGTTCTGGAAGTCTGTCCAGCATTAATAAGGTACCGGAAGGTAGTATTTTCCATAGAAAAGAAGCTCAAGGGCCATGCTAGATACCAGTAACAAGGAGGATGTAGAACACTGCTGTGACAACTGAAAGGCTGTCTTAAATACAGTCACTGAGCAATGCGCAATCAGCAAAGAAAAAAAAGAGGGAAGAACCCTCACAGGTTCTCCAAAAAGGTAGCAACCAAAATCAAGGAGAAAAAAAAGAGGGCCTCTAAGTAGTACAAGAACACAAAGACAGGAGTGGACAGGGAGGAATACAGAGGAAAAACTCACAATTCAAAATGCCGAGGACAAGGGAAGGATAGGGAGGTGAGGTGAGGTGCCTGAAGGGATGCCTTGGATGGGATGGATGGGGAATGGATCCTGTGGATTGCTAGGGCAGGGCAGAGGGAGCTTGGAGGGAACTGGATGTCATTGCCCATTTTGGAGCAAATGACCTAGCTAAAGAGAGGGTAGAGGTAGTTCAGGGGAACTTCAGGGAGCTGGGCAGAGGCCTCAAGCAGATAGCATGCATGGCGGCATTTTTCCAGCTGCTATCTGTATTTCTGAAGAAAAATGAAAATTTTAAACTCTCTTGCTGGTGTGTGCACCATTTTTTCAGTTCTAATGGTAAAATGCTTTAAGCATGCATGGGATAGACACAGAATCATATTACAGAAACAGGTAGGGTGGAGAGTCTTTGGAGACCAATTCGGGTCTGCAGAGGTACAATAGGCTGGGAACTCTTGCGAAGACTGTGTGGGCCTTGTGGGCCTTTTTCTGCCAACAATTTTCTATGCTTCTGTGTTTCTAAACATTCAAAAGCAGCCTGCCTCCTCTTCTAAGAAAATGTCCACCAGCCTATACAGCTCTTCAGTTACCACTGCTCTACTAATTGAAGTGCAGTGCATGACCCTCCAGTTTGAAGAATGAGGTGCCTGCTGACCCCCCTTGATCCCCTGGCTTTGGCACCTACTGAATTTTGCAAAGCAGAATTGTGGTGCCCTAGTGCATGCTGATCCACCAATCATAAAATCGTGTACATTACCCGAACATTACCAGAACCATGCTATGCTATTTCAGTTCTTCTGCCTAAATAGCATTGTACCAAGCTCAAAATGTCATTGCTGCTGCCTCTTAATAGATCAGCTGCAAAGCAGGCTAAATGTTCCCATAGGACTTTCAGAGAAAATTGTTTTTTTTGCCAACTCTTAATTCTTAGAGCAAGAGTGACACTTAGTGGCCAACATGACTTATTGCATTAAAAACTTATTTATTCAGCCTAACTTTCCCAGATAGCTCTTAGTTTTCAGCAGATCGCTGATAATTTACTAATTATGGCAAAGATTTTAATAGACTTATTATATTTGATACAGATTTTAATTATTGTTATGTTGTTTGATTATGTACAAGCACCTTGGACATGTTTTGGAAAGGCATGTTTTTATAAATAAATGTGATTTGATTTGATAAATGTAATCTCCGATCATAGAGATCAAAATGAGCACCTGTACTGATCTCTTAAATGAGGTCCATAATAAACACAAATCTCTTTTACCTCTGTGGGAATTCATCAAGGCACTTTTCACAATAGTTTACCCTTCACATGGGAAAGGATGGTAACATTCCCATAAGGAGAGAGACATACAGACCCTTCCACTTTTCAGATTGCTAGCTCCGCCCCTTCGCTCAGACACTTTGTGGCGCTTGAGTATGAAAAGCGCTGGGATGCACACCATAGAAATCTTTGGTCCATCTTTTCTAGTACTTTTTTTTATTTTAGAGTATCATTTAGTAAAAAACAAAGCCAACAAGAGCAGGCGATCCAGGAAGGGAAAGGGATTATGCAGTTGAAAAATTATGATCCCTTCCCTCCCAAAGGGTAAACTATTTAGAACTGTAAAATGTGCCCTGAAGAACTCCCACAGAGGTAAGGGATCTTCAGTTTTGTCTTTAAGTACCACAACTTGTGCCATTTAAAGCTGCTTGAAAAAGCAGACATTTTACTACCATTGGGGGAGTAGTGGGTGCCATCCAAATTGGAGTAAGTGAATTACCCTGTTAAGTCTGCATGACTGCAACTCAGTGAAAGGTGACCTGTGCGAAGCTTTAGTGCAATGCTATTGATTACAAAAGGATCTACGTGTTGCATCATTAGAACAATATGCGGCTCTGTGCTCTCAGCAGCTGTAAAAGCCTCACTGCTTACCACAGCTCTGAGCGGCTGTTAGAGTCACACCATCCACCATAACTCTGTCTGCTTTTGAGAGCTGTGCCACCCAGCTGCACTAGCCACCAATGCTCTCAGCTGCTGTGAGAGCCATGCCACCCACCATTGCTCTCAGCAACTTTGAGAGTCATGACACATCACAGTGCAACTAGCCATCATGTTCATGTATAATGCAAGAATGTTTACAATATAAATGTTTTTGAGAACTGAAATTGGTATATTATGTCTATTATGACTGTTGTACAATATTGCCTGTGTCTTGTTTTTTGTTATACTGTATGTTCCAGGTCCTCCTTGAAAATGGTCATTTGATTCCTTTGGAGCTTAACCGGTTATTAAATTTTAAATACAAAAATAAAATAAGGAGGCACTAGGGAGGCACCTAACTGGTTGCACTATACATTGGCTCCAGCAGAGATGAAGGAAAAATAAACTTTTACTTTTAACAACAGAATGTCTCATCTGTCTAAATTACAGCACCGGATTCCTTACTTTTGTTATGTATGTGAAATGGTAATGCATTGCGTTACTTCTGCCACTTGAGGGCAGCATTCCGATATGTGTAAGCTAGAAAGAGAGCAGACAGAGAGTGCTGTTGTTGAGACTAGAGAGGCTCCTGAATAAAAATGAAAGCTGTTGTAATCCTGTTGCAGTGTGAGTTTGTTGAACAAGACCAGATTAAATGTTAGAACATAACATAATTGGCGACGCGGTGTTTAGTTACTCTCCTGTACCTTACCAGAACAAATTACTTCTGTGAGGGTTTTCCTGAGACGTAACTTTTGGACCCACGAGTGAACCTGCCAGAAACGTAAAAAGATGGCCGCGACTGTAGGACATATTGATTCCTTTGATGAAAATGTGGAACAATGGACAACTTATATTGAGAGATTTGGACATTTTGTAATAGCAAATGATATAAGTGATGAAAAACAAGTGGATGTGTTACTGAGTGTCATGGGCAGCACGACGTACAGTTTGCTGAGAAGTCTTATAGCACCAGAAAAGTCAGGGGAGAAAACTTTTGCCAGTATTGTGGAGGTCTTACAGACACATTTCTCTCCTAAGCCTCTGGTGATTGCTGAAAGATTTCGCTTTCACAAACGGAATCAAACAGAGGGTGAGTCTGTTGCGCAGTATGTGGCTGTTCTAAAGAAATTAGCTGAACATTGTGAGTTTGGTAGCCATTTAGATGATGCCCTCCGAGACAGATTTGTGTGCGGTTTGTAAAGTGAAGCGACACAGAAGCGTCTTTTAACGGAGGCGGGACTGACATACAAGAAAGCGATCGAGATCGCTGTATCGCTGGAAACAGCTGCACGAGAGGCTCAGCACTTAAGTGATTCCCTGAAAGTAAATGCTTTATCCTTCTCTTCTCCCAGGAAGCCTAATAAATGTGGTTGTTGTGGCAAGGCTAATCACAGTGATAAGGACTGCTGGTTTAAAGAACAGACACGTCATAACTGTGGGAAGAAAGGCCACATTGAGCGAGTGTGCAGAGGAAAAGAAAGGAGGAAATCAATGGAAGCAAAGGGAAGCGATTTGCAAAATGTAGAAAGAGAGAAGTACATCACGTGGAAACACAGGGAACGTGCAATGATGACACTGATACTGAATTAGCATTGCACGTGCTGACTCTTAAAGGGGAAACGGCAACCATCTGTGTAACACCTGAAATTGAAGGGAAACCACTGAAAATGGAATTGGACACAGGGGCTGCAGTTTCATTGATTTCTACAGACAAGTATGAAACTATTTTGAGGCAAGAGTAAGACGAAAATGCGGTAGGGCCCGAAAACCCTGCTGGTGGACCAGGAAGGTCCAGGAGGTGGTGCTGGGAAAGAAGGCAGCCTATAGGCAATTCAAGTGATCAAGGAGTGAAAGGAATCGAGGGGAGTATGAGCTGATGGCTAGAAGGGCCACTAGGGTGGTGAGGGCGGCTAAGGCAAGGAAGGAGCAGAACCTGGCCAGGGAAATTAGGAGAGGGAACAAGGGGTTCTTCAGATACATTGGGGAAAAACTAAGGGTGAAGGGGCAGATTAGCAGGATTAAATCAGGGGAGAGATGGGCACAAGACCCGGGGGAGCAGGCTGAGGTACTAAATGAGTACTTCACTTCAGTTTTCACCAAGGAAGATGGGGGTGCTGCATCAAACATGGGAGGAGATAGAGATACTGAGGAGGGGGGGACCCTTACCGATCGGCGGGTCTGGGGAGAGGGGGAGGCATCACTGGCAGAAGGGGGGAGGGCTAAGCAGGGAGAAGAGGCACCGGAAGTGGAAATCACAGCAGAGAGAGTGAGGGAAGCCCTCAGCTCCCTTAAGACAGAGAAAGCACCGGGGCCGGATAAATTACATCCCAGAGTGCCGAAGGAACCTGCAGATGTCCTGGCGAAACCCCTGGCGGAGCTTTTCACCATCTCTATGAGGACAGGGTGGGTGCCCCAGGACTGCAAGGTGGTGAATATAGTGCCTATCCACAAGGGGGATCAAGGGAGGTGGCAGGGAACTACAAGCCTGTCAGCCTGACATAGGTGGTGGGCAAGGTGATGGAGGGCATTGTCAAGGAGAGGCTAGGGGGGGACCTGGAAAAGTCAGGGTGCCTGGACAATAGACAGCATGGATTCGTCCTGGGGAAATCGTGTCCGACAAACCTTGTGGAGTTCTATGACTGGGTGACGAGTGCCTTGGACCTGGGTAGACCAGTGGATGTCCTCTTTCTAGACTTCAGCAAGGCATTGACTCTGTTCCTCATGTGGGCCTGTTGGATAAGCTGGGAGAAATGGGGGTGGGGAACCAGATAATCAGATGGCTAGGCAATTGGCTCCAGGACCGGACCCAGAGGGTCGTAGTTGGCAGAATAGTCTCATTCCCAAGGAGGGTCATTAGTGGGGTCCCACAGGGATCAGTCCTTGGGCCCCTCCTCTTCAATGCCTATGCTCTGACATAAGGACAGGAATCAGGAGTGAGATGAGTCTCTTTGAGGATGACTCAGAACTGGGGGCGGTGGTGGATGGGGAGGAGGGAGGGTGGCCCTACAGGGGGACCTGGAGGCTCTGGAAAGATGGTCTAGAAAGTGGAAGCTGAGGTTCAATGCAGGGAAATGCAAGGTACTCCACCAGGGGGCCAGAAACCCAGGCCAAGTGTACACCCTGGGGGGGAAATGCTACGAGTCTCGATGGCTGAGAAGGACCTGGGGGTGGTGGTGGATGTCAAGATGAACAACTCGGAGACTTGTAGGAGGGCAGCAGCCAAGACCAACAGGATGCTGGGATGCATCGCTAGGGGGATCACCTCCAGAAGGAGGGAAGTGATACTCCCTCTGTATAACTGCTTGGTGAGGTCACACTTAAAGAGGGATATTGCCCTCCTGGAGAGGGTCCAGAGGAGGGCAGCCAAAATGATCTGGGGCTTGGGGGACAAGACCTATGAGGAGAGGCTCGAAGAGCTAAATATGTACACATTGGAAGAGAGAAGGGACCGTGGGGACATGATAGAGGTCTTCAGGTACATGAAGAGGGTAACTAGGGAGGAACAGTCAGGGTGCTTGAAGGAAGGAGGAGGGGCCACTAGAGTGCATGGGTGGAAGCTGGAGGGGAAGATTCAGGGAGAAAGGAGGAGGTGCTACTTCACTGAGAGGGTGGTGGAGCCATGGAATGCGCTGCCTAGGGGGCTGGTGGAGGCAGAGACAGTGGAGGGGTTCAAGAGGGGGTGGGACAGGTACAGGGGAAGGGTTCTGGAAGCAAAATCCAATGCAGCAAGAATATCCAGAACTGGGAAGGGAGAAGCCAGAGGAGGCGAGGGGGGCAGCAAGGTCAGCACCCAGGGTGGAGGCTGACCAAACGAGCAGACACAAAAGACCATTAGGCCTATTCTGCTGGCATTTTAGTATGTTAGTATCTACCCCTGCAAACGACTGACGTTGTACTGAGGACATACACTGGCGAGGCAATTTCACCTGAAGGTGTCATCAAGGTGCAGGTAAAAATAAATGGGCAAATGGCACTACTGCTTTTGTACATGGTTAAAGGTAACTACCCTTCACTCTTAGGCAGGGAATGGCTGAAGAAAATACACCTCAACTGGCAGGAGATAAGGACTGTCAATATGGGTGACCACAACACTCTAGAAGCAGTGTTGCAGAAACATGCTTCTTTATTCAAGGGGGAGCTAGGCACAATGAAGGACATTGAGGCAGGAGTGTTTTTGAAGCCACAACACAAAGCAAAGTTTTGTCAACCTCACCCAGTTCCTTATGCACTCAGACCGAAAGTGGAGGCCGAATTAACTCGCCTAACCGAAGCTGGAGTCTTGTCACCTGTACAGTGTAGTGACTGGGCAACGCCAGAAGTGCCAGTGGTAAAGAAAGACGGTTTCGTGCGAATATGTGGAGACTTTAAAGTAACCATAAATCCAGTTCTGTGTGTGGAACAGTATCCGATTCCACGCATCGAAGACTTGTTTGCATCGCTGGCACAGGGCCAACGCTTCAGTAAGCTGGATCTGTCACATGCTTATCTGCAAATGAGAGTAGATGAAAACTCAAGGAAATATCTCACAATAACCACCCAAAAGGGTCTTTTCTGCTATAACCGCCTACCTTTTGGCATTGCATCAGCTCCAGCCATATTTCAGCGAGCTATGGACCAGGTTTTACGAGGTCTTCCAAATGTTCACTGTTACCTGGATGATATACTGGTGACCGGAAGGAATGATGCAGAGCACCTGAAGAACCTGGATGCAGTTCTGCAGCGACTGGAAGATTTTGGCTTGCGTGTCCAGAAGAAGTGTGAATTTTTCAAGACTTCATTGGAGTACTTGGGCCATACCATAGATGCAGCGGGCTTACAATCGCCTGAGAAAGAAAAGCGTTGTGGGCCCCCAGCACCGGAAAATGTGAGCCAGTTATGGTCGTTCTTGGGCCTGTTAAATTTTTATGGCAGGTTTATTCCCAATCTGGCTACGATTCTCAACCCACTAAATGGCTTGCTGTGCAAGGGGAAGTCCTAGTGTTGGACAAAGGACTGTGACTGTGCATTTAAGAAGGCTAAAAAGCAGCTTGTTTCTCAAGATGTGCTCATTCACTATAATCCACAGCTGAGCATCAGACTGGCGTGTGATGCCTCACCTTATGGGGTGGAAGCAGTTCTTTCTCATGTTCTACCAAATGGGGACAAAAAGCCAATTGCCTTTGCATCCAGAACTCTCAGCAAAGCTGAACAAAACTATGCCCAAATCAAGAGAGAAGCTTTGGCAATAGTGTTCGGAGTTCGCAAATTCCACCAATACCTTTATGGTCGGGAATTCACACTCCTCACTAATCAACGTCCCCTCACGACCGTTTTCAGCCCCCACAAAGGTATTCCTTACATGGCAACCGCCAGAATGCAACGTTGGGCTCTCTTGTTATCAGCTCATAACTATCGCATTGAATACAAGAAGGCGGCTCTTCATGGCAATGCTGATGGGCTCTCAAGATTGCCTCTGCAGGTAGCTCACAGTGACAAAGTGGACACTGTCTATGTCTTCTACATCAGTCAGCTTGAGAAATTACCTATCACAAATTCTGAAATTAAAAAGGAGACAAAAGATGACCCTGTGTTGTCTCAAGTCTTGGACTTAGTAACAAAAGGGACTTTTACTGTGAACCAGGACATTCACGGTGAGTTATCACCATTCTACGCCAGACATAATGAGCTTTCAGTACAGCAAGGTTGTTTGATGTGGGGTGTCCGGGTGATTGTCCCTTCAAAGCTATGCACCCGTGTTTTGGAAGAGCTACATGTGGGACATCTGGGCGTAGTGAGAATGAAGGCTTTAGCTAGAAGCCAGGGATTGATTTGCAAATTGAGCAACAAGCAAAAACATGCACTACCTGTCAGCATGTTCAGAAAATGCCATGTCCCTCACCTCTGCATCCCTGGATGTGGCCGGGGTGCACCGTGGCAGCGCATTCATGTAGATTTTGCGGGGCTGTGGGAGGGACACGTACTTAATTGTTGTAGATGCCCACTCAAAGTGGCCCAAAATTCAAGTCATGGACACTACTACTACCAGTAAGACCATTCAAGTGCTGCGAGGACTATTTAGCCATTATGGGATTCCTGAACAGCTGGTCAGTGATAATGGACCACAATTTATTTCTAGTGACTTTGCAGCATTTTTGAAGTCCAATGGTGTGAGGCATATTTGTAGTGCCCCATATCACCCCTTGACTAATGGCCTAGCGGAGCGTTTTGTGCAAACCATGAAGAATGCTCTGAAATCGGCGGAGGGGGGTCTTTGACCTTACAACACAAGTTGGATAACTTCCTGTTGGCATACCAAAATACACCCCATGCTACAACAAAGGAATCTCCAGCAATGTTGTTTTTTTCGGCGTAAGCTTCGCTCCTATCTTGATTTGCTTAAGCCAGATGTGGCATCAGAGGTTTTGAAGAATCAAGAATCTCAAATACTATGCCAGCAAGCTCGTTCAAAGGACAGGCAGTTCATTGTTGGTCAAGAAGTGCTTGTTCGAGATTACCAGAAGGGGACAAAGTGGACCTCTGGTGTGGTGACATCTCAGACGGGTCCAGTGTCGTATACAGTTGATGTTGAATCTGGAGTGAAAAGGAAACGTCATGCTGAACAGCTCCTAGATCTTCAGCAGCACACAGATGGGGACACCTCCAGGGAAGAAAACCCACGGGAAATGTGGATTCCATCTGCCGTAGCTTACAGAAGCCCCACTACGAAAGTCTCAACACCTTCTGAAGATGCTAAGGAGGAGGTGGAGAGGAGCAATGGTGAGGCTGTACAACCACCATCCGAGGATCGGAGGGAGGTACCAGACAGGGCAGCCATGCCAAGGGTTGCTCACGAGAGACGTTATCCATCCCGAATTTCAAAACCTCCAGATCGTTTGAACCTGTGAGACATTTAAAAGGAACAAAATGTTTTGTGTAGTTAGAGAGCCAGATCAAATTATCGGGGCAGAATAATCCACTTGACTGGTTCATGGCCTGGGGCAGTCTACCCCCCTACCTCTAGCATAGAATGAACCATCTTAATAATAGCGAATAATGCTAATACTTGTTCATTTGGTAACAATATAATTTAGTGGGGAGGAAATGTTATGTATGTGAAATGGTAATGCATTGCGTTACTTCTGCCACTTGAGGGCAGCATTCCGATATGTGTAAGCTAGAAAGAGAGCAGACAGAGAGTGTTGTTGTTGAGACTAGGGAGGCTCCTGAATAAAAATGAAAGCTGCTGTATTCCTGTTGCAGTGTGAGTTTGTTGAACAAGACCAGATTAAATGTTAGAACATAACAACTTTAAATATAACACTTTCATACCAAAATCGACGATGGGATGTCCACGAGGCATGACTGGCAGGAAGAGCAAAAAACAGCTGCAAACACATCAAGCAGCTCAGAAACAGATCCGTCAAGCATCCAGGAGCAGTACAGAGTGATCCAGATGGTGCTGGCACCCCGCTACCTTCAGAAAGCATACTCAAGGCAGTCCAGGATATGGAAAAAAATGTAACTCATATTCAATTGAATGAGTTCAGAAGACACCAGAATTGATACAGTGGTCACTACTGCCACTGAGGCAGATTATCGATTAAAGCAAACCCAAGCAGCAGCGAGTAAACTGTCCATGGAAAATGTTCTCCATCGGTCCCAGTTCGAGACTCTCAAAAATGTCTCCCAGGCTATGAACATTAAGGGTAGTCAGCCTCCCCAAAGTAGTTAAGGGTAGAGATGTTACAAAGTTTAAATCCACTGGCAAAGTTCCCCCGAGTCACCAAGTTCGCCCCATGAAAAACTTTGCATAAATGATCTCTCTGGTGCTAAAACTTCACAGAGAGCCTTCGTCAGTTAATTTCGATTTTTTTTTAGTAACTTCGAAGGTAATTGTCTTAATCTGATGCCAAAACTTCACCGGTTAACTTCAAAGGCAAGTTCAACTTTATTAGTAACTTCGAAGTTAATGAAAAACATGGTTTGTCATATGATTCACTTACTGTATGTCACATGGGGGACTCCAGGCAGGCAGGAAGTGAATGTTGCACTTCCATTTCAGCTTGTAGCTGAATGAGAGTGGAGAGAAGACAGTGTGATTGAGACAGTAGAGAAAGAATTTCATATATCTGATTGTTTACAGTTTTTAGACTAGAGTTGAATATTTTACTCCTTTTTTAGTTTTAATCCTTATCTTTATTTACTGTACTTTCTGATTTGATGAATTCTTTTAGTGTATACTTCTTTTTTGTGAGTTTTTACTGTCTTTTCTTCCATTTTCTTTACATTTCTGTTTGGGATGGAGGGGCAGCGTCAGGACTCAGCAGAGTCCAGACCGAGGGGAGCTGGTGCACCAGTAAAGCGCCCACACCTTAGAAGGTGTGTTTTTTCAAAAGGGACTGCAGCCCCCCCCAACTCAGGAAAGGAGTTCTGCTGCTAGAGAGCAGCAGCAACAAGAAAAAAGTAAATAATCGGAGTAGGAACCACAGCAGCAGCAGCCATATGTTCCTCCCCCCCCCCAGCAAGAGCCTACCACCTCGTCTTCTGGTACTCCTCCAGTCCCACAGCACTCTGTGGTGTGGGATTTTTTTGATATGCACCCTGCAGATGAGACAGTGGCCATCTGCAAGGTGTATAGGCGGTGTGTGTGAGGCACGGCAAAAAAGGGAGCCAACTTGAGACCAGTGGCCAGAGGACACACCCCCACACCCACCACGTCATTGAGTGGCGGGCCAAAGAGCGTGATGTGGCTGCACCACATAATGGTGGTTGTGATCGTGGTGGTGGTGGCCCTGGGGGAAATGTTGAGCAGCATGAGGTCGGCGGTGCTGCTGCAGTGCCAGCAGCGAGTCAGCGACGGCGTGGCAGGCATGATGTGCACTGCAGCAGTACTCCTTGTGTACCTCAGCAGCGCCGTTATGACAGTGGCAGTAATGATGACCCCATGGCACCTGCCACAAATTACCATCTTGTTGTTTTGTGGGCTGAGGTGAATGATCTGCACCAAGAATTCAACACCTTCCGGCAGGAGGTGATGGACTGGCTGGACACTGTCATGTCCAGCCATGAGAGGATCCTCACTCTCCTATCCGAGCTGCATGGTGTTGGTGGTGGGAATGGCCTGTTTTCTGGCAGTGCTGGCAGGGTGGTCTGAGTTGTTTTGTTTCAAGTTTTATTTTAGTTTATATGTAGTTATTCTGTCATCTGTGTTCTTAATTTCTCCACCCTCTAGCCCCCCCCAATTCAAAATAAAAAAAATAATAAAAATATAAAAGTAAAAAAAAAGTTGTTGTTTCAAGATCTGTTTTCTTTGTCCTCTTTTTTAGTATTGTTTCATTCGTGTGAATGTCCCTTGCTTGTCCAGTTCTGTTATTTCTTTAATCCTTTTTATACATGATGAATCACATTTCTTCCTTTCATTTTTGACTCTGGTTCATCATGTGTACTCCCTCCTTCTATCCACAAATGTCAAGTATTTGCCACAATACATAAATTGTGTCCCCATGGTATGTGATGGTGCGTAACTGGTAGTTGTGTTGTGTGCAACCACCAATCACCCAAAGAAGTGCAAACCATAACATAAACATGAGCTATTCTACTGAGAAGTTAGGCATAAATCTGTTTTAAGCACTTAACATGTTTACTGCGTTTGCCAGAAATGTGAAATTGTGTCCCCAGACATTAATTGCTTCCCTTCACTGAAATATGGTTGCCACACACACCAGAAAAGGTGATGTAAAGCATATGTGAAGCTTGTAAGAGAACATAAACCACTCCACCACCACCAGCACTTTGCCAGAAATGTGAAGTTGTGTCCCCAGAGAGAAAACATATATTTTCAGTCAAATACTGTTGCTGCACACATCAGAGAAGGTGGTGCAATGAATATGCGAAGATTGCGAGAGGTCATAAACATATTTATCGTACTAAGCATTTTTGGGCCTGCCACCACCCCACCCCCACCACCACCACCACCACCACCACCACCAAAACTAGCACTTGGCCAAAAATGTGAAGTTGTGTCCCCAGAGACTAAACGCATCTTTTCAGTCAAATTCTGTTGCCACACACACCAGAGAAGGCAGTGCAAAGCATATGTGAAGCTTGCAAGGGAAACACTATTACCGCATGGAGAGAGTGCTTTGATGCTACTGCTGTGTGCTGCTGTTGTTCCAAAGTCAGAGAAATGGCCTCTTGCTCATTGTGGTCCTGGATTCATGATGGCATATAGACATACTGCACAGGTATGTTTTCTTTTCATTGTAATGGAGGGGGTTATTTCTACTGTTCGAAGTTTAATATATTTGTAATTCTCTGTCATTGATTTTCAGTTATTTGTGCATATGACATTATACCGCTGGACATCTGCAACATAGATGCTGTAGTCTGAATCATGCTCAACATTGGCCAACCATGAAGGTAAGTATTTTTTTGTTTGTGGGGGGGTTGCTCGCTGGGGGTTCATGATGGCAGATAGACATAGTGCACAGGTAAGTACCTTTGTTTTGTTAATGGAAGGGTAGTTATTGTTACTGTTCAAAGTCTAATATATTAGTACATCTCTTTCATTGATTTTCAGTTATTTGTGCTGAATTCAGATAGATGACATCATACTGCTGGACAGATACAACACAGATGCTGTTGTCTGACTCATACACAACATTGCTCAACCACAAAGATAAGTATTTTGGGTTTTTTTTAGGGTGAAAATGAATTTAATTTAATTTCTTAACCACTAACTCTGCTGTTCTTCCCTATCTTTACAGGTATTCCTTGTGCCTGGAAAACAAGAAAGGATTTTTGTGAATGAAAGTCGTGGAATGAAAAGCAAAGGAAAGTAAAGTAAAAGAAAGGAGAAAAAAATTAAAGCAAAGGAAACACATTAAATCACAGTGATACTCACCATTAGAGTACTACTGCTGGCTGTGCAATTCTGTTTTGGTGTCTGTGTTCTGGTGTAGAACCACCAAAACCTGCATGAAGAAGATATTACAGGAAAACATTTTAATGCTGCAATGAGTCTCATCAATCATGGTCTGATTTTCTGCCTCTAGTAGGCTTATAGAAGTGCTGCAGTGTCTGAAAAAGAGTGCAGGTGTCTTACCAACAGCAGATGAAGAAAGTCCTTGATGCAGTGTGGTTATACTCATATGATGATGCCTTGCAGTCTTCAGCCAGTGGCTTGATGGAGGAGGAGGACCAAGATCAATCTGTCAAGAAGAGAGTTTTGAGGAGGTACAGGAGGCGATTCTTTTTATCACATTGGTGGCAATGAATCATTAGTCACTACGGTGGTGGAAGTGGTAGCCAAGCCAATGCTGTTTCTTACTTGATGTGATTGTGAGGAGGAGGAGGAGGAGGACATAGCTGAAGCAGCCCAGAGAGTACAGAGAAGGTAGAGGAGGTGTTCTTTTTATCACAATCAGCTGCCTACTACATACTGATACTACTGGTGGTGGTGGTGGAAGTGATGTGCCTTGCTGTTTTGGCCTGTGTTGGAGGAGGATCCAAGGCATCTACAATGCACACAAGAGATAATAGGAGGAGGAGAAGTAGGGTGAGGTGGTGAGGTCACTGCTCCACCGCTGTGGTGTTTCTTGCTGGCTAGAGCGAGTGTTCTGTTCAGTAATTCGTAAGTGACATAGTGTATTGTTTACAGCTGCTCAATTTGACGCAATTAAGAAGCAGCACTAGTTAATAGTTGTTGCTATATATCTCAGCACTGAATGTGATACATTATTATTTGTTATTAAGTTGACATCCAGGATTACATGATTGTGGATGGGTGGGGACATGGAGGGAGAAGGAGAAAATAAATAGTAGAGTTCATTATTCTTCCACATCCTCCATGAAGCATCCCTCACAGTCTTCAATACTGGAAGTGTCCCCATACTGGAACTCCCTCTCCATCACTGCTTCATCCACTTCAATGTTGCGAGATAATGATGAGATACATCCCTGTCTGACTAAAGCACTTTCCTCATCATCATCATCATCACTGTCAATCAGTGCTGTTACCATGGCCATTATTCTTTTTGAGAGTATGTGAGCCTCATTCATTTTGATAAATGTCAGCATGCCAACATTTTAGGAGATAGATTTGTGTGCCTGTTACACACAATGGCACCCACTGAACTGAACACCCACTCAGCGTTGACACTGGAGGATGGGCAGGTAAGATATTTCAGGGCAACCGCTGTTAGTGCTGGCCAGTCATTGACCTTAGTGCCCCAATATAGTAGTGGCTCATCTCCAATGGTGAGGTTCTTTGCATCTATGAAATATGCATCGACCAGGAGGTTGTGGGGTCTAAAACTGTGGGAGAATTCAAGAATGCATGGGACAGACATAAGGCAATTCTAGTGGGGGGTATGAAGAAATAGGATGTTGGTTGACTAGGATCTGCGGCTTATCCTGTAGGTAGGGAAATGGGCAGACTAGGTGGGCCAATCGGTCCTTATCTGCTGTCAAAGTCTTATGTTTCTATGTTACCATGGGTTTTGTCAGTTGAAGACGTGCAGCATGATCATCCTCCTCCTCCTCAGTTTCCTCCATGTCTGCAACTCCCACCTGACTGAGGGTGGCCCAAATGGGATACAGCATAGGTTACTTTGCCTTGCATTACTTTTCTGCAGTTTGACACCCTGGCTGAGATGAAGAGAAGTGGATGGCAGTAACACCAGATTGCTGTGCAGTACTATCATCTTTCTTTTCCCCCTGTGCCTGTAGTAGCAACTGTGCACCACCTACCCTCTGAGTGAGTAGTTCTGTCAGTCTCTGCAACTCATGACACCCACCTTGTAATACGGCAGCCAGACCATGTTTATAATGTGGGTAGAGCACTGTTGCAATTCCAAACTCCTCAGACTGCATAATATACGTCATGCGGGTGTTGGACTCTAATGTGGACAGCATGTGTTCCATTAATGAGCAAATTGCTCTGTCACCACCTGTCTCCAGCTGTTGCTGCATGTTCAGCAGTGTTTGCCTCAGCACCCACAGCAGAGGAATGGACTCACTGATGCAGGCAGTTTCCCCACTCACTGCCTGTGTTGCATGCTCGAAGAGTCTCAGAATTGAGATGAGCCCATCCATTAGGCACCACTGCTCTGTTGTGAGACACATGGAAGCCCCTCTGTTTTCACAACTTGCATGAATT
Source organism: Neoceratodus forsteri (assembly GCA_016271365.2). Classification (NCBI taxonomy): domain Eukaryota; kingdom Metazoa; phylum Chordata; order Ceratodontiformes; family Ceratodontidae; genus Neoceratodus; species Neoceratodus forsteri. Next base: position 284,419,774 of record CM057455.1, on the reverse strand, counting down.
AGCAGATACTCAGATATAGCCTTGTACTGCTGGTATAGATGCTCCACCATGAACAAGGTGGAGTTCCACCGGGTGACAACGTCAAACTTTAAATGGTGCTGGGGGGGCGCTGTCGAGCAGCAAGATGGTGGCAGCATTCTAAAACAGCTCTGCACCCTAAAAGCCATTGCGTTTTTAAACCCTCCAATCTGACAACTCTGAATTAACTAAACTTGGTTGAAGATCTGTCAAAATCTAAATGGAACACAAAGGGACCAAAAAAAGACAGAAAAAGGGCAAGCCATAACCTCAACACCTGCCTTTCCTCCACAAGCTCCAGTGCAGGCACAGGGCCTACAGCAGGGAATGGGACAGCCGAAACAGAACTCCCGACCACACAGATATTAACACTGCTGACAAAGATTCAGGTTAATGGGGAGGAGACCAACAAAAGACTTGCAACAGTAGAGGCAAAGCTCACAGAGAATGAACGTCTTATTCAGGACAGTGCTGGAGCCATTAAAGAACTTCAAGAAACACAAGTGCGTCAGGCCGACTGCAATGTGGCTTATGTTCAGGACCTATAATTTTTACGAGCCAAGGTGGAGAACCTGGAAAATGCACAGAGGCAAGGAAATATTCGGATACTTGGCTTTCTGCCCCATTTTGCTGGGTCTGCTGAAATCCTGTCTTCATTTAATAGGCTGATATTCGAAGACCTAAAAGTTTTTGCCATTCAACAATGCACCAGATTGAGGGGTGACAATGAGCAAAAGCCATTAACTGCGATCACTACCCTATCACCACCTGAAGCCCGAATATCGCTTCTACAGGTGGCTAGAGCAAAAAGAGAGCTAGTTTGGGAAGGCAGCAGGTTGGGTTTTTTCCAAATCTATCAACACAGACCCAAGCATGGAAGAAAAAACTTCAGACAATTAGGAAAGATTTATTGTGCCATGGAGTGGAGGCCCATCTGAACTATCCTGCATGCCTTCAGTTCCACCATAAGGCGAGAACACACATCTTTCTGAATCCATCAGCTGCAGCCCAATTTTCAGAGAAACTGCTGGGGAAATTTAAACTCCCCGATTCCTATTTAGATGAAGAAGGGTAAAGTACAGAACAGTAATCAATAATTTAAATTTTCCCAGTTAGGGAACTGGAATGGATCCTGGCTTTATATCTGGATTTTCTGTGTTGCAAGCCTGAGTGTTTTATATAAGCCTTTTGTTGTTTATATTGTTGAGAGCTCATTCTTGTGTTTGGCCTCGGGTTGTTTAAAGCACATGGGTGCGGAGGTCAACTGAACTACAAATAGTTATTAACCTATTTTAGCCATCTAATTGTTGTTCCTGTTACTAGATGTGTACCATACACCTACATAAGTACAGTAGTTGTTATAGTAAGGCAAGATAGCTCACCGCCCAGTTTGTAAACATTAAAAGATATCCTGTTTCTCTTTTCTCTGTAACCACAGGGCAGGTTGCGTTGCTCTGACTATGACTGTGGTTTTTCAATATAACTTAACTGGGCCCAGACTATCGTAGAGCATTTTGCCTACTTGTATATTGGCTTTCAGCCCTCTGTAACTATTTAATTCTACAAGGGAGCTGATGTCCTAGTTTATTGCAGTTCTTATTATTGAGCTTGACTGATGTGAGCGCATTAACGATCTACAGGACAATCAACTCAAATGTACTCCTAAATGTCATGATTTGGCAGTTCTCTATAGTGCATGGATCTAAACAACTGTTATCTCATCTATAGGCATGGCACTCTGACAAATCCCCCCTCAGTGATGCATTTCTGCACATTTGAGCCATTATCACTGGCGATGAATCCAGCTTTCAGTGCATGAGGGTGGAGCCACTGATCAATCTGGGTCAGTATGACTTCCAGCATCTTTTCTCCAGTGTGTGACCCATGGATACTCTTCGTGGTCAGTGTCGCATGTTGCCTCACACCAGGCATGTTTCTACCACCACAGTTTGTCCTAGTGCAATTCTTGCCTCTCCCCCAGTCAGCTGCTACCCCAGGTACCTGTGTCCAGTGTGCTGTAATGCACAGATATGAGCTACCAGACATTTTCCCACTGGTCCACATGTCCATGCTCAGATGGACATACTGTGCTGAGGAATGCTGCAGGGCATGATATACCATGTCACATACAGTACTGTACAGTTCAGGGATGGCATGCTTTGAAAAGTAGGTACGTGATGACACCTGCCATTTTGGCAAGGCACGGGCCACGAACCACCTAAATCCCACATTTTCTACAAAGGAGTATGGCAACAAATCCAGAGCAATCATTTCTGCACATGCTGCATTCAACTCCCATGCTATACCATGATTAGGCAGGAATTTTGTTTACCTATCCAAAATGGAAGGCAGCGTCAGATGAACTTTTCTTGATACTGCTGCCATCAGTGATGCACCTGGTGGTGTGCAAAACAGCTTGCCTCATCATTGTGCCAGTAAGCATTTGTCAATGCCGAATCTTTGCTTGCTGGTATTGGCATTGGTAATGCAGGAGTTAGCAAGATGCATAATAGGAATGGCGGTGAAGTATTGAAGTAACACCAGCCACCACCCTGCAGAGACTGATAGGCACTGGGGATGTGCCTTTGGGTCATCAGCCATAACACTAATGCCATTCCACCTCACCCCACCCTGCAGACACTGACACATGTCGCAGTGTGCCTTGAGGTCTTTGGCCCATACACTCACCCCATTTCAAAAGGAAATAAGCTGAGATGGGTGCAATATAAGAGAATGGGGTGAATGTTAGGGCCAAAGACCCCAAGGCACACCTCGATGCCTGTCAGTGGCTGCAGGGCAGAGGTGGGGGTAGAATGGGTTGAGCATTACGGCTGAGGAATTCAAGTCACACCCCCGATGCCTGTCAGTCTTTACAGGGTGGGCATTATGGTTGGAAATCCTAACGCCCCAGGCATTTGTTGGTATTTTTGTGCAAACTTTTCAACATGGGCTTTTTGGGAGCCCACCTCATGAACAGTGGCAGTACCATTTCATTACTCAATGCCAAAAGGTGATTTCACACAACGAGTGTGCCATTTGGCGCCACAGGTGCAAAAACACATTTTGAGCAGGATGTGAAAAATGACAGCTGCACTGTTTATGAGGAGGTGCAATAAAATGGCAATGTTTTAAATCTGGAGTGAAATTATGAAAAATTGGTGAAGTCACGAACGTGCGAAGAAACTGCACAATGCATGCCTGTAATCTGCTGGTCATTGGGGATTCAATGATAAAATATACAGATTCTGTGATCAGAAAACATAGAAAGGAATACACAATGGTTAGTACACTCCCAGGAGCAGGAATAGGAGATATAAAAAGATTACTTCCTGGACTCACTGAAAATACTATCACACCAGTCACACTCCTCCATGTAGGAGTAAATGATGTTGGCAAAAGAAATATTACAGAGATCCAAAGAGATTTTGAAGAGGTGGGCAAGTCCCTAAAGACCCAGGGGTGCGACCTAATAATTTCTGGAATATTGCCTGTACCAAAAGCAAATGCAGCACTAACAAAAGAAATATTTAGGCTAAACGGTTGGATGAAGCGATGGTGTCAGAGAGAAGACTATAAATATGTAGACCATTGGCAGGATTTCTAGGGACATTACTTGTTTTCAGGATGGGTTACACCTGAATAAGCAAGGAAAGTGTATTTTTTCCTACAAATTGAAACAGAAAATTGACATACATTTAAACTAAAAAATGGGGGGGGAGGGGGATCATGAAACTACACATAATACAGTACCCAAAAACAGACTTTCTGAATCCGAAATCAACTTTATTTCATTAAATGCAAGAAGCTTGAACAACAAGATGGATGAGCTTCAAGTCATCTTACATACCCATGATATCCACATTTGCGCTATCACTGAGACATGGTGGAAACCAGAGGATACCTGGGATAGGAGCATGCAAGGCTATACCCTATATTACAAGGACAGAAAATTAACAAGAGGAGGGGGGTAGCCCTATACATATCTGAGGATATTGTATCAGAGGGCATGGATACCTCAAAATGGGACAACAGTGAGGTGTTATGGGTAAAAATCTCTTTTAAAAAGAATATTAGGTTAAATATTGGGGTGGTTTACAGATCTCCCTCGCTCACCACATTGGAAGATTCTACGCTGTCTGATTTTGTCAAGCAGTTGGCAAATTTAAATGATGTCATATTGATAGGAGATTTCAATTTACCAGGCATAAACTGGAATACACTGCAAGTAAATACAGCCATAGAAGAGCAATATTTAGAAATAATAAATCTAGCTGCCTTAGAACAGTATGTTACAACTAATACCAAGGGAAATCACATCCTGGACCTGGTTTTGAGTAATGTAAATGATAAGATACAGGACTGTTTAGTTTTGCCACCACCAGCACGTGACCATTCAATAGTTAAGTTTAAGTACATGGCACAAATAAGTGTTAATGTAGGTAAAACTTCCATTTTAAGATGCGATAGAGCAAATTTTGAGGGCATGAGAACTGATTTGCTAAAATGGAACTGGGAGAACGAATTCAAGGATGCCTCACTTACTGTCATGTGGGATAAATTACAAACTAAACTGCATGGCTTAGTTAAGACTCATGTTCCATCTCTTAAAAAATACGAGCCAGTAAATAGGAAGAAACCTCTCCCTGCATGGATGACATCAAAATTAAAAAGAAATAAACAAAAAAAATAGAATGTATAGAACAGCAAAATTAAGTGGTGATGAGGGTAGTTAGATAAATATAAAAATGTTTATGGGTCACAAAAAACACATCGAGAAGCAAAAGGAATTACGAATATAAGCTTGCTACTAAAGTAAAGGATAATTATAAATCATTTTATTCATATATAAATAGTAAAAAAGGTAATATAAAGAACATAGGCCCTTTGAGAAATCCAGATGGATCTATTATAATGGACAACCAGTTAATGGCAGAACATTATAATAACTACTTTGCTTCTGTCTTTAATCGCCCTACAATTTCTATACCTCAAAGTAGTTTGACATCTTGTAAGCCAATTATTACCCTAATGGAATGCGATGTGGTAAAAAAAACTAAAGTCACTAAATCAGAACAAAGCCCAAGGTCCTGATGAATTGCATCCTAGAGTATTAAAGGAATTAGTAGAACAACTGGCAAGTCCTATTACCAGCCTCTTTCAACAATCCATAAGAGAGGGGGAGGTACCAGAGGTATGGAAACAGGCAGTGGTCGTCCCTATACATAAAAAAGGATCTATGCAGAAAGTGGAAAATTACAGGCCGATTAGCCTGACTTCAGTTTTGGGCAAGGTACTGGGGGGTATTGTAAAAGATTATATTATAGACTTCCAACAGCAAACTGGGAAAACAGATGACACACAACATGGTTTCGTAAAGGGCAAATCACGTCAGACAAATCTTCTTGAATTTTATGGTAAAGTAAATAAGGCCTTGGATGATGGGAGTCCAGTGGATGTGATTTTCTTGGACTTCGCCAAGGCCTTTGATAAAGTGCCACATGACAAACTGATTGATGCACTCAGTACTTTGGGAATACATTCTGATATTGTTCACTATATCAAGTCATGGCTTATGGGTAGACAGCAGAGGGTTTGTATAAAGGGAGAGTATTCAGGATGGACAGATGTGACCAGCGGCGTCCCACAGGGCTCCGTGTTGGGGCCCTGTCTGTTCAGCATTTATATTGGGTCTATGCTCTGACCCAGATGTATGGCTTTCAAAATTTGCCGATGATACCAGAGTGGGTAGGGTGATAAACAATAAAGAAGATGCAAATATACTCCAGGCCACTCTAAATAATTTGGAAAAATGGACACAAAAGCAAGGGTCAACTTTCAATGTAACAAAATGTATAGTTATGCATATTGGTAAAAATAACATAAATTTTCAGTATAGATTGGGAAATGAGTTATTAAGAGTCGTCACTGAAGAAAGTGACTTGGGAGTTAAAATATGCAACAACTTAAGTTTTAGGCCACATTATAATCAAATAATAAAAAAGGCTAGCAATATACAATATTGCATAAATAGACACGTAAAGAGCAATAAAAAAGAAGTTCTTTTGCCACTTTACACATCTTTGGTGCGTCCTCATATGGAGTACTGCGCCCAGTTTTAGGCTCCAGGGGGCAGGGGTGATATAAGATCTTTGGAGAAGGTGCAAAGGAAAGCAACTAGGAGGATAGCTGGGGTCCAGGGGCAGGAGTATAAAGAGAGGTTGTCAGCTTTGGGCCTGTATACTTTGGAGTATCGGAGGATGCGAGGTAACCTATGTTTAATACACAGGACATTTAATGACCCCACACTCTGGGAACAGTTAGGTCTTGTATTAAGGGATCAACCCTATGGTACTAGAGCTCATCCATTGCAGATTAAATTAGATAGGTTTAAAACACTTAGGAGAAAGTATTGGTTAACAGTGAGAGTGGTCAAGATTTGGAATAAGCTTCCAATTGAAATAATAGTCAGCAAAACGATGGAATCCTTTAAAATACAAATTGATCAATATATGATCAAAAATAATATTTTTGGATATACATAAGAAAATGGCGAGTGTATGGACTATAGTCTTTATAAACTCTGTAAACCTATGAAATGAAACCTATGTAATGCAATTATTTTGGGGATATTTTTTTTTAACCAAATTTTCAACATAGGCTTTTTGGGACCTCCACTCATAAACAGTGTCACTGTGATTTTGCTAATGTGTCCTGAATGTTGATTTCGCACAGCGACTGCGCCATTGGGCACCACATGCGTGAAAACACATTTTGGGCAGAATGTGAAAAATGACAGCAGTACTGTTCATAAGGAGGTGTGAAAAAATGGCAATGTTGAAAATCTGGAGTGAAAATATTAAAAATTGTCGAAGTTACGAGTGTACATGGAAACTGCGCAACACACACTTGTAGCACAGTCATTTTCTGGAATTTTTCCACCAAATTTGCAAGATAAGCTTTTTGGGACCCCACCTCATGAACAGTGGCACTGTTGTTTCATTAATCAGTCCCAAAAGGTGATTCCATGCAGTGACCGTGAAACTACCTTCCGAGACCAAATAATGAGATGACAGTGCATGTGTTCCCGAGAACCCCATGTTGAAAATTTGGAGGCAGAGTTCAAAAAACCAACTGAGATATCCACCTAAGTTAACTCCCCCCCCCCATGCCATTATGCGGCTTACCAGCATTTCTTCAGTTTGCGGTCGGCTTTGAAGAGTGCAGACGTGTTCCTGCTCCACTGAAGATCACAGCGCTGGACCTCCGGAGGTAAGTATGGGATGGGGGGTGTGTGGGGAGGTGGGGTGCACAGAAGATGGGTGTGGGTTGGGGGAGGGGGGCACCACCGACAGTGAGGGATTGTTTTTTTTGTTTCAGATACAGTGAAAAAAAAAAAACACAGTGTACGGTTTTCTTTATTTACAGATGTAAGAAAACAAATGTTGGGCACACTGGGGTGGGCTCCCAGTGTGCGCCATGACTTTTGGGGGGTGAGATGTTGGCCATACTGGGGTAGGCTCCCAGTGTGCCACATAATGGGGGTTGGGTGGAGGCAGGAACATACCGACATGGTCGGCTTTCCCTTAAACAGAGGCACACTGGGGTAGTCTCCCAGTGTACCACACAATCTGGGGGGGGGCAGCTTCAGGAACCAGAGAGACAGTGGAATCAAGTCAGATGCACTGACTGGATGAGTGAATTGGACCAGATGGAGAGTAAGAGTGAGAGACCCAGACTGACTGCAGCCTTCTTCTCCCCTCCTCGTCTCTCGGTCTCGAGTGTGCTCAGCTCAGGGCTTGTCAGGCAGTGTGGGCTTGCTCTCTCACTCAGCTCTTTCTCAAAGTGTGGTCTGATGTGGTCTTCTTGTAACTTCAGATAGCTCTCCCTCTTGACTGGGTCATGCTCTTGCTCTGCAGCTGCTCCTCCACTCTGTCCCATCCAGAACTCAACAGCCTGAGCCACAGAAAAGACAGCGGGGGACAAACTTGGCAGCAAGCAGCAAAAGGACTAGAACAAGCATTTGTCGACCCCAAATGTTCATTGCGTTGGTGTGTTGACCACTCTCACTTGCCCTCTGTCAGTCGCTCAGTCTGTTTCATCTGGTGCTGCAGGCTGCTGTTTTGTACTGGGCTTCTGCCTGCGTTGGCACCTTGTTCTGCCCACTAAGAGTTCTGCAGCTGTCCTGACAGAACTCCTTTGAGGTGGCTCACTCCCCCTCTCTCACTCGTGCATTCTGTTTCTCTTGGTGCTGCAGGCTGCCCTTTTGTACTGGGCTCCTGCCTCTGTTAGGCGCTTTTTCTGCCCACAAAGAAATCTGCAGCAGTCCCGACACAGGTCTGTTGAGCCTGCTGAATCCCCCTCTCTCACTCACTCATTCCGTTTCTGCTGGCACTGCAGGCTGCCCTTTTTCATTGGACTCCTGCCTGCTTTGCCATCTTCTTCTTCTTCCCACAAAGAAATTTGCAGCACTTACAATACAGCTCTGTTGAGCTCTCACTCTCTCACTCACTCATTCTGGTTTCCCCGCCAGTGCAGGCTGCCCATTTGTACTGGGCCCCTGCATGCACTGGCACCTTTGTCTGCCCACAAACAAATCTGCAGCTGTCTCGATAGAGCTCTGTTGAGGTCGCTCAGACTCCCTGTCTCACATGCTCATTCTGTTTGTCCTGGCTCTGCAAGCGGCCCTTTTGTACGGGACTCCTGCCTGCATTGGCACCTTTTCTGCCACAAAGAAATCTGCAGCAGTCCTGACAGAGCTCCGTTGAGCTTACTCAGTCCCCCTGTCTCAGTCGCTCGTACTGTTTCTCCCACTGCTGCAGGCTGGCCTTTTGTACTGGGCCCCTGCCTGCATTGATGCCTTCTTCTGCCCACAAGGAAATCCGCAGCAGTCCTGAAAGAGCTCCGGTGAATTTGCTGATTCCCCCTCCATCACTTGCTGTCTCGTTCTGTTTCTCCCAGTGCTGCAAGCTGCCCTTTTGTACTGGGCTCTTATGTTGCACCCTTTCTCTGCCCACAAACAAATCCACAGCTGTCCTGACAGAGCTATGTTGAGGTCGCTCAGTCTCCCTCTCTCATGCTCAGTCTGTTTGTCCCGGCACTGCAAGCGGCCCTTTTGTACAGGACTCCTGCCTGCATTGACGCCTTTTTCTGCACACAAAGAAATCCGCAGCAGTCCTGACAGAGCTCCGTTGAGCTCACTCAGTCCCCGTGTCTCACTCACTTGTACTGTTTCTCCCACCGCTGCAGGCTGGCCTTTTGTACTGGGTCCCTGCCTGCATTGATGCCTTTTTCTGCCCACAAAGAAATCCGCAGCAGTCCTTAAAGAGCTCCAATGAGTTTGCTCACTCCCCCTCCCTCACTCGCTCTCTCGTTCTGTTTCTCCCAGTGCTGCAGGCTGCCCTTTTGTACTGGACTCTTGTGTTGGGCCCTTTCTCTGCCCACAAACAAATCTGCAGCAGTCCCGACAGAGCTCAGTTGAGAGCGGTCACTCCCCCTTCTCACGCGTTCAATCTTAATGTGTCCCACACAATGATTTCCCACAGCGACCGTGCTATTCTGTGGCAGGAGTGCAAAAACACATTTTAGCCATGATGTGAAACATGGCAGCTGTACTGTTCATAAGGAGGTGTGGAAAAATGCCACTGTTGAAAATGTGGTGTGACAATATCACAAAATTGCGAAGTTACAAGGGTGTGTGGAAACAGGTCAACGCACACTTGTAACACAGTCATGTTATGGAGTTTCTTCACCCGATTTTCAGCATAGGCATTTTGGGACCTCTGCTCATGAACAGTGCCACTGTCATTTTCTTAATCTGTCCCGATCAGTGATTTCCCACATGACTGCGTTATTCTGTGCCGGAACTGTGAAAACACATTTCGGTCAGGATATGAAAAATGACAGCTGTGGTGCTCATAAGGAGGTGTGGAAAAATTCCACTGGTGAAAATGTGGCTTGACAATATTACAAATCTGCGAAGTTACAAGGGTGCGTGGAAAGTGTGCAATGCACACTTGTAACACAGTCATTCGATGGGGTATTATCACCAAATTTTCAACATAGGCATTTTAGGACCTCTGCTCATAAACAGTATCACTCTAATTTTCTTAATCTGTCCCGGACAGTGATTTCCCACAGCGGCCGCTCTATTCTGTGCCGGAAGTGCGAAAACACATTTCGGCCAGGATGGGGAAAAATGAAAGCTTGACTGTTCATAAGTAGGAGTGGGAAAATGGCAATGTTGGAAATCTGGAGTGAAAATATTATAAATTCGCAAACTTACGGCGTGCGTGCAAACTATAGCCTGCGCTTTAAGTACCTATTTCATTTATGGGAATCATTACCAAATTTTCAACATAGCCATTTCAGGACCTCTACTCATGAACAGTGTCACTGTCATTTTTTTAATCTGTCCCGAACACTGATTTCCCACAGCTACCGCGTTATTCTGCACCGGAAGTGTGAAAACACATTTCTGCCAGGATTTGAACAATGACAGCTGTACTGTTCACAAGGAGATGTAACAAAATGCCAATGTTGCAAATCTGGCGTGAAAATATTGCAAATTCATGAAGTTATGAGTGTGTGTAGCAACTGCGCAGCGCACGCTCATAAAACAGTCATTTTTTGGACTTTTTCCACCAAATTTGCAACATAGGCTTTTGAAACCCACCTCATGAACACTGGCACTGTCATTTCATTAACTGGTCCCGAAAGGTGATTCCGTGCAGTGACTGTGAAATCACCTTTCCGGGCCGATTAACGCCATGATAGTTCCAGAATTCATGAGGAGGGGTCCCAAAACCCCATGTTGAAAATTTGGTGAAAAAATTCCCAAAAATGCCCGAGATATGCAGTAAAGTTGAAAAACCCCTATGTATTACATTATACAGCTTACCGGCATTTCCTCAGTTCGCGGTCGGCTTTGAAGAGTACAGACGTGTTCCCGGTCCACCGAAGATCGTTGCGCCAAGCTCCTAAGGTAAGTATGGGGTGAGAGGGGTGTGGGGAGGCAGGGCGTGCAATGGGTGGGTGCAGGTTGCATGTGGGAGGCAGGGCGAGCGCCAAGGGACGGTTTCCTGCTTTCCAGGGTAAAAAAAAAAAATGGATGTCACAGGACCATTTCTTACTTTGCAGGGGCCCCTGGCACACTGGAGTGGGCTCCCCAGTGTGCCAGCAGAAGCTTTCTTCTTGAGGGGTAGTAGTACTGACGGGGGATTAGGGCACCCTCTGCCGCGAGGGCGGAGAGTCGTTATGCCGATGGGGATTGGGCACCAATCGGCAGGAACAAAAAGGGGGATGACAGAATGCCAACGGGGAGTGGGCTCCCCCATCGGCAACAAAACAAATGGGGGGGCACTACAGCCAATGGGGATTGGGCACCCTGTTGGCAGGAACAAAAGGGGAGGTTACACAATGCTAGCAGGGAGTGGGCTCCCCCGTCAGCAACAAAATAAACAGGGAACCACTACAGCTGACAGGGATTGGGCACCCCATTGGCAGGAACAAACCTGGGGGGGGCACATAATGCTGACCGGGATTGGGGCCCCCATCGGCAACTAAACATGGTGGGGGGGACAGTTATATTGTTTGAGAACATGGCGGCAAGCCACCGCCATGTTCACAAACAATCTCAGGGGTTTACATCCCACCCTGCAATGACGGGTCGCTCCCTCATTGCAGCGGATGGCTGATGCTGCAATGACGAGGCGGCCCCTGATTGCAGTGGCTGATTTTTCAGAAAGTTGTGGCATGCTGACTGAACTAGTGTCAGCAGCAACATGCCATGGCATTGGGGGAACCGGGGCAAGCCTTTGCAGGCTGTGGTGGCATTGGCCACAACAGTGCCGTGCCTCCACAACCTGCTTCTGGACAAACCTGTCGCAACATGTTTCTTGTGCATGCACGCAATCAACATAAAAAAATAGTGCAGATTAGATCACAGCTCTCTTTTCAGGATTCCTTTTGCCAATGCCGCCTGCCTCCAATCTGCCACCAGCCGACAAAGTTTCTGCCACTGCCGTTCACTTGCTTGATTTGCCCTCAGTCAGTTGGGACTTGGTGCGCTGCCCTCGCTGGCTCTTTCTGTAGACTGGCCCCAGCTGTGGCTCCCTCACTACTAGTCACTCAGTTCTCAGTATCTCTGAGGTGCCTGCATGCAGACTGTTAATGGGTGAAGGAGGAGCTGACACTGCAATGACCGGGCACTCCCTGATTGCAGCAGCAAATTTGTTTCAAGTTGGTGGCACACTTTAAAACTGCTGTCATAGACAGCATGCTCACTAATTGGTGCCAAACAGATGAGTTCAACAAAGCACTACCAGCATTTGCCACAACACTGACACACCTCTGAAACCTACTACTACCACAAGATGTTTCTTGCACACGTGTGCAAGCAAACATAAAAATGGGAGAAACAGTGGTTGGGGGGGACCTTCTCCTTGGTGGTTTGAGCAGTTAAGGCAACAGGAAAGACATGCTCTGTAACACCCTGTTTTGCCCTTTTCTGTTCTGGCTCCCATGAGGGATCCATGTCGTCTGACACATCATCATCATCCACATCATAGTCTGGAAAAAAGCTGGCAGTCTCATCAGCCTCAGTAGGTCTGTCTGCCTCAGTAGCAAGTGCCACAAGCTCTGTAACATGCATCTCCTCTTCATGCCTGTGGTCTATGTCAATTCGCTCCTGCATTTTCCCTCCCGGTCAACTCGCTCCCGACGACTCACTCCCTCGTCAATTCACTCCCGCGGATCTCGCTCCCCGACAACCCACTCCCGCTCCTTATCCCGAATACAATTTATCTAGACACAGTGATTACAGCCTTGAGATACTGCCCAAAGTACAGTTTCCCAGCACCAAATTCCAGTTACTGATGCTGTCTCTCTGGGACATTTCATAGATAGAAGCAATTAGTTAAATGCTGAATGCAGGTGCTTTTGGATTTGAAAACACATGTCGAACTGAAATGACACTCTGACCTCAGCTGAGAATGCTCTGACTATAGGATTACAGTACACTGTCCTGTTTTTTTTTTGCACTTATTTATGCTAGCTGCCCCCCCTTCCCCCACAGAAAACAAAATTCCCTCCCAGCCCCCAGGGCACCTTGGATTGCAGCTGGAGATTCAGCAGTTACTCCTCTGCTTGATTTTTTTAATTTAATCCCAAGTTGCTGCCTAGTGCTACTTCGGTAGTGATTCTAATGGACTTTTAAATATAAACTGTAGTCAAATTTGTTAAATTGATTTCGTTTACACCTCTACTAGCTCCAACTAGCAGAGGCTATCACTTGGGACTTGATAGTACTCCCCAGCACTCATTTAATTAGCTTAAAATTACTCAAGCTCCTTGAAAGATTCCTAAAAAAAAAAATCTGAACTGAACATGAACAGTAGTGGCTGTGGCAACATCACAAGGCAGGCTGAAATACTGCTCAAAAGATTCAGATGGGCAGATACATGATGCAGACGCATCCCGCATTAGCAGGAGCGAATTGACAGGGAGCGGAATGCCACAGGAGCGAAAGAAATGGGAGTGAATTGTCGGGAGCGCATTGTCTGGGAGCGAATTGACGTGCTCCCTCATGACTGTTGTCCTCATGTTGCTCCACATGTACAACCATCTCACCCTCACTCACTGGACATGGACACACATTATCCGGCTCTGCCTCCGACCTAACATCACCAACAGCACCACTTTCAAAATTGCACTTCATCACCAACAGCCTCCAAGTCCACAGTTGTTTGTTTGCTGGTGGTGCTGCTGCTTCATCTCACTGTATCACTTGATACTGAGACATCCATCAACATATCTGCCACAGATTCTGCAGAGAAAAACTTAATGGCAAGAAAGCCAACTCCAGGGCTATATACTTTGCTACTACTGCTACTGCCTGCCACAGAGTCATCTGAATGCTGTCCTTGTGCTCTCACAGACACGTTTCTGACTCCTGCACCACTATTAGGATTAGTATTAGGAACCACAAATTGGGAAATGTACTTTGTGGCCACTCCACGGCCTCTCCCTTTAGTTGTCCTTTTCTTCCCAGTCGTTCTTCAGCACACGCAGGGATGCAAGAAACACTCGGGTTAAATCGCTGTCTGGAGAACAGTGATTTTTTTTCTTAAATACAGGTGTGCACGCAGGGACACAACAGTCACTCGGGTTAAACTGCTGTCTGGAGAACAGTGATTTTTTTTTCCTAAATACAGGTGTGCACACAGGGACACAACAATCACTTGGGTTAAATCGCTGTCTGGAGAACAGTGATTTTTTTTCCTAAATACAGGTGTGCACGCAGGGACACAACAATCACTCGGGTTAAATCACAGTCAGGAGGACAGTGATTTTTTTTCTTAAGAAAAGACAGGGCACTTGCCCACTGATTTTGTGTGCCTTCTAAACTGCTCCTACCCTCCCCCAGTCCACGTGAGCCACCAAACCACAACTTCTAACAGAAACTAAATACTGCCAATAAACAATACAGGATGGAGAGAAGCAACACAAAAAATCACAGTGTGTGCAAAGAGCACTCACAGTAACAGTTCTGAAGCAATCTGATGAACAGAAGACTAGGTTTGCTGCCAAAGGCACCTAGCTTCACCTGAGTTCTTTTCTTCTAGGTTTGCTTGTAAGGACAGAGCACAGAACATTATCAGAGCAAGTAAAAAGATTAAGGCTTCTTTTGGCTAGGCAGATTTACTGTGTGATATTATTTTATTTTGTACTCACAGTGTTTGTTAATGTCTTTTGCTAACATTTTACTGCTTTATTGATATCTGATTCAAATTGTTGTTTCAGGGTATACTTTATGCTGCATTATTACAGGGTGTGCCTACAGGTTTGTTATAGATTTGTGATTACAGATTACTGTTGTAATCTTCTCTGCTTCAAATTGTTTTTTGCAAGGTATATCTTCTGTTACTGCTTTATTTTTCTCTGTAGCAAAGTGCTTTTTGCAGGGTATATCTTCTGTGAAGTTATTACAAGTGGTGCTTTACAGGTTTTACTGTTTTATCTATTATTAGGCTAAGCGTTCGTGGCTACTGCATTTGTTGTTGGTTGATTGTTTCTGCTCTCACCTCCTTGTTTCTTTCGTCCGTGGTTTTTCTTTTTCGGCAGGGGAAGGACCTAGCCACCCACCCCCATCTCCAACCACCCCATGCTACACTCCTTTTATAGGGAAGCACAATCGTGACATTTTCTGTTGCAAAGCAGGAAGGGGAGGATCAGAGGGGTATCCACACAGTGATCTCATTTACAGGGGCAGAAGTAATTTAACTTGTTATAACAAGTTATATAAAAACAAACAACCAAAATAAAAAGTCAAACTTTCGCTTTCATTTTCCTCCTTCTAATTACTCTGACCAGGTTATAAACCCAGCAACTAATCTGGAATGGATATTATTAGCTGCAGGTACTGCGGAACACTTTTCAAAAGGGCAGTAATACAGGATTTAGGACATTGTCCTACATGTTGGACAATAGGATATCTAAGGGCTCAGCTCCAGGCAGCATGGGCAGAGATTGTGCACCTCAAATCACATATTCAGGAGGAAATATATTATCAGAACCACCCACCATTTCCCCAACATCCAACTGAAGCACCTCAACCGCGGAGGGTAGTTGGTCCGGTAGGTTGGCAGGTGGTTAGGAGGGGCAAATTGGGTGCCCCATCACTCAGTGATCTCCAATGTATCACCTCCACAAACCATATTAAAACTACAAACAGGTATCTGCCTCTATCTCCGAAATCAAATAAAGGGGCAGAGGACACTGCAGTACAGGACACTGTTACACAGAAGCTAGCACAACGAAACTCGCCCAAAACAGGGACCAAAACAAAAAAAAAAAAAAGGAAATCCAAACACTTCTGATCATAGGAGATTCCATGATTCGGGGAGTTGATATCTACCTCCAGCAGGGGGTAATGATCAGATGTCTCCCAGGTACATCAGCATGGAGAGACACTGACTGCAATGCTAAAACTGTGCAGGAAGCAGGAGAAAACATTGATGTCCTGGTACATATAGGGACTAATGATCTCAACAGTCGGTTAGTTGTGGAGACCTAGGAACACCTGACCAGGCTGGGAGACACACTGTCATCCATTTCATCCAGCATCTCTTTCTCTGAGATCCTGGTGATCTGTGAGAGGGGGCAGATGGACAGAAGGTCAGAGAAGGGGAGATAAACATGTGGCTCAAGGGCTGGTGCCAGGAAAAAGGACACACATTTGTAGATAACTGGCAACAGTTTTGGGAGCGAACATTTTTTAAATTTGATGGACTGCATCTGACGAAGGAGGGAGTCAGTGCATTGGGGCAAAAGTTTGACGTCTTTGCAGAATATTTAAGCTAGCAAATGGGGAGGGGGTGCAGCACCCAATACATCAAACGGGAAGAACACCCCTCCCCCCTCAGCTGGTGATCAAACAGGAGTTCAGCATGTTTATACTTCATTTGCATCACCAGGTAAGGAAAAAGTCCAGCTCCCCATACGATGCACAGGGGAAACGCTGGACCTCACCGAACAACTAACACACTGAAATCGGGCCAATGGAAAATCATGTACACAAATGCCCGCAGTCTGGGAAACAAGATACCAGACTTGCAGGCAACAATGTCAGAGGTTAAACTGGACATAGTAGTCATTAGCGAGACATGGTTCACCAGCAACCACACTTGGGAGACTTCAGTACTCGGCTATGTACTGTTCAGAAGAGATCGAGGTGTGAAAAGGGGGGAGGGAGTGGCCATTTATGTCAATGAAGATATCAAAGCTACAGAAATTCAGAACACACATAAGGAGCCAGAAGAACTGTGGGTCACCCTGGAAACAGGAAATGGGACAGCCATATGAACTGGGGTTGTCTACAGGCCTCCAGACTGAGGAAGGACATAAACACATTACTGTTAGAAGATATACAAAACATGACAGCTAAAGGGGAGGTTCTGATAATGGGAGACTTCAACATGCCAGAAGCAGATTGGTCAATACCAGCAGGAACATCCACCAGAACTAGACACATGATGGATTCTCTGCAGGGGGAGGGCCTCAAACAACTGGTACAACAACCCACAAGACAGCACTATCCTAGATCTAGTACTGACTAACGGGGAAAAGATCACAGATCTCCAGGTAGAAGGTCACCTGGGGGCCAGTGACCATCACATGGTACGGTTCAATTTGGCTACTAGAACTAAATCATCTCATTCCAAGGCAAAAATATGGGACTTCAGAGGAGCTGACTTTGATAAGATGGCCAACAGAGTTAAGCTAGCACTGGCAAGAAGAAATACAGGTGAGGGGGTATAGGCAAAGTGGGCAGGCATTAAGGATTCAATACTTGAAGCAACAGCCCATTGTGTTAGAGAGAAAAGCAAGAGCAAAAGAAGGAGGAAACCACTTTGGTTCTCAAAAACAGCAGCAGAAATGGTCAGAGCCAAAATATAAAATATAAGAGAACTCAGTGGGATGAAGATAGGGAGGCATACCAAACTTCCCTAAGGGAAGTAGGAAAGGCACTAAGGCAGGCAAAGGCTCAAATCAAGGAAACACTAGCACAAACAGTAAGAGAAGGGGACAAGACTTTCTATAGATACATTAGTGAAAGGAGAAAGTCCAGAGGGGGTATTGCTAAGATCAAAGGGGATAAGGGGGAGCGTGTGGAGCAGCACCAAAGAACAACATATATCCTAAATAGATACTTCTGCTCAGTAGTTACTGAGGAGAAGGTAGGGCAGGGCCCACAGCTCAGCACCATGGACACAGGGGGGAGGGAGGTGTGCACTAGTCCCTTCACAAAAGAAAGGTTCCTACAAGAGCTCACTAAGCTCAGAGTGGACAAGGCAATGGGACCTGATGGCATACATCCCAGGGTGCTAAAGGAACCAAGGGTGGAACTAGCAGAGCCATTATCAGAACTGTTTAGTGAGTCTCTGAGCACAGGAGAGGTCCCAGAAGACTGGAGAAGGGCTCATGTGATCCTGCTCCACAAGCGTGGTAGCAGGGAGGAGGCAGGGAACTACAGACCAGTCAGTCTTACCTCAGTAGTGGGCAAGATTATGGAGGCACTTCTTATGGAAAGGATAGTGCAACACCTGGAATCCATAGGAGCACAGGATCCAAGACAGCATGGGTTTACAACAGGAAGGTCCTGTCAAACTAATCTCAGATTTCTTTGACTGGGTAGCCAGAGTGGTGGACCAAAGGGGAGCAGTTGATGTTGCCTACCTTGACTTCAGCAAAGCTTTCAATCCTGTTCCACATAGAAGATTGATTAATAAGCTGGGTAGGCTCAGGGTGGGTCAGAAGTTGATCAACTGGGTGGCAAACTGGTTGGTGGGCAGAAAACAGAGAGTGGTGGTAAACGGTATACAGCCAGAAGAGATGCAAGTCACAAGTGGGGTACATCAGGGATCAGTCCTGGGGCCAGTCCTCTTCAATATCTTCATCAGTGACATTGCAGATGGACTGGAGGGTAAGGTTTGTTTGTTTTCAGAGGACACCAAGATCTGCAACAGAGCAGACAATCCAGATAGGGTGGGCAGAATGAGAAGAGTTCTGGATAAACTGGCAAAATGGTTGGAAGAGTGGCAACTGGGGTTTATGCAAAGAAGTGCAAGATCATTCACATAGGGAAGAAAAACCCTGAAGCCACCTATAGGTTGGGAGGGGAGTTGCTAGCCATCACAAGAGAAGAAAGAGACTTGGGCATTATCATCACACATGACCTGAAATCATCCAAGCAGACCACTAAAGCAGTAGGTAAGGCTAGAGGGATGTTGGAGTATATTAGTAGGGGTATCACAAGTCTTAAGAGGGAGGTAATAATCCCTCTTTAAAAGACACTGGTTAGGCACCATCTGGAGCACTGCGTGCAGTACTGGAGGCCGCACCTGCACAAGGACATTAATAAAATGGAGGCAGTCCAGAGAAAGGCAACCCAAAATGGTCCAAGGACTGCATTAGAAAACATATGAGGACAGATTAATGGAGCTCAATATGTATACCCTAGAGCAAAGGAGGGAGAGAGGTGATATGATCAAAACATTGAAACTTCTTAAGGGAATTAACTAGGTGAAGAGTCTAACATGTTTCAATATAAGGAAAATAGCAGGACAAGAGGACACATTATGAGATTAGAGGGAGTTCGATTAAGGGGTAATGTGAGGAAGTTCTTTTTCCCAGAAAGGGTGGAGGATGCATGGAACGGCCTACCTCAGGAAGTGGTGGATATGAATACAGTGCAGGGCTTCAAACAGGCATATGATAGGCATAAGGGAGCAATACAGATGAGCATGAATAGATAGGCCATTGACAGAGTACAAGCCTATGGCACATTCATAAGGTAGAAATAATGGGCAGACTGGATGGGCCTTGTGGTCCTTGTCTGTAGTCAACTTCTATGTTTCTATGTTTCTAAAATACTCTTTTATATAATGTTTTTAGATTTGACTCTAAGCTGCAGCACAAGCTCTGCTCCCTAAGTCTCTCTCAAACACACTACACTCACAGAACGAGAGAACTAGCTTCTCATTGGCTGTTCAGCAACATGTAATCTCATATCCCATGGTTCATTGCAAACTTCGACTCTTATGCTGAACTTCGATGGTGAAGTTCAAGCTTTGCAGATCTGGGACACCTGTACCATTGAATGTAACAGGAATCAAAGTTTTTGACTTCAAAATTTTGTGAATCCACCCAAAAATGCTTCAAAGTGGGACTTTGCAGGGCAGAAAACTTTGCAGAATAGTCAAAATCCGTGAAATTTTAGGCGGAGTGAATTTTAACAACTTTGCACACCCCCTAGTTGAGGGGGAGGACATAATGTACTGTTTCAGGACATGGATACAGCATACGCTACTGGAGGACCTGGGAGTTGAGCCTGTAGATATAATCTGAGGGTACAGAGTAAACCCTCAAGGGGCATAACAGAGCAGCATTTCCCAAGAACCATATTGCTGGTCACTAAAGGCATGAGACCTGGTACCTGTTACCTCAGTGGCAAAACATAATGTTCCTGTTACTATTAATGAGATGGAAATAAACATGTTCCCAGATTGGTAATTTGCCACACGATCTACGAGGAAAGTGTTTGACTCCATGCGACAACAGCTCCGAGGGCTAGGATTAGTCCGTTCACTTCTGGCCCCAACAAGACTGTGGATCACTTATGGTGGATGCACCTATTAGTTTAATAACCCTAAAGAAGCACAAAAAAGAGTTGACAAAATTGCAGAGGCGTTTAATAGAGCTTTACCACCAAACCAAATAGAGGGAGATTCATCGGTAGAGAATGAGAAAACCTTGGGATGATATTGAACAGTACTGACTTTTCAGTATCTTCTATATCTTTATGAGGTCTTGATCTACATTACCCCTATCATTTTTAGCTTGTTGAACCAAACCTGGGTTGCAGTAAATGTTTTATGCTTTCGAATGTATACTGAGCCAGACTGCATGTTCCAGTGGGGTAGATAATCAGAAGCAATGTATACACAGTTGAGGAGTTTTCCACCTCGTGGCAGTCGGGATGATGGGGGTACTATTTTTCTGGCAGAGGGATCTTTGGCACGAGTTACTTTCTGAACAGGTACTGTCACTCACAATCTGACTCTACATTCATGCTGGCTGGGTTTCCTTCGATATGACTGACTGATTTCTACAAGGTAAGAGCGGAGGTGCAGGTGAACTGTTCTACTCCTAAAATATTAAGCTTGAAAATACATATGCTTAGACTAAATTTGGCTCTGCTTTGCATTTATCAAAGTTATCCTTACGGTTATGTTGTTAATATTCTGTGTGCTGTTGCTTACTGCTAAAGATGTTTTTAAGCATGGGAGAATGTTCTGTAAACTCGCAGCTGCTCTGTGAAGAACAGGTTATAGTGCTACATTTTCTTTTATATGTGTCCTTCTATGTGGAAATGTTAACTGTTAGAGTCACTTCTACCAATGTTCTTCAGATTCATGATACTAGACATTTCCACAGGTCATAGTATGGTTGGCACACTTGTAAAGACACTGATTAGTTTATTATGTCAGATATCCCTTAAAAGTTGTATCAGATTACTTTGATATTATACTGATGCTAACATGTACTTGTGATAGCATGTAATTTGTATGTTTGTACTTATGTCTGTATATCTAAGACTGTACTTTCTATTTGGCATGCTTCTTTTTAAATTGAATTAAACATATGTTAAAAAAAAAATGTTCAGCAGCTGTGAGAGCCACACCTCCCATCTTTGTTATCAGTGGCCATCAGTCAGTTCCATTTACAATAGCGTTTGCTGCAAACTGCAGGAGAGGCATCCTCTGTGATGGCTTTCAGTCACTATTCTGCTTTCCATCCGCCCTAACTCCTTGTTCCAGTGAACAACTTGGGATCATGCATGACCCAATGGAGTTGCCTCTATTTCCCCTGCTGCTTTTCTCTGTTGTCCAGCAACTCCCACTTCATCATTTGTCCCATTCTTGCAAAAACAGCTGCATAGAGGAGCCCCTCTTTCTGGCCCCAATTTGGCATTCAAGAAAAGCCGCATGGAGTGGCTCCTCACTTCAGCACCAGTTAGGCCTACAAGGACAATCACACCAAGTGACTCCTCTGTCTAACTCCCACTGGGCTTGCGATCTTAGTTGCACAGAGCAGCTCCTCACTCTTGTGCTGATCAGGCCAACAAACAAAGCTGCATGGAGAGGCTTCCATGTCTGACCCATGTAGTGCAGTGACGAGAATGCTGCTGACATGTGTTGGGATGGGTTGAGCGGAGTCACCACTATCTCTCAAAATGTGTCACAATCCATCAGGTGGAAGGTTGGCAATGCTGCTGGTGTGTGTGTGTGTGTGTGTGTGTGTGTGTGTGTCCCAAAACACCTCTGAACACAGCCTCATGGAGCTGTTCCTCAAGCACAGCAGCAAGTAGTGCCTGCACTCTCAGTTCTCAACAGGACTACAAGCACAGGACATCAAGTGGCTCCTCTTGCTTGGATCAGGCCTCCATCTCCTATTTTCTGAGCCAATAGTCTATGGCATTTAATGACTCTAGCCTCCAATTCCCTCTCCAGGTTGTTGCCAGTAGACCTTAAAATCTAGTGGCTCTCTTGTTTCTGTCTAAAAAGGTAGCACTGGAGACTACAATCAGGAGCCATGGCAAAAAAGGTGCAACACAGAAAAACACTGAAGCCAGACTAACTAATAAAGGTTGCTGATAAACCAACTGATTTGGAAGAGATAAAAAAGCTTTATTAAAGGGGCATATACCAGGCCATAGTACCTTTTCACCACCACCAACATTTTGCATCAGAACTTACTCTTTGTCCAAATGTTGGTGGCGGTGGTGGGGAGATGCTATTGCCTGGTATGTGTCCGTTTTAATAAAGCTTTTTTTTATCTCTTCCAGATGATTTGGTTTATCAGCAGCCTTTATTACTTAGACCAGCTTCATGGTTTTTCTGTGTCCCCCTCTTTCTCCTTTGGCCAATAGTTGCAGTTCCCTTTTGACTAGGGGACTCCTCCTCCTCCTCCTCCTAACTGTGCTAACCCATTGCAAGCAGTCCCTAGTCTCTAGCATCCCCTATCAATGTCCCTGCCCATTTCCAAACAGTCCTTGGTGTCTAGCAACCTCCTGGCCCTCCTGACCCATTGCAAGCAGTCCCAGGTGTACTGCAGGCCCAAGTTCCCTCCCTTGCTTAGGAGTGGATGCAAGGATGAGACATGCACAGCCAGGCTTGGGCATTCCACTGTGAGCAACAGTGGTAACAGAACCAGGAGAGGTGAGATGCAGAGCCTCAGGGCTGAAAAAAAAAACAACCTTTGCAGGGACAAGGTGAGTGGGATTGGTAACAGGCAAAGGCACATCGTGAGTTGGGGGGGGAGACACCCAGATGAAATGAAGTTCATCAACTTATGAACTTTGATAAAAGTTCATAAACTGTTCAGGAACATCCATTAAAGTTCCCCAACTGTTCTTTAATTAAGTTCATGAACCAAGTTCATGATCTGTTCATCAAAGCAGAGTTCATGAAGCTGCTAAACCATTAAAAGACAATGCGTAACTGGGATGAAATGAATCTGAATAAATTAATTGGATGTACTGTTTCTTTCTGTAAGAGTCATACAGTAAAGCATCACAAAATCAGAACTTTTTCAGTTTAGGAATGAAAAACCTATACTCTAATGCTATTAACTAGTTGGGTACCCAAAGGGCTGGCAGTATAGCCTAAACATTGTTTACTTATCTAGTGACTAATCTATTGTCTAAGGTACCCTCTACGTGAATCCTAAGTCTATCACTATTATGTCTGTTATCTCTCATCCAAATGTTTACTGTATTCTGAACCTGATCAACTTACTGTATGCTGTATGTACTTTTAATTAATGTGTGTAATTAACTCCGGGTCACCCCTGAAAAAGGGACCTTTGGTCTCATTGGGTTCACCCGGTTACCAAAATGCTATAAATAAATAAACAAACAAACAAACAAACATTGGAGTGACAAGCTGCGAATGAGCTTGGTACATCCAGCAGGCCTGGGTTTGATTCCCAAAACTTTCACTTGCATACTATGTGACACTAAGCAAGTCACTTAACCTACCCAGTGCTCCTGAGTCACCCCTGAAAACAGGTACTTATGCCTAGTGGGCCTTACCTGGTTTCCAAAAGATAAAAATAGGATTAACATTTAAACTCACCACATTTTAAGAGTTTCAGATTCTGTTGATATAAAAAGTGCTTGGGCCTCTTGATGTATAAAAGGGAGGTGAGCAGTGGTTCTACCTGAAAGACAAACTACAGAAAAAGTAAGTATACAGTACTTTAATATTTCCAAAATGCATGGTAAGATAAGCCACTCATTAGAAAATGTTGAGTTTGTTAAAAGAATTAAATGGTTATGCTTAGGCTGTCTGGAAAAACACATAAAAGTTGAATGGGTCTGCTTAGGGCAAAAATCTTTTAATACTAGAGCTAAAATAGGGTTGCCCAATGAAGTGACCAATATTATAAAAGCAGGGTATTTCTGGTCACCAAAAATATTGATGGACTTTGTCCATAAAAGTTTAGTGGAGGTGTTTCATAGACTTTTATTATCCTCTGTGTTAATAAACATTCATGGGCATATGAGTGTTATTTAATGCTCATGTACAATTCATGAACATTCATGAACAATTTGATGCACCCTTGATGATCCTTTATGAACTTTTCATGATCGTTTCAACTGGGGGTCACATGTTGAACTGAGACATAAGACTCATAATTAGCCAGCTCTTTATCCCAAAACAAGCTACAGTCCAGCAGACTGATTACAGAAAATGGTGCTGACGTGTGGTGGTGGAGATGGGGCTGACTAGGACAATAGCTGTATCCCAAAATGTGCCACAAGCGAACAGATGGAAGGTAGATGATGTTACTGATGTGTGTTTTGGGGGAGGATGTCTTGGACCATCACTGTACCCTAGAATTCTCTGCAGTGCAGGCAATGCAGTTGGCAAAATGCTGCCGATGTGTGTGAGGGCTAAATGGGACCAGTCTTGTATCATTAAATGCACTACAAGCCACAAGATGGATGTGTGTGTTGGGGGGGGGAGGCACCTATCAACCTCCAACCTAGCAAATCAGGGACAAGGCTTAAAAAATCAGGTATCAGTGACCTCAGGTACATATCTTTAAAAATGGTGATATCAGCTAAAAAAAACTGCCATAATGTATGGTATCGTGTGAAAAGCATTTCCTGAAGAACTAAACTATAACTAGTTATGCCATTATTTTCTGCTTTGGCAGCAGCAGGAGAAAACCAGGAGAAGCCCTCACTGAGAAGTCCAGGCCTCTAGGAGGCTAGGGCTGGGATGAACCTGCTGGGCCTGGAGTGGTGGCAATGTTCCAGGTCTGGGACATGGCATAAACCCATGGGTCCTGGTCCCCAGATGGCTTGCCTGGGAAAAGAACAGACTGAATACCAGCACAGAAGGGGAGCAGAGATAGAGACCCTGAGGAGGAAGGAAGGGGGTCTGCAGAAGATACACCTGATAGACCACACGATGAAGCATCTAGGAATGTGGTCAACTAACTTTAGGAAGGAGTAATGGGGTAGGAATAGTGACGGAGAGAGTATATGGTACCTCCAAAAAATCCATCATGTTCTTTTTAGTGGAATCCTCTTCTTCCACAGCAAAGCCCATTGCATTCTCTATTTACTACATCTTAGTTTGGAAGATAGGGGTTTCAGAAGGAGATCTGAGTGTGTACACCACAGAATCCTCACTACAAGAAGATACAGCAGAGCTACAGCACGCTGCATATTGTTCTTTTCCATAACCTCCTCCTCTTTATAATCCTCCTCCATTATGAGGTCTGGATTATATTCATTCTCATCACTGATTTCCCTGTCAGAGACAGAAATTGATAACCTCAGTGGCAATGCCAGAGACCGCTGCTCAGGAGGTATTTGCTGTGAACCAGCCAATGATGTTGACAAGGCCTACAATGCAGGAACACCCATCGATGGCAGTACATGCTGCATAGGTAAACCTGGATGAATGCGCCATATCAAATCTAAAAATGACACCAGTACTGCCTGTGCATTGATGACATGTGGGCCAGTGGCCATGACCACCTGAGTCGATGACAGGCCTGAACCTATCGACGGTGGTGATGTACCGTCCGTAGCAAGTATGATAGTGCCTGAGCCAAGCCCTGCCCTTGGTATCTGGTTGACGGTCGGGGAAGGGGCGCTGGCATCACTGCTGCTGAGGTGGAACATGATAAAAAAGATAAAATACCTGCAGGTTGCAATGGGGACCTAGGCCTCACTGGGGAAGCAGATCTGTTTTTATTCTTATGTTTATGTTTGTGTCCCAATAACGACCGGTATTTTTCATGGTCTTTAGAATTTGACAACTGTGAGTTGCTTGATGGGGCCGGAGATGCTGCTTTCTGGCCCTGGGCTTTTTTCCATGCCAGTTAGAGTTTATTTTTTTGGTAAAAGGTTATCTGACACCATTCTTCTGTATCACCTGCTTGCTTGATTGAAGCCCTGGCAAATCTCAGAATTCCTGACATTGGAAGCGAGGCCAAAACAGCAGACACACTCTTCCTTATAAATCTTTTCTCCACACTCGTAGTGCTGAAACAACAGATTGGTTTCGGCAGCATGCAGAGGCAGATTAGTGATTACTTAGATATAAAATAATAAATGACAATGGCTAGTTAGTCAGCATTTCCACAGTAGGTCGATGGGCCACCCACTTTTATGTAGATGCTGTCACATGACATCATCATGGGCATCTCCTGGCTAGCAAAAGTTTCCATGTGATCCTAGCACTGACGTGGGTATAGTTCCAAAGGTGTGGCCTAAGGGAAGAGATACTGTACCTTCAAAGAAGATCTTGGTGATCCCTGGCCAGCCCCGTTTACATTATAGGGCCCCGGTAACCTTTGGCAGTGCAGGAGCTAAGGTGATTATGCATCAAATCCTTTCTCTTTAGGGAATTAAATCCCAAATTTAGGAATAAATAAGGATATTCTGAGGCAAAATCAGGGTCAGTTGAGAGGTATGGCGGGAGGGTTGATTGGGCCCAGTACTGTACCCCTAACTGCACTGCAGTCCAAAAGATGGAGATGAGAGAATGCTGCTGACACGTTGAATGTTCATAGGTTCATAAATTTGTTACAAGTCCATTCAGCCATATAGGCCATAAAGTGACTTGCCACTAACAGTGAATGTACAGTATTCTAACTTCTTTTCCCCCATGTAAGAGTCCAGATGATTTTTAAAGGATGCCATACTAGATGCCCCTACTACTGTCCTCGGTAGTACATTCCATGTACCCACAACCGTCTGGTTAAACCAGTTCTCTCTCCATGTAGTCTTATATAACTCTCCTTTCAATTGATACTGATGTCTTCCAACACCCCTATCAATCCTGTCTTTTTACTGAGACCAGTTCTTTTTATCATGTTCTGTTTCTCAAATGATGTTATCATTCATGGCCCTGTATACATAACATAAATCCCCTCTCACTTTATGGTATGACATTGAGTACAAACCCAGTTCCTTCAGTCTGTCCTTATAGGACAGCCCCTTTACTCTTCTTACTTCCCGGGTTAATCTCCTTTGAACTCTTTCTACCACGGCTGAACATTCTATACTTTGTGGGTTGCTAAAAGGGGAGCCATATTCAAGTACTGGCCTTACCATGGAGGTGTAGTGAGGGACCAAAACCTCCTCCCTTCTACTCCCTATGTTCCTGAGTATGTTTCCCAGTATTCTATTCACCCTGTTTACATAATCTTTGTTATGTTAATCAAAACTCAAGGTATCTGTGACTAGAACCCCAAGGTCTTTTTCACTGCCAGTTTTCTGTAATATCTTTTCATTTAACTTATATATAGCATTCCTATTATTTTTTCCCAAAGTGCATAACCTTGCATTTCACGTTGTTGAAGGCCAGTTCATGTTCATCTGCCCAAGTTTCCAACCTTTGTAGTTGCATTTGAAACTTTCTTACTGATTCTTTGTTATTAACTATAGCTCCTACTTTGCATTGTTTGCATATTTGCACAACCATGCTCTATCCTGTACCTGCATAATTGACACAAATATTCTGAATAAAATTGGGCCTAAAATTGATCCCTGAGGAACTCCACTAACCACCTTTCTCCAGTTGGACCAGTGTCCCGGATGCCTACCCTTTGCTCTCTTTGTTAACCAGGCTTTAATCCGGTCACCAAATTTTTGTTCATACCAATGCCCGGCAAGGTGCCCATCAGTTTTTTTATGAGAAACCAAATCAAGTGCCTTGGAATAGTCCAGATATATCACACCCTTCAGCATTCTGTTATCAAGGGCTTGACTCACAGGCTCAAAGAAGTTTAACAGATTTGTCACACAGGACATTTTCTCAGCAAACCCATGTTGTGTTATATCTACTCACCCCAATTGAAGCATATTTTCTTTAATACATTCCTTAATAAAACTTTCCATAATTTTTCCTAATACTGGAGTAATATTTATGGGGCGGTAATTGTCTACTTTTGTTTTGTCTCCAGTTTTAAATATGGGGGTTATATGTGCCTGTTTCCATTCAGTCAATACTTCCCCTGAGGTCAATGATAAATTATATAATATTGTTAAAGGGGCTGCCAGTTCTTCAGTCATTTCATTTAGGAAGTATGGATGAAAACCATCTGGCCCACAAGACCTATGTTTCTTAATTTCATAAACCTCCCATTCAAGGATACGATCTAGAGCAGGAGAGATCTGAGCTCTCTTTTCGTTTTTGGGCAGTTTTGTTCTTGTCAACTTGCTGAAATGCACTCAAGAAATGATTGTTAAATGTGTTGGCTATCTCTGTCTCATCTTCCATCATCTTATTCCCGTTTCTTATTTTAACTACATGCTTCTGTCCTCGCCTAAGGCTACCCACATAACTGTAAAACTGCTTACAGCTGTCCCTGTCTTAATTCAGCTTGTGCCTTTACCTTTATAATAACTGATTTACTCTGCTTTAACATTTTTTTAAACTTTTTTTGTTCTTTAGTGTCGGATTACTTCTAAATTTCATATATGCCCTGTTCTTTCTTTTAACTATCCTTTTCACTTAGTTCGTAAACCATTTAGGTTTTCTACCCTTTTTGTTGTACTTTCTAACCTCCAGCACATATCTCGTGATACAGTCATTCAGCTTATCTTTTATAATTGCCCATGTTTCAAGTAATGTATTATCCTTAAGCTCTTCTTCACATTTCCAGTCTCTTAGGATCTGTTTAATCCTTGTTACATTGGCCTTCTGTAGTTTCTGATAAGCATGTTGCCTGTATGCTTACTTACTTTCCTAGATATTTCAAAACTGATCATATTATGATCACTTGTACCAAGAGGATGAATTATGTTTATATTTTCCAGCTTATCTTCCATATTACTAAGGATCAGATCTAATATGTTAGTCCCTCTAGTGCCCTCTCTCACATACTGTTCCATATTATTAGTGACACAGAAATCAAGAAATCTATTCTCTCAGTATCCAGTCCCCCTTTTAGTATTTCAGTTAATCTTTGGGAAATTAAAATCCCTAGTAATATACAGTCACCTTAAATTCTTCCTTTTCTAATATTTCAAAGAAATTACTATTTTCTACATCACCTAGATTGGGGGAATGATAACATAAATCTATAATTAAGTGTCTTCCCAAACCATGAATTTTGATTCATATTTGTTAAACATCTGATTTTGTATCCGTGTCCTTTTTAACTTCTTGAGCTTTTAGGTGTGTAGCCACATATAGTGACACTCCTCCTTCTTTTTTTGTCAGTCCTTGTTTTCTGAAAGTAGTCATACTCTTGCATGCGGTCCACCCAATCCTCTGCATTCAACCAGGTTTCAATTATGTTGCATATGTCTATCTTCTCTTTCTGCATTACATATTTCAATTCATCTGTTTTATGCTTCAAACTTCTAGCGCTGACCAATAATATTCTGATATTACATTTTATCATATTAGTCTTTTTTCTCCTCACTTTATTTGGCAAATGATTTACCCTCTCCCTTGGTTTCTAGTTTAAATATTCCATTATATGTTTTTAAACATCATCCCCAATTCACTACTACCTTTTTGATAAGTGCAGACCACCTTTACTATACAAGTTGTGATTATAGTTAAATATCTCCAAGGTTTTAACACATTTTAATCCCAACATAAGGCACCATCTTCTCATTCAATTGTTGATTCTCATGATTTTTTTTGTTTATTTCCATACTAGGTCTTGGAATTGGTAGCATTTCTGAGAAGACTGCAATTCTGTTGTGCTCCCTTATACCCCTTTCTGGGCTTGGCCATTGGAGTAATGGCTGCTTAATCTTATCAGCTCTGCCTGACCAGAGTAACATCCGAGCTCTGGCATCGTGATCCTCAGACATCGAGATCCCCTCAGTGCTCTTAAATGTTTGAGTAACTCCCCTCCTACTGAGCAGTGACTGCATTTAGTGGATTCTGATGTGAGTTGTGTTCTCTGCAGCACCGGGCATCCAAGTATCATCTCAGGACAATAGGCCACATAGGCCGTATCTTATCTGCAGCCAGTCTGGTGGCCCATTGCAGTGATAGTTACACCCAGCCTCCCTGCGTATCAGACTGGGTGTGTGCAGCTTATTGGGAGTCACCAGAGGGGGGAACAACTTGCTCTTCATTTCTGCAGAATGTCTTTACAGTGCCTGCCTGTACAGCAAGCTCAGGGCATTCAGGCACTTACCCAACCAGCATCTATCGGTGACTCACTCCAGTACATCACGAGGATGCTGGAGGCCCTCCTAGTGTGGGTTAATGATATAATCCTGTCCCTCACTGGTACTGCAGCTGATGTCTGACAGCTACAGACAGAATGAATGTTTCAGAACAGCAGCTGGACACTTGTGAGCAACAACAGGTCAAACATTTGCATCATATCCTGCTACATGAAGAGCAGCTGGTGGCCCTGTAGGACAGAGCAGAAGACCAAGAGAACAGGGCCAGGTGCAATAATTTGCACATTATTGGGATACCAGAGGGGGCAGAAGGCCAATCTATGGAATGCTTTTTGAATGATAACCTCCCCATCATGCTGGAGGACAGGTGGAGGGGCCCTACGGGATGTGGAGAGGGCACACCGCATTGCAGGGCAGTGAGACAAGAACTCTCTAACTCCCAGGCCCATTGTCATCTATTTTCTGAGTTACACCACCGAAGAACGCATTTTAAGGGCAGCCAGAGACATGGGGGAGGTTTGCTGGCAAGGGTCCTCAGTCTCCTTCTATCATGACTTTGCTCAAGAGACTGCAGTGAAGAGGAGGTCCTTTGGCTCCTTAAAGAAATTCCTTTACCAACATAATTTTCAGTTCAGATTTCAGGGACATACCAGCCTGCATGTGTCCAAAGATGAGAGGGAGGTGGTAGCAGACCATCCTGCTGATCTTGAAAAGTGGTTGGGTAAGTTCTGGCCTGCTCTCCCAATCCCAACTACAAACCCCAGAAGGCTCTGGGAACCTAGCAAAGATTCAGTCACTAAAGGGAACCATCTGGAGGGCAGGAAGTTTCCAGAGGACTCATTTTCAGCTGGACATGTTACCTCACAATCTGGTCCCTTGTCCGCTCCGTATCTATGCTCGAGCACTACCTCCACCCATGGCTGCCTCTCAGTTCTCTTCCCTCAGCCACCCCTCTCTGCCTCCTCGACAATCTGGATCCACCTCATGGCAAAGGCAAAGAGCATGCAGCAGAACCCAGCTGCCCCAGGAACCTCTGTTTATCATTCCACCGGTAAAAATCTCCAGAGATGATAGCACTCCTGATCCCCCCGGGACCAGATCAGTAGTCAGGCATCACTGGATATGGAGACTGATGCTACTGTGGACTGGGTTGATTATCGTGACTCCTTGTTGGTTGAAGCGGCGGATACTTCCACTCCTTTGCAACCAGGCCAGATCTCCTATATGGTGGCTGTTTCCTCTGGTTCCATGAGCTCTCCTGGTACTCCCCAGCTCCTGCCAAGCAGGCCAAGGACCATCCAGCTAAATTGGGGACTTGTGTGCTTAGTGTTTGCTCTTTATATGTTCATATGCATTGAATGTTGCTCCCGGATTCCTTGTAATGAGGGGACCAGGCCTGTTTCATCCTGTTGCTGTGTTTGAGGGAGCTTGGTGCATGCCTTCAGCTTAAAGGGACCCAGTCAGACCCTTTCCTCAACTGCTGTGCCCCATTGCAAGATGGGCCAATTACACCTTGCTCATCCACTCTATGGTGGTGCACCTCTTCTCATCCCCTCCTGGATGCTCCTACCTGATCACTGTATTTGCTGCACAACCTGTTGTGGCATTGGCAATAGGGTCTTCCTGTGCCAGCCAATGGTTCCACTCTCATTGGGGTCATTCTTGCTGTGACCCCCCCTCAGTTATACCGATCAGCGGCCAGCATGCAGGATCATATTAGTAGGAGGAGTAACCTCATCTCTCCTTGCCAACTTAGCCTGCAATTCCTCTCCCTTTCAGTACCCCTCATTTCTATCTTACCTCCCCCATCTCTCCCTTGATGTCCCGGTGCTCGACCTTGGGACTGTTACCTGTTTAGGGGGAGTCAAACCCGGTTGGTTCTAAGCTCTCCTCCTATTTTAGGCTTCGAGGGCCGGCGTAGCTGAGAGTACCTGTATCTAGGTACTTTCATTTGCATTAGCCTCAAATCCTATAATGTGTTCATGCCTGGTCACAGTTGTTCTAAATCATTAGTGTTTGGGCATTTTTTATTGCCCTTGTGTATACGTATTGCTATTGCTTGTTTATATACCTTATCTGTTTTCTCTCTTCTCCTGCTCTGTTTGCCTTTGACTCAGAGTTGTTGCATCTTTCCTCCTGCACACCGGCCTCTGCCGAGTTCTGGTGCCAAGTGTTCGTGCTTGGGTATATTTATTTATTTATTTATTTTATTTAGTTTTTGTTGATCCTCAGGAACCTCCTCTCTTATCCTATCTCCAGTCTGAGTAAGTATCATTTACATTTTCTTTCCCAGAGTGACTATCATGGGGAACCCCTCCACCTCAAGGATGATCCTAGTTTCATGGAACGTCAAAGGCCTCAACCACCCCATTAAGCACACGGAGGTGCTATACCACCTCAGATTCTTATGCATGGACATCGCCCTGTGGCAGGAGACACACGTTCTGAGTAGGGCGGTGCCCCGGCTGAGGAAATGTTGGGTGGGGGTGGTATACGCTAGCTCAGTGTCATCCAAATCCAAAGGTGTTGTCATCCTCATAGGCCAATCCTCCCCATGGGGTGTCGATGAATCTCAGAAGGACTCACAGGGCAGGTAGGCGTTTGTTAAGCTTTCTTCTCCAGGTGGGCAAGCTGTTATTGGCAATGTGTATGCTCCTAATGAGGATCATTCTGAATTCTTTCCTGCGATCAGCCAAGCCAAATCCTCCCTGATCCCGGCTGGCACGACTATCCCAATCATTTTGGCGAAGACTTCAATCTTGTGATGGACACCTTTTGAACAAGTCAAAGCCCACCTCCGACCAATCCAAAGGCTCGGCAGTCCCACAGGACTTGTAGGGTGAGGGGACTTGCTGATATGAGGCGGCAGGACCACCCCACTGGGCGGGATTACACTTTTTATTCTCCTGCCCATACCTCCCAAAGTCATATCAACTATTGGCTAGCCAATGTAGTGATGGCCCAAGGGATCTTGGATAATAAAATAGGAAGTATCCTTATCTCGGACCATGCCCATGTTCTGACCACTTACACTCCATCAGGACAGCAACCTCAGGTACCCAGTGGAGATGTAATCTCCTACTCCTAAGAACCCTGATTTTGCTGGATGATCTCTCAAACAGCCCAGGATTACTTTGCTACCAATTCTGAGGTGAGGTCTCTCAGGCACAGTCTGAGAGGCCTTCAAGGTGGATCTTTGGGCGCATAATCACATCCTCAGCCCGAACAATAAAGCTCACAAGGTGGCTGGTGGCCCTCTCAAGCTGACCTGGTGTATTGGAGAACTAGTTTAAGGCCCCACGGCCCTTAGCAGAGACAACTCTCTTCACCGGGTCAGATAGTGGGACTGAAATATCAAAATACAATTCTGCACCAGAAGGCAGAATGGCTCCTTTGCAGGCTAAACATGTCTACTGGGATGAGGACTGGAAGAGCTGCAGACTTTTGGCTTTCAGGTTTCATAAACATCAAGCCTCCTCCCGCATTCATGCCCTCCAGGAGAAATTGGGAAGATAGTCCACGAACCCCAGAAAACAATAATACCATGCATTTCTTTTATGCTTCCTGTATCAGTCACAATCGTCCCTGTCATCCTCTCTGCTGAAACAGGAACTGGGCAAGTTTGCCAGGGCTTGGCCATCCAGCCCTAACTCCCACTCAGGCTGCCAAACTGGAGGCCTCAATTACTGGGGCTGAGATCAGTCAGACTCTCTCTCATAAGGCACTGGGAAAGCCCCAGCCCCAATGGCATGTCGGTTGAAATGTATTGCACCTTGGGAATCATATCACCTGTCCATAGCTCTTAACCCTTCCAGAGGTGCATGCAGCCAAATCCTTCCTCCTACTATGAGGGAAGCCCTTATTACTCTCCTCCCAAAGAAGTTGAATAATCCCCTAGATTGTGCAAATTTTCACCCCATCTCCCTCCTGTCAGTTGACATGAAGATATCAGCTAAAATCTTGGCCCCCAGAATGCTGGATGTTTTGCCTACCATTGTCCATCCGGCACAGGCAGGTTTTGTGAAAGGCAAATCTGGGGCTGACAACATCAGGCTGTTACTCAGCCTCAAATGGGTGGCATCCCAGTCAGCCCTGCCTATGACTGCTCTGGCCATTGATTTTACTAAAGCCTTTGAGTCTACAGAGTAGGACTACCTGCATGAGGTGCTTTAATTGTATGGTTTTGGTCCACAATTCCGGCAGTGGGTATCTGCTCTATATAGTTCTCCTGTTGCCCGAATCCTCACCAACACTACCATTGTGACCCCTTTCTCCTGTGAAGAGGGACTCATCAGGGATGCCCTCTATCCTCCCCCTCCTCTTTCTTGTGGCTTTAGACCCTCTGGTTCGGGCCTTTATAGCTTCAAACTCAATCTCTGGATTGGACATAGGTGGTACTCCTTACCTTGTGGCTGCCTATGCTGATGATCTACTTACTTTATCCCATCTCCAGTGAGCCCTCCCTGCAGTTTTATCTATCCTTCAAGATTTTGCTTCCATCTCAGGATTATGAGCCAACCAAAAAAAGATTATCCTTGCCCCACTCAATGGGACCTGCAGTAAACACTGTCTCAGTGTCGCTGAGCTGTCATGGGTGGAGCAGGGGTTTTCATACCTAGGTCTCTACATCCCTAATCGGTGGTCTGAGTTGTCATCTTCCAATTTCATTCCTCTTTTGACTCAACTAACTTCTGAAGTGGAAAGATGGCCCAAACTTCAGTTATCTTTACCTGGAAGAGTCGCAGCAGTGTGCATGCTACTCCTACCGTGGGTTGTGTATCTCTTGACAATTTATCGGTCCACCATCCCCCAAATTGTTTGCTTCCACTCGTCAACTTATGGCTCACTACCTCTAGGATGGTAAGAC
This sequence comes from Neoceratodus forsteri, assembly GCA_016271365.2. Lineage (NCBI taxonomy): Eukaryota > Metazoa > Chordata > Ceratodontiformes > Ceratodontidae > Neoceratodus > Neoceratodus forsteri. The sequence continues at coordinate 284,384,648 of CM057455.1, read as the reverse complement.
ACTGAGGTGGGTAAGCACAAACTGAGAGCTCATTGGTCTCGTGAGTGGGATGGAGGATGCTTAGTTCAAAGGCTACCACCTAGCCTGCATGACCAATTCTGCCTCTCAGTGGTTTGTGCCCGGAGTACATTGTGAGTCGCCATGGGTACAACTGGAGTCCAGTCTGCAAAGATTCTACTCTGGACATGCTCCTTAACCCAGAAAGCAAGATTAGCCAATCTCTGTCTCCTATCATTTTGAGACTTGACGAGCATGGCTGTCGCCTGTATCTTTCACATACTCCTCGGGTGGCCTGAGCACCCCCAGCAGAACTCCCCTCTGGCGCAATAAGCTCCTTACAGTAGGTGGCCTGCCCATCAATTGGCCTACTTGGGAATCCCGGGGCATCCACTGGGTGCAGGATATTTGCCTACCTGACTCTGAGGTCTTGCTCTCCTTTGAACAACTGCAATTGAAATTTCAGCTCCCTTCTAAGGATTTTTGGCAGTACCTCCAGGTGCACAGTGCCATCCATGATTGCTCATCTCATTACAAAGTTGACAGCAAATGGAGATGGCTGGTGTCCATACATAAATCCCCAAGCCTCCGTGATTTAATTGGTCACTTTTATAGGACTTATAGAGATGCCCAGCCAGATCCGTCTTCCTCCAGCAGACTGAAATGGATAACCAATCTTAATATTGTAATCTTGGAGGATTCATGGGCACAATACCTAAAGGATATGCATAACCTCTATAAGGATACCAAGAGTCGTTTTCTCCAGCTTAAGGTGCTACTCCTCTGGTATCATACTCCCGCGGTCCTTCAGTCCTGTGGCCTGTTGGTACACTTCAACTGCTGTCACTGCTTCCAGCCTGATGCCCATCTGCTGCACGTTCTATGGACATGCCTCCACCTTTTGCCCTTTTGGACTTTGGTGGCCTCGGAAAGTTCCAAATTGCTGGGCTCTCCTGTATCACTGGAAGACCCGAAGCTCTTGCTGGGTGATTCCTCCTTGTTGGGGTCAATTTCTGTACCACATCGTTAATGGCTGATGTTAGCCCTTTGGAGGCTAAACGGCTCCTGTTCATGCACTGTGGCCAGGTGGCCCTGCCTACCTGTGCAGCCTGGCATGCAGCCTTAGCTCATCTATTCCTGCTGAGCGCTCTCCTTTGCTTACCATGGTCAAATGGAGCAGTACATGGCTAGATGGGAAGCCTATTTGCATTCATCGCTTGTAAACCCTCCCTACTGTTATCCTCCTATGTGAACTCTTAGCACCTCTACTAGTTTATTTGCTCTCTGCAACTTTGCTCTACTCCTATATTTCTCTTTTGGTGGAGAATAGTTATCTATGTTTTACTAGTTAAGGCATGACTGATGTAATTTGGATTACATTAATTGCTTTGTATACTCCCTGTTTGGTTACTTGGACATACAATATATATATATATATATATATATATATATATTTATAAAATGGGTAGAAATTGTTGCTCTTTTATTGGATGAGCACCACCACATGACCATGTATATCAGAGCGCGACTGCACACCTGCACTTTTACTCCCCAAGACAATTTTGACATTTTTAAGATAGATAAACCACTCTGAGGTGTGCGGTCACGCTCTGATATGCACGCCTTCAGTGGTTGACGATTTGGCCTGGGCGCCCTCGGCGCACAACACACACCAAGGAGTGCGATATCAGTGCGCCACCACACGCCAGAGTGGTTTATCCATTACATGCATATATATATATATATATATATATATCTATATATATTATATAGATATATATGTATGGTGTGTGCTGCTTTAAAATTCAATAAAATCATTCTATGATTAAAAAATACCTTTCTATTTGCATATATTCCAGAATTATTTGTTTTTTCTAGTTTGCAGCATGTTATTACTTCCTGCATGAATCAACACCAATGGCATGTCATTGTCTTTCTTTACTATTTCGTTACCAATCTGTTTATATCTGTTAATCTTGCCCTAGAAAAATAAGAATTTGTCACCCTTTCTTTATTGATTCTAGTAGTGTAAGTGTCAATATATTTAATGATAGAATCCTAATATAAATATTCTGTCTCTTATGTCATTTGGCACCCACCAATATTCATATCCTCATTATTCTCTTGTTGCTCACTGAGCACCTGAGTTTCTTAACCACTCTCCCATTGGCCATTACTTGGGACTTCCCTCAATATATCATCTTGAGTCACGTTACTCGGTCCTGCCTCACTTACTTCCTGAGGTTCGTCATAAACTCCTCCATTTGCCAGAGCACTAATTACTTCATTTTGTTAACTTCATTAGTTAATTGGTGCTTAGTCTCTTCTCCTAATAAGGCATCATTTGTCTGATTTGGATTTTCAGTTCAACTTTTATTATTCTTAAGAGTTCATATTTATTTGATATTAAAATGTGAAACTCCATCGCCTCTTCTTCCTTTTTTTTTTACATGTGCCATCTTGAACTACTACAACTCCATCATTATCCACACTATCTCTGTCTCTTTTTGATTAGAGTCCATGTTTGTTACCACGTTCCCCTTCACCTTGTCATTTGATTTTAATTTTATACATTTAAATTCCATCTCTAGACCTGCAATTTGGATTTCAGTATCTTTAACCGCTACATTGCTTACAAATAAATTCTTTCTCAGTGTTGAATGCTGTACTAAACTTACTACATTGCCTACATTTCACTCCAAGTTCTCCACTTTTTAGCCTGAAAAATATGTATCCATCTTTGTAAACTTGCCTGCTGCTTGCACCAGTAGGCAGAGTTCTTACCTTATGCACTACAGCTGTGTGGAGGGGTGATGACTTAGACCTGCACTGTATCTCAAAACACTGTACAATCCAGGAAATGAAGCTGAGAGGATGCTGCTGATAGTGTGTGTGTGTGTGTGTGTGTGTGTGTGTGTGTGTGTGTCTGTATGTGTGTGTGTGTGTGTGTGTGTGTGTGTCTGTGGTTACTAGATCGTATGGAAAGAATTATACTTTGTCCATGTTTGTGTGCAACTGAATGCCATTGTATCAAGACCAGGTAGCTCTCAGTCAGGCATAAAATGACAGAATGAGGGCTAACATTTAGCATTGAATATCTAAACTTGAGAATATATGAGATAAACATTTAAATATTACACAACGCTGGATGGGTTTTCAGTTTCTTGATGTAGGATGATTTTTCTTTTTGCTTTAGAAAATAGCACGTTTAGTTTAGTGACTGGGGAGTGATGCTAGAGGCATGTCCAGTTGCTGTTAGAACACTGTGGTACAAAAACATTTAGTGACCTTTGAAATGTGACACAACAGCATGTTTGAACACATGGATTTTCATCCACAGTAGACCTATAATATTTATGTATTGCATGTTCTTTACTCCACTGTACTGTACATGTTGGCATGTTTTGGCCCCCGGACATCCTTGAAAGTGTGTATGCTCAAGAAGGCGAACAGAAAGCTGGGGTGCATAGGAAGGAATCAGCAGCAGAAGCCAAAAAGTGATCCTTCCATTATGCAGATCATTGGAGAGACCACACCTGGAGTGCTGCGCAAGGTTGTGGAGTTTGTACCTGCATTCGGACTGTGACAGAGTGGAAGCGGTACAGTGTAGGGCAACTAAAATGATCCACGGAATAGGGGGAAAAGTAGTACAAAGAGAAGCTGCAATACCATGACATGCTCACCATGGAGACTAGAAGGGAGACAGGGGGCATGATAGAAACTTACAAGTACCTGCATGAGGTAAACAAGGCAGCTTACAAAAATGTACTCATCTTAACTATGAATACAGGTACATGGAGAAATTCACTGAAACTGACTGGGGTGGGTTCAGGAGGGATATCTTTAAGTACTGTTTCACCAAAAGAGTGGTGGAAAGTGGAACAGACTGCCTTAAGACATGGTGAAGGCTGAAACTATGTGGGCATCAAGGTAGGGTGGGACAGACTTGTGGCCATAGTTAGAGGGTAGAGGGCAGAGGGGATGGGAGAGGGAGGGCCACTGGGGTCTACATAGGGTGGGTATGCTTGATGGGCCTCTGGGCCCTTTTCTGACATAATCAGTTTTTTTTTTCTATATGTAAGGACCTATTCAGTTACCAACAACTGAATAAATAAATTACAATTTAAACCACACACTAACACAAAGCAGACAACTGGGCACTCACCACCTCAATTAAAGTCGGACACCAACTGCTGTTTAAAGCTCTGTTGTAATTTTGTATTAATAGACAATCACATAAAACAGCAAAACATCCATGTTTTGCCTGCCTAATGCATTTTGGACAGAAGTTCTTTATCAAAGGCTAAGGCAGAATGACAAAATTCACAGTAATATAGGGCTGAGAGAGAGAGAGAGAGAGAGAAAGAGAGAGAGAAAGCAGCCAGAGCTTCCTCAAATCAAGGAGATTATTTACTAGACTACATTGAATTGAGTAATTACTTTTTGGACCTGTGTAAGTAACTAGTATTAATTCTCTGTTTTTGGGGTTGACTTTTCTTAGTTTAACTTTAATTTGCCAGGGAGGAACTGTAGCTGGAAGATATTTGCAGTCATTTGTGACTAGGCCTGTTACTTAACCACTATCAAAAGGTGTCTGTTAAGGGAGGAGCTGAAAGGGCCTGGTTGAACTGTGGATTTAAAACAGCACTTCTCTGTGGTCTCTGTCTGCTGAGACAGAGAGATAGAGAAAGCAGTCAGAGCTTCCTTAAATCAAGGAGGTTATTTACTAGATGACACTGAATTGAAGTATTACTTTTTGGACCTGTGTAAGTAACTAGTATTGATTCTCTGTTTTGGAGGTTGACCTTTCTTAGTTTAACTTTAATTTGCCAGGGAGGAACTGTAGCTGGGAGATATTTGCAGTCATTTGTGACTAGACCTGTTACTTAACCTCTCTCAAATAGGTGTCTAAAAGGAAGGAAGGCACTCCCCGGGGTGGAGGGTCAGAGTTGTAATCAATTGTTTCTGGAGGGCACAGGTTTACTCCACCTGCCCTGCCCCTCACCCCACCCACCCCAAGCACATCACTTCTTTTATAGCAGGGTTCTGACATCACTTCCCCAAAACTAACAACATACACCTGTTCATATGCTTAAAGGCATAGCACACTGAATAGGATGTAGAGACCCTCACAAGCTTGCACACACTAAAACAAGAATAAAAAAAAAGCATCTGTAACAGGAAGGGACACAGACATGTGGGGACTGGTGCAATTCTGGAGACTGCATTGCTGCCCCATTTGCAGGCACTTTTTTGGTCTGAGGGAGCAGGTTGTTCATGTCCATGCTGACTGGGCAAGGATATGGGAAACCTGCTCCCCCACCCAGGGACCACCCAGGCCACTGCCACTACCTCAGAGGTTGCCAAGAAAGAGGAGTGATTGGACCATGGTGGGCTCAGGGAGGGTGAGGGTGGTGGAACAGAGGCACACCCCTCCAGTTGTGCCTCTCCACAATCCATTCACCACTCTGGCAGAGCATGGTTTCTCTATGGAGGCACCCACAGTGGAGACCAAGGAGGATGCTGGAAACCTCCAAAATGGAGACCCACAGGAGGGTGGCACAGGACCCCACAATGGAAGGAAACAACTCCTGGTGGGGGACTCAGTTGTTAGGGGGTAGAACTGGGGGGGGAGGGGAAAGGGAGGTGAGGTGCCTGCCCAGCACCGTGGCTTGGAGGGGCAGGAAATGAATCCTCAGGATCATGGGAGCAGCTGCAAGGGGGAGTGAGCTGGATGTCATTATCCACCTAGGGACAAATGACCTGGCTGAGAATGGGATCAGAGCAGTACAACAGGAGTTTGTGGAGCTGGGGAGGGGCCTTAGACAAGTAGCACACATGGTAACTTTCTCAGAAGTGCTACCTGTCTATGGTACGGATGAGGCTAGGGTGCTCCACACCATGAGATTCAATGACTGGTTGACAAACTGGTGCAGAACTCAGGGATTTGGCTCATTGGGGACTGGGTCTCCACCTGGAGGGATGCAGGCCTGTACTGGTGCGATGGTCTGAATCTGTCCAGGAGGGAAATGGGATCTCTGGTGATAGGTTTAAATGCTTCATTGGAAAGCATTTAAACTAGCCAAGGGGAGGCACTGAAAGGGAGAAGGGAAATCCTAGCCTCCAAAAATCAGGTAGTTAGTGAGGTAAACACTGAGACAGAGCAGTCGATAGGGAGAAGGGCAGGGGCAAATGGAGAAAAAGACAAAAATAGTAAGGACAGGGATGGAGCAAAAAGAAATAAAGCCATACAAAAATGGAGGGTAATGAGTACCAATGCCCGGAGTCTAGGTAAAAAGCTCCTGGAAATGGTGGCCTTGATGGAAGAAGGATGCCTGGATATCATGGCGGGCACAGAAACATGGTACACAGAGAACCATAACTGGGATGTCAACATACCAGGGTACACAATCTACAAGAGGGACAGGGAGGGAAGAAGAGGAGGAGGAGTAGCTCTCTGTGTAAGGGAAAGGATCAAAGCAACAGAACTAAAGAGTAAACAGAGAGGAGAGGAGGCACTGTGGGTCACCCTGAGACTGGAAATTGCACCACAATCCGCACAGTGGTTGTATACAGACCACCATCTCAGCGAGGAAATGGACAAGGAATGATAGAAGGCATCCTTAGGATGGCAGAGAAAGGGTACATATTGTTGATGGTGGACCTGAACATGCCAGATGTTAACTGGAGCACCTTTGCTGCAGCCACATCCAAGAGCAGGGCCATTCTCGATGCCCTAGAGGGGTCATGCCTCAGACAGCTAGTTTTGGAACCTACTCAGGAGAGAGCAATTCTAGACCTCATACTCTCAAATGGGGATGGAGAGAGGATCTCTGATCTTGAAGTGGGTAGCCATCTGGGAACAAGCAACCACCAAACAGTGTGGTTCACGATAAGCTTAGCTGTAGAGTCAAGTCATACAAAAGTGAAGGTACTGGACTTCAGGAGGGCTGATTTTGTCAAAATGAGAGAGTACCTCAGAAAAGCACTAGCAAACAGGCAAGAAGGTGGGGAGGAGCAACAATGGGGAAACATCAAAACCGCCATCCCAGAGGCAACAAGACTTTGTGTGAAGCAAATAAACAAATCAAAATGAAAGAAAAACATATGGTTCTCAAAAGAAGTGGTGGGAAAGGTTAGGAAAGAAAGACAGCATTCAGGAAGTATAAGGAAACACAGAAGGAGCAGGACAGAGAACTGTACCAGTTAAAGCACAGGAAGGGAAGGCAGTCAGAATAGCAAAGGCCCAAACTGAGGAAAGATAGACAACTTGTTAAGAAGGGGATAAAACATTTTATAGGTACATTAGGGAGCAAAGAAAGACTAAGGCAGGGATACTGAGGCTGAATAAAGAGAAGGTGGTTTGGTAGAGAGCCACAGTGAAAAAGCAGGATACTGAACGAATACTTCTGCTCAGTATTCACAATGGAAAACAGGGGAGATACCTAATCCAGTCAATAAGCAATTCTGGATAGGGGGTTGATATTAGTCCTTTCACAGAAGAAAGGGTTCTGAAAGAACTCTTAAAACTGAAGGTGGATAAAGCAATAGGGCCTGATGGGATTCACCCCAGAATTCTAAAAGAACTAAGAGAAGAACTAGTAACATCACTGACTACCCTTTTTAATAAATCATGGGAGAATGGTTACCTGAGGACTGGAGAAGGAGGGCAGATGGATTTCTCTTCACAAAAGTGGGAGCAAGACAGAGGCAGGAAACTACAGATCTATCAGTTTGACCTCAGTGGTAGGAAAATGATGGAATCACTTCTGAAGAAAAGAATTGTTGAGTACCTAGAGGCCAGTGGGGCACCAAGGCAGCATGGATTCACAGCAGGAAGGTCATGTTAGGCAAATCTAATTGATTTCTTTGACTGGGTGATCAAAGTAATAGACAGGGAGGGGCTGTGGACATGGCCTACCTAGACTTTAGCAAGGCATTTGACACAGTCCCACACAAAAGATTAATAAACAAATTAGCTAGCCTGGGAGTGGGTCCCAGGGTGGTAGCCTGGGTAAAACACTGGCTGGACAACAGGACACAGAGGGTAATAGTAAATGGAGTCCACAGTGAAGAAAGGAGGGTTACTAGTGGGGAACCGCAGGGTTCTGAACTGGGGCCAGTCCTTTTTAATGTCTTTATAAGTGACATTGCAGAGGGACTGGAAGGAAAAGTATGGCTCTTTGCAAATGACACAAAGATCTGCAACAGGGTTGATATGCAAGTTGGGGTGGAAAGGATGAAAAGGGACTTGGCAAAGTTGGAGGAATGGTTAAATGTATGGCAGCTTAGATCCAACGCAAAGAAGTGCAAAGTAATGCACCTGGGAAACAAAAACTGAGGGGAAAAGTACACAATGGGGGGTGAGATACTGACAACAAAAGAAATGGAAAGGGACCTGGGGGTAGTCATATCAGATGACCTAAAGGTGGGCCAGCAATGTGAGCAGGCAGTAAGGAGGGTTAGGGGGATACTGAGATGCACAGGAAGAGGCATCACCAGTAAAAAACAGGAAGTTGTTTGCCCTCTGTACTGACAGTTGGTAAGACCACATCTGGTGTACTGTGTACAGTTCTGGAGACCCCATCTCCGCAAAGACATAGACAGTGTGGAGGCTATCCAGAGGAGGGCAACCAAAATGGTGCAGGTTTGCACCAGAAGACATTTGAAGAAAGACTAAAGGAGCTTAAGATGTATAGCCTCGAGGAAAGGAGGGAGAGGGAGGATATGATACAAACTTTCAAATACCTCAAGGGAATCAACAAAGCCCAAGAGGGTAGCATCTTTCAGAAAAAGAGATGTGCAAGAACAAGGGGGCACAATTTGAAGATAGAAGGGAGACAGCTCAGAGGTAATGTGAGGAAGTAGTTCTTCACAGAGAGGGTTGTAGATGCATGGAACAACCTTCCTGAGGAGGTCGTAGAGTTAAAAACAGTGGAGTGAATTCAAGAATGCATGGGACAGGCATAAGGCAATTCTAGTGGTAGGTAGGAGGAAGTAGGCTGTTGGTTAACTAGGATCTGCAGCTTATCCGTTAGGTAGGGAAATGGGCAGACTAGGTGGGCCAAGCAGTCCTTATCTGCTATCAAATTCTATGCTTCTATGTATGTTTCTATGAACAATGACATCACTATCATGAACAATTAACATTTTAAACTGATTGAACTAAAACAGTTGCAAAACATTCACCGTGACTTAATCATAAAGCACGAGAATGGAAGCACTGGAACTGCACAAACCAAAAACAGGAAAATCACGTAAACAAATAGGGGAAGGGGAGAGGAGAATGGATTGAAGAGAAGGCAAACCACGCAACATAAGTACGCAGACATCCTATATATACAATTTAGTCTAAAAGACTGACAAGAAGAATGTAACAAATATATAACTGACCCCATATATAAGGGTTCACAGTGAAAAAAAAGCCATGATCATGTAAACAATATTTTATCAATTGCCCAAGAATGGTCTTATATCAAAACCGATGTTGAGACCTGGTAATTTAGCTGCCTGTAATTCAAGGCCCAAAAGGCTTCTCTTAATAATAATAATATTTGTATCACGCCTTTCAAAAAATCAAGGCGTTGTAACATTAAAAAATAAAACAGAGTACTAAGATACCATTAAAATACGGATCACCATATAATTCATAACTTTGATAAAATCAGACAAGGTAGGCTAGGCGCCATAGCTGGGTTTTTAGGGCCTGTTTAAATCCCTCCACGGTCGCGCACTCCCGAAGCTGATGGGGTAGAGAATTCCAAAGGACTGGGTCCACATACATAAATGCATGGGCCCATGAAGATTTTAAGGATACCCTTAGAATCTCTAGCAATCCCTCATCAGCTGAGTGGAGCGATCGCCCGGGGCAGTAAGGAACCAAAAGCTCTTTCAGGTAGTCTGAGCCCTGTCCATGTAGGGCTTTATAAGTCAAAAGTCCGACTTTAAAGGTGATCCGCCACTGAACCGGCAGCCAGTGCAGTTCGCACAGCACTGGAGAGACATGACAAGTCCAGGGAGTTCCCGTCAACAGCTGGGCTGCAGCATTCTGCACCAGCTGCAAGTGGCATATATCAACCCAGGTAGCCCTAGGTAAAGGGAGTTGCAATAATCAAGGCACGAGGTCACAAAGGCGTGGACCAGCATAGGAAGATCACCAGATGGAACTAGATGCTTGACCCTGGAGATGTTCATCAAATGATAAAAAGAGGATTTGATGACTGCCGACACCTGCGATCGCAATGTCAGTCCATCGTCAAGAATCGTGCCCAGGTCTCGCACCCGTTCAGAGGTAAGAAGCTGGGAGCCTCCCAGGAAACGTCCCGAAGGCAAACCCACTTCTGACACCTATATCCAATGACCCGGGTCCACAACCATCACCTCAGTCTTTTCCGAGTTCAACTTCAGCCAGCTGGAATTCATCCAACTCTGGATTTCAGTGAGGCAGTTATTGAATACCACAAGAGCTCTATCCTGCTTGGTGTAAAGACAGGTAGAGCTGGTATCATCAGCATAGCAGTGAAACCTCAGCCCATACCATTTTACAATGTTCCAGGGCAGCACATACACTGTGAACAACATGGGGACAATACTGAACCTGAGGGGCCCCACATGACATAGACTGGGTTGGAGGAATAAATCCCACACCACCGCCTGAGTTCTGCCAGTGAGGAAAGATTTAAACCACCTGAGTACTGTACCAGACAGGCCACAGATGAACCTAAGGCATTCAAGAAGAACCCCATGGTCTACAGTGTCAAATGCTGATGAGAGATCAAGAAGAACCAAGATGGAATGTTTTTTCCTATCTCGCTCATCAGGAGATCATTGAGCACCGAGCCAGGCGAGTCTCGTACTATGCCTCTTTAGAAAACGAGATTGGAAAGGTTCATAGATGTCATGGATGTTAAAATGGTTCTCCAGTTGTAGAGCTGCTACTTTCAATCACCTGCCCCACAAAGGGAGGTTAGAGATTGGTCTGTAGTTAGCAGGGCAGCATGGGTCTAGAGAGCTTCCTTCAGGAGGGGTGTCACCACCGCCTCCTTCAGGGAGCTAGGAACTCACCAACTCAAGGGAGCACCAGACTGTCCATGCTAAGACCGGGCCAATGATATTGCAACAACCCATAATCAGGGTGGTTGTCCAGATCTAAACTACAGCACATAGGGTGCATACCCTGACAATCCGCACGACATCGATTTAACTCCAGCCGGTCAAGGTACTCCAGGAAAAGTGAGAGAAAGTGACCAAGCACCGATTGGTAACATCTCCTATACAATGTGCTGTTGGAGCCCCGCCCTGATGTCAGCCACCTTATCCGCAAAGAATTGAGAGAGCTCATCACACTCCACGTGTGGAAAGGCTCTTCGAATCTGCAGGCAGGCAGGCTGGGTTGCACAGTCTGTCTACAGTTCAAAAAAGCTGAGACGGTCAGTTCTGATAAGCCACAATCTCCCCGGACAGGAACTCTGCCTTCTTATGGGGAGATTACAGATTGATAGACTTGATAATGTTCTATCAATCTAAGATGGTTGGTCTCCAGGGCAGATTTCCACCTGCTCTAACCTTTGTCCTAGTCACCGCATCTCCCTCAAGGTCCCATCGAACCAAGAGGACTGAGGGCAAAGGGAGAGAGGACGAACATGGACAGGAGCAATAACGCCCAAAGCTGTAGAAATGGCCTTGTTGTAGGCCAATACCAAGACTTCTGGATTACTACTGGCCCCAGAAAGCGCCGATAGGTCAAGCACCGCTGCCAGGCCTTCAGCGCTTACATCCCATGAAGGGTGATACCTGACCCTCTCCACAGGGGTAGGCCTGTGGAGGGGGCATGGAAACTGAACCCAGTGATTGGACCATCAGACAGGTTCCACCCCCAAGTCAAAGGCTTCAATCCCCAGGAGGAACACTAGGTCAAGAGAGTGACCATGTTTGTGAGTAGCTGAGGTAACAATCTGTGTAAGGCCCAGTGATGTCATCAACTGGAAGAAGTGTTGTCCAAATTGTGAGAGTTCATCATCGACCCAGGCGTTGAAGTCGCCCAGGACCATCAGCCTGGGTGACTCAAATACCATGTCAATCATGAAGTCCACTACTTCCTAAAGGAAATGTTTCTCATCCCAGGATGGATGGTAGATGAGGGCAATCCTACAACCTACACCTGCAAATACAGTATACTCAAATGTTCCGGGCTCCTCAACTAGTACACTCGTGAGGCCCAGTTCAGTTAAGTACCGGATTATTGTAGTTATCACTCTCTAGGTTTCGTGCACACTATCTCTATAGCTCGGAAGGTAAAATGATGTGCTTCCCTGTCCATGGTTTCTAATATATGTGCCGCAGTGACATATGTATCATCACCTCTTTCAATAGCTCGAATGCGCTCCCCCACCCTAGCTTTAAAGCTCCTTGTTGTTTTTCCGGTGTAGAAGGCTTGACACGTGCATTCTGCTAGGTAGATTACACCACTGGTGTTACATGTTATGAGCTGTCTAATCTCATAACTACGCTTGAGTGTATACTCCAAATACTTTTCCAGTCACTATATCCTTACAATAAATGCATTTCTTACATGTGTAGCATCCTTTATTGTTTAACCAAGCACTGTTACTACTTTTCATGAAGTGACTGTGCTCTAATCTACTTCTAAGGGTGGGTGCTCTGCAGTAAGCCATTCTCAGAGGGTGTTGTGTGATGTCTTTCAAGCCTAAGTCACTAGTAAGGATGTGCCAATGTTTGTAAATAATAATCTCTAAGTATGGGGCACGTGTTGAAAAATTAATGACAAAATTAAATCTCACTGTGGTGTTCTCATTTTCAGGTTTATTTAATAACAACTGAGAATGATCTTTGGCACTGGCGTATTCTTTTGCTTAAGTAATTAACCTTCTGTTGTAACCCTTTTCTTCCAATTTAGTGCTTAAAATAGTGGTCTAATTCTGGAAATATGTTTATGTGCTACAGTTGCGTTAAGCCCTCAAGAACTGACCCTTAGGGATATTATTAACGGTGTGTCTTGGATAACAGCTTGAGGCTAAAAGCAAAGTGTTGCCATCCACTTCCTTTCTAAACAAATCTGTTTGTACAGTACCATCCTGCTGCTTGCTTATCAAATCTAAAAAAATTACAGGCATTCTATTAGCTGTACATGTGAATTTCAGATTGTTATTGGTATGGTGTAAATATCTGACAAATTCCTCAAATTCAAACAGATCACCCTTCCAAACCATAATTATATCATCAATATAATGACAGTATAATACCAATTTGTCAAACATGGGGTTAACATTAGAATCTAACACAACACAACACTATTTTCCTACATCCCAACATACAGATTGGCTAGTGAAGGAGCACTGGTTGCCCCCATAGCTGTACCTTTTGGGCCAGATATTCGAAACTTTGTGACGGGCAAAAAACTTTGTGCAGGTTTAGTGCAGGATTAGCGCTGGTCTGCTATATTAAAAAGGCCAAATAGCGCAGGCAAACTGCATTAGCACCAGGCAAAATTATAATGTATGCAAGGGGCAAACTGACATGAATACATGCGCAATGCTATATTCAGCGACTAGCGCCACGCAGAGTGGTTTTGCGAGACTTAGCGTGACACTTAGTGCGGTGCACATTACCGCCCAGGAAAAGCTTGTCTTAACCCTGGGCAATCAGCTTTGCGCGACACTATGGCTTTGCGCGGTGTTCGCATGGGTTTTATGCAGGTTTTGCTTGACCCTAACAAATAAATATGACACATAGACAAAGCCAAACATACAGGAAGCATGCTGCTAACTGATGGCATCACAATGCTGCCATCATCTGCCACCAGTCCCAGCCATGCCTGGCAGTAGGTGGTGACCCTGCCACCAGTGGACAGCATGGCAGTGTGGCCATACAGCACACACCTGTGGACCACACTCTGTGGACACCAACAGATGCCAGCACACACATGCAGCACTGTGGGCATGGAGGATGTTGAGGGAGAGTGATGGGTGGCAAGGTTGTGCCACAGACCAGGTGTGGCTACAAGGCTGGGACACATCATGCAGTGCATGGGCCAGTATTGGGAATACCCCAACACCAGTGTGCCTTTGATGATATATCCCCCGCCCCGACATACACCGACAGCTGTACACCGCCACAGCACACATAGCCAGACATGTATATGTCACTGTGAGCATCACATGCCAGAGGTGCAGCATCTGTGGGTCACACAACAGTGTAACAGTAATGTCCACTGTCAGTAAACACCTGCAGGTTGGGCTCTCACTGTGTATAGTGCAGTCATCATCACTGCCCTACACACCATAGGCACTGCTGTGTCACACACTACTGGCCCCTTGCTACTGTAGTGTCTGCTGTGCACTGTAGCAGACCTCAGTGTGACAGTTGCATGCAGTACCACCACCATCTGTGCCTATGCTGTGTTGTCCCAGTACAGCTGCAGGCAGCAGTGCATGTGGAAGCAGTGTTCAGAACTGTATAATAGTCCCCTGTTGTTTGCGCAGGCTAACATTATTTGCGCTGGTTTAGCTAGGGCTAAACAGTTAGCCCGGCGCAAACTGCATGCAAATCAGGGCATAATGAGACGCTAATCTGGATGTTTGTCCACAGACTACCTAAGCAGGCTCATTTGCATGTCACTTTTGAATATGGCAAAGTTTAGCACCGGGCAAACATATTTGCACCAGGCTAACGGTTTAGCCCTGTGCTAAACCCGTGCAAACGTGTTAGCACTGCGCAAACATGTTCGGGGAATATTTTGCAGTTTTGCACACTGTACTTTCACATATGCTGCTGCCTGCAGCTGTACTGGGTCCACGCATTTGCTGGCACACACATTGGCCACATAGTTCAACTCTACCTACCTTCACATTCCTGTGCACTGTGTTGCTGTTGTGGTTTGCACTTCCTGGTTGCCATATTCAGAGCTGTCTTATTCCAGGACTAAGTTTGCCCTGCACTCCCAGCCCAGTTTGCCCAGCCTCATTCCCATGCTATATTCAGAGTCTGTTTGCCCTGGGCTATTCCTTTTGAATATGGTTTGCTTTGTGCTCTGGGCTAAGTTTGCCCGCTGGGCAGTGCTAATTTAGCCCCAGGGCAAAGTTTTGAGTATCTGGTCCTCAGTCTGTAAAAACAGCTCTCTATTAAATGTGAAGATATCGCATTTCAATACATACTCCATAAGTTTTAAAAGAAAGTCAGTGGGTGGGTTAGAACCTGTGCCTCTCTGACTGAGAACAAACACTGCTGCATCTAATGCTCCTTTATGTGGTACAGTATGTTTGTGTAAAGTGCCTTGATGTCCATGGTAATTAAAATGTGTCTTGGTCAAAAGTTATATTTTGAAAGGCAATTTTTTCACAAACGGGTGAAAAGAATGAATCCACATATTATGAAAGTGGCTCTTTTAAAGATCCTATTCTGCTTACTATAGGATGTCCTGGTGGTTTGTCATAGGTTTTGTGGACATTTGGTAAAATGTAAAAAGTCTCTCCTATTGGTGCCTCAGTAATTAGAAAATCTTTTGTTTTTGCAGTAATATGACCTTGATCAAATGCAGCTGTTACTTTCTCATCAATAGCAAAAACTGCAGTTGGTGTCCGACTTTAATTGAGGTGGTGAGTGGCCGATTTTCTGCTTTGTTTTGGTCTGTTTTTATTGTGAGCACCACCAACCCAGTGTGAACCTTTTTTATGTTTTCAAGCCACACACTAAATAGGAATGGGAATTATGTGTGGATTTGCAGCTTTTTGCAATGTTCCTATTTATAGAAATAATACTCATGTATAAGCAGTAAAACATGACAGGGAGTTGAGTTGTCTGGGGTTTGCATGCCCAGGTATGTCATAAGGCATGAGGCACTTGTGCCGAGTGTCTTGCAACCTCAAGTGCATTAACCCCAGAGAACCAACAACCTGGAGTGTCTTGTTGTGCTTACAGTATAAAATCAGTAAACTGTGAAACAATTAGAAAAAACAAGCCAAGTTTTTTTTTATTACATGGCTGCCGTCTTTACTGACTTAGAACCTTCAATAACGTCCAAAAATAAAACAGCCTTAAATTAAAAAAAAAGGTTTTTTCCCTCATACTCCTCTTCTTACACACACATACACATTGAAAAAAAAATAAGTACCACAGTACTTACATCATCAATTGCTTGTGTTTCTTTGCTGACCATGAAAAATCCCCTTCCTAGCCATACCTGTGTACCTGGCTGGCAAATACTGTAGAATGGGAAATTAATGCATCTCGTTAATTTTGTGATTCGCTGTTTAGCGATTTATTAGCACACATCAATATCTACATAGTAAACTATCATGACCCACGATAGTATTATATACCCAGCAGCTAAACGTATACCACACAGGTCTAAAACCCCTTCAGACTTCACAGAGTTAAAATCAGCCGCTTTAAAACATATTGCCACAGCTGCCAGACAAGCACTCATCCTGCTCTCCCTAGTCATAAACATGGATGAGACGGGAGTAAATTTGGTCCCATGTTCACAATGAAACTCAGAGGAGACTGATGTTAAACAGGTGGGGGTGAGTGGCCTGGGAGACAAGTGTCATGCCTCCTTAGTGTTTGCATTTACATTATCCGGTCAATACCTCCCACCTCAAGTAATCTATCAAGGTCGAGCCAGCAACTGTCACCCAAACTTTACTTTTCCTTCTGACTGGTGTACAGTATTTCCCACTCAGATAGCCACTGGGCAAACATAGACATAATGGGTAGGATTCACAAAGAAGTTGCGCTGGGTGCATCGCAATCGCTCTGAAGCAGTACAGCACAACTGGAGATGTGCCGGTGCAACTTGAGATGCACCAGGGCACGCTGGATGCCATGAGTCACACAGGGGAGCAATTCAGAGCAAGTGGAGGAAGCCAGCAGGGCACGAGGGAGCAACCACATAGCTGGAACAATGAAGCCCACGGACACTAGAGCTGAGAACAACATGTTTATAAAAGTGTATCATCAGATAAAAAACTGTACAACTAAAAAGTAGAACAACGAACAACTAGAACAACACCAAAAAGAGAAAGGGAATGGCAGGGATGGGAAGGAGGACAGGAAGGGGACAGTAACAGTGAGCTACGTACAACAACTATATACACGGGATGGCCCCAGTAAGAGGCAGGAGGCCACTAGCAATGCTGTGCCCTGCCACACAACACCCTGGCATGGCCACGGAATGGAAGCCACAGCAGGATGCCCTGCAGGGCAGCCGACAGGCGCTGAACAGTCCTGGACAGTGTGCGCAGGGCTGCCTGGATGGCCACACAGATCAGTCAGTCCACGTCCACAGGGGCACCACCCCTAGCCACAGCATGGTGATCCTGGAGACCTACAGCAATGACAGACAGAACACACACTGAGGGCCTGAATGTGGACAACACCCCCCCCCAGCTGTAACCCACAGCAACTGAATGCAGCAATAGCAGAATGCAGCGCTCACTTGCCCCTGGAAGGGCACCAGGCCTGGCGCCCATGATCCTCTTCCTCCTCACCTCAACGGCATCTGCAGCCCTCTGCCTGGCATCTGGTCCTGCAAAACACAACAAACAGCACCATGAGCCACCACAGCGGTGCTAGACATGCACCACAACACCGACATGCAGAGGCAATGTATGGACAGCCAGACACTGCCACAGCACCCTCCTGCCAGCCTGTGTCCATGCAGCAGACAGTGGTAACCAGCCGTGAAGCCCCCGTGGCCTGCATGCAGACACAGCACTGCCTGTTGCCCCCCCATAGCACACATGATATAGCAAAACTGGACAGGTGCAGCCACTACCGTGTGTGCAGGATGCCTGAGACCCATGTTGGTGCCCCACGAGGGCCTTGACAAACACACTCAGCATGCACCACAAAAGGAGCCAGATGATCAACACCTACCTGACCTTGGCAGTGCACCCCTGCATGCACAGCGAGGCAGCTGTGCCAGTCTCTCCGGGTCCCATCTCTGGAGGTCACCAAAACTATGCCCGCACTGCTCCCCAGTGCATGGCATCCCTGTGCGTCACACAAGCCTATGGGCAATGGAGGCCCACACCTGGGCCCTGGGCTCATAGAGGTCATCCTGCCCAAACAGCTGCCCCTCCAAAGTCAGGACAAGAGCCAGCAGATGCAGCAGCTCCACCTGGGACCAGTTCATGGCCCTAGGTGTCTGTCTCCCTGCTCTAGGCATACTGCAATACCAAGACAGTGTCAAGGTGCAACAAGGCAATGCACAGCCGAGGAGGTCAATATCGCGCCACGTGAAACACCGAGGTACATGCAGCACAGCACACACTGTCGTGAAGCATGATGGGTCAAAGGCAACATGCCCGTGCATGCTCAGTCAATGGAGTCCATAATGGTCTGACCCGGTCGGCGCAAGTGTGATGCACGTGGATGCCATGTTGTGCATGGCACGCACTACAAACACCTATCTGGAACCACGACCCCATCTGAAAAAGAATCCCAGGTCACATATTTTCCATGGTGTAGTGGCCCCCACCCTGGTAGGCAGAACCCCTCCTCGCAACCCCCACACTACCTGTGCTGGCGATTGGCACAGTCTCCGCACTATGCCATGGCCAGCCGCTGACTGATCTGATCTCAAACTCATACTGTACATAGAATGAGCCCATTGACTGTCACCAATGGGGTCATACTATATACAGTACAAGTTCACGATCAGATCAGTCAGTGGCTGGCTGTGGCAGGGTGTGGAGGGCTGTGCCAGTCACCTGCATGGGTGGTGCAGAGAGGGGGTCCTTTCTACCAGGGTGGGAGACACTACACTATGGAAAAGTATGCAACTGGGGAGTCTTATTCTGACAGGGATCATGGTTTGGGGATCGGGTGGGGGGATACTACACACAGTAAAGGGTGTCAGACATGTTATTATAATTGGACGGGGATCAGTGGGGGGGTCCATTACACTATGGAAATGATTTTATACATTTATCCATAATCGGATGGGGTTCGGGCAGGGAGGGGGGTGCCCCACACTGTGGCAGTACAGGGGGATTTGTGGATTGTGCAATGGTCCTACGGGAATCAGGTTGGGAGGGCACAGGCCAGCCCAGCGCATCCTGATGGATGCGGACATGCAAATGAGCCCATAATGGGCATGTATGCATGAGGCCCATTTACTCCATGCTTGCCCAATGAGCTAATTTGCATTTTCTGTCTGAATATCACCTTTGGGGGTTGGTGCATCTGGGTTGCCCCAGCGCATCCCCCATTGGCGATATTCAGCCCATCCCCTGGATGCACTAGGCAGATTGGCAGCTGACCCCCCTTTGTGCCGCCCGCCCAAGTTGTGATATTCAAAAAGGATGCACAGTCTGTTAGGACCATGGATCTTGTTTGAATATCTTGTTTGGTTGCACTGATGCAATTTTTTGGGTAGCACCTCTACACGCGTCACATAACTGGCCCTGTTTGAATATGGGTTTTTTATTCACAAACTCTTATGGATTACAGGACATCAAAGATCAGAGGCAAGAAACATCACAACAACAACAAAAGGTAAGATAAGAAAAACTCTCAGGGCAGGATTCACAAAGAAGATGCGCTCAACGCATCTCGGCTGTCCCGGCGCAGGGGAGATGCACTGAGTGCAAAATGGGTGATTCACAGGGGAGGCACAGGGAGATGCCCCTGGTGCATCCCCACTGTGAATAACACAGGTGTGCCCCACCCCAGGATGCACCGGGGCATCCCAGGCTGTGCCAGTGCATCCCCCATGTCAGGCTGTGAACCATTCGGAGCAGGGCATCTCAGGATGCCCTGTGCCTAAAAACGTGATTCACAGCTGGGGCATGCAAATGAGGCTGATGGGCATCGGGTTGTATGGTAGCTGTCATTGTCAGACAACTCTGTTGGTGGGCGGCCGTGATGGTGTGCGGGTGGGCTGGGCTGCCCGCCAGCAGTGGGACCCTGCCAGGGTGGGGGAGAGGGTGGGTTGGGGAGTGCGTGGGGGGTCATTTCTGTAACGACGGCTGCCACGTAAAGCGGCTTCAACGGGGCTTGGGGCACGGGGGATCTGCAGTTTGCCAACTATTGTCATGGAGGCGGTTTCAATGGGGGCTTAGGGCTGGAATTGGGGTACATCATTTCTTTTACCACCGCTGCAGAGGGCGGTTTTACTGGGGGCATGGGAGGGTTCTGCATTTCATTTACTGCTGCTGGGTGCAGCATTCTACAGGAGCTTGGGGCGGGGGGGGGTGTTCTGCATTTCTTTTACCGCCACTGAGTGCTGCATTTACCGGGAGCTTGGGGCAGGGAGGGGGGCATGCTTGTGGGATGTGGGTCCACTGTTCAGCGCATTCCACCGGGGCATCCCTGGGGGCGCAGTGCAAATGGGGCCATAATGGCATGCTAATGGCCCCATTGCACCATGCATGCCTAATGGCCTCATTTGCATGCCCCTGGCTGTGAATCGCGTTTTTGGTGCAGGGCATCCTGAGTTGCCCTGCCCCGAAGGGTTCACAGCCTGACATAGGGGATGTGCCAGCACAGCCTGGGATGCCCCGACGCATCCTGGGTGGGGCACACCTCTGCTATTCACAGTGGGTATGTGCCGGGGGCATCTCTCTGTGCCGCCCCTGTGAATTGCCCATTTGGCACTCGGGGCAGCCGAGATGCGCTAAGTGCATCTTCTTTGTGAATCCTGCCCAATGATTTTTTTTCAAAAGGTAGAACAGAATTTTTTTCATCAAGTGCAAGAACAGTAATTTAGTATGAAAGAATACATGTTTTTATTTTTATTTTTTTTGGGGGGGGGTTTACAACTATAAATTTATTTTAGAATAGTTTTTTCAATGTATAGAAAATGTCCGTTGTTTTTTCTGGTATGTTGCAAAGCAACAGCCCTTGTAGTCTACTTGTAAGCAGTGAAGTGAATATTTTTTTTCAGGTCTGCACCAAGAGGAATGTATAGACAGTATTCCAAAGGATAGGTCTTAAAATAGTAATGTCTGTGGTTTCTTTTTGTGCATGTTTTCCTTGTTTCCAGTTTCTTTTTGTTTTAGGAACCACAGTTTCTGCTGGGAGAGAGAGAGAGAGAAAAATAAAATAGGTTTCCTTGCATAGATATTTTGAATATGTTATTTCTGAGTGTTTTGCATGCAGTCTGACTATTTTTGCTACTTATTTCAATAGCTTTAATCTTATGCTGGGGGGAGGTGGGGCCTTGTTGTGATGCTGTATGTGAGATTTAAAAAAGGTTTTTTTGTTATTGTCTGTTTCTTAGCAGTGCAGGCATATACTTTAGTCAGAGTTAATGTCCTCGGTCACGTAGGTCCGTCATCTTTTTTCAGGTTGTGGTTTTTCTAATTTTTTTAAAAGAAATGAAAGATATTTGACTTTCTCTGTGGTATGTGTGTGTGTGTGTGTGTGTGTATTTCTTGGGGGGGGGGGTTATATATTTAAGAAGTTACATTTTTATTAGTACCGCTAAATACATAGCTTACTGTGGTTAGTCTGAATGGTGATGTTTGTGGAATGGAAGACCAGATTGGTGAGGTAGGATTCCAAGATATTCTTCGGCCTGCTGTGCATTGTTGAGCTTGTTGTGGAGACGGTGTTGTAGGTCATGTCTGAGGTGCTGGCTGTGTTGTATAACATATTAGAAATTTGTTCTTGCTGGTGGTCATTTAACTTGAAATAGTCGTTTATGCTGGCCACGTTCTTGCACTCTGTAATCTGTACTATTTTGTTGGGTGAGACTCCTGCATCATTTAATTTCTGCATTAGATGTTTTCTTGCTGAGTGGTTTGTGAGTCTATTTTCGGTTGATATTCCACTGCCAGCAATCATTTTTTCTACTATTTTAGCAATTTTATTTACATCCCAGGGCTGGTTTTTATACGAATGGACTGCAGCTTTATGTATTTGCTGGTTGGTGTTTATAGCCAGTAGGAAAGGACTGTCTTCTGTTAGTGTAGCGACAGGTCTTTGTGATTTGTATTTCTCATAGCTGGTAACTGGTAACTTTATTGGACTGAGTTCGTTGGTATGAGCTCGGGGCTTTACTTTGAGGAATTCTTTGGGGTTGAAACCTGTCCTGGGTTTTGTTCTGAATTCCCTGCAGTACACCAGATATTATTTTGCCATTGGTGTCAGCATTAGTCCGGATATCAACCAACTTTATGTCTCAGACTTCTGCATTGCCCCGAATGCCAAAAATATGGAGCAGAGTAGCCACATTGTGTTTAGTAGTGTGACTGGCTTGAAGGGGCCCAGTAACTGTTTTCATAGAGGGTGTCTATTATTTGGTCAGTCAGTTCTCCAGTCATATTTCCTTGCAGCCTTTTCCTTGTTCTTTCAGGTGTTTTTGCTTGGCTACTAGGATTTGTCTGCAGGTGTGAAATACTATAGCGGGTGAGTGGAGTGAGTGCCCATACTGATTATCTTTTAACCATCTTTCCAGTGACTGGAACTGGGATCTGAGAGTGGCTTGTATGCTGATTGTTTTTTCATAGCTTCCATAAAGTACTTGCTTAGAAGTATGTCTAGATCATTGGGCGGGATGGCATGAATTTGTTTCATCTCACCAAGTGTTCAGACATGGACCTTTGAATCATGGCCACATCCAGTGTTTTCTTTTTTTATGTATTCTTGTTCGGCTGATTTTATGAAGCTCTGGATTTCTGCCCTTTCTTGATTGGTCTCTGGCTGCTCATTGGTGGGTCCATGTGGAATTTAATAAGTCTGTCCTATTTCTAAGGTGTCCTATTCCAGGAATAGTCATCATTTCTAAAGGATGTAACTAGGTCATCATAATCCACCTCAAAGCTTACGTCGTGGCTCTCTATTTTTAGGGCTGCAGGTAGGCAGAGCCTGCAGCCCTCTTGCATCAGCTCCAAAAATGAGCTACCAGATTCAGACTGTGGAACACTTCCTTTGGAGTTTTAGAATGATCTGTCCATGTCTTTGCAGCCCTTCAATTTAACCCTTGCAGTTCTGCAGACTGAACATCTGTAAAGGGCTTAACCAAATAGATTCATTTTAGTTATTTTGGCAGCCTAGGGATTAAGAAACAAATGCTCTGGACAATCATCTCCTCCCCAGCCTTGTATTGCTTCAGTGAGTACAAGAAATACATGTTTTCTTTTGACTCCAACTTGGTAAATAGCATTTTAGAGCTAATGCAAGAGGGCTGTTGAGTAGACCACTTCCAACGCTGTTTTCTCAGCTTTTTTTTTTATTGCAATGTGACTTGCTATCTTTGGAGACTATTAATTTACTGACATGACATTCAACAGATAACAACATCTAACTACAGAGTAGTGTCAAATTATAGTCTTAGTCAACTCTCCCAGTGTGTGTGTGTGTGTGTGTGTGTGTGTGTGTGTGTGTGTGCCAATGATTTACAGCATTCTTTCTTAATAGTTGATTTATGTTAACCCCTAATTAGTGACATTGGATGTAGGACGAGCTTTAAATGCTAGGCAGCTAATGTTTTAGGGAGGGAATTACAAAGAATGATAGCCGTGTCAACTGCAGTGTTCCCAGACTAAACAAAGCATTTCCCTGTAGGGCACCCTCTTTTTCCCTGTATTTTCCATGTAAAACTGGGACAAAACTCCTGCACATTTTTCTGTATGCTCAAATCAATACATGTACACAATTGACTTCATTATGACTATCAGTAAAATCACTATAACAAATGTTAAGGCTGTTTTTATTTATTTTAAATGGTAAAACTCACCTGCAACATATCATAGAGGTTGTGAAAATGCTGGAATCTCTCAAGCTTTGCTCCCAATGTTCACATGTCTCCAGAACCTCTTGATGGTATTATAGCATTGTTACAATGTACTGACACCGCTGGATAGCCTGGCTGAAATGCAGTATGTCATATTCTGTGGGCCATACTTTTACCCATTTTGGCAATGTACTGACACAGGATAGCTTTGATGAGATGCAGGATCTCATTTTCAGAGGGGTCCTAATTTTACCCACTTCTACAACGTACTGATACACATTAGCCTGGCTAAGATGCAGTATCTAATTTTCAGTGGGGTCTTACTTTTACCGGTGTTGACTTAAACTATGCATATGTGAGTATGGCGCATATGGAGTCATGTCAGTGCTGCCATGATATGGCTGACTATGGGGCAATTGGAACTCTCATGGTTTCATACTTGTAGGAAGGGTAAATAAATGCTAGGCAGCTAATCTTTTAGGGTTTTCAGAGGTTGCAAGCAGCATCCTAGGGAATTACAAAGAATGATAGTGGTGTCAACTGCAGTGCTCCCAGATTGAACAAAACATTTCCTTGTAGGGCACCCTCCTTTTCTCGTATTTTTTCATGTAAAACTGGGACAGAACTCCTGTACATTTTCCTGTATGCTCACGTCAATACATGTACGCAACTGACTTCATTATGCCTATCAGTAAAATCACTATAAAAAAATGTTAAGGCTCTTGTTATTTATTTTAAATGGTAAAACTCACCTGTAACATATCACAGAGGCTCTGGAAAATTGCTGAAATTTCTCAAGCTTTGCTCTCAATGTTCACATGTCTCCAGAACCACTTGATGGTATTATAGCATTGTTACAATGCACTGATACAGCTGGATAGCCTGGCTGAGAGACAGTATGTCATATTTAGTGGGTCATACTTTTATCCATTTTGGCAATGTACTGACACAGGATAGCGCTGATGAGATGCAGGATCTCATTTTCAGATGGGTCCTAATCTTACCCACTTCTACAATGTACTGATACACAGTGTCTCATTTTCAGTGGGGTCTTACTTTTACCGGTGCTGACTTAAGCTATGCATATGTGAATATGGTGCATATAGAAACATAGAAACATAGAAGTTGAAGGCAGATAAGGACCGCAAGGCCCATCCAGTCTGCCCATTTATTTTTCTGCCTTATAAATATGCCATCGGCCTTTGCTTTGTCAATGGCCTATCTATTCATACTCATCTGTATTGCTTCCTTATGCCTATTCCATGCCGGTTTGAAGCCCTGCACTGTATTCATATCCACCACTTCCTGAGGTAGGCCGTTCCATGCATCCACCACCCTTTCTATGAAAAAGAACTTCCTCACATTACCCCTTAATCGGCCTTCCTCTAACCTCATGCTGTGTCCTCTTGTCCTGCTATTTGTTTTATATTGAAACATGTTAGACTCTTTCACCTTGTTAATGCCCTTAAGGTGTTTTTACTGTTTCGATCATATCACCTCTCTCCCTCCTTTGTTCTAGGGTATACATATTGAGCTCGTTAATCTGTCCTCATATGTTTTCTGATGCAGCCCCTGCACCATTTTGGTTGCCCTTCTCTGGACTGCCTCAGTTTTGTTAATGTCCTTCTGAAGGTGTGGCCTCCTGTACTGCACGCAGTACTCCAGATGGGACCTAACCATTGTCTTGTAAAGAGGATTATTACCTCCTCTTCTGACTTGTGATACCCCTACTAATACACCCTAACATCCCCTAGCCTTACCTACTGCTTTAGTGGCCTGCTGGGATGATTTGGTCATTGGTGATGATTATGCCCAAGTCTCTTTCTTCTCTTGTGGCTGCCAATAACTCCCTCCCAGCTTATAGGTGGCTTCAGGGTTTCTGTTCCCCATGTGCATGATCTTGCACTTCTTTGCATTAAACCCCAGTTGCCACTCTTCTGACCATTTTGCTAGTTTATCCAGATCTCTTCTCATTCTGCTCACCTCATCTGGATCATCTACTTTGTTGCAGATCTTGGTGTCATCTGCAAACAAACAAACCTTACCCTCCAGTCCATCTGCACTGTCACTGATGAAGATATTGAAAAGGACTGGCCCCAGGACTGATCCCCTTGAGGTACCCCACTTGTGACTTGCATCTCTTCTGACTGTATACCATTTACTACCACTCTCTGTTTTCTGCCCATCAACCAGTTTGCCACTCAGTTGACCAACTTCTGACCCACCCTGAGCCTACCCAGCTTATTAATCAATCTTCTATGTGGAACAGGGTCGAAAGTTTTGCTGAAGTCAAGGTAGGCGACATCAACTGCTCCCCCCTTGGTCCACCACTCTGGTTACCCAGTCAAAGAAATCTATGAGATTAGTTTGACAGGACCTTCCTTCTGTAAACCCATGCTGTCTTGGATCCTGTGCTCCTATGGATTGCAGGTGTTGCACTATCCTTTCCTAAAGGAGTGACTCCATAATCTTGCCCACTATTGAGGTAAGACTGACTGGTCTGTAGTTCCCTGCCTCCTCCCTGCTACCACTCTTGTGGAGCAGGATCACATGAGCCCTTCTTCAGTCTTCTGGGACCTCTCCTGTGCTCAAAGACTCATTAAACAGTTCTGATAATGGCTGTGCTAGTTCCACCCTTAGCTCCTTTAGTACCCTGGGATGTATGCCATCAGGTCCTATTGCCTTGTCCACCCTGAGCTTATTGAGCTCTTGTAGGATCCTTTCTTTTGTGAAGGGACTAGTGCTCACCTCCCTTCCCCTATGTCCATGGTGCTGAGCTGTGGGCCCTGCCCTACCTTCTCTTCAGTAAATACTGAGCAGAAGTATCTATTTAGGATAGATGCTTTTACATGGTCCTCCTTCTCACATGCTCCCTTATCTCCTTTGATCTTAGCAATACCCCCTCTGGACTTTTTCCTTTCACTAAAGTATCTATAGAAAGTCTTGTCACCTTGTTTTACTGTTTGTGCTAGTGTTTCCTCATTTTGGGCCTTTGTCTGCCTTACTGCCTTCCCTGCTTCCCTTAGGGAAGTTTGGTATGCCTCCCTATCTTAATCCCACTGTGTTCCCTTATATTTCCTGAAGGCCAGCCTTTTGGCTCTGACCTTTTCTGCTACTGTTTTTGAGAACCAAAGTGGTTTCCTTCTTCTTTTGCATATCCTTTTCTCTATAACACAATGGGATGTTGCTTCAAGTATTGCATCCTTAATGCTTGCCCACTTTGCCTGTACCCCCTCACTTGCATTTCTTTTTGCCAGGGCTAGCTTAACTCTGTTGACCATCTTATCAAAGTCAGCTCCTCTGAAGTCTCATATTTTTGCTTTGGAATGGGTTGATTTAGTTGTAGTGGCCAAATTGAACCATACCATATGATGGTCATACCGCCCCAGGTGACCTTCCACCTGGAGATCTGTAGTCCTTTCCCTGTTAGTCAGTACTAGATCTAGGATAGCCCTAACCTTGTGGGTTGTTGTACCAGTTGTTTGAGGCCCTCCCCTGCAGGGAATCCACCATGTGTCTAGTTCTGGCAGATGTTCCTGCTGGTATAGACTAGTCTGTATCTGGCATGTTGAAGTCTCCCTTATTAGAACCTCCCTTTAGCTGTCATGTTATATATATATCTTCTAACAGTAATGTGTCTATGTCCTCCCCTGGTCTGGGGCCTGTAGACAACCTCAGTTCTTATGGCTATCCCATTTCCTGTTTCCAGGGTGACCCACAGTTCTTCTGGCTCCTTATGTGTATTCTGAATTTCTGTAGCTTTGATATTTTCATTGATATACAGGGCCACTCTGCCCCCTTTGCACCTCGATCTCTTCTGAAAAGTACATAGCCAGGTACTGAAGTCTCCCAAGCATGGTTACTGGTAAACCACATCTCACTAATTGCTACTATGTCCCGTTTAGCCTCTGTCATTATTGCCTGCAGGTCTGGGATCTTGTTTCCCAGACTGTGAGCATTTGTGTACATGATGTTCCATTGGCCAGATTTTGGTGTGTTAGTTGTTGGGTGAGGTCTGGCGTTTCCCCTGTGCATCATATGGGGAGCTGGACCTTTTTCTTACCTGGTGATGCAAATGAACTGCAAACATGCTGTAGTCATGTCAGTGCTGCGATGTTGTGGCTGACTACAAGGCAAACCACACATGCGCGGGTATCACACATGTGCAGTTCTGCAATAGCAGTAGTATCAGTTACATCTGACTCTGGTGCACTGAGAGCACCTGATATTCTTTTCAACGCTCTTGCCACTCTTAAAAGCCCTCCACAGCCATATCAGCTCAGTGCTGGCAAAAGCTAATGGATGGGCAACACTGAAGACTGCTCTACTGTCTTCTTGTCCACAGTCTCTTTAGAAGGCCATCACCTGCCAGCCCAGTGGCCCAGAGAGTTGAGGCATCTAGCCTTACCTCGTGTCACGCCAACGACCCAGGTTCAGGAACAACCTCAGGTCATCACGGAGCTGATCAGGGGATGAGGCAGGTTCATCACAAGGCTGTATTGAAAAGTAGGTGTAAAAATATAAAAAGAAAAATAATTTTCAATATTTTTTACCCAGATTCCTCTCTTGCAGCCCTGTCGGCTCTGGCGAGAACTTGTTTCTAATGGCATCACTTGTGTTTTATTATTAGTTCTGTAGTATGTGAAGTTTCAGCACAGAATGAGGCAGTGTGGAATGTTTGTGGTTTTCTGTTGTGGTGGGAGGCAGGTACGGCGGCTCAAGGAGATTTCTTTCTGTGTGCAATTGCACGGTTACAGGGATCAGTGCAAGGGATAGCTAGAGTGAGAAAATTGCTTCATTGAGCACCTAGAGTGACAATATTTTGATATTCTCACTCTAAGTGTGGAGAAAGGAAAAATATCACCGGTAAGTGCCGCAAAATATACAAACAAGTGTTGACTATATATATATATATCTATATCTATATAGATATAGATATAGATATAGATATAGATACACACACACACATATATATATAGTTAGGATTAGTATAGAGTTTCTATGTTAAAGTCCAAATTTTGTACTTTAATTACTTTGCATCCATTTAATGGATTTGCAGAAAAATTCTTTGGGGTAGATCTCTTGATGTGTCAAGTTTTGTTCCAGTCAGATCTGCAGATTCTAAGATCCGAATAGTGAAAAATCCTAACATGTTGCCACTTTTGCAGTTTTTCCTTGTTGCACTGCACAGAGATGGTGTTGAATTTTGGTCTGAAATTTGTATGGCAGAAAGAGCTTTGGTAGTGAAACAGACCAGCATTTATTTGGTGAAAATATTAATCCATTCAAACGTTATAGCATTTTTAAGGTCCCATGATTTTCAATAGGAGTTTTATTTTTCAGGATAGCTACATGGTACAAACCAGGATCCTGCTTCACCAGGGGCCGTTCCTGCATGCCAGTTGGCAATGCTGGTTCACCAGAAAAAAATATTTGTTCATCAGTCACCATCTTGTTTTTTGTTTTTGTCAGCAACAAGCCCTGATATCTCTGCCCGTGGATATTTATTTTACTTATTAAATGATGACTTTTGCTCATCGGGAGTTGATGAGCTCTGTGGTTTCCCGAGTGTGTTTAGTCCTATTTTTTATGTTTTTAAGCTTTTAAAATCCTTGTTCTCCACTTGCTAACTTCTTTTTTCACCATCCTGGTTCATCAGTCGTGAGCAAGAAATTCAGCTAGCAAACAAGGATCCCCAGTTTTGGACATCTGGTCATAAAGTTTGATGATCAGAATGCCAGAGCAGGATCCTTGTCCACCAGTGATGGACCAGGATGGCAGACAAGTAATTCAGCTGGCAGACAAGGATTGCTGTCTGGCCATCTGGTTGTGAAAATTTGCCGATCAGATGGCCAGACTGGGATCCTTGTCCGCCAGTGACGAATCAGGGTGGTGGACAAGGAATTCAGCTGGCAGACAAGGATTCCTGTCTGGCCATCTGGGTGGCAAAATTGGCCAACCAGATGGCCAGATTGAACTTTTGTCTGCCAGATGACTGATGAATCACTGTGGCAGACAAGGATATCTTTTGCAAATAAGGATTTTGTTCTGCACTTGGTGCACAAATGGGGAAAACTGGTGGGAATTTTCCCCCATATCCAGTTTTGTGCCCCTGCCCTCTCATGTATATCCTGGTGTCTAGTGGCAGCCCCCCCCCCCAATTTGTTTTATTTTATATATATTTGTGGAAGTTTTTTTGTGGCTTTCTTGCCATGTCTCCTTGGTGTCCAGTGGTAACCCCTCTACCCTCCATTGCCCCAGTTATCACTGGTGGCAGTGGGTCCCCTTTACTGTACCAGTTTTTTTTACTCTGAAAAGTGGAAAACTGTCCCTTGCTGTCTTTGTGGTCATTTGCCCTTGAAAAAAAGAAAACCATCCATAGCTGATTGCCCCATACCCCCCATCGCCTCCCTAGTTTCCAATGGTAACCCCCCACTTCCATTGCTGCAGTTAACATTGGTGGCAGTGGGTCCCCATTACTGTGCATCTTTATTTGTTTATTTTTCAATCTGAAAAGTAGAAAACCATCTCTCATTGTCTTTGTGGCTATTTGCCCTGGAAAAAGAAAATGTCTTATCACCAATCATACCTGTACCCCCAGGTGACCACTCACTGCGCACTCCACCTCACCACAACCCCTGACATCCCCCAGACTGCCACTCACCTGAGGAGGTCCCAGGTTTGAGACCCACTCCTCCGATGGAAGACATGTCTTGTTGCTGGAATCAGCGACTGCAAAATGAACTAAGGTAAATGAGCTTCAATGTATTTCAATGGGTGGTTCCAACTTACAGCTATAATTTTCAACATGGTCTTTTGGGGACCCCACCTCATGAATGCTATGATGGTCATTAGTTAACTCTTGCCACAAAGGTGATTTTGTGGACTGTTGGTGAAATCACCTTTCCGGTGGGATTTGCATGATGACAGTCCTAATGTTCATGAGGTGGGGGTCATAAGAAGGGTATGTTGAAAATTTGGGGTCACAATTTTGAAACATGGCTGCATTATGAGAAGATGTTGCTGTGGTGCTATGCACACTCGTAACTTTGGAAATTTTGTATATTGAGACCCCATATTTTCAGCATAGCCTTGGTATTACCCCACCTCATGTATGTGACAGCTGTCATTTTTCAAATCCTGGCCAAAATATGTTTTCGCACTCATGGCACAGAATGACATTGTAGTTGTGCAGAATTGCATTTTGGCGAGGATTTGAAAATGTTCTGTAGTTGGTACGTATGGTGAGGTCATAAGAAGGCTATGTTGGAAAATTTGTGGTCAAACAAGGATGCTGTTATACGATCTCAATGGAGGGATGGGAGTGCAGGGTTTGAAGGACCCTGCGCTCCCACTGTGAAAGAAGGATACAGTTATACTATCTTGAGGGAGGGATGGTAGCACAGGGTCCAAAGGACCCTGTGCTCCCTCCATAAAAATAAGGCTACCATTATAGTATCTGGATGGAGGGATGGGACCCTGCACTTCCACTGTAACATTAGGATGTTATACTGTCTTGATGTAAAAATAAAACTAATGTTATAGTATCTCGATGGAGTGATAGGAGCCTTAAAATAAGGCTACTGTTATAGCATCTTGATGAATGGTCAGACCCTGCAATCCCAACGTAAAATAAGGATACTATTATGCTATCTCAAAAAGTAAGGAAATACGTTGCAAAAATCTTTGTTAATGCATCAGTTAGGGTCAAAGTTACAAAAGTAGGGAAATGTGGCATTAGTGTTTCCAACCTTAACATCCCATTCTCCACCCTGCACAGACCCACAGGTGGGGGGTCAGTCTGTCTTCAGTGCTGTGAACCCCAACACTCACTCCATTCTCCTATACTGTAGCCATGTCACCTAATGTTTTAATGGAATGGGGTGAGTGTTAGGGTTCACAGTGCCCAAGACTGACCCTCTCCCCCACCTGTGAATCTGTGCAGGGATGGGGAATGGGGTGTTAGGGTTGGAAACCCTAATGCTAAATTTCCTGCTTTTGTTGCTTTTGACCCTAACTGATGCATCAATGAAGTTTTTTGCAATATGTATGTATATATATATATATATATATATATATATATATATATATCCATTGCAAAACTTTGTTGAAGCAACAAACATAGGAAATGAGGCATTAGGGTTTTCAATCCTAACACATCCTCAACCCCTACCACCCCACCCACCCTCCCCCACACACACCAGCAAGTGTCAGATGGCCTTGGGGTCATCAGCCTAACTCTCACCCCAATCCATGTTTAAGGAAGCTGAGATGGTACAATATATGAGAATGGGGTGAGAGTTATGTCCAATGACTCCAAGGCACACCCTGACACTTGTTGGTGTGTGGAGGGTGGGGTGGGGTGGTAGGGGTGGAAGATGTTAAGGTTGAAAACCCTAATGCCTCATTTCTCTACTTTGTTGCTTCAATCACAACTGATGCATTAACAAAGTTTTTTGCAATGAATTTCCTTACTTTTTGAGAAAGTGTAATGTTACCCTTACATGTTTTTGTGAGCGCAGGGCCCATATCTATCCATAGGTGTAGAGACACTGTAATGAACTCTCATCTCCCTGTGGGAGCACAGGGCCAATACTGCATAATGGAGGGCCCTGCACTCCCATTATTGCATAATGGTATCCATATGTGGGAATGCAGGGCCCTCTGAGCCCTGCGCTGCCATCTACCCACAAGTATAGAGACATAGCGTAGGCCTAGAGACAGTCCAAGTAACCCTTGTGCTGCAAATGGGGCAATATCTCAGTAACCATAGGAACATTGGAAATAATTCCACCGCAGTTGTAATCATGGCCTGGCAACCTGCATGCGTGCTTACTACTCCTAAAGTTATACCACAGTGCCTTAAGGAGTATCACAATTAAGTAGTGCTTAAGTACCTGCAAAGAAAGGGATCCTATGTATAGTAAACTGTGGTCCTGTGCAAGCACTACTATATATAAGGGTCAGAACAACAGACACAGACCGGGAATATCATCAGAGATGGTCTGTGTAATAACTACATAAACTGGAATCAGTACATAGAGCAACTTAGATGGTAAAGACTAACCCTCAGCCTCTGTAGTGAACAAAACAAGAAAGCAGTATGTCAATCTAGTTATAAGCCCCAGAGTAAACAAAGGTTTCTTGCTGCTTCAGAATACAATATTTTATGCTCCCTCTTCCCTGCCTTCAGTTATAGACAACAAGCTCCTATCCAAAATGAAGTAAATGCAAGAAACGAGTAAATCCTAAGTTCATATGCTGCAGAGGTAAAATTAAGTTTGTGCAAACATCTCCTGATTGATACTGCGTTTAATAAGTCAGCTGCCAAGGAGCTGAGCACTAAGGAACAGTCTCTTTTAACAGAATTGGAAAATATAACATTGCCTGTATCTTGAATAGAAGTGTCTAATAAGGGACCAACAGATGGAAGAGCCGGTTCAATGCTAATAAAATGGACCAGTAAAAAGCAAATTTAGGGTGTCAGCATTGACAAGACTATGGAATCCAAGGTGCAGTTTGTGATGAACTCATAGTCAGTGACTAATAGAATGCAGTTGGGAAAAGGACATAGAGTGAGGCTGGTGGGTTAGGCAGGTATATATATATCTAGGGGATACATGATTGGCATGAGTGGAATATGGAAATATTTTCACTCGCAGAGTGAGCCTGACATTTCTAATGAAAGCCAAGGCACAAGGAAATATACAGTGCTCATGAGGCAGGAGGAAAATATTTTTCATATTCCACGATGTGCACATCATGTGTTCTATTTATACAAAGGGGCCTCACTTTTGCAAAATGTACAATTTGCACAGCTTGCGTGGGTTTCAGGGGTGTAATAAATGGTATTTATTTTAACTCTGCTGATGTCATCAGGATTTATTTCACTGCAGTGAAAATAACACGTTCTGTTTCATTGGAATATGTCTCACCCCATTGTATAAATATATATATGTGTGAATAAATATATATATATATATATATATATATAGCAAAGAATAGTCACACCCAGGGAAATGGTCAAAGCAATGGGCACAGACTGGGGATATCAATAAAGGTGGACTGTATAGTAACTGCATAACGATGAAACATTAATAGGAACAACTAAGTTGATAATAACTGACCCTTCAGCCTTCAGAGTAAGCAAAATAAAAAAAAATGCAGTTCGTAAATCCAATTATAAGACCTAGAATAAGCAAAACTTCCCCAATCCATCAGAATACCGTATACCAGCGGAACAGTGAAAAAATTAAAGTTAAGACCATCACAGCAACAAATTCAAGATTGTCACTGTAATGGTCCTGTTGTATGAATTTCATTGTTTTGCCCCTTTCTAATCAACTCCACCTTGGAGTTGGTTATTAAAAATAAGGGTGCAGCACCCACAAAAAAGCTGTGATTTTCCGATGGGCAAAACTTTAACACTTGAAGTTTTGCCTGTCGCCAGAAGGATTTTGACAACAAAGTTGTCAAAGTGACTTAGTGGAACCTCAGAATACAATATTTTATGCCCTTCTCCCTGCACTCATCACAAGAAGCATGTCCCTAGCCCAGATGGAATAAATGCAGGAAACGGGGAAATCCTAAGTTTATATACTGCAGAAGTAATATGAAGTTTCTGCAAGCACCTCCTAACAGATATTAAGTGTAATAAAATGACCGTTGCAGATCAGAGCACAGAGGAACAGTCTTCCTGGATGAAGGTGAAGAGCATAAGATCCTCTGCACCTCGGAGAGAAGTATTTAATGTGGGGCCAATTCACTGAAGAGTCGGTGCAATGTTAATAAAATAGGCCTTGAGTCCAATGTGCAATTTATGATGAATTCACAGTCAGTCACTGGGCCTGATACTTTTTTAAGCTTTATTGCGCATGTAGTGATAACACTGTTCAAGGAGTTCTTTCTGTGTTTTTTAGTGTGTGTGGGACCATATAATAACTATTCTTTGTACCAAGTCACTCCCCTGCTGTCTCACATGGAAATTATGTAAGTAACGCTAGCAGAAGGGTTTCCTTGAGTTATGCATCAAAGTTGAAAACTCCATTAAAATATATTGAAGCTCAGTTGCAGTACTTGTCATATAGCAGCCAGTGGTTCCAGCAGCAAGGTGTGTCTTAGATCAGAGAGTGGATCTTCACCCTGGGACCTGTTCAGGTGAGTGAGGGAGTGTGGGGGCTGTGGGGGGGTGCAGAGAGGTAGGTGCTCAGTGGGCGATCGGGGTGGGAGGGCTGGATTGGCGAGTAACTGTTTTCGTTTTTACACGTTGTAAAAAAAAAGACATCGAGGGATCATTTTCTTTATTACAGGCTGGATGGCAATCACTGAGGGTGTGGGGTGCCACTAGGCACCAGGGAAAGATAACATTTCAACAGGGATGGTGACTGGAGAATGGGAGTGCCACTAGACACCCGGGAAAATCAAATTATTATGGGGACGGACACTGGAGGGTGGGGGCGCCACTAGACAACAGGGGAAATAAAATTATTATTGGGACAGCAAGCTGAGGGTGTGGGGTGCCACTAGACATCAGGGAAATATAAGTTTAACATGGGGATGGCAATTGGAGCTCATTGTTTTGTTGCTTTTTTTTGCCATCGGCTTGCAGCCAGATGGTTTGGAATTTTTTTCTAAGATTTTCAGGGTAGAAAGGACATGACCCACAGATCTTTCCTTTTCTGGTTTGGCAAAAAAATGTTAATCTGTTCTAAAGGTAGTATAGCGCAGTGGCTTAAGGCTATGAGCTGCAAATTTGGTGACATCCAGCAGACCAGACCAGGGTTTGAATCCACAGCTTTCACTTGCATACTGTGTGACCCTGAGCAAGTCACTTAACTTATGTGTGCTCCCAGGTCGCTCCTGTGAAAAAGCTTTCAGCTTAGTGTGCTACTCCTGGTTAAACAACTAAATAAAAAAAAAGGTTATTTAGGTTTAAAATTTTGAGTTCTGAGCATGCTCACAGAATATAAAAAAACAAGTAGCAAGTCATAAAAAAGGATTTAAAAACCCAAACCCAAAATTTTAAAACAAAATAACTTTAGAATGGATTAATATTTTTTGATCAGACAGGCAAAGAAGACATCCATGGGCCAAGCCCGTTCTACCCTGAAAATTTCAGACCAAAATTCCAAACTGTCTGGCTACAAGGCAATGGCAAAAAAAATGCAACAAAACACTGTTAAGCAGACATTTTTTGTATCACAGAATACAAAAAACCTGCAAGTGAGTCACAAAAAAGGATTTGAAAAAACAAACAAACAAACAAAAAAACAGCCTAGTGAGTCCTTTTCCCAACCGTTACATAAAAACATAGAACTTGCCAGTAGATAAAGACCACTAGGCCCATTGAGTCTGCTCATTTTCCTACATGTATCAATAGCTGCTGACCCTACTTGGTCCTCGGCTTAGCCTCTCTTCCCACTCTATTGTACCCTTATGCCTATACCATGCATTCTTGAATTCCCCACCATGTTTGCTCCCACTACCTCCCAGGTAAGCTATTCCATGCATCCACCACCCTTTCTGTGAAGAAAACTTCCTCACATTGCCCTTCAGCATGCCACCCTCCAATCTCATATCGTGCCCTCTCATTCTTGTACATCTCCTAAACTGAAAGATGTCATCCGCCTGCACCTTGTTAATGCCCTTAAGACACTTGAAGGTTTCTTATCATATCTCCCATTCTCTCCTCTCCTCCAGCGCGACACGTATTGAGGTCCTTTAATCTCTCTCCTCATATGTCTTCTGGTGCAAGCTTGCACCATTTTAGTTGCTTTTCTCTGAACAGCTTCCACTCTATGTCCATATGGAGATGTAGTCTCCAGAACTGTGCACAGTACTCCAGATAAGGCCTCACCAATGTTCTGTACTGTGGCATTACCACCTCCCTTTTCAGTTAACTGCAGAATCCGCCTAACGGGCCCGGATGCCCATCATACATATGTTGGTCTCCCTCTACAATGCCATTTTTGTACCTTTTCAAATTTTTTTTGAACAAATGCAAAAACAAGATGGCGGCAAACAAGAAAAGATTATTGCCTTTACGAAAAACGATTCCCTGTACGAAAACTTCATATAGCTATTTTGAAATGTTTACTAAGCAAGCTCAGAACCCAAACTTTTAAAATGTAATAACTTTGGAATGGATTAATGTTTTTTTCACCAAGCCACCATAGAAAACCCTTCTGAGCCCAGTCTTTCCTACCCTGAACATTTCAGACCAAACTTCCAAACCATCTCAGTGCTATGCAATGGCAAAATAACAGCAAAAAACAGTAATTCTTTACATTTTTTTCTCTATCCACATCTCGGAATCTGCACTTCAGACTGGAACAAAACTTGGCACATCAAGAGATATACATCATGAGATCCCACATGCAAAGTGTTATGCAAATCCATTGAAACAGTGCGAAAATATTAAAGTGCAAAACCTGGGGTTTAACATTAAGGTGCCTACTCAACCCTAACTATAGTGGCGCTACCACACCACTATAATACATATATATATATATATATATATATATATATATATACATACACACACACACAAAGTATAATATACTGTAGAATAAATTATACTTAAATAAGGTATACTCCCAAATGAAGCCACTGAGGGGCTAACACATCATAAGCAATGACCTGAAGGATGATAGCTTTGACCTGGTATACAGTCAGTTATTCCATATATGCCTCACTTACTCATTCTTAATTTATGTAAATTTATACATTTAGATGGCTACTGTTAGTTTGATTGCAACTGCAAATAAGGAAAAATACTAAGAAATAACTGCTAACCATTTCTATCTGAAAAGTCCATCATATTGCTTTATTCTTTGCAAACAAATGCATTAATGCAAAATTGGGAGTTCATACAAAGCAAATAAAGTCAGAAAATGTAGTTTAAGGGTTTCCAACCTAAACCCCACCCCATGCCTAAAACAAATCTGGGGTGTAGTCTTCATTGGGGTTGTTAACCCTAAAGCTCACCCCATTAGATTTCTATGTTTCTGGGATATATAGAATGGGGTACACTTTAGGGTTGACAACCCCAAGGAAGACCTCACCCTTGATTTGTGTTAGGCATGGAGGTGGAGTTTTAGGGTTGGAAATCCTAATACCGCATTTCCCTACTTTTTCACTTCAGCCTGAACCCTAAAGTTTGCATTAATGCAGTTTTTTTGCTAAGAATTTTCCTTACTTTTTGAGATAGTATAATTGCATCCTTATTTGCCTGTGGGAGTGCAATCCATACTTTTGAGATAGTGTCATTGTATCCTTATTTGCCTGTGGGGTCTTGTGCACTCACCCCTCCGTAGATGTGTATATTTACGTTGCTGTGGGCCCTGTGCTTCCATTTTAGGACAACAGCAACCACATTGTCAGCATAGCCTTCTTATAACCACACCTCATTTACTGATACTCAAAATGTTCATTACGGTCTCAATGGGCCTACCGGTCACCAAAATTTAAATAAATAAATAGCTTTCAGTTTAGTGTGCTACTCCTGGTTAAACAATTAAAAAAATCCTGCCAAAATGTGATTCTGCGTCACCACAGCGTCATTTCATGCCACAGGTGCGAAAAGACAGTTTGGGCAGGATTTGAAAATGACACCTGTTGACATTCACGAGGTGGTGTAAAACAACATGTATGTTGAACATTTGTGGTCATAATATTTAAAATTACCAAAGTTATGAGTGGCGTAGCAAAATTTCAAAGGATGCACATAACTTTGCCATTTTACATATTTTGACCCTAATTTTCAACATACCCTTTTATGACCCCACCTCATGAACAATGATGGTGACAATTTTCATCCCACCTGAAAAGTGATTTCACCAAGCAACTGCAAAATTACCTCTCGGGACATATTTGCCTAATTCCACCACCACTGTTCATAAGGTGGGTCCCTAAAAAGCCATGTTGAAAATTGGGGGTCAACATTTGCAAAAATGGCAAAGTTATGCATCAAAGTTGAAAACCGCATTGAAATACACTGAATTGCACTTACCTTACTTTCTCATATAACAGTGGGCATTTCCAGCAGCAAGACATGTCTTCAATCAGAGAGTGGATCTTCACCCTGGGACCTGTTCAGATGTGTGAGAGTATGTGTGGGGTGTGGGGTGGTGGGTGCTGAATGGGAGGCCAGGTGGGGGGTTGGATCAGCACGGGACCATTTTCTTTTTTACAGGTTAAAAAAAAGACATTAAAAGACTGTTTTATTTATTTCAGAAAAGACATTGATCAAAGAGTGAGGGGTACCTCTAAACACCAGGAAGATAAAAAAATATCAACAGAAACAGTGATCGGAGGGTAGGGGTGCCATTAGACATCAGGGAAAAATAAAATAATTACAGGGATGGTGATCTGAGTGGGGGGACACTAGACACCAGGGAAAGATTACATAACTACTGGGACAGCAGTTCATATGACAATTTTCATATGATTTTGTCATTTGGACATAGTACAAAAATTTTCACATGTTCGCAAATATACAAAAATTTTCATTTGAGCCAAAATATCATATGAAAAATTTCATTTTAACGAAAATGTTCTTATCATATTTTCATTCATACAAACATTTTTATACTACATCCAAATGAAAAAAGCAGAAGTGTGTCATGAAAAAGGATTTAAAATATTAAAAAAAAACACATTTAGGGGTCATTTCACCAACAGTTAAGTGCAGAATCCACCTAACAAAATCCTGATGAGCAAGACACATGTCTTAGACTCTCTGCAGGAGGATATCACTTGGGAGTGGGGGCTGAAAATATTTTTAAAGAAAAAAATAGAAACAAGATTGCATAATATGAAAAAGGATTTTTCCCTCATGAAAAAGTATTGACACCATATGATAATTTCATACAGCAATTTTGAAGTGCTT
Source organism: Neoceratodus forsteri (assembly GCA_016271365.2). NCBI lineage: Eukaryota > Metazoa > Chordata > Ceratodontiformes > Ceratodontidae > Neoceratodus > Neoceratodus forsteri. Next base: position 284,345,061 of record CM057455.1, on the reverse strand, counting down.
ACTGAACATGCTCAGAATTGAAATTTAAAAATCAAGTAACTTTGGAACGGATTAATATATTTTCACCAAACCAGTCTGTGGGCCAAGCCCTTTCTACCCTGAAAATTTCAGGCCAAAATCCTAAACTGTTTAGGCTCAAGGCAATGACAAAAAAAACAGCAAAACACAGCATTTTTTAATGTTTTTGCACTATGTCTCAGAAACTGCATATCCAACCAGAACAAAACTTGGCATGTCAAGAGATCTACCCCACCAAAGCGTGCATGCAAAATTTTGTGCAAATCCATTGCATGGCTGCAAAGATTAAATTAAAGTTCAGAATTTGAGGTTTAACATAGAAACCCCTGCTCAGCCCTAAATATAGTGGTGATACCACACAGTTCCATGTCAGTGCTTCGACAACAAAGTTGTCAAAATTGATGACTTCGATGGGTGAAACTTCGACAGTGGAAGTTTTGCCGTTGGAGCTTCTGTGTTTTTCGTGGGGCTGTGCTTACTTTTGATATTTTGTACCAACTCCAAGGTGGAGTTGATCGGACTGGGAGTGAAACACCGTGAAAACAGTGCCAGTAGACAGTGGGACCATTAGAGCAACAATATCAAATTTGTTGTTATAATGGTCTTTGCTGTACTTTTAGTGGTTTCAATGGCATACGCTACTGTGCCACTATAATACAGGTGTGGTAGCCCCAATTAATTAGGGTGCATTGATGTTTCATTAAAATAGTCAATATCAAGGTCATATCTTGGCCATTTTGACCCTAATCTGTATGACCTTGTGCAAGCCAATTGACCTCCGTGATTCTATTATCTTATTTTCCTCTACAAACTTTAGATGGCCATCAGTTAAACTGAGTACTAATTGCTTGGAACAATACAGAAAACAGGAGCAAAAAATGTTTTATTTCTATTATAGTTGTTAAAAGTGCTGAATTGTGTAATCTTAGAGTTTATTGCCAAATAATGGTTTAAAATATTCTGTTTAAATTGTGTATTGATTTATAACATGCCATGGGGAGTAATAACATACACCTTGAACCTTACAGGCAATTGTGACATCTCCAAAAGCAGCCAAACCCTCTTGGTCTGAAAGCGACTTCTAATGAATGAAGTTTTTGATCAGAGGCAGCATGGCTTTACACTGCCATGTATCACTGCTGACACAGAAATGCTTAGCCCAGTGTCCCAGTTCCAGCTCCCTCATCTCAAGCGTGAAGGTTTTGGTATGCTGTCACTTGTAACAGGGTCAGATAGCAGGTCTCCTTTCTGTAGGGTGCCATCTGCATAGGTATGCATGAAGAGCCCAGCCCTTTATATGGATTCTGTCTGTACAGTATCAGAACATGTTGTTATTGTTCCCATTTTGTTCACAGCTCTGCGTTAATGTTCTGCCTTTCCTTTCCATCATGATGGCAAGACTTTGCATTAACACAGTTGCCTTGGAAAGGCCTATAAATGAACAAAAATCATTTTCTTTTCTAATGTATTATTTTTTTCTTACCAACTTTGTATGAATTAATTGTTCAATTTAAATCTTTAGCCTGGAAAATGCACAGTGGATACAAATATTTATTTCCAAGCAAGTCCTAGCACCATGTGTACAACCTGTACTGGAGAGTTTTATGATAATCTTAATAAGGATATAGAATAATATGAAGAAGGAGAACACACACACACACACACACACACACACACACACACACACACACACACATCTCCATCCCTTTGTTTAGTGCCTTGTTTCATTTGCACATATTGCATAATGTTTGCATTTTTAATGCCTGTAAGCACTGGTTGTAATTTGCTGTATTACCCCCGTAACCCTCCCCACAACCCAGCCTGAGAACGAGCTCCAGCGCAGGGTGAATCAATGCCAGGACTCATCAGCTTGAGTCTGTACAGTGAACTAATCAAGTACTGCTGCTTCTGTCAATCTGATAATCACCAGGATGTTAACCTGCACCCCTCATGCCAGAACTTAGGAAACACTGCAGCCATGTCTCACCAACTCAAAAATCACTGCAATTCAATAATCATAATTATTACTACTATTGCTATTATCATTATTACTCCTAATTGTATAGATTGTCAGCTTGCACTTTATATTAAATACAAATTACCTCAAACTTTTAACAAGCTACACTGTAGTTCTGAGATGAAGAAGGAGCACAGGTTGGCAGAGAGGAGCTCCAACCCTGGATGACTATGTTGGAAGTTGAGGAGGGGGGATGTTCTGAATGCAGTCATGTTTTATGGTCTGTAGTTCATGTGAAACCTTGCCATTTTGCTGCTTATGTCGGGATGCTATTTAAATGCAAATCACCCTCGTCCTGATTAAAAAATATACACTGGCAGCTGCGTTTTACTTCAGTTTATTTCTCTGGGAACTTGCTGTGCAGCACCCTGTCCATTAGCTTGGGCAGTAGTGGATCCACCCATGTGTACTTTTTCACCTGCGCTGTGGTGATAGGTGCACTTTCTACTTGCCTGAAGTAGAACATTTCTCCTTGGGAACTGTCTACAAGGTGAGTTGGCAACAGCAGGCTGGAAAATCCATCAGCATTGCCATACAGTCCTGACTTCCAGTACTTGATGTCATATGTGTGGGCAGATAGTAACTGAGCCCAATGTTGCATTCCACTTGCAGCAGATGATGGAAAACCATTTGGGGTCTGAAAATGGAAGTCATGGGACAGTGATCTGTCAAAGTGTTGCTGTATGTACTTTTAATTAATGTGTAATTAACTCGGTCACCCCTGAAAAAGGACCTTTGGTCTCATTGGGTTCACCAGTTACCAAAATGCTATAAAAAAAAACAAACAAACAAACAAACATTGGAGTGACAAGCTGCGAATGAGCTTTGGTACATCCAGCAGGCCTGGGTTTGATTCCCAAAACTTTCACTTGCATACTATGTGACACTAAGCAAGTCACTTAACCTACCCAGTGCTCCTGAGTCACCCCTGAAAACAGGTACTTATGCCTAGTGGGCCTTACCTGGTTTCCAAAAGATAAAAATAGGATTAACATTTAAACTCACCACATTTTAAGAGTTTCAGATTCTGTTGATATAAAAAGTGCTTGGGCCTCTTGATGTATAAAAGGGAGGTGAGCAGTGGTTCTACCTGAAAGACAAACTACAGAAAAAGTAAGTATACAGTACTTTAATATTTCCAAAATGCATGGTAAGATAAGCCACTCATTAGAAAATGTTGAGTTTGTTAAAAGAATTAAATGGTTATGCTTAGGCTGTCTGGAAAAACACATAAAAGTTGAATGGGTCTGCTTAGGGCAAAAATCTTTTAATACTAGAGCTAAAATAGGTTGCCCAATGAAGTGACCAATATTATAAAAGCAGGGTATTTCTGGTCACTAAAATATTGATGGACTTTGTCCATAAAAGTTTAGTGGAGGTGTTTCATAGACTTTTATTATCCTCTGTGTTAATAAACATTCATGGGCATATGAGTGTTATTTAATGCTCATGTACAATTCATGAACATTCATGAACAATTTGATGCACCCTTGATGATCCTTTATGAACTTTTCATGATCGTTTCAACTGGGGGTCACATGTTGAACTGAGACATAAGACTCATAATTAGCCAGCTCTTTATCCCAAAACAAGCTACAGTCCAGCAGACTGATTACAGAAAATGGTGCTGACGGTGGTGGTGGAGATGGGGCTGACTAGGACAATAGCTGTATCCCAAAATGTGCCACAAGCGAACAGATGGAAGGTAGATGATGTTACTGATGTGTGTTTTGGGGAGGATGTCTTGGACCATCACTGTACCCTAGAATTCTCTGCAGTGCAGGCAATGCAGTTAGCAAAATGCTGCGATGTTGTGAGGGCTAAATGGGACCAGTCTTGTATCATTAAATGCACTACAAGCCACAAGATGGATGTGTGTGTTGGGGGAGGCACCTATCAACCTCCAACCTAGCAAATCAGGGACAAGGCTTAAAAATCAGGTATCAGTGACCTCAGGTACATATCTTTAAAAATGGTGATATCAGCTAAAAAAAACTGCCATAATGTATGGTATCGTGTGAAAAGCATTTCCTGAAGAACTAAACTATAACTAGTTATGCCATTATTTTCTGCTTTGGCAGCAGCAGGAGAAAACCAGGAGAAGCCCTCACTGAGAAGTCCAGGCCTCTAGGAGGCTAGGGCTGGGATGAACCTGCTGGGCCTGGAGTGGTGGCAATGTTCCAGGTCTGGGACATGGCACAGGTAAACCCATGGGTCCTGGTCCCCAGATGGCTTGCCTGGGAAAAGAACAGACTGAATACCAGCACAGAAGGGGAGCAGAGATAGAGACCCTGAGGAGGAAGGAAGGGGGTCTGCAGAAGATACACCTGATAGACCACACGATGAAGCATCTAGGAATGTGGTCAACTAACTTTAGGAAGGAGTAATGGGGTAGGAATAGTGACGGAGAGAGTATATGGTACCTCCAAAAAATCCATCATGTTCTTTTTAGTGGAATCCTCTTCTTCCACAGCAAAGCCCATTGCATTCTCTATTTACTACATCTTAGTTTGGAAGATAGGGGTTTCAGAAGGAGATCTGAGTGTGTACACCACAGAATCCTCACTACAAGAAGATACAGCAGAGCTACAGCACGCTGCATATTGTTCTTTTCCATAACCTCCTCCTCTTTATAATCCTCCTCCATTATGAGGTCTGGATTATATTCATTCTCATCACTGATTTCCCTGTCAGAGACAGAAATTGATAACCTCAGTGGCAATGCCAGAGACCGCTGCTCAGGAGGTATTGCTGTGAACCAGCCAATGATGTTGACAAGGCCTACAATGCAGGAACACCCATCGATGGCAGTACATGCTGCATAGGTAAACCTGGATGAATGCGCCATATCAAATCTAAAAATGACACCAGTACTGCCTGTGCATTGATGACATGTGGGCCAGTGGCCATGACCACCTGAGTCGATGACAGGCCTGAACCTATCGACGGTGGTGATGTACCGTCCGTAGCAAGTATGATAGTGCCTGAGCCAAGCCCTGCCCTTGGTATCTGGTTGACGGTCGGGGAGGGGGCGCTGGCATCACTGCTGCTGAGGTGGAACATGATAAAAAAGATAAAATACCTGCAGGTTGCAATGGGGACCTAGGCCTCACTGGGGAAGCAGATCTGTTTTTATTCTTATGTTTATGTTTGTGTCCCAATAACGACCGGTATTTTTCATGGTCTTTAGAATTTGACAACTGTGAGTTGCTTGATGGGGCCGGAGATGCTGCTTTCTGGCCCTGGGCTTTTTTCCATGCCAGTTAGAGTTTATTTTTTTGGTAAAAGGTTATCTGACACCATTCTTCTGTATCACCTGCTTGCTTGATTGAAGCCCTGGCAAATCTCAAATTCCTGACATTGGGCAGAGGCCAAAACAGCAGACACCTCTTCCTTATAAATCTTTTCTCCACACTCGTAGTGCTGAAACAACAGATTGGTTTCGCGGCATGCAGAGCAGATTAGTGATTACTTAGATATAAAATAATAAATGACAATGGCTAGTTAGTCAGCATTTCCACAGTAGGTCGATGGGCCACCCACATTTATGTAGATGCTGTCACATGACATCATCATGGGCATCTCCTGGCTAGCAAAAGTTTCCATGTGATCCTAGCACTGACGTGGGTATAGTTCCAAAGGTGTGGCCTAAGGGAAGAGATACTGTACCTTCAAAGAAGATCTTGGTGATCCCTGGCCAGCCCCGTTTACATTATAGGGCCCCGTGGTAACCTTTGGCAGTGCAGGAGCTAAGGGATTATGCATCAAATCCTTTCTCTTTAGGGAATTAAATCCCAAATTTAGGAATAAATAAGGATATTCTGAGGCAAAATCAGGGTCAGTTGAGAGGTATGGCGGGAGGGTTGATTGGGCCCAGTACTGTACCCCTAACTGCACTGCAGTCCAAAAGATGGAGATGAGAGAATGCTGCTGACACGTTGAATGTTCATAGGTTCATAAATTTGTTACAAGTCCATTCAGCCATATAGGCCATAAAGTGACTTGCCACTAACAGTGAATGTACAGTATTCTAACTTCTTTTCCCCCATGTAAGAGTCCAGATGATTTTTAAAGGATGCCATACTAGATGCCCCTACTACCGTCTCGGGTAGTACATTCCATGTACCCACAACCGTCTGGTTAAACCAGTTCCCTCTCCATGTAGTCTTATATAACTCTCCTTTCAATTGATACTGATGTCTTCCAACACCCCTATCAATCCTGTCTTTTTTACTGAGACCAGTTCTTTTTTATCATGTTCTGTTTCTCAAATGATGTTATCATTCATGGCCCTGTATACATAACATAAATCCCCTCTCACTTTATGGTATGACATTGAGTACAAACCCAGTTCCTTCAGTCTGTCCTTATAGGACAGCCCCTTTACTCTTCTTACTTCCCGGGTTAATCTCCTTTGAACTCTTTCTACCACGGCTGAACATTCTATACTTTGTGGGTTGCTAAAAGGGGAGCCATATTCAAGTACTGGCCTTACCATGGAGGTGTAGTGAGGGACCAAACCTCCTTCTACTCCCTATGTTCCTGAGTATGTTTCCCAGTATTCTATTCACCCTGTTTACATAATCTTTGTTATGTTAATCAAAACTCAAGGTATCTGTGACTAGAACCCCAAGGTCTTTTTCACTGCCAGTTTTCTGTAATATCTTTTCATTTAACTTATATATAGCATTCCTATTATTTTTTCCCAAAGTGCATAACCTTGCATTTCACGTTGTTGAAGGCCAGTTCATGTTCATCTGCCCAAGTTTCCAACCTTTGTAGTTGCATTTGAAACTTTCTTACTGATTCTTTGTTATTAACTATAGCTCCTACCTTTGCATTGTTTGCATATTTGCACAACCATGCTCTATCCTGTACCTGCATAATTGACACAAATATTCTGAATAAAATTGGGCCTAAAATTGATCCCTGAGGAACTCCACTAACCACCTTTCTCCAGTTGGACCAGTGTCCCCGGATGCCTACCCTTTGCTCTCTCTTTGTTAACCAGGCTTTAATCCGGGTCACCAAATTTTTGTTCATACCAATGCCCGGCAAGGTGCCCATCAGTTTTTTTATGAGAAACCAAATCAAGTGCCTTGGAATAGTCCAGATATATCACACCCTTCAGCATTCTGTTATCAAGGGCTTGACTCACAGGCTCAAAGAAGTTTAACAGATTTGTCACACAGGACATTTTCTCAGCAAACCCATGTTGTGTTATATCTACTCACCCCAATTGAAGCATATTTTCTTTAATACATTCCTTAATAAAACTTTCATAATTTTTCCTAATACTGAGTAATATTTATGGGGCGGTAATTGTCTACTTTGTTTTGTCTCCAGTTTTAAATATGGGTTATATGTGCCTGTTTCCATTCAGTCAATACTTCCCCTGAGGTCAATGATAAATTATATAATATTGTTAAAGGGGCTGCCAGTTCTTCAGTCATTTCATTTAGGAAGTATGGATGAAAACCATCTGGCCCACAAGACCTATGTTTCCTTAATTTCTCATAAACCTCCCATTCAAGGATACGATCTAGAGCAGGGGAGAGATCTGAGCCTCTTTTCGTTTTTTGGGCAGTTTTGTTCTTGTCAACTTGCTGAAATGCACTCAAGAAATGATTGTTAAATGTGTTGGCTATCTCTGTCTCATCTTCCATCATCTTATTCCCGTTTCTTATTTTAACTACATGCTTCTGTCCTCGCCTAAGGCTACCACATAACTGTAAAACTGCTTACAGCTGTCCCTGTCTTAATTCAGCTTGTGCCTTTACCTTTATAATAACTGATTTACTCTGCTTTAACATTTTTAAACTTTTTTTGTTCTTTAGTGTCGGATTACTTCTAAATTTCATATATGCCCTGTTCTTTCTTTTAACTATCCTTTTCACTTAGTTCGTAAACCATTTAGGTTTTCTACCCTTTTTGTTGTACTTTCTAACCTCCAGCACATATCTCGTGATACAGTCATTCAGCTTATCTTTTATAATTGCCCATGTTTCAAGTAATGTATTATCCTTAAGCTCTTCTTCACATTTCCAGTCTCTTAGGATCTGTTTAATCCTTGTTACATTGGCCTTTCTGTAGTTTCTGATAAGCATGTTGCCTGTATGCTTACTTACTTTCCTAGATATTTCAAAACTGATCATATTATGATCACTTGTACCAAGAGGATGAATTATGTTTATATTTTCCAGCTTATCTTCCATATTACTAAGGATCAGATCTAATATGTTAGTCCCTCTAGTGCCCTCTCTCACATACTGTTCCATATTATTAGTGACACAGAAATCAAGAAATCTATTCTCTCAGTATCCAGTCCCCCTTTTAGTATTTCAGTTAATCTTTGGGAAATTAAAATCCCCTAGTAATATACAGTCACCCTTAAATTCTTCCTTTTCTAATATTTCAAAGAAATTACTATTTTCTACATCACCTAGATTGGGGGAATGATAACATAAATCTATAATTAAGTGTCTTCCCAAACCATGAATTTTGATTCATATTTGTTAAACATCTGATTTTGTATCCGTGTCCTTTTTAACTTCTTGAGCTTTTAGGTGTGTAGCCACATATAGTGACACTCCTCCTTCTTTTTTTGTCAGTCCTTGTTTTCTGAAAGTAGTCATACTCTTGCATGCGGTCCACCCAATCCTCTGCATTCAACCAGGTTTCAATTATGTTGCATATGTCTATCTTCTCTTTCTGCATTACATATTTCAATTCATCTGTTTTATGCTTCAAACTTCTAGCGCTGACCAATAATATTCTGATATTACATTTTATCATATTAGTCTTTTTTCTCCTCACTTTATTTGGCAAATGATTTACCCCTCTCCCCTTGGTTTCTAGTTTAAATATTCCATTATATGTTTTTTAAACATCATCCCCAATTCACTACTACCTTTTTTGATAAGTGCAGACCACCTTTACTATACAAGTTGTGATTATAGTTAAATATCTCCAAGGTTTTAACACATTTTAATCCCAACATAAGGCACCATCTTCTCATTCAATTGTTGATTCTCATGATTTTTTTTGTTTATTTCCATACTAGGTCTTGGAATTGGTAGCATTTCTGAGAAGACTGCAATTCTGTTGTGCTCCCTTATACCCCTTTCTGGGCTTGGCCATTGGAGTAATGGCTGCTTAATCTTATCAGCTCTGCCTGACCAGAGTAACATCCGAGCTCTGGCATCGTGATCCTCAGACATCGAGATCCCCTCAGTGCTCTTAAATGTTTGAGTAACTCCCCTCCTACTGAGCAGTGACTGCATTTAGTGGATTCTGATGTGAGTTGTGTTCTCTGCAGCACCGGGCATCCAAGTATCATCTCAGGACAATAGGCCACATAGGCCGTATCTTATCTGCAGCCAGTCTGGTGGCCCATTGCAGTGATAGTTACACCCAGCCTCCCTGCGTATCAGACTGGGTGTGTGCAGCTTATTGGGAGTCACCAGAGGGGGGAACAACTTGCTCTTCATTTCTGCAGAATGTCTTTACAGTGCCTGCCTGTACAGCAAGCTCAGGGCATTCAGGCACTTACCCAACCAGCATCTATCGGTGACTCACTCCAGTACATCACGAGGATGCTGGAGGCCCTCCTAGTGTGGGTTAATGATATAATCCTGTCCCTCACTGGTACTGCAGCTGATGTCTGACAGCTACAGACAGAATGAATGTTTCAGAACAGCAGCTGGACACTTGTGAGCAACAACAGGTCAAACATTTGCATCATATCCTGCTACATGAAGAGCAGCTGGTGGCCCTGTAGGACAGAGCAGAAGACCAAGAGAACAGGGCCAGGTGCAATAATTTGCACATTATTGGGATACCAGGGGCAGAAGGCCAATCTATGGAATGCTTTTGAATGATAACCTCCCCATCATGCTGGAGGACAGGTGGAGGGGCCCTACGGGATGTGGAGAGGGCACACCGCATTGCAGGGCAGTGAGACAAGAACTCTCTAACTCCCAGGCCCATTGTCATCTATTTTCTGAGTTACACCACCGAAGAACGCATTTTAAGGGCAGCCAGAGACATGGGGGAGGTTTGCTGGCAAGGGTCCTCAGTCTCCTTCTATCATGACTTTGCTCAAGAGACTGCAGTGAAGAGGAGGTCCTTTGGCTCCTTAAAGAAATTCCTTTACCAACATAATTTTCAGTTCAGATTTCAGGGACATACCAGCCTGCATGTGTCCAAAGATGAGAGGGAGGTGGTAGCAGACCATCCTGCTGATCTTGAAAAGTGGTTGGGTAAGTTCTGGCCTGCTCTCCCAATCCCAACTACAAACCCCAGAAGGCTCTGGGAACCTAGCAAAGATTCAGTCACTAAAGGGAACCATCTGGAGGGCAGGAAGTTTCCAGAGGACTCATTTTCAGCTGGACATGTTACCTCACAATCTGGTCCCCTTGTCCGCTCCGGTATCTATGCTCGAGCACTACCTCCACCCATGGCTGCCTCTCAGTTCTCTTCCTCAGCCACCCCTTCTCTGCCTCCTCGACAATCTGGATCCACCTCATGGCAAAGGCAAAGAGCATGCAGCAGAACCCAGCTGCCCCAGGAACCTCTGTTTATCATTCCACCGGTAAAAATCTCCAGAGATGATAGCACTCCTGATCCCCCCGGGACCAGATCAGTAGTCAGGCATCACTGGATATGGAGACTGATGCTACTGTGGACTGGGTTGATTATCGTGACTCCTTGTTGGTTGAAGCGGCGGATACTTCCACTCCTTTGCAACCAGGCCAGATCTCCTATATGGTGGCTGTTTCCTCTGGTTCCATGAGCTCTCCTGGTACTCCCCAGCTCCTGCCAAGCAGGCCAAAGGACCATCCAGCTAAATTGGGGACTTGTGTGCTTAGTGTTTGCTCTTTATATGTTCATATGCATTGAATGTTGCTCCCGGATTCCTTGTAATGAGGGGACCAGGCCTGTTTCATCCTGTTGCTGTGTTTGAGGGAGCTTGGTGCATGCCTTCAGCTTAAAGGGACCCAGTCAGACCCTTTCCTCAACTGCTGTGCCCCATTGCAAGATGGGCCAATTACACCTTGCTCATCCACTCTATGGTGGTGCACCCTCTTCTCATCCCCTCCTGGATGCTCCTACCTGATCACTGTATTTGCTGCACAACCTGTTGTGGCATTGGCAATGAGGTCTTCCTGTGCCAGCCCAATGATTTCCACTCTCATTGGGGTCATTCTTTAGCTGTGACCCCCCCCCTCAGTTATACCGATCAGCGGCCAGCATGCAGGATCATATTAGTAGGAGGGAGTAACCTCCATCTCTCCTTGCCAACTTAGCCCTGCAATTCCTCTCCCTTTCAGTACCCCCCTCATTTCTATCTTACCTCCCCCATCTCTCCCTTGATGTCCCGGTGCTCGACCTTGGGACTGTTACCTGTTTAGGGGGAGTCAAACCCGGTTGGTTCTAAGCTCTCCTCCTATTTTAGCTGAGGGTCGTGAGTGCTGAGAGTACCTGTATCTAGGTACTTTCATTTGCATTAGCCTCAAATCCTATAATGTGTTCATGCCTGGTCACAGTTGTTCTAAATCATTAGTGTTTGGGCATTTTTATTGCCCTTGTGTATGTATTGCTATTGCTTGTTTATATACCTTATCTGTTTTCTCTCTTCTCCTGCTCTGTTTGCCTTTGACTCAGAGTTGTTGCATCTTTCCTCCTGCACACCGGCCTCTGCCGAGTTCTGGTGCCAAGTGTTCGTGCTTGGGTATATTTATTTATTTATTTATTTTATTTAGTTTTTGTTGATCCTCAGGGAACCTCCTCTCTTATCCTATCTCCAGTCTGAGTAAGTATCATTTACATTTTTCTTTCCCAGAGTGACTATCATGGGGAACCCCTCCACCTCAAGGATGATCCTAGTTTCATGGAACGTCAAAGGCCTCAACCACCCCATTAAGCACACGGAGGTGCTATACCACCTCAGATTCTTATGCATGGACATCGCCCTGTGGCAGGAGACACACGTTCTGAGTAGGGCGGTGCCCCGGCTGAGGAAATGTTGGGTGGGGGTGGTATACGCTAGCTCAGTGTCATCCAAATCCAAAGGTGTTGTCATCCTCATAGGCCAATCCTCCCCATGGGGTGTCGATGAATCTCAGAAGGACTCACAGGGCAGGGCGTTTGTTAAGCTTTCTTCCAGGTGGGCAAGCTGTTATTGGCAATGTGTATGCTCCTAATGAGGATCATTCTGAATTCTTTCCTGCGATCAGCCAAGCCAAATCCTCCCTGATCCCGGCTGGCACGACTATCCCAATCATTTTGGCGAAGACTTCAATCTTGTGATGGACACCTTTTTGAACAAGTCAAAGCCCACCCTCCGGACCAATCCAAAGGCTCGGGCAGTCCTACAGGACTTGTAGGGTGAGTGGGGACTTGCTGATATGAGGCGGCAGGACCACCCCACTGGGCGGGATTACACTTTTTATTCTCCTGCCCATACCTCCCAAAGTCATATCAACTATTGGCTAGCCAATGTAGTGATGGCCCAAGGGATCTTGGATAATAAAATAGGAAGTATCCTTATCTCGGACCATGCCCATGTTCTGACCACTTACACTCCATCAGGACAGCAACCCTCAGGTACCCAGTGGAGATGTAATCTCCTACTCCTTAAGAACCCTGATTTTTGCTGGATGATCTCTCAAACAGCCCAGGATTACTTTGCTACCAATTCTGAGGGTGAGGTCTCTCCAGGCACAGTCTGAGAGGCCTTCAAGGTCGTTCTTTGGGGGCGCATAATCACATACTCAGCTTCGAACAATAAAGCTCACAAGGTGACGCTGGTGGCCCTTCAAGCTGACCTTGTTGTATTGGAGAACCAGTTTAAGGCCCTACGACCCTTAGCCAGAGACAACTCTCTTCACCGTCGTATAGTGGGACTGAAATATCAAAATACAATTCTGCACCAGAAGGCAGAATGGCTCCTTTTGCAGGCTAAACATGTCTACTGGGATGAGGACTGGAAGAGCTGCAGACTTTTGGCTTTCAGGTTTCATAAACATCAAGCCTCCTCCCGCATTCATGCCCTCCAGGAGAAATTGGGGAAGATAGTCCACGAACCCCAGAAAAACAATAATACCATGCATTTCTTTTATGCTTCCCTGTATCAGTCACAATCGTCCCTGTCATCCTCTCTGCTGAAACAGGAACTGGGCAAGTTTTGCCAGGGCTTGGCCCATCCAGCCCTAACTCCCACTCAGGCTGCCAAACTGGAGGCCTCAATTACTGGGGCTGAGATCAGTCAGACTCTCTCTCATAAGGCACTGGGGAAAGCCCCAGCCCCAATGGCATGTCGGTTGAAATGTATTGCACCTTGGGGAATCATATCACCTGTCCATAGCTCTTAACCCTTCCAGAGGTGCATGCAGCCAAATCCCTTCCTCCTATACTATGAGGGAAGCCCTTATTACTCTCCTCCCAAAGAAGTTGAATAATCCCCTAGATTGTGCAAATTTTCACCCCATCTCCCTCCTGTCAGTTGACATGAAGATATCAGCTAAAATCTTGGCCCCCAGAATGCTGGATGTTTTGCCTACCATTGTCCATCCGGCACAGGCAGGTTTTGTGAAAGGCAAATCTGGGGCTGACAACATCAGGCTGTTACTCAGCCTCAATGGTGGCATCCCAGTCAGCCCTGCCTATGACTGCTCTGGCCATTGATTTTACTAAAGCCTTGAGTCTACAGAGTAGGACTACCTGCATGAGGTGCTTTAATTGTATGGTTTTGGTCACAATTCCGGCAGTGGGTATCTGCTCTATATAGTTCTCCTGTTGCCCGAATCCTCACCAACACTACCATTGTGACCCCTTTCTCCTGTGAAGAGGGACTCATCAGGGATGCCCTCTATCCTCCCCCTCCTCTTTCTTGTGGCTTTAGACCCTCTGGTTCGGGCCTTTATAGCTTCAAACTCAATCTCTGGATTGGACATAGGTGGTACTCCTTACCTTGTGGCTGCCTATGCTGATGATCTACTTACTTTATCCCATCTCCAGTGAGCCCTCCCTGCAGTTTTATCTATCCTTCAAGATTTTGCTTCCATCTCAGGATTATGAGCCAACCAAAAAAAGATTATCCTTGCCCCACTCAATGGGACCTGCAGTAAACACTGTCTCAGTGTCGCTGAGCTGTCATGGGTGGAGCAGGGGTTTTCATACCTAGGTCTCTACATCCCTAATCGGTGGTCTGAGTTGTCATCTTCCAATTTCATTCCTCTTTTGACTCAACTAACTTCTGAAGTGGAAAGATGGCCCAAACTTCAGTTATCTTTACCTGGAAGAGTCGCAGCAGTGTGCATGCTACTCCTACCGTGGGTTGTGTATCTCCTTGACAATTTATCGGTCCACCATCCCCCCAAATTGTTTGCTTCACTCGGTCAACTTATGGCTCACTACCTCTAGGATGGTAAGACACTGAGGTGGGGTAAGCACAAACTGAGAGCTCATTGGTCTCGCAGTGGGATGGAGGATGCTTAGTTCAAAGGCTACCACCTAGCCTGCATGACCAATTCTGCCTCTCAGTGGTTTGTGCCCGGAGTACATTGTGAGTCGCCATGGGTACAACTGGAGTCCAGTCTGGCCAAAGATTCTACTCTGGACATGCTCCTTAACCCAGAAAGCAAGATTAGCCAATCTCTGTCTCCTATCATTTTGGAGACTTGACGAGCATGGCTGTCGCCTGTGTATCTTTCACATACTCCTCGGGTGGCCTGAGCACCCCCCCGCAGAACTCCCCTCTCTGGCGCAATAAGCTCCTTACAGTAGGTGGCCTGCCCATCAATTGGCCTACTTGGGAATCCCGGGGCATCCACTGGGTGCAGGATATTTGCCTACCTGACTCTGAGGTCTTGCTCTCCTTTGAACAACTGCAATTGAAATTTCAGCTCCCTTCTAAGGATTTTTGGCAGTACCTCCAGGTGCACAGTGCCATCCATGATTGCTCATCTCATTACAAAGTTGACAGCAAATGGAGATGGCTGGTGTCCATACATAAATCCCAAGCCTCCGTGATTTAATTGGTCACTTTTATAGGACTTATAGAGATGCCCAGCCAGATCCGCTTTTCTCCAGCAGACTGAAATGGATAACCAATCTTAATATTGTAATCTTGGAGGATTCATGGGCACAATACCTAAAGGATATGCATAACCTCTATAAGGATACCAAGAGTCGTTTTCTCCAGCTTAAGGTGCTACTCCTCTGGTATCATACTCCTCAGTCCTTCAGTCCTGTGGCCTGTTGGTACACTTCAACTGCTGTCACTGCTTCCAGCCTGATGCCCATCTGCTGCACGTTCTATGGACATGCCTCCACCTTTTGCCCTTTTGGACTTTGGTGGCCTCGGAAAGTTCCAAATTGCTGGGCTCTCCTGTATCACTGGAAGACCCGAAGCTCTTGCTGGGTGATTCCTCCTTGTTGGGGTCAATTTCTGTACCACATCGTTAATGGCTGATGTTAGCCCTTTGGAGGCTAAACGGCTCCTGTTCATGCACTGTGGCCAGGTGGCCCTGCCTACCTGTGCAGCCTGGCATGCAGCCTTAGCTCATCTATTCCTGCTTGAACGCCTCTCCTTTGCTTACCATGGTCAAATGGAGCAGTACATGGCTAGATGGGAAGCCTATTTGCATTCATCGCTTTGTAAACCCCCTTCCCCTTACTGTTATCCTCCTATGTGAACTCTTAGCACCTCTACTAGTTTATTTGCTCTCTGCAACTTTGCTCTACTCCTATATTTCTCTTTTTGGTGGGAGAATAGTTATCTATGTTTTACTAGTTAAGGCATGACTGATGTAATTTGGATTACATTAATTGCTTTGTATACTCCCTGTTTGGTTACTTGGACATACAATATATATATATATATATATATATATATATATATTTATAAAATGGGTAGGAAATTGTTGCTCTTTTATTGGATGAGCACCACCACATGACCATGCTATATCAGAGCGACTGCACACCTGCACTTTTACTCCCCAAGACAATTTTGACATTTTATAAGATAGATAAACCACTCTGAGGTGTGCGGTCACGCCTGATATATGCACGCCAGTGGTTGACGATTTGGCCTGCGGCCTCGCGGCACAACACACACCAAGGAGTGCGTATATCAGTGCGCGACCGCACACGTCAGAGTGGTTTATCCATTACATGCATATATATATATATATATATATATATCTATATATATTTATATAGATATATATGTATGGTGTGTGCTGCTTTAAAATTCAATAAAAATCATTCTATGATTAAAAAAAATACCCCTTTCTATTTGCATATATTCCAGAATTATTTGTTTTTTCCTAGTTTGCAGCATGTTATTACTTCCTGCATGAATCAACACCAATGGCATGTCATTGTCTTTCTTTACTATTTCGGTTACCAATCTGTTTATATCTGTTAATCTTGCCCTAGAAAAATAAGAATTTGTCACCCTTTCTTTATTGATTCTAGTAGTGTAAGTGTCAATATATTTAATGATAGAATCCCCTAATATAAATATTCTGTCTCTTATGTCATTTGGCACCCACCAATATTCATATCCTCATTATTCTCTTGTTGCTCACTGAGCACCTGAGTTTCTTTAACCACTCTCCCATTGGCCATTACTTGGGACTTCCCTCAATATATCATCTTGAGTCACGTTACTCGGTCCTGCCTCACTTACTTCCTGAGGTTCGTCATAAACTCCTCCATTTGCCAGAGCACTAATTACTTCATTTTTGTTAACTTCATTAGTTAATTGGTGCTTAGTCTCTTCTCCTAATAAGGCATCATTTGTCTGATTTGGATTTTCAGTTCAATCCTTTATTATTCTTAAGAGTTCATATTTATTTGATATTAAAATGTGAAACTCCATCGCCCTTCTTCCCTTTTTCTTTTTACATGTGCCATCTTGAACTACTACAACTCCATCATTATCCACACTATCTCTGTCTCTTTTTTGATTAGAGTCCATGTTTGTTACCACGTTCCCCTTCACCTTGTCATTTGATTTTAATTTTATACATTTAAATTCCATCTCTAGACCTGCAATTCTGGATTTCAGTATCTTTAACTCGCTACATTGCTTACAAATAAATTCCTTTTCCTCAGTGTTGAATGCTGTACTAAACTTACTACATTGCCTACATTTCACTCCAAGTTCTCCACTTTTTAGCCTGAAAAAATATGTATCCATCTTTGTAAACTTGCCTGCTGCTTGCACCAGTAGGCAGAGTTCTTACCTTATGCACTACAGCTGTGTGGAGGGGTGATGACTTAGACCTGCACTGTATCTCAAAACACTGTACAATCCAGGAAATGAAGCTGAGAGGATGCTGCTGATAGTGTGTGTGTGTGTGTGTGTGTGTGTGTGTGTGTATGTGTGTGTCTGTATGTGTGTGTATGTGTGTGTGTGTGTGTGTGTGTCTGTGGTTACTAGATCGTATGGAAAGAATTATACTTTGTCCATGTTTGTGTGCAACTGAATGCCATTGTATCAAGACCAGGTAGCTCTCAGTCAGGCATAAAATGACAGAATGAGGGCTAACATTTAGCATTGAATATCTAAACTTGAGAATATATGAGATAAACATTTAAATATTACACAACGCTGGATGGGTTTTTCAGTTTCTTGATGTAGGATGATTTTTCTTTTTGCTTTAGAAAATAGCACGTTTAGTTTAGTGACTGGGGAGTGATGCTAGAGGCATGTCCAGTTGCTGTTAGAACACTGTGGTACAAAAACATTTAGTGACCTTTGAAATGTGACACAACAGCATGTTTGAACACATGGATTTTCATCCACAGTAGACCTATAATATTTATGTATTGCATGTTCTTTACTCCACTGTACTGTACATGTTGGCATGTTTTGGCCCCCGGACATCCTTGAAAGTGTGTATGCTCAAGAAGGCGAACAGAAAGCTGGGGTGCATAGGGAAGGGAATCAGCAGCAGAAGCCAAAAAGTGATCCTTCCATTATGCAGATCATTGGAGAGACCACACCTGGAGTGCTGCGCAAGGTTGTGGAGTTTGTACCTGCATTCGGACTGTGACAGAGTGGAAGCGGTACAGTGTAGGGCAACTAAAATGATCCACGAATAGGGGGAAAAGTAGTACAAAGAGAAGCTGCAATACCATGACATGCTCACCATGGAGACTAGAAGGGAGACAGGGGCATGATAGAAACTTACAAGTACCTGCATGAGGTAAACAAGGCAGCTTACAAAATGTACTCATCTTAACTATGAATACAGGTACATGGAGAAATTCACTGAAACTGACTGGGTGGGTTCAGGAGGGATATCTTTAAGTACTGTTTCACCAAAAGAGTGGTGGAAAGTGGAACAGACTGCCTTAAGACATGGTGAAGGCTGAAACTATGTGGGCATCAAGGTAGGGTGGGACAGACTTGTGGCCATAGTTAGAGGGTAGAGGGCAGAGGGGATGGGAGAGGGAGGGCCACTGGGGTCTACATAGGGTGGGTATGCTTGATGGGCCTCTGGGCCCTTTTCTGACATAATCAGTTTTTTTTTTCTATATGTAAGGACCTATTCAGTTACCAACAACTGAATAAATAAATTACAATTTAAACCACACACTAACACAAAGCAGACAACTGGGCACTCACCACCTCAATTAAAGTCGGACACCAACTGCTGTTTAAAGCTCTGTTGTAATTTTGTATTAATAGACAATCACATAAAACAGCAAAACATCCATGCCTGCCTAATGCATTTTGGACAGAAGTTCTTTATCAAAGGCTAAGGCAGAATGACAAAATTCACAGTAATATAGGGCTGAGAGAGAGAGAGAGAGAGAGAGAGAGAGAAAGAGCCAGAGCTTCCTCAAATCAAGGAGATTATTTACTAGACTACATTGAATTGAGTAATTACTTTTTGGACCTGTGTAAGTAACTAGTATTAATTCTCTGTTTTTGGGGTTGACTTTTCTTAGTTTAACTTTAATTTGCCAGGGAGGAACTGTAGCTGGAAGATATTTGCAGTCATTTGTGACTAGGCCTGTTACTTAACCACTATCAAAAAGGTGTCTGTTAAGGGGAGGAGCTGAAAGGGGCCTGGTTGAACTGTGGATTTAAAACAGCACTTCTCTGTGGTCTCTGTCTGCTGAGACAGAGAGATAGAGAAAGCAGTCAGAGCTTCCTTAAATCAAGGAGGTTATTTACTAGATGACACTGAATTGAAGTATTACTTTTTGGACCTGTGTAAGTAACTAGTATTGATTCTCTGTTTTGGAGGTTGACCTTTCTTAGTTTAACTTTAATTTGCCAGGGAGGAACTGTAGCTGGGAGATATTTGCAGTCATTTGTGACTAGACCTGTTATAACCTCTCTCAAATTAGGTGTCTAAAGGAAGGAAGGCACTCCCGGGTGGAGGGTCAGAGTTGTAATCAATTGTTTCTGGAGGGCACAGGTTTACTCCACCTGCCCTGCCCCTCACCCCACCCACCCCAAGCACATCACTTCTTTTATAGCAGGGGTTCTGACATCACTTCCCCAAAACTAACAACATACACCTGTTCATATGCTTAAAGGCATAGCACACTGAATAGGATGTAGAGACCCTCACAAGCTTGCACACACTAAAACAAGAATAAAAAAAAAGCATCTGTAACAGGAAGGGACACAGACATGTGGGGACTGGTGCAATTCTGGAGACTGCATTGCTGCCCCATTTGCAGGCACTTTTTTGGTCTGAGGGAGCAGGTTGTTCATGTCCATGCTGACTGGGCAAGGATATGGAACCTGCTCCCACCCAGGGACCACCCAGGCCACTGCCACTACCTCAGAGGTTGCCAAGAAAGAGGAGTGATTGGACCATGGTGGGCTCAGGGAGGGTGAGGGTGGTGGAACAGAGGCACACCCTCCAGTTGTGCCTCTCCACAATCCATTCACCACTCTGGCAGAGCATGGTTTCTCTATGGAGGCACCCACAGTGGAGACCAAGGAGGATGCTGGAACCTCCACAATGGAGACCCACAGGAGGGTGGCACAGGACCCCACAATGGAAGGAAACAACTCCTGGTGGGGGACTCAGTTGTTAGGGGGTAGAACTGGGGGAGGGAGGGGAAAGGGAGGTGAGGTGCCTGCCCAGCACCGTGGCTTGGAGGGGCAGGAAATGAATCCTCAGGATCATGGGAGCAGCTGCAAGGGGGAGTGAGCTGGATGTCATTATCCACCTAGGGACAAATGACCTGGCTGAGAATGGGATCAGAGCAGTACAACAGGAGTTTGTGGAGCTGGGGAGGGGCCTTAGACAAGTAGCACACATGGTAACTTTCTCAGAAGTGCTACCTGTCTGGTAGTGCAGATGAGGCTAGGTGCTCCACACCATGAGATTCAATGACTGGTTGACAAACTGGTGCAGAACTCAGGGATTTGGCTCATTGGGGACTGGGTCTCCACCTGGAGGGATGCAGGCCTGTACTGGTGCGATGGTCTGAATCTATCCAGGAGGGGAAATGGGATCCTAGGTGATAGGTTTAAATGCTTCATTGGAAAGCATTTAAACTAGCCAAGGGGGGAGGCACTGAAAGGGAGAAGGGAAATCCTAGCCCCCCCAAAAAATCAGGGTAGTTAGTGAGGTAAACACTGAGACAGAGCAGTCGATAGGGAGAAGGGCAGGGGCAAATGGAGAAAAAGACAAAAATAGTAAGGACAGGGATGGAGCAAAAAGAAATAAAGCCATACAAAAATGGAGGGTAATGAGTACCAATGCCCGAGTCTAGGTAAAAGCTCCTGGAAATGGTGGCCTTGATGGAAGAAGGATGCCTGATATCATGGCGGGCACAGAAACATGGTACACAGAGAACCATAACTGGGATGTCAACATACCAGGGTACACAATCTACAAGAGGGACAGGGAGGGAAGAAGAGGAGGAGGAGTAGCTCTCTGTGTAAGGGAAAGGATCAAAGCAACAGAACTAAAGAGTAAACAGAGAGGAGAGGAGGCACTGTGGGTCACCCTGGAGACTGGAAATTGCACCACAATCCGCACAGTGGTTGTATACAGACCACCATCTCAGCGGGAGGAAATGGACAAGGGAATGATAGAAGGCATCCTTAGGATGGCAGAGAAAGGGTACATATTGTTGATGGTGGACCTGAACATGCCAGATGTTAACTGGAGCACCTTTGCTGCAGCCACATCCAAGAGCAGGGCCATTCTCGATGCCCTAGAGGGGTCATGCCTCAGACAGCTAGTTTTGAACCTACCAGGAGAGAGCAATTCTAGACCTCATACTCTCAAATGGGGATGGAGAGAGGATCTCTGATCTTGAAGTGGGTAGCCATCTGGGAACAAGCAACCACCAAACAGTGTGGTTCACGATAAGCTTAGCTGTAGAGTCAAGTCATACAAAAGTGAAGGTACTGGACTTCAGGAGGGCTGATTTTGTCAAAATGAGAGAGTACCTCAGAAAAGCACTAGCAAACAGGCAAGAAGGTGGGGAGGAGCAACAATGGGGAAACATCAAAACCGCCATCCCAGAGGCAACAAGACTTTGTGTGAAGCAAATAAACAAATCAAAATGAAAGAAAAAAACACTATGGTTCTCAAAAGAAGTGGTGGGAAAGGTTAGGGAAAGAAAGACAGCATTCAGGAAGTATAAGGAAACACAGAAGGAGCAGGACAGAGAACTGTACCAGTTAAAGCACAGGGAAGCGGGGAAGGCAGTCAGAATAGCAAAGGCCCAAACTGAGGAAAAGATAGACAACTTGGTTAAGAAGGGGGATAAAACATTTTATAGGTACATTAGGGAGCAAAGAAAGACTAAGGCAGGGATACTGAGGCTGAATAAAGAGGAAGGTGGTTTGGTAGAGAGCCACAGTGAAAAAGCAGGGATACTGAACGAATACTTCTGCTCAGTATTCACAATGGAAAAACAGGGGGAGATACCTAATCCAGTCAATAGAAGCACTCTGGATAGGGGGGTTGATATTAGTCCTTTCACAGAAGAAAGGGTTCTGAAAGAACTCTTAAAACTGAAGGTGGATAAAGCAATAGGGCCTGATGGGATTCACCCCAGAATTCTAAAAGAACTAAGAGAAGAACTAGTAACATCACTGACTACCCTTTTTAATAAATCATGGGAGAATGGTGTGTTACCTGAGGACTGGAGAAGGAGGGCAGATGTGATTTCTCTTCACAAAAGTGGGAGCAAGACAGAGGCAGGAAACTACAGATCTATCAGTTTGACCTCAGTGGTAGGGAAAATGATGGAATCACTTCTGAAGAAAAGAATTGTTGAGTACCTAGAGGCCAGTGGGGCACCAAGGCAGCATGGATTCACAGCAGGAAGGTCATGTTAGGCAAATCTAATTGATTTCTTTGACTGGGTGATCAAAGTAATAGACCAGGGAGGGGCTGTGGACATGGCCTACCTAGACTTTAGCAAGGCATTTGACACAGTCCCACACAAAAGATTAATAAACAAATTAGCTAGCCTGGGAGTGGGTCCCAGGGTGATAGCCTGGGTAAAACACTGGCTGGACAACAGGACACAGAGGGTAATAGTAAATGGAGTCCACAGTGAAGAAAGGAGGGTTACTAGTGGGGAACCGCAGGGTTCTGAACTGGGGCCAGTCCTTTTTAATGTCTTTATAAGTGACATTGCAGAGGGACTGGAAGGAAAAGTATGGCTTTTGCAAATGACACAAAGATCTGCAACAGGGTTGATATGCAAGTTGGGGTGGAAAGGATGAAAAGGGACTTGGCAAAGTTGGAGGAATGGTTAAATGTATGGCAGCTTAGATCCAACGCAAAGAAGTGCAAAGTAATGCACCTGGGAAACAAAAACTGAGGGGAAAAGTACACAATGGGGGGTGAGATACTGACAACAAAAGAAATGGAAAGGGACCTGGGGGTAGTCATATCAGATGACCTAAAGGTGGGCCAGCAATGTGAGCAGGCAGTAAGGAGGGTTAGGGGGATACTGAGATGCACAGGAAGAGGCATCACCAGTAAAAAACAGGAAGTTGTTTGCCCTCTGTACTGACAGTTGGTAAGACCACATCTGGTGTACTGTGTACAGTTCTGGAGACCCCATCTCCGCAAAGACATAGACAGTGTGGAGGCTATCCAGAGGAGGGCAACCAAAATGGTGCAGGTTTGCACCAGAAGACATTTGAAGAAAGACTAAAGGAGCTTAAGATGTATAGCCTCGAGGAAAGGAGGGAGAGGGAGGATATGATACAAACTTTCAAATACCTCAAGGGAATCAACAAAGCCCAAGAGGGTAGCATCTTTCAGAAAAAGAGATGTGCAAGAACAAGGGGGCACAATTTGAAGATAGAAGGGAGACAGCTCAGAGGTAATGTGAGGAAGTAGTTCTTCACAGAGAGGGTTGTAGATGCATGGAACAACCTTCCTGAGGAGGTCGTAGAGTTAAAAACAGTGGAGTGAATTCAAGAATGCATGGGACAGGCATAAGGCAATTCTAGTGGTAGGTAGGAGGAAGTAGGCTGTTGGTTAACTAGGATCTGCAGCTTATCCGTTAGGTAGGGAAATGGGCAGACTAGGTGGGCCAAGCAGTCCTTATCTGCTATCAAATTCTATGCTTCTATGTATGTTTCTATGAACAATGACATCACTACTGCGTAACAATTAACATTTTAAAACTGATTGAACTAAAAACAGTTGCAAAATCATTCACCGGTGTGACTTAATCATAAAGCACGAGAATGGAAGCACTGGAACTGCACAAACCAAAAACAGGAAAATCACGTAAACAAATAGGGGAAGGGGAGAGGAGAATGGATTGAAGAGAAGGCAAACCACGCAACATAAGTACGCAGACATCCTATATATACAATTTAGTCTAAAAGACTGACAAGAAGAATGTAACAAATATATAACTGACCCCATATATAAGGGTTCACAGTGAAAAAAAAGCCATGATCATGTAAACAATATTTTATCAATTGCCCAAGAATGGTCTTATATCAAAACCGATGTTGAGACCTGGTAATTTAGCTGCCTGTAATTCAAGGCTCCAAAAGGCTTCTCTTTTAATAATAATAATAATTTTATTTGTATCGCGCCTTTCAAAAAAATCAAGGCGCTGTAACATTAAAAAATAAAACAGAGTACTAAGATACCATTAAAATACGGATCACCATATAATTCATAACTTTGATAAAATCAGACAAGGTAGGCTAGGCGCCATAGCTGGGTTTTTAGGGCCTGTTTAAATTCCTCCACGGTCGCGCACTCCCGAGGCTGATGGGGTAGAGAATTCCAAAGGACTGGGTCCACATACATAAATGCATGGGCCCATGAAGATTTTAAGGATACCCTTAGAATCTCTAGCAATCCCTCATCAGCTGAGTGGAGCGATCGCCGGCAGTAAGGAACCAAAAGCTCTTTCAGGTAGTCTGAGCCCTGTCCATGTAGGGCTTTATAAGTCAAAAGTCCGACTTTAAAGGTGATCCGCCACTGACCGCAGCCAGTGCAGTTCGCACAGCACTGGAGAGACATGACAAGTCCAGGGAGTTCCCGTCAACAGCTGGGCTGCAGCATTCTGCACCAGCTGCAAGTGGCATATATCAACCCAGGTAGCCCTAGGTAAAGGGAGTTGCAATAATCAAGGCACGAGGTCACAAAGGCGTGGACCAGCATAGGAAGATCACCAGATGGAACTAGATGCTTGACCCTGGAGATGTTCATCAAATGATAAAAAGAGGATTTGATGACTGCCGACACCTGCGATCGCAATGTCAGTCCATCGTCAAGAATCGTGCCCAGGTCTCGCACCCGTTCAGAGGTAAGAAGCTGGGAGCCTCCCAGGAAACGTCCCGAAGGCAAACCCACTTCTGACACCTATATCCAATGACCCGGGTCCACAACCATCACCTCAGTCTTTTCCGAGTTCAACTTCAGCCAGCTGGAATTCATCCAACTCTGGATTTCAGTGAGGCAGTTATTGAATACCACAAGAGCTCTATCCTGCTTGGGTGTAAAAGACAGGTAGAGCTGGGTATCATCAGCATAGCAGTGAAACCTCAGCCCATACCATTTTACAATGTCTCCGAGGGGCAGCACATACACTGTGAACAACATGGGGGACAATACTGAACCCTGAGGGGCCCCACATGACATAGACTGGGTTGGAGGAATAAATCCCCGACACCACCGTCTGAGTTCTGCCAGTGAGGAAAGATTTAAACCACCTGAGTACTGTACCAGACAGGCCACAGATGAACCTAAGGCATTCAAGAAGAACCCCATGGTCTACAGTGTCAAATGCTGATGAGAGATCAAGAAGAACCAAGATGGAATGTTTTTTTCCTATCTCTCGTCATCAGGAGATCATTGAGCACCCGAGCCAGCGCAGTCTCGGTACTATGCCTCTTTAGAAAACGAGATTGGAAAGGTTCATAGATGTCATGGATGTTAAAATGGTTCTCCAGTTGTAGAGCTGCTACTTTCTCAATCACCTGCCCCACAAAGGGGAGGTTAGAGATTGGTCTGTAGTTAGCAGGGCAGCATGGGTCTAGAGAAGCTTCCTTCAGGAGGGGTGTCACCACCGCCTCCTTCAGGGAGCTAGGGAACTCACCCAACTCAAGGGAGCACCAGACTGTCCATGCTAAGACCGGGCCAATGATATTGCAACAACCCATAATCAGGGTGGTTGGGTCCAGATCTAAACTACAGCACATAGGGTGCATACCCTGGACAATCCGCACGACATCGACGAACTCCAGCCGGTCGAAGGTACTCCAGGAAAAGTGAGAGAAAGTGACCAAGCACCGATTGGTAACATCTCCTATACAATGTGCTGTTGGAGCCCCGCCCTGATGTCAGCCACCTTATCCGCAAAGAATTGAGAGAGCTCATCACACTCCACGTGTGGAAAGGCTCTTCGAATCTGCAGGCAGGCAGGCTGGGTTGCACAGTCTGTCTACAGTTCAAAAAGCTGAGACGGTCAGTTCTGATAAGCCACAATCTCCCGGACAGGAACTCTGCCTTCTTATGGGGAGATTACAGATTGATAGACTTGATAATGTTCTATCAATCTAAGATGGTTGGTCTCCAGGGCAGATTTCCACCTGCTCTAACCTTTGTCCTAGTCACCGATCTCCTCAAGGTCCCATCGAACCAAGAGGACTGAGGGCAAAGGGAGAGAGGACGAACATGGACAGGGAACAACGCCAAAGCTGTAGAAATGGCCTTGTTGTAGGCCAATACCAAGACTTCTGGATTACTACTGGCCCCAGAAAGCGCCCGATAGGTCAAGCACCGCTGCCAGGCCTTCAGCGCTTACATCCCATGAAGGGTGATACCTGACCCTCTCCACAGGGGTAGGCCTGTGGAGGGGGCATGGAAACTGAACCCAGTGATTGGACCATCAGACAGGTTCCACCCCCAAGTCAAAGGCTTCAATCCCCAGGAGGAACACTAGGTCAAGAGAGTGACCATGTTTGTGAGTAGCTGAGGTAACAATCTGTGTAAGGCCCAGTGATGTCATCAACTGGAAGAAGTGTTGTCCAAATTGTGAGAGTTCATCATCGACCCAGGCGTTGAAGTCGCCCAGGACCATCAGCCTGGGTGACTCAAATACCATGTCAATCATGAAGTCCACTACTTCCTAAAGGAAATGTTTCTCATCCCAGGATGGATGGTAGATGAGGGCAATCCTACAACCTACACCTGCAAATACAGTATACTCAAATGTTCCGGGCTCCTCAACTAGTACACTCGTGAGGCCCAGTTCAGTTAAGTACCGTATTATTGTAGTTATCACTCTCTAGGTTTCGTGCACACTATCTCTATAGCTCGGAAGGTAAAATGATGTGCTTCCTGTCCATGGTTTCTAATATATGTGCCGAGTGACATATGTATCATCACCTCTTTCAATAGCTCGAATGCGCTCCCCCACCCTAGCTTTAAAGCTCCTTGTTGTTTTTCCGGTGTAGAAGGCTTGACACGTGCATTCTGCTAGGTAGATTACACCACTGGTGTTACATGTTATGAGCTGTCTAATCTCATAACTACGTTTTGAGTGTATACTCCCAAATACTTTTCCAGTCACTATATCCTTACAATAAATGCATTTCTTACATGTGTAGCATCCTTTATTGTTTAACCAAGCACTGTTACTACTTTTCATGAAGTGACTGTGCTCTAATCTACTTCTAAGGGTGGGTGCTCTGCAGTAAGCCATTCTCAGAGGGTGTTGTGTGATGTCTTTCAAGCCTAAGTCACTAGTAAGGATGTGCCAATGTTTGTAAATAATAATCTCTAAGTATGGGGCACGTGTTGAAAAATTAATGACAAAATTAAATCTCACTGTGGTGTTCTCATTTTCAGGTTTATTTAATAACAACTGAGAATGATCTTTGGCACTGGCGTATTCTTTTGCTTAAGTAATTAACCTTCTGTTGTAACCCTTTTCTTCCAATTTAGTGCTTAAAATAGTGGTCTAATTCTGAAATATGTTTATGTGCTACAGTTGCTAAGCCCTCAAGAACTGACCCTTAGGATATTATTAACGGTGTGTCTTGGATAACAGCTTGAGGCTAAAAGCAAAGTGTTGCCATCCACTTCCTTTCTAAACAAATCTGTTTGTACAGTACCATCCTGCTGCTTGCTTATCAAATCTAAAAATTACAGGCATTCTATTAGCTGTACATGTGAATTTCAGATTGTTATTGGTATGGTGTAAATATCTGACAAATTCCTCAAATTCAAACAGATCACCCTTCCAAACCATAATTATATCATCAATATAATGACAGTATAATACCAATTTGTCAAACATGGGGTTAACATTAGAATCTAACACAACACAACACTATTTTCCTACATCCCAACATACAGATTGGCTAGTGAAGGAGCACTGGTTGCCCCCATAGCTGTACCTTTTGGGCCAGATATTCGAAACTTTGTGACGGGCAAAAAACTTTGTGCAGGTTTAGTGCAGGATTAGCGCGGGTCTGCTATATTAAAAAGGCCAAATAGCGCAGGCAAACTGCATTAGCACCAGGCAAAATTATAATGTATGCAAGGGGCAAACTGACATGAATACATGCGCAATGCTATATTCAGCGACTAGCGCCACGCAGAGTGGTTTTGCGAGACTTAGCGTGACACTTAGTGCGGTGCACATTACCGCCCAGGAAAAGCTTGTCTTAACCCTGGGCAATCAGCTTTGCGCGACACTATGGCTTTGCGCGGTGTTCGCATGGGTTTTATGCAGGTTTTGCTTGACCCTAACAAATAAATATGACACATAGACAAAGCCAAACATACAGGAAGCATGCTGCTAACTGATGGCATCACAATGCTGCCATCATCTGCCACCAGTCCCAGCCATGCCTGGCAGTAGGTGGTGACCCTGCCACCAGTGGACAGCATGGCAGTGTGGCCATACAGCACACACCTGTGGACCACACTTCTGTGGACACCAACAGATGCCAGCACACACATGCAGCACTGTGGGCATGGAGGATGTTGAGGGGAGAGTGTATGGGTGGCAAGGTTGTGCCACAGACCAGGTGTGGCTACAAGGCTGGGACACATCATGCAGTGCACATGGGCCAGTATTGGGAATACCCCAACACCAGTGTGCCTTTCGGATGATATATCCCCCGCCCCCGGACATACACCGCACAGCTGTACAATTGCCACAGCACACATAGCCAGACATGTATATGTCACTGTGAGCATCACATGCCAGAGGTGCAGCATCTGTGGGTCACACAACAGTGTAACAGTAATGTCCACTGTCAGTAAACACCTGCAGGTTGGGCCTCTCACTGTGTATAGTGCAGTCATCATCACTGCCCTACACACCATAGGCACTGCTGTGTCCACACACTACTGGCCCCCTTGCTACTGTAGTGTCTGCTGTGCACTGTAGCATGACCTACAGTGTGACAGTTGCATGCAGTACCACCACCATCTGTGCCTATGCTGTGTTGTCCCAGTACAGCTGCAGGCAGCAGTGCATGTGGAAGCAGTGTTCAGAACTGTATAATAGTCCCCAAGCTGTTTGCGCAGCGCTAACACATTTGCGCGGGTTTAGCGCAGGGCTAAACAGTTAGCCCGGCGCAAACTGCATGCAAATCAGGGCATAATGAGACGCTAATCTGGATGTTTGTCCACAGACTACCTAAGCAGGCTCATTTGCATGTCACTTTTGAATATGGCAAAGTTTAGCACCGGGCAAACATATTTGCACCAGGCTAACGGTTTAGCCCTGTGCTAAACCCGTGCAAACGTGTTAGCACTGCGCAAACATGTTCGGGGAATATTTTGCAGTTTTGCACACTGTACTTTCACATATGCTGCTGCCTGCAGCTGTACTGGGTCCACGCATTTGCTGGCACACACATTGGCCACATAGTTCAACTCTACCTACCTTCACATTCCTGTGCACTGTGTTGCTGTTGTGGTTTGCACTTCCTGGTTGCCATATTCAGAGCTGTCTTATTCCAGGACTAAGTTTGCCCTGCACTCCCAGCCCAGTTTGCCCAGCCTCATTCCCATGCTATATTCAGAGTCTGTTTGTCCCTGGGCTATTCCTTTGAATATGGTTTGCTTTGTGCTCTGGCTAAGTTTGTCTGCTGGGCAGTGCTAATTTAGCCCCAGGGCAAAGTTTGAGTATCTGGTCCTCAGTCTGTAAAAACAGCTCTCTATTAAATGTGAAGATATCGCATTTCAATACATACTCCATAAGTTTTAAAAAGAAAGTCAGTGGGTGGGTTAGAACCTGTGCTCTCTGACTGAGAACAAACACTGCTGCATCTAATGCTCCTTTATGTGGTACAGTATGTTTGTGTAAAGTGCCTTGATGTCCATGGTAATTAAAATGTGTCTTGGTCAAAAGTTATATTTTGAAAGGCAATTTTTCACAAACGGGTGAAAAGAATGAATCCACATATTATGAAAGTGGCTCTTTAAAGATCCTATTCTGCTTACTATAGGATGTCCTGGTGGTTTGTCATAGGTTTTGTGGACATTTGGTAAAATGTAAAAGTCTCTCCTATTGGTGCCTCAGTAATTAGAAAATCTTTGTTTTTGCAGTAATATGACCTTGATCAAATGCAGCTGTTACTTTCTCATCAATAGCAAAACTGCAGTTGGTGTCCGACTTTAATTGAGGTGGTGAGTGGCCGATTTTCTGCTTTGTTTTGGTCTGTTTTTATTGTGAGCACCACCAACCCAGTGTGAACCTTTTTTATGTTTTCAAGCCACACACTAAATAGGAATGGGAATTATGTGTGGATTTGCAGCTTTTTGCAATGTTCCTATTTATAGAAATAATACTCATGTATAAGCAGTAAAACATGACAGGGTGTTAGTTGTCTGGGGTTAGTGCATGCCCAGGTATGTCATAAGGCATGAGGCACTTGTGCCGAGTGTCTTTGGCAACTGCAAGTGCATTAACCCCAGAGAACCAACAACCTGGAGTGTCTTGTTGTGCTTACAGTATAAAATCAGTAAACTGTGAAACAATTAGAAAAAACAAGCCAAGTTTTTTTTTATTACATGGCTGCCGTCTTTACTGACTTAGAACCTTCAATAACGTCCAAAAATAAAACAGCCTTAAATTAAAAAAAAAGTTTTTTTCCCTCATACTCCTCTTCTTACACACACATACACATTGAAAAAAAAATAA
Source organism: Neoceratodus forsteri (assembly GCA_016271365.2). Taxonomy (NCBI): domain Eukaryota; kingdom Metazoa; phylum Chordata; order Ceratodontiformes; family Ceratodontidae; genus Neoceratodus; species Neoceratodus forsteri. Next base: position 284,314,370 of record CM057455.1, on the reverse strand, counting down.
GTACCACAGTACTTACATCATCAATTGCTTGTGTTTCTTTGCTGACCATGAAAAATCCCCTTCCTAGCCATACCTGTGTACCTGGCTGGCAAATACTGTAGAATGGGAAATTAATGCATCTCGTTAATTTTGTGATTCGCTGTTTAGCGATTTATTAGCACACATCAATATCTACATAGTAAACTATCATGACCCACGTATAGTATTATATACCCAGCAGCTAAACGTACTACCACACAGGTCGAAAAACCCCTTCAGACTTCACAGAGTTAAAATCAGCCGTTTTAAAACATATTGCCACAGCTGCCAGACAAGCACTCATCCTGCTCTCCCTAGTCATAAACATGGATGAGACGGGAGTAAATTTGGTCCCATGTTCACAATGAAACTCAGAGGAGACTGATGTTAAACAGGTGGGGGTGAGTGGCCTGGGAGACAAGTGTCATGCCTCCTTAGTGTTTGCATTTACATTATCCGGTCAATACCTCCCACCTCAAGTAATCTATCAAGGTCGAGCCAGCAACTGTCACCCAAACTTACTTTTCCTTCTGACTGGTGTACAGTATTTCCCACTCAGATAGCCACTGGGCAAACATAGACATAATGGGTAGGATTCACAAAGAAGTTGCGCTGGGTGCATCGCAATCGCTCTGAAGCAGTACAGCACAACTGGAGATGTGCCGGTGCAACTTGAGATGCACCAGGGCACGCTGGATGCCATGAGTCACACAGGGGAGCAATTCAGAGCAAGTGGAGGAAGCCAGCAGGGCACGAGGGAGCAACCACATAGCTGGAACAATGAAGCCCACGGACACTAGAGCTGAGAACAACATGTTTATAAAAGTGTATCATCAGATAAAAAACTGTACAACTAAAAAGTAGAACAACGAACAACTAGAACAACACCAAAAGAGAAAGGAATGGCAGGGATGGGAAGGAGGACAGGAAGGGACAGTAACAGTGAGCTCGTACAACAACTATATACAGCAGGATGGCCCCAGTAAGAGGCAGGAGGCCACTAGACAATGCCGCCCTGCCACACAACACCGGAATGGAAGCCACAGCAGGATGCCTGCAGGGCAGCCGACAGGCGCTGAACAGTCCTGGACAGTGCGCAGGGCTGCCTGGATGGCCACACAGATCAGTCAGTCCACGTCCACAGGGGCACCACCCCTAGCCACAGCATGGTGATCCTGGAGACCTACAGCAATGACAGACAGAACACACACTGAGGGCCTGAATGTGGACAACACCCCCAGCTGTAACCCACAGCAACTGAATGCAGCAATAGCAGAATGCAGCGCTCACTTGCCCCTGGAAGGGCACCAGGCCTGGCGCCCATGATCCTCTTCCTCCTCACCTCAACGGCATCTGCAGCCCTCTGCCTGGCATCTGGTCCTGCAAAACACAACAAACAGCACCATGAGCCACCACAGCGGTGCTAGACATGCACCACAACACCGACATGCAGAGGCAATGTATGGACAGCCAGACACTGCCACAGCACCCTCCCTTGCCAGCCTGTGTCCATGCAGCAGACAGTGGTAACCAGCCGTGAAGCCCCCAGTGGCCTGCATGCAGACACAGCACTGCCTGTTGCCCCCCCATAGCACACATGATATAGCAAAACTGGACAGGTGCAGCCACTACCGTGTGTGCAGGATGCCTGAGACCCATGTTGGTGCCCCACGAGGCCTTGACAAACACACTCAGCATGCACCACAAAAGGAGCCAGATGATCAACACCTACCTGACCTTGGCAGTGCACCCTGCATGCACAGCGAGGCAGCTGTGCCAGTCCTCCGGGTCCCATCTCTGGAGGTCACCAAAACTATGCCCGCACTGCTCCCCAGTGCATGGCATCCCTGTGCGTCACACAAGCCTATGGGCAATGGAGGCCCACACCTGGGCCCTGGGCTCATAGAGGTCATCCTGCCCAAACAGCTGCCCCTCCAAAGTCAGGACAAGAGCCAGCAGATGCAGCAGCTCCACCTGGGACCAGTTCATGGCCCTAGGTGTCTGTCTCCCTGCTCTAGGCATACTGCAATACCAAGACAGTGTCAAGGTGCAACAAGGCAATGCACAGCCGAGAGGTCAATATGCGCCACGTGAAACACCGAGGTACATGCAGCACAGCACACACTATGCGTGAAGCATGATAGGTCAAAGGCAACATGCCCGTGCATGCGCAATGGAGTCCGCAATGGTCATGACCCGGTCGCGCAAGTGTGATGCACGTGTGGATGCCATGTTGTGCATGGCACGCACTACAAACACCTATCTGAACCACGACCCCATCTGAAAAAGAATCCCAGGTCACATATTTTCCATGGTGTAGTGGCCCCCACCCTGGTAGGCAGAACCCCTCCCGCCAACCCCCACACTACCTGTGCTGGCGATTGGCACAGTCCTCCGCACTATGCATGGCGGCCCGGCTGACTGATCTGATCTCAAGCTCATACTGTACATAGAATGAGCCCATTGACTGTCACCAATGGGGTCACTACTATACAGTACAAGTTCACGATCAGACTGGGGTCAGGTGGCTGGCTGTGGTAGGGTGTGGAGGGCTGTGCCAGTCACCTGCATGGGTGGTGCAGAGAGGGGGTCCTTTCTACCAGGGTGGGAGACACTACACTATGGAAAAGTATGCAACTGGGGAGTCTTATTCGGACAGGGATCATGGTTTGGGGATCGGGTGGGGGGATACTACACTACAGTAAAGGGTGTCAGACATGTTATTATAATTGGACGGGATCAGTGGGGGGGTCCATTACACTATGGAAATGATTTTATACATTTATCCATAATCGGATGGGGTTCGGGCAGGGAGGGGTGCCCACACTGTGGCAGTACAGGGGATTTGTGGATTGTGCAATGGTCCTACGGGAATCAGGTTGGGAGGGCACAGGTTAGCCCAGCGCATCCTGATGGATGACATGCAAATGAGCCCATAATGGGCATGTATGCATGAGGCCCATTTACTCCATGCTTGCCCAATGAGCTAATTTGCATTTTCTGTCTGAATATCACCTTTGGGGGTTGGTGCATCTGGGTTGCCCCAGCGCATCCCCCATTGGCGATATTCAGCCCATCCCCTGGATGCACTAGGCAGATTGGCAGCTGACCCCCCTTTGTGCCGCCCGCCCAAGTTGTGATATTCAAAAAGGATGCACAGTCTGTTAGGACCATGGATCTTGTTTGAATATCTTGTTTGGTTGCACTGATGCAATTTTTTGGGTAGCACCTCTACACGCGCCACATAACTGGCCCTGTTTGAATATGGGTTTTTTATTCACAAACTCTTATGGATTACAGGACATCAAAGATCAGAGGCAAGAAACATCACAACAACAACAAAAGGTAAGATAAGAAAAACTCTCAGGGCAGGATTCACAAAGAAGATGCGCCCAACGCATCTCGGCTGTCCCGAGAGGGAGATGCACTGAGTGCAAATGGGTGATTCACAGGAGGCACAGGAGATGCCCTGGTGCATCCCCACTGTGAATAACACAGGTGTGCCCCACCCCAGGATGCACCGGGCATCCCAGGCTGTGCCAGTGCATCCCCATGTCAGGCTGTGAACCATTCGGAGCAGGGCATCTCAGGATGCCCTGTGCCTAAAAACGTGATTCACAGCTGGGGCATGCAAATGAGGCTGATGGGCATCGGGTTGTATGGTAGCTGTCATTGTCAGACAACTCTGTTGGTGGGCGGCGTGATGGTGTGCGGGTGGGCTGGGCTGCCGCCAGCAGTGGGACCCTGCCAGGGTGGGGGAGAGGGTGGGTTGGGGAGTGCGTGGGGGGTCATTTCTGTAACAGGCTGCCACGTAAAGCGGCTTCAACGGGGCTTGGGGCACGGGGATCTGCAGTTTGCCAACTATTGTCATGGAGGCGGTTTCAATGGGGGCTTAGGCTGGAATTGGGGTACATCATTTCTTTTACCACCGCTGCAGAGGGCGGTTTTACTGGGGGCATGGGAGGGTTCTGCATTTCATTTACTGCTGCTGGGTGCAGCATTCTACAGGAGCTTGGGGCGGGGGTGTTCTGCATTTCTTTTACCGCCACTGAGTGCTGCATTTACCGGGAGCTTGGGGCAGGGAGGGGCATGCTTGTGGGATGTGGGTCCACTGTTCAGCCATTCCACGCGGGCATCCCTAGAAGCGCAGTGCAAATGGAGCCATAATGGCATGCTAATGGCCCCATTGCACCATGCATGCCCACTGGCCTCATTTCCAGAATGCCCCTGGCTGTGAACGCGCTTGGCAGGGCATCCTGAGTTGCCCCGGCCCCAAGGGTTCACAGCCTGACATAGGGGATGTGCCAGCACAGCCTGGGATGCCCCGGCGCATCCTGGGTGGGGCACACCTCTGCTATTCACAGTGGGTATGTGCCGGGGGCATCTCTCTGTGCCGCCCCTGTGAATTGCCCATTTGGCACTCGGGGCAGCCGAGATGCGCTAAGTGCATCTTCTTTGTGAATCCTGCCCAATGATTTTTTTTCAAAAGGTAGAACAGAATTTTTTTCATCAAGTGCAAGAACAGTAATTTAGTATGAAAGAATACATGTTTTTATTTTTATTTTTTTTGGGGGGGGGTTTACAACTATAAATTTATTTTAGAATAGTTTTTTCAATGTATAGAAAATGTCCGTTGTTTTTTCTGGTATGTTGCAAAGCAACAGCCCTTGTAGTCTACTTGTAAGCAGTGAAGTGAATATTTTTTTCAGGTCTGCACCAAGAGGAATGTATAGACAGTATTCCAAAGGATAGGTCTTAAAATAGTAATGTCTGTGGTTTCTTTTTGTGCATGTTTTCCTTGTTTCCAGTTTCTTTTTGTTTTAGGAACCACAGTTTCTGCTGGGAGAGAGAGAGAGAGAAAAATAAAATAGGTTTCCTTGCATAGATATTTTGAATATGTTATTTCTGAGTGTTTTGCATGCAGTCTGACTATTTTTGCTACTTATTTCAATAGCTTTAATCTTATGCTGGGGGGAGGTGGGGCCTTGTTGTGATGCTGTATGTGAGATTTAAAAAAGTTTTTTTTGTTATTGTCTGTTTCTTAGCAGTGCAGGCATATACTTTAGTCAGAGTTAATGTCCTCGGTCACGTGAGGTCCGTCATCTTTTTCAGGTTGTGGTTTTTCTAATTTTTAAAAGAAATGAAAGATATTTGACTTTCTGTGGTATGTGTGTGTGTGTGTGTGTATTTTTGGGGGGTTATATATTTAAGAAGTTACATTTTTATTAGTACCGCTAAATACATAGCTTACTGTGGTTAGTCTGAATGGTGATGTTTGTGGAATGGAAGACCAGATTGGTGAGGTAGGATTCCAAGATATTCTTCGGCCTGCTGTGCATTGTTGAGCTTGTTGTGGAGACGGTGTTGTAGGTCATGTCTGAGGTGCTGGCTGTGTTGTATAACATATTAGAAATTTGTTCTTGCTGGTGGTCATTTAACTTGAAATAGTCGTTTATGCTGGCCACGTTCTTGCACTCTGTAATCTGTACTATTTTGTTGGGTGAGACTCCTGCATCATTTAATTTCTGCATTAGATGTTTTCTTGCTGAGTGGTTTGTGAGTCTATTTTCGGTTGATATTCCACTGCCAGCAATCATTTTTTCTACTATTTTAGCAATTTTATTTACATCCCAGGGCTGGTTTTTATACGAATGGACTGCAGCTTTATGTATTTGCTGGTTGGTGTTTATAGCCAGTAGGAAAGGACTGTCTTCTGTTAGTGTAGCGACAGGTCTTTGTGATTTGTATTTCTCATAGCTGGTAACTGGTAACTTTATTGGACTGAGTTCGTTGGTATGAGCTCGGGGCTTTACTTTGCGGAATTCTTTGGGGTTGAAACCTGTCCTGGGTTTTGTTCTGAATTCCCTGCAGTACACCAGATATTATTTTGCCATTGGTGTCAGCATTAGTCCGGATATCAACCAACTTTATGTCTCAGACTTCTGCATTGCCCCGAATGCCAAAAATATGGAGCAGAGTAGCCACATTGTGTTTAGTAGTGTGACTGGCTTGAAGGGGGCCCAGTAACTGTTTTTCATAGAGGGTGTCTATTATTTGGTCAGTCAGTTCTCCAGTCATATTTCCTTGCAGCCTTTTCCTTGTTCTTTCAGGTTTTTTTGCTTGGCTACTAGGATTTGTCTGCAGGTGTGAAATACTATAGCGGGTGAGTGGAGAGTGAGTGCCCATACTGATTATCTTTTAACCATCTTTCCAGTGACTGGAACTGGGATCTGAGAGTGAGCGGCTTGTATGCTGATTGTTTTTTTTCATAGCTTCCATAAAGTACTTGCTTAGAAGTATGTCTAGATCATTGGGCGGGATGGCATGAATTTGTTTCATCTCACCGAAGTGTTCAGACATGGACCTTTGAATCATGGCCACATCCGAAGTGTTTTTCTTTTTTTTATGTATTCTTGTTCCGGCTGATTTTTATGAAGCTCTGGATTTCTGCCCTTTCTTGATTGGTCTCTGGCTGCTCATTGGTGGGTCCATGTGGAATTTAATAAGTCTGTCCTATTTCTAAGGTGTCCTATTCCAGGAATAGTCATCATTTCTAAAGGATGTAACTAGGTCATCATAATCCACCTCAAAGCTTAGCCAGGTTTCCTATTTTAGGGCTGCAGGTAGGCAGAGCCTGCAGCCCTCTTGCATCAGCTCCAAAAATGAGCTACCAGATTCAGACTGTGGAACACTTCCTTTGGAGTTTTAGAATGATCTGTCCATGTCTTTGCAGCCCTTCAATTTAACCCTTGCAGTTCTGCAGACTGAACATCTGTAAAGGGCTTAACCAAATAGATTCATTTTAGTTATTTTGGCAGCCTAGGGATTAAGAAACAAATGCTCTGGACAATCATCTCTCCTCCCCAGCCTTGTATTGCTTCAGTGAGTACAAGAAATACATGTTTTCTTTTGACTCCAACTTGGTAAATAGCATTTTTAGAGCTAATGCAAGAGGGCTGTTGAGTAGACCACTTCCAACGCTGTTTTCTCAGCTTTTTTTTTTATTGCAATGTGACTTGCTATCTTTGGAGACTATTAATTTACTGACATGACATTCAACAGATAACAACATCTAACTACAGAGTAGTGTCAAATTATAGTCTTAGTCAACTCTCCCAGTGTGTGTGTGTGTGTGTGTGTGTGTGTGTGCCAATGATTTACAGCATTCTTTCTTAATAGTTGATTTATGTTAACCCCTAATTAGTGACATTGGATGTAGGACGAGCTTTAAATGCTAGGCAGCTAATGTTTTAGGGAGGGAATTACAAAGAATGATAGCCGTGTCAACTGCAGTGTTCCCAGACTAAACAAAGCATTTCCCTGTAGGGCACCCTCTTTTTCCCTGTATTTTCCATGTAAAACTGGGACAAAACTCCTGCACATTTTTCTGTATGCTCAAATCAATACATGTACACAATTGACTTCATTATGACTATCAGTAAAATCACTATAACAAATGTTAAGGCTGTTTTTATTTATTTTAAATGGTAAAACTCACCTGCAACATATCATAGAGGTTGTGAAAAAATGCTGGAATCTCTCAAGCTTTGCTCCCAATGTTCACATGTCTCCAGAACCTCTTGATGGTATTATAGCATTGTTACAATGTACTGACACCGCTGGATAGCCTGGCTGAAATGCAGTATGTCATATTCTGTGGGCCATACTTTTACCCATTTTGGCAATGTACTGACACAGGATAGCTTTGATGAGATGCAGGATCTCATTTTCAGAGGGGTCCTAATTTTACCCACTTCTACAACGTACTGATACACATTAGCCTGGCTAAGATGCAGTATCTAATTTTCAGTGGGGTCTTACTTTTACCGGTGTTGACTTAAACTATGCATATGTGAGTATGGCGATATGGAGTCATGTCATGCTGCCATGATATGGCTGACTATGGGGCAATTGGAACTTCATGGTTTCATACTTGTAGGAAGGGTAAATAAATGCTAGGCAGCTAATCTTTTAGGGTTTTCAGAGGTTGCAAGCAGCATCCTAGGGAATTACAAAGAATGATAGGTGTCAACTGCAGTGCTCCCAGATTGAACAAAACATTTCCTTGTAGGGCACCCTCCTTTTCTCGTATTTTCTTATGTAAAACTGGGACAGAACTCTGTACATTTTCCCTGTATGCTCACGTCAATACATGTACGCAACTGACTTCATTATGCCTATCAGTAAAATCACTATAAAAATGTTAAGGCTCTTGTTATTTATTTTAAATGGTAAACTCACCTGTAACATATCACAGAGGCTCTGGAAAATTGCTTGAAATTTCTCAAGCTTTGCTCTCAATGTTCACATGTCTCCAGAACCACTTGATGGTATTATAGATTGTTACAATGCACTGATACAGCTGGATAGCCTGGCTGAGAGACAGTATGTCATATTTAGTGGGTCATACTTTATCCATTTTGGCAATGTACTGACACAGGATAGCGCTGATGAGATGCAGGATCTCATTTTCAGATGGGTCCTAATCTTACCCACTTCTACAATGTACTGATACACAGTGTCTCATTTTCAGTGGGGTCTTACTTTTACCGGTGCTGACTTAAGCTATGCATATGTGAATATGGTGCATATAGAAACATAGAAACATAGAAGTTGAAGGCAGATAATGACCGCAGGCCCATCCAGTCTGCCCATTTATTTTTCTCTGCCTTATAAATATGCCATCGGCCTTTGCTTTGTCAATGGCCTATCTATTCATACTCATCTGTATTGCTTCCTTATGCCTATTCCATGCCGGTTTGAAGCCCTGCACTGTATTCATATCCACCACTTCCTGAGGTAGGCCGTTCCATGCATCCACCACCCTTTCTATGAAAAAGAACTTCCTCACATTACCCCTTAATCGGCCTCCCTCTAACCTCATGCTGTGTCCTCTTGTCCTGCTATTTGTTTTATATTGAAACATGTTAGACTCTTTCACCTTGTTAATGCCCTTAAGGTGTTTTACTGTTTCGATCATATCACCTCTCTCCCTCCTTTGTTCTAGGGTATACATATTGAGCTCCGTTAATCTGTCCTCATATGTTTTCTGATGCAGCCCCTGCACCATTTTGGTTGCCCTTCTCTGGACTGCCTCAGTTTTGTTAATGTCCTTCTGAAGGTGTGGCCTCCTGTACTGCACGCAGTACTCCAGATGGGACCTAACCATTGTCTTGTAAAGAGGGATTATTACCTCCCTCTTCTGACTTGTGATACCCCTACTAATACACCCTAACATCCCCCTAGCCTTACCTACTGCTTTAGTGGCCTGCTGGGATGATTTCAGGTCATTGGTGATGATTATGCCCAAGTCTCTTTCTTCTCTTGTGGCTGCCAATAACTCCCCTCCCAGCTTATAGGTGGCTTCAGGGTTTCTGTTCCCCATGTGCATGATCTTGCACTTCTTTGCATTAAACCCCAGTTGCCACTCTTCTGACCATTTTGCTAGTTTATCCAGATCTCTTCTCATTCTGCTCACCTCATCTGGATCATCTACTTTGTTGCAGATCTTGGTGTCATCTGCAAACAAACAAACCTTACCCTCCAGTCCATCTGCACTGTCACTGATGAAGATATTGAAAAGGACTGGCCCCAGGACTGATCCCTTGAGGTACCCCACTTGTGACTTGCATCTCTTCTGACTGTATACCATTTACTACCACTTCTGTTTTCTGCCCATCAACCAGTTTGCCACTCAGTTGACCAACTTCTGACCCACCCTGAGCCTACCCAGCTTATTAATCAATCTTCTATGTGAACAGGGTCGAAAGTTTTGCTGAAGTCAAGGTAGGCGACATCAACTGCTCCCCTTGGTCCACCACTCTGGTTACCCAGTCAAAGAAATCTATGAGATTAGTTTGACAGGACCTTCCTTCTGTAAACCCATGCTGTCTTGGATCCTGTGCTCCTATGGATTGCAGGTGTTGCACTATCCTTTCCTAAAGGAGTGACTCCATAATCTTGCCCACTATTGAGGTAAGACTGACTGGTCTGTAGTTCCTCTCCTCCCTGCTACCACTCTTGTGGAGCAGGATCACATGAGCCCTTCTTCAGTCTTCTGGGACCTCTCCTGTGCTCAAAGACTCATTAAACAGTTCTGATAATGGCTGTGCTAGTTCCACCCTTAGCTCCTTTAGTACCCTGGGATGTATGCCATCAGGTCCTATTGCCTTGTCCACCCTGAGCTTATTGAGCTCTTGTAGGATCCTTTCTTTTGTGAAGGGACTAGTGCTCACCTCCCTTCCCCTATGTCCATGGTGCTGAGCTGTGGGCCCTGCCCTACCTTCTCTTCAGTAAATACTGAGCAGAAGTATCTATTTAGGATAGATGCTTTTACATGGTCCTCCTTCTCACATGCTCCCTTATCTCCTTTGATCTTAGCAATACCCCCTCTGGACTTTCTCCTTTCACTAAAGTATCTATAGAAAGTCTTGTCACCTTGTTTTACTGTTTGTGCTAGTGTTTCCTCATTTTGGGCCTTTGTCTGCCTTACTGCCTTCCCTGCTTCCCTTAGGGAAGTTTGGTATGCCTCCCTATCTTAATCCCACTGTGTTCCCTTATATTTCCTGAAGGCCAGCCTTTTGGCTCTGACCTTTTCTGCTACTGTTTTTGAGAACCAAAGTGGTTTCCTTCTTCTTTTGCATATCCTTTTCTCTATAACACAATGGGATGTTGCTTCAAGTATTGCATCCTTAATGCTTGCCCACTTTGCCTGTACCCCCTCACTTGCATTTCTTTTTGCCAGGGCTAGCTTAACTCTGTTGACCATCTTATCAAAGTCAGCTCCTCTGAAGTCTCATATTTTTGCTTTGGAATGGGTTGATTTAGTTGTAGTGGCCAAATTGAACCATACCATATGATGGTCACTGGCCCCCAGGTGACCTTCCACCTGGAGATCTGTAGTCCTTTCCCTGTTAGTCAGTACTAGATCTAGGATAGCCCTAACTCTTGTGGGTTGTTGTACCAGTTGTTTGAGGCCCTCCCCCTGCAGGGAATCCACCATGTGTCTAGTTCTGGCAGATGTTCCTGCTGGTATAGACTACTCTGTATCTGGCATGTTGAAGTCTCCCATTATCAGAACCTCCCCTTTAGCTGTCATGTTATATATATATCTTCTAACAGTAATGTGTCTATGTCCTCCCCCTGGTCTGGGGGCCTGTAGACAACCTCAGTTCTTATGGCTATCCCATTTCCTGTTTCCAGGGTGACCCACAGTTCTTCTGGCTCCTTATGTGTATTCTGAATTTCTGTAGCTTTGATATTTTCATTGATATACAGGGCCACTCTGCCCCCCCTTTGCACCTCGATCTCTTCTGAAAAGTACATAGCCAGGTACTGAAGTCTCCCAAGCATGGTTACTGGTAAACCACATCTCACTAATTGCTACTATGTCCCGTTTAGCCTCTGTCATTATTGCCTGCAGGTCTGGGATCTTGTTTCCAGACTGCGAGCATTTGTGTACATGATGTTCCATTGGCCAGATTTTGGTGTGTTAGTTGTTGGGTGAGGTCAGGCGTTTCCTGTGCATCATGGGGAGCTGGACCTTTTCTTACCTGGTGATGCAAATGAACTGCAAACATGCTGTAGTCATGTCAGTGCTGCGATGTTGTGGCTGACTCCAGGCAAACCACACATGCGCGGGTATCACACATGTGCAGTTCTGCAATAGCAGTAGTATCAGTTACATCTGACTCTGGTGCACTGAGAGCACCTGATATTCTTTCAGCAGCTCTTGCCACTCTTAAAAGCCCTCCACAGCCATATCAGCTCAGTGCTGGCAAAGCTAATGGATGGGCAACACTGCAGACTGCTCTACTGTCTTCTTGTCCACAGTCTCTTTAGAAGGCCATCACCTGCCAGCCCAGTGGCCCAGAGAGTTGAGGCATCTAGCCTTACCTCGTGTCACGCCAACGACCCAGGTTCAGGAACAACCTCAGGTCATCACGGAGCTGATCAGGGGATGAGGCAGGTTCATCACAAGGCTGTATTGAAAAGTAGGTGTAAAAATATAAAAAGAAAAATAATTTTCAATATTTTTTACCCAGATTCCTCTCTTGCAGCCCTGTCGGCTCTGGCGAGAACTTGTTTCTAATGGCATCACTTGTGTTTTATTATTAGTTCTGTAGTATGTGAAGTTTCAGCACAGAATGAGGCAGTGTGGAATGTTTGTGGTTTTCTGTTGTGGTGGGAGGCAGGTACGGCGGCTCAAGGAGATTTCTTTCTGTGCAATTGCACGGTTACAGGGATCAGTGCAAGGATAGCTAGAGTGAGAAAATTGTTTATTAAATTAGAGTGACAATATTTTGATATTCTCACTCTAAGTGTGGAGAAAGGAAAATATCACCGGTAAGTGCCGCAAAATATACAAACAAGTGTTGACTACATATATATATATATCTATATCTATATAGATATAGATATAGATATAGATATAGATATACACACACACACATATATATATAGTTAGGATTAGTATAGAGTTTCTATGTTAAAGTCCAAATTTTGTACTTTAATTACTTTGCATCCATTTAATGGATTTGCAGAAAAATTCTCTTGGGGTAGATCTCTTGATGTGTCAAGTTTTGTTCCAGTCAGATCTGCAGATTCTAAGATCCGAATAGTGAAAAATCCTAACATGTTGCCACTTTTGGCAGTTTTTTCCTTGTTGCACTGCACAGAGATGGTGTTGAATTTTGGTCTGAAATTTGTATGGCAGAAAGAGCTTTGGTAGTGAAACAGACCAGCATTTATTTGGTGAAAAAATATTAATCCATTCAAACGTTATAGCATTTTTAAGGTCCCATGATTTTCAATAGGAGTTTTATTTTTCAGGATAGCTACATGGTACAAACCAGGATCCTGCTTCACCAGGGGCCGTTCCTGCATGCCAGTTGGCAATGCTGGTTCACCAGAAAAAAATATTTGTTCATCAGTCACCATCTTGTTTTTTGTTTTTGTCAGCAACAAGCCCTGATATCTCTGCCCGTGGATATTTATTTTACTTATTAAATGATGACTTTGCTCATCGGGAGTTGATGAGCTCTGTGGTTTCCGAGTGTGTTTAGTCCTATTTTTATGTTTTTAAGCTTTAAAATCTCTTGTTCTCCACTTGCTAACTTCTTTCACCATCCTGGTTCATCAGTCGTGAGCAAGAAATTCAGCTAGCAAACAAGGATCCCCAGTTTTGGACATCTGGTCATAAAGTTTGATGATCAGAATGCCAGAGCAGGATCCTTGTCCACCAGTGATGGACCAGGATGGCAGACAAGTAATTCAGCTGGCAGACAGGATTGCTGTCTGGCCATCTGGTTGTGAAAATTTGCCGATCAGATGGCTAGATTGGGATCCTTGTCCGCCAGTGACTAATCAGGGTGGTGGACAAGGAATTCAGCTGGCAGACATGATTTCTGTCTGGCCATCTGGTGGCAAAATGGCCAACCAGATGCACAGATTGAACTTTTGTCTGCCAGATGACTGATGAATCACTGTGGCAGACAAGGATATCTTTTTGCAAATAAGGATTTTGTTCTGCACTTCTGGTGCACAAAATGGGGAAAACTGGTTGGGAATTTTCCCCCCATATCCAGTTTTGTGCCCCTGCCCTCTCATGTATATCCTGGTGTCTAGTGGCAGCCCCCCCCCAATTTGTTTTATTTTATATATATTTGTGGAAGTTTTTTTGTGGCTTTCTTGCCATGTCTCCTTGGTGTCCAGTGGTAACCCCTCTACCCTCCATTGCCCCAGTTATCACTGGTGGCAGTGGGTCCCCTTTACTGTACCAGTTTTTTTTTTTACTCTGAAAAGTGGAAAACTGTCCCTTGCTGTCTTTGTGGTCATTTGCCCTTGAAAAAAGGAAAACCATCCATAGCTGATTGCGCCCATACCCCCCACGTCTCCCTAGTTTCCAATGGTAACCCCCCCACTCTCCATTGCTGCAGTTAACATTGGTGGCAGTGGGTCCCCATTACTGTGCATCTTTATTTGTTTATTTTTCAATCTGAAAAGTAGAAAACCATCTCTCATTGTCTTTGTGGCTATTTGCCCTGGAAAAAAGAAAAATGTCTTATCACCAATCATACCCGTACCCCCCCAGGTGACCACTCACTGCGCACCCACCTCACCACAACCCCCCTGACATCCCCCCAGACTGCCACTCACCTGAGGAGGTCCCAGGTTTGAGACCCACTCCTCCGATGGAAGACATGTCTTGTTGCTGGAATCAGCGACTGCAAAATGAACTAAGGTAAATGAGCTTCAATGTATTTCAATGGGTGGTTCCAACTTACAGCTATAATTTTCAACATGGTCTTTTGGGGACCCCACCTCATGAATGCTATGATGGTCATTAGTTAACTCTTGCCAAAAGGTGATTTTGTGGACTGTTGGTGAAATCACCTTCCGTGGGATTTGCATGATGACAGTCCTAATGTTCATGAGGTGGGGGTCATAAGAAGGGTATGTTGAAAATTTGGGGTCACAATTTTGAAACATGGCTGCATTATGAGAAGATGTTGCTGTGGTGCTATGCACACTGTAACTTTGGAAATTTTGTATATTGAGACCCCATATTTTCAGCATAGCCTTGGTATTACCCCACCTCATGTATGTGACAGCTGTCATTTTCAAATCCTGGCCAAAATATGTTTTCGCACTCATGGCACAGAATGACATTGTAGTTGTGCAGAATTGCATTTTGGCGAGGATTTGAAAATGTTCTGTAGTTGGCACGTATGGTGAGGTCATAAGAAGGCTATGTTGGAAAATTTGTGGTCAAACAAGGATGCTGTTATACGATCTCAATGGAGGGATGGGAGTGCAGGGTTTGAAGGACCCTGCGCCTCCCACTGTGAAAGAAGGATACAGTTATACTATCTTGAGGGAGGGATGGTAGCACAGGGTCCAAAGGACCCTGTGCTCCCTCCATAAAAATAAGGCTACCATTATAGTATCTGGATGGAGGGATGGGACCCTGCACTTCCACTGTAACATTAGGATGTTATACTGTCTTGATGTAAAAATAAAACTAATGTTATAGTATCTCGATGGAGTGATAGGAGCCTTAAAATAAGGCTACTGTTATAGCATCTTGATGAATGGTCAGACCCTGCAATCCCAACGTAAAATAAGGATACTATTATGCTATCTCAAAAAGTAAGGAAATACGTTGCAAAAATCTTTGTTAATGCATCAGTTAGGGTCAAGTTACAAAAAGTAGAAATGTGGCATTAGTGTTTCCAACCTTAACATCCATTCTCCACCCTGCACAGACCCACAGGTGGGGGTCAGTCTGTCTTCAGTGCTGTGAACCCCAACACTCACTCCATTCTCCTATACTGTAGCCATGTCACCTAATGTTTTAATGGAATGGGGTGAGTGTTAGGGTTCACAGTGCCCAAGACTGACCCTCTCCCCCACCTGTGAATCTGTGCAGGGATGGGGAATGGGGTGTTAGGGTTGGAAACCCTAATGCTAAATTTCCCTGCTTTTGTTGCTTTGACCCTAACTGATGCATCAATGAAGTTTTTTTGCAATATGTATGTGTATATATATATATATATATATATATATATATATATATCCATTGCAAAAACTTTGTTGAAGCAACAAACATAGGAAATGAGGCATTAGGGTTTTCAATCCTAACACATCCTCAACCCCTACCACCCCACCCACCCTCACCCACCACACACCAGCAAGTGTCAGGATGCGCCTTGGGGTCATCAGCCCTAACTCTCACCCCAATCCATGTTTAAGGAAGCTGAGATGGTACAATATATGAGAATGGGGTGAGAGTTATGTCCAATGACCCCAAGGCACACCCTGACACTTGTTGGTGTGTGGAGGGGGGGGTGGGGTGGTAGGGGTGGGGAAGATGTTAAGGTTGAAAACCCTAATGCCTCATTTCTCTACTTTTGTTGCTTCAATCACAACTGATGCATTAACAAAGTTTTTTGCAATGAATTTCCTTACTTTTTGAGAAAGTGTAATGTTACCCTTACATGTTTTTGTGAGCGCAGGGCCCATATCTATCCATAGGTGTAGAGACACTGTAATGAACTCTCATCTCCCTGTGGGAGCACAGGGCCAATACTGCATAATGGAGGGCCCTGCACTCCCATTATTGCATAATGGTATCCATATGTGGGAATGCAGGGCCCTCTGAGCCCTGCGCTGCCATCTACCCACAAGTATAGAGACATAGCGTAGGGCCTAGAGACAGTCCAAGTAACCCTTTGTGCTGCAAATGGGGCAATATCTCAGTAACCATAGGAACATTGGAAATAATTCCACCGCAGTTGTAATCATGGCCTGGCAACCTGCATGCGTGCTTACTACTCCTAAAGTTATACCACAGTGCCTTAAGGAGTATCACAATTAAGTAGTGCTTAAGTACCTGCAAAGAAAGGGATCCTATGTATAGTAAACTGTGGTCCTGTGCAAGCACTACTATATATAAGGGTCAGAACAACAGACACAGACCGGGAATATCATCAGAGATGGTCTGTGTAATAACTACATAAACTGGAATCAGTACATAGAGCAACTTAGATGGTAAAGACTAACCCTCAGCCTCTGTAGTGAACAAAACAAGAAAGCAGTATGTCAATCTAGTTATAAGCCCCAGAGTAAACAAAGGTTTCTTGCTGCTTCAGAATACAATATTTTATGCTCCCCCTCTTCCCTGCCTTCGTTACAGACAACAAGCTCCTATCCAAAATGAAGTAAATGCAAGAAACGAGTAAATCCTAAGTTCATATGCTGCAGAGGTAAAATTAAGTTTGTGCAAGCATCTCCTGATTGATACTGCGTTTAATAAGTCAGCTGCCAAGGAGCTGAGCACTAAGGAACAGTCTCTTTTAACAGAATTGGAAAATATAACATTGCCTGTATCTTGAATAGAAGTGTCTAATAAGGGACCAACAGATGGAAGAGCCGGTTCAATGCTAATAAAATGGACCAGTAAAAAGCAAATTTAGGGTGTCAGCATTGACAAGACTATGGAATCCAAGGTGCAGTTTGTGATGAACTCATAGTCAGTGACTAATAGAATGCAGTTGGGAAAAGGACATAGAGTGAGGGCTGGTGGGTTAGGCAGGTATATATATATATATCTAGGGGATACATGATTGGCATGAGTGGAATATGGAAAATATTTTCACTCCTGCAGAGTGAGCCTGGATATTTCACGAGTGCCGAAGGCACAAGTGAAATATACAGTGCTCATGAGGCAGGAGTGAAAATATTTTTCATATTCCACGATGTGCACATCATGTGTTCTATTTATACAAAGGGGCCTCACTTTTGCAAAATGTACAATTTGCACAGCTTGCGTGGGTTTCAGGGGTGTAATAAATGGTATTTATTTTAACTCTGCTGATGTCATCAGGATTTATTTCACTGCAGTGAAAATAACACGTTCTGTTTCATTGGAATATGTCTCACCCCATTGTATAAATATATATATGTGAATAAATATATATATATATATATATATATATATATATATATAGCAAAGAATAGTCACACCCAGGAAATGGTCAAAGCAATGGGCACAGACTGGGATATCAATAAAGGTGGACTGTATAGTAACTGCATAACGATGAAACATTAATAGGAACAACTAAGTTGATAATAACTGACCCTTCAGCCTTCAGAGTAAGCAAAATAAAAAAAAATGCAGTTCGTAAATCCAATTATAAGACCTAGAATAAGCAAAACTTCCCCAATCCATCGGAATACCGTATACCAGCGGAACAGTGAAAAAATTAAAGTTAAGACCATCACAGCAACAAATTCAAGATTGTCACTGTAATGGTCCTGTTGTATGAATTTCATTGTTTTGCCCCCTTTCTAATCAACTCCACCTTGGAGTTGGTTATTAAAAAATGGGGGTGCAGCACCCCACAAAAAAAGCTGTGATTTTCCGATGGGCAAAACTTTAACACTTGAAGTTTTGCCTGTCGCTGTAGAGGATTTTGACAACAAAGTTGTCAAAGTGACTTGGTGGAACCTCAGAATACAATATTTTATGCCCCTTCTCCCCTGCACTCATCACAAGAAGCATGTCCCTAGCCCAGATGGAATAAATGCAGGAAACGGGGAAATCCTAAGTTTATATACTGCAGAAGTAATATGAAGTTTCTGCAAGCACCTCCTAACAGATATTAAGTGTAATAAAATGACCGTTGCAGATCAGAGCACAGAGGAACAGTCTTCCTGGATGAAGGTGAAGAGCATAAGATCCCCTGCACCTCGGAGAGAAGTATTTAATGTGGGGCCAATTCACTGAAGAGTCGGTGCAATGTTAATAAAATAGGCCTTGAGTCCAATGTGCAATTTATGATGAATTCACAGTCAGTCACTGGGCCTGATACTTTTTTAAGCTTTATTGCGCATGTAGTGATAACACTGTTCAAGGAGTTCTTTCTGTGTTTTTTAGTGTGTGTGGGACCATATAATAACTATTCTTTGTACCGCAAGTCACTCCCCTGCTGTCTCACATGGAAATTATGTAAGTAACGCTAGCAGAAGGGGTTTCCTTGAGTTATGCATCAAAGTTGAAAACTCCATTAAAATATATTGAAGCTCAGTTGCAGTACTTGTCATATAGCAGCCAGTGGTTCCAGCAGCAAGGTGTGTCTTAGATCAGAGAGTGGATCTTCACCCTGGGACCTGTTCAGGTGAGTGAGGGAGTGGGGGCTGTGGGGGTGCAGAGAGGTAGGTGCTCAGTGGGCGATCGGGGTGGAGGGCTGGATTGGCGAGTAACTGTTTTCGCTTTTACACGTTGTAAAAAAGACATCGAGGATCATTTTCTTTTATTACAGGCTGGATGGCAATCACTGAGGGTGTGGGGTGCCACTAGGCACCAGGGAAAGATAACATTTCAACAGGGATGGTGACTGGAGAATGGAGTGCCACTAGACACCGGGAAAATCAAATTATTATGGGGACGGACACTGGAGGGTGGGGCTCACTAGACAACAGGGAAATAAAATTATTATTGGGACAGCAAGCTGAGGGTGTGGGTGCCACTAGACATCAGGGAAATATAAGTTTAACATGGGGATGGCAATTGGAGCTCATTGTTTTGTTGCTTTTTTGCCATCGGCTTGCAGCCAGATGGTTTGGAATTTTTTCTAAGATTTTCAGGGTAGAAAGGACATGACCCACAGATCTTTCCTTTTCTGGTTTGGCAAAAAAATGTTAATCTGTTCTAAAGGTAGTATAGCGCAGTGGCTTAAGGCTATGAGCTGCAAATTTGGTGACATCCAGCAGACCAGACCAGGGTTTGAATCCACAGCTTTCACTTGCATACTGTGTGACCCTGAGCAAGTCACTTAACTTATGTGTGCTCCCAGGTCGCTCCTGTGAAAAAGCTTTCAGCTTAGTGTGCTACTCCTGGTTAAACAACTAAATAAAAAAAAAGGTTATTTAGGTTTAAAATTTTGAGTTCTGAGCATGCTCACAGAATATAAAAAAACAAGTAGCAAGTCATAAAAAAGGATTTAAAAACCCAAACCCAAAATTTTAAAACAAAATAACTTTAGAATGGATTAATATTTTTGATCAGACAGGCAAAGAAGACATCCATGGGCCAAGCCTGTTCTACCCTGAAAATTTCAGACCAAAATTCCAAACTGTCTGGCTACAAGGCAATGGCAAAAATGCAACAAAACACTGTTAGCAGACATTTTTTGTATCACAGAATACAAAACCTGCAAGTGAGTCACAAAAGGATTTGAAAAACAAACAAACAAACAAAAAAACAGCCTAGTGAGTCCTTTTCCCAATCTACATAAAACATAGAACTTGCCAGTAGATAAAGACCACTAGGCCCATTGAGTCTGCTCATTTTCCTACATGTATCAATAGCTGCTGACCCTACTTGGTCCTCGGCTTAGCCTCTCTTCCCACTCTATTGTACCCTTATGCCTATACCATGCATTCTTGAATTCCCCCACCATGTTTGCTCCCACTACCTCCCCAGGTAAGCTATTCCATGCATCCACCACCCTTTCTGTGAAGAAAAACTTCCTCACATTGCCCTTCAGCATGCCACCCTCCAATCTCATATCGTGCCCTCTCATTCTTGTACATCTCCTAAACTGAAAGATGTCATCCGCCTGCACCTTGTTAATGCCCTTAAGACACTTGAAGGTTTCTATCATATCTCCCCATTCTCTCCTCTCCTCCAGCGCATACGTATTGAGGTCCTTTAATCTCTCCTCATATGTCTTCTGGTGCAAGCTTGCACCATTTTAGTTGCTTTTCTCTGAACAGCTTCCACTCTATGTCCATATGGAGATGTAGTCTCCAGAACTGTGCACAGTACTCAGATAAGGCCTCACCAATGTTCTGTACTGTGGCATTACCACCTCCCTTTCAGTTAACTGCAGAATCCATTAACGGCCCGGATGCCCATCATACATATGTTGGTCTCCCTCTACAATGCCATTTTTGTACCTTTTCAAATTTTTTTGAACAAATGCAAAACAAGATGGCGGCAAACAAGAAAAGATTATTGCCTTTACTTAAAACGATTCCTGTACTTAAAACTTCATATAGCTATTTTGAAATGTTTACTAAGCAAGCTCAGAACCCAAACTTTTAAAATGTAATAACTTTGGAATGGATTAATGTTTTTTCACCAAGCCACCATAGAAAACCCTTCTGAGCCCAGTCTTTCCTACCCTGAACATTTCAGACCAAACTTCCAAACCATCTCAGTGCTATGCAATGGCAAAATAACAGCAAAAACAGTCTTTACATTTTTTTCTATCCACATCTCGGAATCTGCACTTCAGACTGGAACAAAACTTGGCACATCAAGAGATATACATCATGAGATCCCACATGCAAAGTGTTATGCAAATCCATTGAAACAGTACGAAAATATTAAAGTGCAAAACCTGGGGTTTAACATTAAGGTGCCTACTCAACCCTAACTATAGTGGCGCTACCACACCACTATAATATATATATATATATATATATATATATATATATATACATACACACACACACACACAAAGTATAATATACTGTAGAATAAATTATGCTTAAGTAAGGTATACTCCCAAATGAAGCCACTGAGGGGGCTAACCACATCATAAGCAATGAGCCTGAAGGATGAGTAGCTTTATGACCTGGTTAACCCCACAGTGGGTTTATTTCCATGTATGCCTCACTTACTCATTGTTTATTTTATGTAATACATTTATACATTTAGATGGCTACTGTTAGTTTTGATTGCAACTGCAAATACAGGAAAAGGGTATACAAAGAAATAACTGCTAACCATTTCTGTCTGGAAAAGTCCCATCTATGTATTACTTTATTCTTTGCAAACAAATGCATTAATGCAAAATTTAGGGTTCATACTAAAGCAAATAAAGTCAGAAAATGTAGTTTTAGGGTTTCCAACCCTAAACCCACCCCATGCCTAAAACAAATCTGGGGTGTAGTCTTCATTGGGGTTGTTAACCCTAAAGCTCACCCCATTAGATTTCTATGTTTCTGGGATATATAGAATGGGGTACACTTTAGGTTGACAACCCCAAGGAAGACCTCACCCTTGATTTGTGTTAGGCATGGAGGTGGAGTTTTAGGGTTGGAAATCCTAATACCGCATTTCCCTACTTTTTCACTTCAGCCTGAACCCTAAAGTTTGCATTAATGCAGTTTTTTTGCTAAGAATTTTCCTTACTTTTTGAGATAGTATAATTGCATCCTTATTTGCCTGTGGGAGTGCAATCCATACTTTTTGAGATAGTGTCATTGTATCCTTATTTGCCTGTGGGGGTCTTGTGCACTCACCCCTCCGTAGATGTGTATATTTACGTTGCTGTGGGCCCTGTGCTTCCATTTTTAGGACAACAGCAACCACATTGTCAGCATAGCCTTCTTATAACCACACCTCATTTACCTGATACTCAAAATGTTCATTACGGTCTCAGTGGGCCTACCCGGTCACCAAAATTTAAATAAATAAATAGCTTTCAGTTTAGTGTGCTACTCCTGGTTAAACAATTAGAAAAAAAATTCCTGCCAAAATGTGATTCTGCGTCACCACAACGTCATTTCATGCCACAGGTGCGAAAAGACAGTTTGGGCAGGATTTGAAAAATGACACCTGTTGACATTCACGAGGTGGTGTAAAACAACATGTATGTTGAACATTTGTGGTCATAATATTTAAAATTACCAAAGTTATGAGTGAGCGTAGCAAAATTTCAAAGGATGCACATAACTTTGCCATTTTTACATATTTTGACCCCTAATTTTCAACATACCCTTTTTATGACCCCACCTCATGAACAATGATGGTGACAATTTTCACATCCCACCTGAAAAGTGATTTCACCAAGCAACTGCAAAATTACCTCTCGGGACATATTTGCCTAATTCCACCACCACTGTTCATAAGGTGGGTCCCTAAAAAGCCATGTTGAAAATTGGGGGTCAACATTTGCAAAAATGGCAAAGTTATGCATCAAAGTTGAAAACCGCATTGAAATACACTGAATTGCACTTACCTTACTTTCTCATATAACAGTGGGCATTTCCAGCAGCAAGACATGTCTTCAATCAGAGAGTGGATCTTCACCCTGGGACCTGTTCAGATGTGTGAGTATGTGTGGGTGTGGGGTGGTGGGTGCTGAATGGGAGGCCAGGTGGGGGTTGGATCAGCAGGACCATTTTCTTTTTACAGGTTAAAAAAGACATTATAAAGACTGTTTTATTTATTTCAGAAAAGACATTGATCAAAGAGTGAGGGGTACCTCTAAACACCAGGAAGATAAAAATATCAACAGAAACAGTGATCGGAGGGTAGGGGTGCCATTAGACATCAGGGAAAAATAAAATAATTACAGGGATGGTGATCTGAGTGGGGGGACACTAGACACCAGGGAAAGATTACATAACTACTGGGACAGCAGTTCATATGACAATTTTCATATGATTTTGTCATTTGGACATAGTACAAAAATTTTCACATGTTCGCAAATATACAAAAATTTTCATTTGAGCCAAAATATCATATGAAAAATTTCATTTTAACGAAAATGTTCTTATCATATTTTCATTCATACAAACATTTTTATACTACATCCAAATGAAAAAGCAGAAGTGTGTCATGAAAAGGATTTAAAATATTAAAAAACACATTTAGGGTCATTTCACCAACAGTTAATGCAGAATCCACTAACAAAATCCTGATGAGCAAGACACATGTCTTAGACTCTCTGCAGGAGGATATCACTTGGGAGTGGATGAAAATATTTTAAAGAAAAAATAGAAACAAGATTGCATAATATGAAAAAGGATTTTTCCTCATGAAAAGTATTGACACCATATGATAATTTCATACAGCAATTTTGAAGTGCTTACTGAACATGCTCAGAATTGAAATTTAAAATCAAGTAACTTTGGAGCGGATTAATATATTTTCACCAAACCAGTCTGTGGCCAAGCCCTTTCTACCCTGAAAATTTCAGGCCAAAATCCTAAACTGTTTAGGCTCAAGGCAATGACAAAAAAACAGCAAAACACAGCATTTTTAATGTTTTGCACTATGTCTCAGAAACTGCATATCCAACCAGAACAAAACTTGGCATGTCAAGAGATCTACCCCACCAAAGCGTGCATGCAAAATTTTGTGCAAATCCATTGCATGGCTGCAAAGATTAAATTAAAGTTCAGAATTTGAGGTTTAACATAGAAACCCCTGCTCAGCCCTAAATATAGTGGTGATACCACACAGTTCCATGTCAGTGCTTCGACAACAAAGTTGTCAAAATTGATGACTTCGATGGGTGAAACTTCGACAGTGGAAGTTTTGCCCGTTGGAGCTTCTGTGTTTTTCGTGGGGCTGTGCCCCCGTACCCCCTGATATTTTTATTACCAACTCCAAGGTGGAGTTGATTGGACTGGGAGTGAAACACCGGTGAAAACAGTGCCAGTGTACAGTGGGACCATTAGAGCAACAATATCAAATTTGTTGTTATAATGGTCTTTGCTGTACTTTTTTAGTGGTTTCAATGGCATACGCTACTGTGCCACTATAATACAGGTGTGGTAGCCCCAATTAATTAGGGTGCATTGATGTTTCATTAAAAATAGTCAATATCAAGGTCATATCTTGGCCATTTTGACCCTAATCTGTATGACCTTGTGCAAGCCAATTGACCTCCCGTGATTCTATTATCTTATTTTCCTCTACAAACTTTAGATGGCCATCAGTTAAACTGAGTACTAATTGCTTGGAACAATACAGAAAACAGGAGCAAAAAAATGTTTTATTTCTATTATAGTTGTTAAAAGTGCTGAATTGTGTAATCTTAGAGTTTATTGCCAAATAATGGTTTAAAATATTCTGTTTAAATTGTGTATTGATTTATAACATGCCATGGGGAGTAATAACATACACCTTGAACCTTACAGGCAATTGTGACATCTCCAAAAGCAGCCAAACCCTCTTGGTCTGAAAGCGACTTCTAATGAATGAAGTTTTTGATCAGAGGCAGCATGGCTTTACACTGCCATGTATCACTGCTGACACAGAAATGCTTAGCCCAGTGTCCCAGTTCCAGCTCCCTCATCTCAAGCGTGAAGGTTTTGGTATGCTGTCACTTGTAACAGGGTCAGATAGCAGGTCTCCTTTCTGTAGGGTGCCATCTGCATAGGTATGCATGAAGAGCCCAGCCCTTTATATGGATTCTGTCTGTACAGTATCAGAACATGTTGTTATTGTTCCCATTTTGTTCACAGCTCTGCGTTAATGTTCTGCCTTTCCTTTCCATCATGATGGCAAGACTTTGCATTAACACAGTTGCCTTGGAAAGGCCTATAAATGAACAAAAATCATTTTTCTTTTCTAATGTATTATTTTTTTTTCTTACCAACTTTGTATGAATTAATTGTTCAATTTAAATCTTTAGCCTGGAAAATGCACCAAGTGGATACAAATATTTATTTCCAAGCAAGTCCTAGCACCATGTGTACAACCTGTACTGGAGAGTTTTATGATAATCTTAATAAGGATATAGAATAATATGAAGAAGGAGAACACACACACACACACACACACACACACACACACACACACACACACATCTCCATCCCTTTGTTTAGTGCCTTGTTTCATTTGCACATATTGCATAATGTTTGCATTTTTAATGCCTGTAAGCACTGGTTGTAATTTGCTGTATTACCCCCGTAACCCCCTCCCCACAACCCAGCCTGAGAACGAGCTCCAGCGCAGGGTGAATCAATGCCAGGACTCATCAGCTTGGAGTCTGTACAGTGAACGCAATCAAGTACTGCTGCTTCTGTCAATCTGATAATCACCAGGATGTTAACCTGCACCCCTCATGCCAGAACTTAGGAAACACTGCAGCCGCATGTCTCACCAACTCAAAAATCACTGCAATTCAATAATCATAATTATTACTACTATTGCTATTATCATTATTACTCCTAATTGTATAGATTGTCAGCTTGCACTTTATATTAAATACAAATTACCTCAAACTTTTAACAAGCTACACTGTAGTTCTGAGATGAAGAAGGAGCACAGGTTGGCAGAGAGGAGCTCCAACCCTGGATGACTATGTTGGAAGTTGAGGAGGGGGGATGTTCTGAATGCAGTCATGTTTTATGGTCTGTAGTTCATGTGAAACCTTGCCATTTTGCTGCTTATGTTGGGATGCTATTTAAATGCAAATCACCCTCGTCCTGATTAAAAAATATACACTGGCAGCTGCGTTTTACTTCAGTTTATTTCTCTGGGAACTTGCTGTGCAGCACCCTGTCCATTAGCTTGGGCAGTAGTGGATCCACCCATGTGTACTTTTTCACCTGCGCTGTGGTGATAGGTGCACTTTCTACTTGCCTGAAGTAGAACATTTCTCCTTGGGAACTGTCTACAAGGTGAGTTGGCAACAGCAGGCTGGAAAATCCATCAGCATTGCCATACAGTCCTGACTTCCAGTACTTGATGTCATATGTGTGGGCAGATAGTAACTGAGCCCAATGTTGCATTCCACTTGCAGCAGATGATGGAAAACCATTTGGGGTCTGAAAATGGAAGTCATGGGACAGTGATCTGTCAAAAGTGTGAATTTCCACCCAAACAAGTACTGGTGAAACTTGTCGATGTCAAAGATAATTACTAGTACTTCACATTCTATTTGGGCATGTTACTTTCAGCCTTGCTTAATGTTCTGGATGAAAATGCAATCAGTCTCTCTTCTCCTGATGGCATAATGTGAGACGCAACTGCTCCCACACCATAGGGAGGTGCATCACATGCCAACTGTATGGGCAATGAAGGATCAACATGTGTTAGAACCTTTGAATTTGCTAACAGTTATTTAGCCTTGTTAAACACTGCATTGTAGTCTGCTGTCAATTTCCAGTTTTTGTTCTGACAGAGAGGTGTATGCAAGGGTTTCAAAATTGTTACCAGATGGGGAATAAATCATCCATAGTAATTAAGCACCCCCAGAAAAGAATGCAACTGGCTTACATTCTGAGGGGTAGGAGCTTCCACAATGGCCTTGACCATGGAGGAAGCTGTATGGAGGCCTGTAGAGTCAATCACATGTCCCAAATATTTGACAGAGGGCTGAAAGAATGCACACTTGTCTTTTTGGACTCGAAGACCATACTCCTTCATTCTCTGTAAATTGGTATCAAGGTTCTTGAGGTGTTCTTCCTCATTTTTGCCCATTATCAGATTATCGTCCAGGTAGCACTGTACTCCTGGAAGTCCACACAAAATCTGGTCCATAGCTCATTGGAATAAGGCTGGAGTTGACGTTATTCCAAAAAGCAAATGGCGGTATCAGAAAAGTCCTTTATGTGTCACAGTAGTTAGCAGTTCCTGCGACTCCTCATGGACATGCACTTACAGGTAAGCCTAGTTCAGGTCTATCTTGCTGAACTTTTGTCTACCAGTGAGACAAGCTAAGAGACCATCAATGTGGGGGGGGGGTGGATATTGCTCCGTGCACAACACTGGGTTGATGATGACCTTGAAGTCCCGACAAATCCTTACTGAGCAATCCTTTTTCAGGACTGGAACAGTAGGTGTTGCCCACTCGCTACGTGTGACTGGCACCAGGACTCTCGTCTTCACTAGACACACCAGATCAGCTTCTGCTTTTGGTCTGAAGGCATATGGCACTGTTCTGGCCTTCAAACACTTTGGGTTACTGTCAGGCTTAAGGGTCAGTTTAACAGTAATGCTCTTCATGCTCCCCAACTCCCCTTCAAAGACAGAAGCATGGTTCTTCAATATGGCAGCCAAATGCGTCTCTCTGTTGGTCATCATATATATCTCAGGCCAGTTTAGTCAGAGTTTCTTAAGCCATGACCAACCCAATAAAGCTGAGTAGTCACCCTTTACCACAAACAGTGGCAATTTAGTAGACCGTCGATGAAGTTTTACGTAGACATCAATGGTGCCCATCATCCATACAGGTTCTCCTGTGTAGCTCTTCAGAATGATCTTCGTTGGCCACAGAGGCAGATGTGCAGTTTTTCTCTGTATATGGTGTCAGACACCAGTGATACAGCAGCTCTTGTATCCACCTCCATCTACAATGACTTCCCTTCCAGCAACAGGTTCACCGGGTAACCCCATGAGGTGCCCATGATAGTCAAAATGTGTATTGGTGCCTCCCCTTTGGACTGGCTTTCACTCTTTGTATCCTGCTTCTGTTGTGCAGACTGAAGATTTTGTTTCTTTTTTCACCACACTGTTGTTTTCTTTCTATCAGAGTTGTCTTTTCTATCTGGTTTGTCTTTTGCATATTCTGCCTCTTTCGTATTTTTACAAGCATGTGCAATGTGCCCTCTTTTATTACAATGCCAGCATATCAGGTCTTTGCACCAACACTCATATTCAAAATTATCAGTATTTCCACAACAGTAGCAATTTTGGCTACCTGCCAATTTATTTGTTCTCTCTGCGTTCACTTTATGCACTTTAGTAGATGCATGTAACTCTTGAGCTTCCTTTGCAGCTAGTTCCATAGAAACTGCAATTTTGAGCCTTTAATAATGTGCGATTAGCCTCTGTTAGCAAATTTCTGAATTGCTCGCTGTGTAGTCCATACACCAGCCTGTCTCACACAGCATCACTGAGCATTTTGCCAAAGTCACAATGCTTGGCCAGCTTCTTTAACACTGTCACAAACTAGGAAACTGTTTCTCCTTCTTCCTGGTTCCATTCATGAAAGCAAACTTCTCTGCAATTACTAATGGCTATGGAGAGAAGTGTGCTTGTAGTACTCGCACTATTTCTGAATAGGATTTTGTGCTGGGTATATCAGGCTGCACCAAACTATGAAGAAAACTGAGTTTTCCTCCAATCACACTCAGAAAAGTGGCTACTTTCTTATCTTCTGCAATGTCGTTTGCAACCATAAAATACTCAAAACACTCAGTAAACGAGCTCCACTGCTCTACATTTTCATCAAACGGTCTCATAGGTCCTGTTGTCATGACCATTTTGCACCTTGAATTCAATTACTCAATATTTCCACTGATAACTCAGTCTTTTCTAGAAAGTTCACTCACACTCTTTGTTGCTGCATTCTCCCCCTTCCGAATTCTCACACACAAAATGAAGGCTCGGTCAGCAGTTTTCTTTCAGTTTCTCTGTTCACAAGAATCAGTCCCAAACAAACAATAAAGGTAGCTCTTACTTTGGCTTCTCTTGAGCAGTGGTGTTAGCAGAGGTTTGCCATCCTCGTCGCCTGTTTTGTTGTGTGCTGGCTGTTGAAACACAGAAACATAGATTTCAATGGCAGATAAAGACCGCTTGGCCCACTTAATCTGCCCATTTCCCTACCTATTGGATAAGCTGCAGATCCTAGTTAACCGACAGCCTACTTCTTCCTACCCCCCCCCCCAGAATTGCCTTATGTCTGTCCCATGCATTCTTGAATTTCTCCACTGTTTTTGACCCCACGACTTCCTCAGGAAGGCGGTTCCATGTGTCCACCACCATCTCTGTGAAAAAATACTTCCTCACATTGCGCCTGAGCTGTCCCCTCTGTATCTTCAAATTGTGTCTCCTTGTTCTTGCATATCTCTTTTTCTGAAAGATGCTACCCTTTTGGACTTTGTTGAGTTCCTTGAGGTACTTGAAAGTTTCGATCATGTCTCCCCTTCCCTTTCCTCAAGGGTATACATATGAGAGACATTATGTTTCCTTTTTACTTACAAAGGAACTCAGACAAGAGGCTTGTTATCAGACATCATTTTACTTTCACTTTCACTCACTCACATGACACAATCACTTAATTAGAGGGCTCTCAAACACCATACATAACACCCCCATTTTGCAGCCTCAGGCTGTGTTTTGCCCTGTCAGCCCAAAGCCTGGACTGTGTTTAAATTTGTTTTTCTCCTTTTCTTCTTTCTTTCCTCTTTGGCCAACTCACTGCTCCTCATAGGCCCCCAACCCCAACCCCAAGCAGGCAGTGGGAGGGAATCATAGGCACATGCTTGACTGCTGTCCCTATCCAACACATGGCCATTTTTCAAAAGCGAGGCACTGTTGGTGGCTTGCACTTAGGGTTCACAAATGGATCAACATCCAAAAAGGCGGCTCCAGAGAAACCACTGGCACCGTCACAAAAACCAAAAACTCACACACTCCAAAAGTTTGACCATTCAGTGTAGGAAGTCAGATAAAAGTTTTAAGCTTTGAAAAAGTGCACGGAGCATGCACAGAATGTTAGGCTAGTGTGAGCATCTGCTTTGTCGCCCTGTTTATTGTTTTTAGCCAAATAAATTTGGTATTCTTAGCACCACTACCAGTTTGGAGTGTTTTTCTCTGGCTTCTTACACTAAGCGTCTGAACTTTTGGAGAGTGTTACTTCACAAATGGAATCCTGAGCCCTGAAGAGAATGGTCAACGTGACTGTTAGCGAGTCGAGTTGGGCAGCAAAAGAGGACGCAACTCAGGATTGGTCAAGCAGTGGTAGACAGAGATTAACAGACTGTAGGCTTACCTGGGGGGTTGAAAAAATGTCTCATTGGCTTTGGCTATGCTATGCTCTTTTAATTGGGAAGTCCCCAGGGATGGTGGTGGGTCCAGTGAGCAGTAGTCGGCAGCAACAAGGAGCAACCAGTGTGGGCTCTGTAGTATACTCTGTTTTTTTTAGTAAGTTAAAGTGTGTGTCTCTCGTCAGTGGTGAGTGTGGGTCACAGAGTGAAGAGCAGTTTAGCAGAAGCATTGGGCACATCATCATGATTCTCACTCTAGAACCACCCCCAGCTTCATTGTGGACCTCCCACCACCAGCACCAGCTACTACAGCCACCCCTCCCTCCTTAACACTTCACCCTGGGTCAGGGCGGTGAGTCAGCAGAAGCACCATAACAGTGAGCTGACCACCAGAAAAAATTAAATTTAAACAGAGTGACTTTGTAAAGTGCTGGAAGGAGCAAGGGGCTAGTGGCTCGGACTGTGGGGGGCAGGCAGACCCTAGACACTAAAACAACCTGGAGGGCAGAGCCTTGGGTCAGTGGCCCTTCATTAAAAACAGGAGAAATTTTGGAAGGTGGAGCAAGGGGCAGAGCAACCCCAGAAAGAGGGCAAACATTGGCCAACATTTTTTTTTTTCACTATTATTTAAGTAATTTGTGCCAACTGGCGCTAAGCCAGCAGCTGAAGCTGGATGAGGAACATCGCACCTCAGGACCGCCCACAGAGGCAGCTGAGAGAAAGCTCCACTGGAGTTAGACTGGGTCCCCAGCCAGGCCCAGTAAAGGGAGTGGCTATAGGGTAGGGTTAACAGGCTGCAGAGGATTTAGATAGGGTGAGTTGGGCAATCAAAAGCAACTCGTTGGGCACCAAAAATGGTAGGTCGTTAACAACAGATGCAGTGGACTTAGGGCAAGCATTTGAACTATCAAAAGGTGTGCACCCTGTCTCAATGACCTGTTGACAGGGGCAGTGTGTCTTATATGAGTACTGCAGACAAATTAACAGTCCTTTGTTGTGCCCTTACAGCAATTGAACTACCAAGAGTGTTTTGTTGCCCTACTGCTGGTATACTGCCAAATTTGTGTAGTGCCCTACTACAGGCATAATGCCAAACCTGTATGGTGCCCTACTGCAGGTATACTGCCAAACCTGTGTGGTGTCCTACTGCAGGTATACTGCCAAACCTGTGTGGTGTGCAGCTGCAAGTATACTGCCAAACCAGTGTGGTGCCCTACTGCAGGTATACTGCCAAACCTGTGTGGTGCCCTACTGCAGGTATACTGCCAAACCTGTGTGGTGCCCTACTGCAGGTATACTGCCAAACCTGTGTGGTGTCCTACTGCAGGTATACTGCCAAACCTGTGTGGTGCCCTACTGCAGGTATACTGCCAAACCTGTGTGGTGCCCTACTGCAGGTATACTGCCAAACCTGTGTGGTGCCCTACTGCAGGTATACTACCAAACCTGTGTGGTGCCCTACTGCTGGTATACTGCCAAACCTGTGTAGTGCCCTACTGCAGGTATACTGCCAAACCTGTGTGGTGTCCTACTGCAGGTATACTGCCAAACCTGTGTGGTGCCCTACTGCAGGTATACTGCCAAACCTGTGTGGTGTCCTACTGCAGGTATACTGCCAAACCTGTGTAGTGCCCTACTGCAGGTATACTGCCAAACCTGTGTGGTGTCCTACTGCAGGTACACTGCCAAACCTGTGTAGTGCCCTACTGCAGGTATACTGTCAAACTGTGTGGTGCCCTACTGCAGGTATACTGCCAAACCTGTGTGGTGCCCTACTGCAGGTATACTGCCAAACCTGTGTGGTGCCCTACTGGTATACTGCCAAACCTGTGTAGTGCCCTACTGCAGGTATACTGCCAAACCTGTGTGGTGCCCTACTGCAGGTATACTGCCAAACCTGTGCGGTGTCCTACTGCAGGTATACTGCCAAACCTGTGCGGTGTCCTACTGCAGTTATACTGCCAAACCTGTGTAGTGCCCCACTGCAGGTATACTGCCAAACCTGTGTGGTGCCCTACTGCAGGTATACTGCCAAACCTGTGTGGTGCCCTACTGCAGGTATACTGCCAAACCTGTGTGGTGCCCTACTGCAGGTATACTGCCAAACCTGTGTGGTGCCCTACTGCAGGTATACTGCCAAACCTGTGTGGTGCCCTAATTGCAAGGCAAACTGCCAAACCTGTGTAGTGCCCTACTGCAGGTATACTGCCAAACCTGTGTGGTGCCCTACTGCAGATATACTGCCAAACCTGTGTGGTGCCCTAATTGCAAGGCAAACTGCCAAGCCTGTGTGGTGCCCTAATTGCAGGTATACTGCCAAGCCTGTGTGGTGCCCTACTGCAGGTATACTGCCAAACCTGTGTGGTGCCCTAACTGCAAAGTAAAGTGTCAATCCTGTGTGGTGCCCTAATTGCAAAAGTAAGCTGCCAATCCTCTGTGGCACCCTACTGCAAAGTAAACTAACGAACCTGTAAGGCAGCCTACTGCAATGTAAACTGTCAATCCTGTGTGGTGCTTTAACTGCAAAAGTAAACTGCCAAACCTGTGTGGTGCCTTGAATTGAAAAACTGAGCTGTTAATTCTGTCTTGTGCCTATGGCAAATGAACTGCTAAACCTGTGTTGCACTCTGACTGCAAAAGAACTGTCTAAACCTACACCTTTCTGGATTACAAATGGGGTGGCTGACCCAGCTAGAGATAGGGGATTGTCAGGAGGGTTCCCTTCAGCTACTCATCATTGCTACGACCCTGCGCCATTAAGGAAGTGAAGGAAGTCTAGGAGCAGCCCTAGCTCAATAGCTAAGGACTCCGACACACATTTTCTTGTTGCAGAAGCAATAAAAGCAGGAAGACTAGGACAGTCAAAAGAGCAAGAAAGCCAGATTACAAATCATTGTGTGTTCAGTGTGACCCTGGTTGGCATTCTGCCATGATGTTCCTACCAACACCCAGAGGGTCCAGTGGAAAGAGTCAGTTTTCTTCATTGATTGGCAGTCAGCTATGATGTGTCTACTGATACAGAAGCCTTGGAGTGCATTTGACCTGACTGTCTGTCACAACCTTTCCCAGACACTGAAATTCTTCAGAACAGGGGGACGAGGCACATCCTCTAGTGGTCCCCTCTTTTAAAAGTACACTTGTCTTGTTCCACCTGGAGGCATCCTTGCTCAGTCCATGCCTGTGCATTTGTTCTCTGAAATCCCCTTCTAGCATGCACCTTGGTGCTTGTAGAGTATACCTGCAGGTAATCTTCACAGCTGCAACAAAGGTTAATACCACTACAGCCTATTATTTTGGGTCACCCCTAGTCGGGGTTATAGTGTTTACAGTTCTTTGCCATAGCTCTTGTGAATTGTTTGTTACTGCCTTAGAATCTTTGCAATCTCATAGAGTTTTAGAATTTCATGGAAGCCATAGTGTCAGATATTTTTGAAACCTGTTCAAGTATAGTAACTTCAGACATTTCTGAATTTTTGCTACTACTCGCAAGTTTAGCCTCCTATTACAGTTTTTCCAGTGTTCCACTTTAGGTGAATTCTGGTGTGACACTTTTACTTCTCACTTTATTAAAAAAATCTTCTGATTGCATCTGAAGTCATGCCTGCATATCCTTGCAAGTCAGACAAACATCAGGTCTGAGTGAATGAAAATTATCCCATAGTCTCTTTGACAGTGGCAAGAAGAGTGTACGCCCACCATATTTCCATTAATTTCCCCACCACTGATGTTAGACTGACTGGCCTATAATTGCCACCCTCTTTCCTGCTGCCGCTTTTATGAAGTGGGACTACATCTGCGCTCCTCTAGTCCTCTGGAACTACTCCTGTTTCTAGTGAGTTGTTGAGTAGGGATGACAGAGGTGCAGCCAGTAACTCCCTGAAATCCCTCAGCACCCCAGGATGTACCTCTTCTAGCCTCATAGCCTTGTCCGCTTTCAGATATGCAAATCCCCTTGGGACTCTTTCCTTTGTGAATGAACTTGAGTCCACCTCCCTTCCTCCAGTGTTTCTGCTGCTTATATGTGGTCCATCCCCCTCTCCCACCACTGTGAAGACTAACCAGAAGTATTTGTTCAGGATATCTGATTTTTCCTGATTCTCCTCTGCACAGTCCTCTCCCCTGTCCTTCTTAACTTTACAACCCATCCTGTTGTCTGCCTCTTTTTGCTTATGTATCTGAAAAAGATTTTGTCCTCTTTAGCTACACCTTTGACTATCGTTTCCTCAATTTCCACCTTTGCACCCCTCAGCACCTTCCATTGCTTCCCTCTGTTTCTTTTGGTACACCTCCCTACCCTCTTCCCTCTTCCCTCTGAGTCTCCCTGTACCTACTGAAGGCCACCCTTTACCCTTTACCTCCGCAGCAACTTCCCTCGAGAGTCATAGTGGTCTCATTTTCCTCCTGCTATTGCCCACTTCTTTTGAATGGAGGTTTGTTGCCTTCACTATGCCATCCCTTAATTTGGCCCACTGTTCTTCCACCCCACACAGGCAATCCCCTCCATTGTCTCTGTGGTGTTCACTTATTTTTTTTTTTAACTGTGTCCCCTTAAAATCCAGGACCCTCATCCTTGTACAGTCTGTCTCTGCTGCCATTCTTATGTTAAATCACACTGTAAAGTGATCACTGGTGCCCAGGTGGCATCTCACCATGACGTCTGCAATACTGTCCCTGTGTGTGAGCACCAGGTCTAGTATTGCCTCATCTCAAATGGACTCTCTGACAAGTTGCCTGAGAAATGCCCCCCCTCCAGGGAGTCTAGGTTGGCCCTGCTTCTAGCTGAGGCCATGGCTGGGATGCTACAATCTACATCCAGCAGATTGAAGTCCCCCACTAGCAGCACCTCCTCCTTTTTTGCCATTGTGCTAATGGCTTCCTCCAGTGCTTCATTCAATTATTCCCCTTATATTGGGGGTCTGTGTATCACCCCAGAGCAAATAGTGGCTTAAGTTCTTGTCTCTGGGGTGACCCACAGCAGTTCCAACCCATCCTTTGCCCCTAGGTTCCCTTCCCCCTAGGTTACCTTGCACTTCTGTTTTTTTGATACCCTCCTTTACATACAGCACAACTCATCCACCCTTTCTTGTCAACCTATCCTTCCTGAACTGAGTGTAGCCTGGTATGGTCAACCCCCTTCCTGCCTTTGTTACCATATGAAACCTCTCTCTTATCACCCCCCTCACTACCCACTTTGTGCCTTGCCTCCTCAACATCTCCCTTGCCACCTCTTCTGTTCTTGTCCCATACATCCCCTACTATGCTTCTACTTCCTTTAACTTTGGCCCTGGGGAAGTTTCCTCCCCGTGGACCCTCTCTTCCTGTTGCTTCAACCTGGGGGGAGGGCAGTTTATACTGCCCTTTGTATTACTGCCTTCCAGAATGACAAAACTGATTAGCCAAGCTCTTTTTCGTACTACTAGCAATATAAAGGAAATAGATTCCATCAGTATTGAAGATGCGTATAATGATCAGTTCAGTATTAATTTTGTAAATAAGGATACAGACTGTGGGGTAAGCTTGTTACCCACTGAATCACAAGAAACTGATAACTTAAGGGCCCCTTTTCCCACATTTAGCTTTAGGAAAATAACTGGCTCTGACCTTAGATCCTAAGAAGGCAGAGGGACTTGATAATTTACAGTGCACCTCCTCAAGTATGCTGCTCCTGCAGTCTGCCTCCATTGGCAGATATTTGGCAACAGTGGAGAATAATGGACCACCGCTACTTGCGTGGCATAAAGCTTTTGTGAATACAGTACGTGCTTGTGCTTGCTGCTAATTTTAGTTTTTGTCAGTTTGTTTAAATTGGGGGGACTTTGCCCCTCACACCCCCCTTGTTGTTTTTATGGGGAGTGTGGAGGCGAAGCCCCCCCAACTGAAAAACTAATAAAAAATTATCAAAAGACAGTTTGAGAGAGTACAGTAACTTGAACTCTACGTGAACAATGAAGGTCCGCCAGTGATCCGGTATTCTCTACTATCACCGGTATTTTTAATTTGTCTTTATCACATGGCGTTTTCCCTGAAAAGTAGAAGGTCATACCCATATTTAAAGTAGGCAACAGTAACATCTTGAGCAACTACGACAACTCATTTCCTTATTACCAGTAGTGTTGAAGGTCCTGCAGAGATTGGTGGCAAAACAACTTAATGGCTGTCTTCAGCTTAATCATGTATTGAGCATTAATCAATCAGGACTCAGGAGACATCATAATACCACTACAGCAATGATTAAAGTTGTAAACTCTGTATAGATGGCAATGGAGAATGGTATGCAGGTTGTCGCTGTCTTTGTAGCTCTCCCTCCCATGCCTTCAACACTGTCGATCATGGCATCACGATAAGAGTACTTCATGGTATGGCCATAAATGAGTTGCCATTGACTTGGTTCAAGAGCTAATTAACATGAATGTAGGCAGTTAACAGAAGTACAGGGACTGAGATCAGATTGGAAGCAGGTTAAGGGGAGTTTCACAGGTGTCCATGTTGGGCACCCTGCTGTATTCATTATATATGAAAGATGTGAAGCAATGGCTTCTAGGGGTAGTGGTACATACATATGATGACAATGGGGTTCTGTACAGTATGGGTCAGATTGATCATCAGATGCAGGAGGACCTCCAGCTGGCCTTTAATTGGCTACAAGGCTTTCTGAGTCAAACTAATTTGATTTTGAATGCAAAAAAAATCTGAGGTGACACTATTTAAGTCAAACAGGGGAACAGCTGCAGGGGAGGACTAGCTGGCAACTATAATGAAGGATGAGGTCCAGTTCTCCCAGGTCCCTGTGTATAAATACCTGGTGGCATGGTTGGACTCATATCTCACCTGGGAACATTATATTGAAAGCATTGTCAAAAGGGTTGGCACAAGGTTAGGATTCCTCTACAGACACCGTGATTCATTATCATTGCAGGTACTGAATAGTATTGCAGAGGTAATGGGGTGTGCCCATTATAGAGTATGTGGATAACATATTTGGGGGCTTGTATTGATCAATTAAGCAAACTGGATGCTTTAACAAATTGACTGACATATTTTATATTAAGATCACCTCTTATCCCATCATTGTGAGTTGCTTAACTCACTAAAATGGCTCCCATTGGAACAAAGAAGGGAGCTCCATCTAGTGCTATTAATAAAAAAATGGAACTAAGGGAACTGACCCTTTAATAAAAAAAATTAATGGGAAAGACCCTGCTCATTTAAGAGATCTGATGTCTATGAAGAACTCCCATGTGGCCACACTTTCTTCAAATAGCCTTACCCTTGAAGTACCCCACATGCTGTCTATTAAGGGGAGCAAGTCCTTTGCTGTTCATAGTCCCATATGTTGAAATAGATTGCCTATTACTTTAAGATTACTACCTGGCACACTACCATCAGACACTTGATGCCAGTACTGTTAAATGTTTTTTAACTGTTATGTAGTTGAAACTATTTTTGTCAGTATAAGATTGTAACATTCTAGCTGATGTGTTACGTTCACTATTTATTTTTATTTTATATACACTGTTTTAAGTATCTATGATGCTACTAGAAATGAGCTAGGCTCAATGGCTATAATCTGAATGAACATCAGCTTGAACTTGATTCCGACCCAGTCTAAGATAGCGGCCTTTGCCTGATCATAGTCTCTGGTACCGGCATCAGTTAGGCTTCTGTATGCAGCTTGGGCATCTCCAGTCAGGTACAGGGTAATATAACTAGCCCAGTGTTCTTGTGGCCAGGCAGTGGTACTGATAACTCATAAGGTAGGCCTCAGGGTTATCCTCAGGACCCCTGTTTGAAGGCATGGTGTGGGGTCCTACAGCGACTGGAGTCCATGTGATCTGGAGCTGAGGCAGTTTCTCTCTGTGTTTGCAGCATCTCCTTCATAAACTCCTGCCATTGCTGGCCTCTCTGCAGCTGCAGTTGTGCTTTCTGGCTCTCCAGCCTCTTTGCATCTTGAGGATTACAAGCCTTTGCAGTTCAGCTCTACCAACCCCAAGGCAAGGCCCTTTGTAGGCTGTTCCCTGGCAGTGGTGTTTGGCATGGTGGTATTAGACCCTAGCTGGTTCTATCGCTACTCAGACCCCTTGAGTATGTTTCTGGAAAAGTCTCTCTGTGGGGACACTGTGCTGTTGCTGGGTGGCTCCCCTGCAGACTTTCCCCCTTGGCTGATGACTGAAGAATCTCTCCTTTCTTTCTTTTCTTCATGTAACAGGGTCTTTACTTAGTGGCTGTTTAAGCTAAGCAAATACCTTCTGGTTCTGGGCTGCAAAAACTCTAGGCATGTTTTTAAGTGCTAGAATGCTTAGACAGCAGCTTTGCTTCGGACACAGACTATGTTCTGAAACAGCTTCTGCTGTTCACTGGCGGATTCAGCCCTGCGATTGCTTGAGACCCTCTGTCAGTCATAAAGGAGGGTCTGTCCAGAAAATTCAAAATAACTGATTGTTGCCTTACTTCCCAGGTGAATTCCTGAAGTCCTTCTGTGTCCCAAAAGCCCTGTGTGACTCCCAAGCACAGTCTAGAGCTTGTTTGCTTGTTTTTAGTCCTCTAACTCTCTTGACATATGTTATGGGCATCAGAGTCAGCTAAGATGGCTGCTGGCTTTGGGTTTCAGAGGCATTGGCCACAAAGTTCTCAGTTTTGAAGGGCTCCTACCCTTAAACATATTATTTGCTCCCAGGTGATGTGTACACAGTCACGTTCCAGCAAACATTTTGGGTGGGACAGTCACTGAAGAAGTTCTGGATCAGTAAGGAGTGCCATTGGTAGCAGTGGAAGACACTGTAGTGCAGCATGGAGCTACTGAAGTGAACTGTGTGGTCAGTGCCAAAGAAGGCTGTAGTCCTCTTCACTTTCCTGGTCCTCAGTGCCAATCCTGGGGGATCAGACAGAGCAATAATAGTAGATCGGGGCTTGATGGAGTAGGTAATCTTAGACATGCTGTGGTGTTATATATACCTCTTGCGTCACACTATAGAGAGTTTGGCAGGTTACATTTAGTCTTACACAGTGGTATATAGTGGACAGGAAGTATTCCCATTAAACTAACAACAGTGTTCTCAGGCGGACTGGTACTAGTCACATTCCACTGGATTACATAGTAATACCATACTGAGATGAATTCCCAGTGTCCTTGTGGTAACACTGTATTAGGGTAGATAGCTATAATAAATAAGCAGACAAACCAGGCCATAGGCAAGGGGAATCACACAGCAGAGGATAACAACATTTGACAGTAGGTACAGGATGCTATATAGCAGCAATGGCAGAATGGTGGAATGGCAGTGGTATGGGCCTAGTAGTTAAATGACATGAAGTTCAGATTCAGGGCATACACTTAAAAGGAGTTCTGTGAGTCACAAAGGGTGAGCTGGCAAGTTGGTGAAAGTCTTACACTGGTAAGATAAAGCAGGGAAGTTGATAGATTTTGGTCCCAGGCCTTGGTAGAGGGAGGAAGAAGCAGCAGCACCCTGGTAGAGGTAGGGTAAGTCACAGTCCCACCAGGACTAATGACTAGTGAAATTGTAATCTATTCTCCATGAATGAACCATGCACAAGGTTACTGTGGTGATCTCAGCTCAAAATAACTTTTTACAACCAAAAGCTGATGCACACACATACCTTAATAATATTTCGGAGCCAAAAACTTCTTTTGTAACTATATAGTTAAAACAAAAGAATTTAATGTGATTGGACGGAGAAATAAAACCTTTACTGTTAGACAGTTAATAACATGCAACACACAGGGGATCATCTATATGGCGCAATGTAGTTGTGGAGCATATTATATTGGGAAAACAGAAAGGGCATTCAAAATAAGAGTATTAGAACATGTACGAGTGATAAACAAGCAAGATTTGACTTATGCCACAGCTACACATATTTTTGAAAATAGAGAGAAGATGGAAGAACATGATTTTAAATTTATAGGCATTGAGAAAGTAACACATAATCCAAGAGGGGGTAATTATCGAAACAAAATCTTAAGAAAAGAAAATGAGTGGATACTTAGATTGAATGCTTATAGACAGCCAGGTATCAATGCCCACTTAGAACTCAAACCTTACTTGGAGTGTAGATAGTAATTCAATAATTTATAAATTAAAGTTCCAGATAAGACGGTAGATATTGCTTAAGTGATTTTGATGTATTTTGTAATAGAACTTTTAGTTTTTTATATAACTATAGTATTTATTAAAGTATTAATATTTAGATGTTAATGTTTAGATTGTTAATAAGTATATTACACTTTAAATATGTTATGTATTTTTAATGGTATTGGCACTTTAGCATTCATGTTTTCAACCAATGAATTTGTATTTCGTCATTATGACGTCATGAGTGACTTAATATAAATAGGTTGTATGTAATCTGGTGGTTTAGCCTTTGATAATGGACATTTGTCCAAAACGGCTGTATGGAAAAGTGCTGTAGTTGGTGAATAAATATACAAAAGAAGTTTTTGGCTCCGAAATATTATTAAGGTATGTGTGTGCATCAGCTTTTGGTTGTAAAAAATGAAATTTTAATCTGTCTCCAGTTTTGTAGTTCAAGCTCTAAGGAGCTGAATACTGTGACCCATGGTTCCACCAAACTGCACTGACAACCAAGCTGTCAAAATGCGGCACAGCAACACCAACAATGTTGAGAGACGAAATTTCACCTGTCAGACACTGAGTGTTTTTTTTTTTTTTGTGGGAGGCAGCACCCCCCGCACTCCCAATTTTAATATAACAAACTCTGAGTCAGAGTTTGTTAGAAGGGGCCAAATACCGTCGAAATCTGAGAAATTTCACCATCGGGTCCATTACAGCAACAACCTCGAAGTTATCGCTGTAATGGATTTCAATGTCAAAAATTTGATATTTCAATGGTATATGGTGATCCACAATACTCTGCACTAGATTGGAGTCTTTAAAGTGTATGCATGTGGTTGAGAGAGACACAGGCACGAAACAATATGGACATTTGCCTTTTCTCTACATTCTTTTATGGACTCTGCACATTGCTTTTCTTGCATCTTACTCTCCTACACATCATCCTCTGAGCAAACTATTTCTTCCTCTAGCCACTAAAAGTCAGAAGTGAGATTATAATGACTTTAGGTGCAGACATGCAACAAGAGCAGATGCTGTCTTGGGAAGACATATTCTGTTTTCACGTAAATGTCCTTGGAAATGGGAAATGAAGGGGAGATAAATGCCAAAAATAAATGAAGCATAAGGTGAATTGTGTCTAAATATTAAGCTTTGTCAAAGTCTTCCCTGAGGTGTCAGAAGCACTTTAGAAGTGCATTGCCAAACCCTTTAAGGGAAGATAATTCTTTTCTATTTTAGAGCAGCATCCACCTACCATCACTGCTAATTGAAAAGTCGGGTGGCAGTGCATTGCAGGGCTTTTTAATTAGTCAAAGCTGAGGGAGGGTTGTAGCATCCAAATAATTATGAAATGCCAAATCTAGCCATCTGGAGCAAGCAGTGTCCTATTTGACACCGGAGTTAATTTTCTTGGGAACAGAAATACTGATAAAGATGTTTCATTGTACAGGTATCTGTGTCTGTCTATCTTATTACTGTACATTAAGTTTTTTTCAGGTAGTCCTTTTGACCACCAATCAGAAATCTAACTGGCAGGGTTGCCCAAAGTCCTGATATGCTGTCATGCAGGTGACTGGATTTGGGAATAGACTGGGATGATAGCAGATGCAGGAGCTGTAGAAATTCCCTCTGACGTCCTTTCAAATTCATAAAACCCAGAGGGGCAGAAAAAAGTGATTTTCTCTTTATCTTCCAGGTTATGGGTATTTGATGACATCCATACAAACAGAGGTGAGAAAGAAGTAAGTGCATCAGCTGGGACTTGAACCCAGGCCACCCAGAATACCGTTTCAGTTGTGCTAACCAGCTCCGCCACTGAGACAACTGGAATCTAGGCTGTCCCTGAGCACATTACTCTTTCTCAAATGCACAACCCAATGGCAACACAAATAGTTACTTGTAACAATCACACAGAAGTGCAGTGTGCATATTTATGGAACACATGCAAACAGAGGTGAGAAAGAAGTAAGTGCCTCAGCTGGGACTTGAACCCAGGCCACCCGGAATACCGTTCCAATTGCACTAACCATCTGCACAGCTCCTGTGTGATTGTTGCAAGTAAATATTTGTTTTGCCATTAGGTTATGCATTTGAGAAAAAGCTATGTGCTCGGGGACAGCCCAGGTTCCAGTAGTCTCAGTGGCACAGCTGGTTAGCGCAATCGGAATGGCGGCCTGGGTTCAAGTCCCAGCTGAGGCACTTACTTCTTTCTCACCTCTGTTTGTATGTGTTCCATAAATATGCACACTGCACTCCTGTGTGATTGTTTGATGATAACCACTCTGAAGATCAAGTATCAAAAAACAAGTATTCCTTGTGTGACAATTCAGCATGTCCACAAGTCATAGCATAGTGTTCTGGGTCAGGATGTTGTGCTTACTCAGTGTCTAGTACTCCACACACATGTGCATTGCTTATTTCTCCTTTTGTACCACAGTGATGGGGAACAAGCACTGACTCCTGGATGGGGTTGGCAGTATAGCCTAGAGGTTAGAGTAACGAGCTGTGAATGAGCTTGGTACATCCAGCAGACAGACCTGGATTTGATTCCCACAACCTCCACTTGCATACTGTGTGACTCTGAACAAGTCGCTTAACTTTTCCAGTGCTCCCAGGTCACCCCTGAAAACAGGCACCTGTGCCTAGTGGGCCGTACCCAGTTACCAAAGAATAAAATACATAAATAAAATAAACCTTTATGATTCCTAGAGCTCAAAGTACTTGTAGGTGGCTTTGCACATCCTGCACATCTGCCAGAGCTAGGTTGAGAATGCTTCCTGAATAGTCTGTCATTGATGAGCCACATGCAATGTTCTGCTCCACAGACACAGCCAACATCCCACTTAATAAGGGAAAATGCAATATGTCTCTTGAACATCTTGGTGCTCAGATACAGTTTCCAGCATCTGGGCACAGGGGAGGATCTGAACTAGAATGGATCCAGATTTATCTCAGCACTAGGTGTCTCAGAGTCCATAGCATAGACTTGTGTCAGTGTTCGTCCTTTCCAAATGGTGAGATCTCTGGTAGTGCTGTTCTTCACCATTATGGCCACTTACTTTGGTCCTTTGGAGTCAGGAGCAGGCAAGACTACACTCCACACCAGCAGGTCCATGGATACACCTTCCTCAGAGGTGCATCAATGAGCAGTGGTTGGTGACTGACACCCTCAATGAACTCCACTGTCCTTGTCATGGCAGACTCCGCTAAGGGAGGCAACATCAGAATGTCTGAATCAACTTGTTGTGTGATGGCCACTGGTCTCCCCATATCCTTAGACCTCAACAGCAGATAATTCATGGTTATGATAGGCCTTCAGTCACATAGTACAAATAAGCAAAGATCAGAGGTACCTGAGGCAGGTCATTCACAGTTATGATAGGCATTCTGTAGCATGGTGTGAATAAACAAATATCAGAGGTACCCGAGGCAGTTCATTCACAGTTCTGATAGGCCTTCTGTTGCATGGTGTGAATAAATAAATATCAACAGTACCTGAAGCAGTTCATTCACAGTTATGATAGGCCTTTTGTCACATGGTATGAATAAGCAAAGATCTGAAGTACCTGAGGCAGGTCATTCACAGTTTTGATAGGCCTTCTGTCACATGGTGTGAATAAGCAAAGATCTGAAGTACCCGAGGCAGGTCATTCACAGTTATGGTAGGCCTTCTGTGGCATGTATCTTACTGCACTTATTGTATCTTACTGTACTTACTGTATCTTACTGTTACCCTGTCTAAAACCTGTACTACTGTTTTGATGTACCTTTGTCCTTGTAACTGACATGGAACCCATAAATGAGCAACCGCTCACGGGTGTAATCCAAAAACTCAATGGTGTGAACAAGCAAAGATCAGAGGTACTTGAGGCAGGTTAGTTAGTCACAGTTATGATAGGCATTCTGTAGCATGGTGTGAATAAAAAAAGATCAGAGGCACTTGAGGCTCTCCTTCTTATGGTATAGCTGTTAGTGATGTGCAGAACTTTGAAAAATTCCACTTAATTCCACAGAATTTCATTGGAAGCCAAATGGATGGAATTATGCTGTGGAAAAGTGGTATGGTTTTCCTCCCCTGTAGCAGGGCCAGAAGGTGGAAGACCAGCCTCTCTCCCAGTACAGTAGAGCCCACTTTTAAGAACATCAGATATAAAAACATCCTGGGGGACTTCCGGTGACGTCACCGACCCAAATGGAGGTCCGATCCTAGTGCTCTGCACCCACCCGGGACAAAACTAGCTATCTAGCCAACACAAGCAAGGAAAAACACTAATTATGTCACGAAAAAAAGCAGAAAACATCAAGGGGCTGAAACATCGAGGAGAACTAACCCAAAGATGCCCTGATGGCAATGGATCATCTGAGCCACCCAATCATGCCGACAGGGACGCCTCGCCATACAGTGAACAGGCCTCCAAAATTGACACAGACACGGAGAGGGAAATATTAACAAGATCAAGGTTTGAGGCAATTATGTATGAAATTCAACAATTCCGCACTGAAAATCAAGTGGAATTTAAGAATTTAAATGCTAAACTTACAGTTGTGGAGACCTGAATGCAGGAGGTAGAAGAAGGGGTCTCCAACTCAGAGGATGTGGTGATCCACTTGAAGCAGGCTGTAGACTTCTTACTAGAGCAACAAGAACAGTTGAGAGAAAAATGCCAGGACCTGGAATCGCATTCCTGATGGGATAATATGAGGATACACGGGCTGCCAGAGGGCTCGGAAGTCAGGCAGATGACCGATTACATCTCAGACCTACTAAAACATGTGGTTCCCCTACTGGAGGCCTTTACATTCTGCCTGGAGAGGGCCCATCGGGCACTCGCACCAAGATCCCCAGACCCAAAGGC
The DNA here is from genome assembly GCA_016271365.2 of Neoceratodus forsteri. Lineage (NCBI taxonomy): Eukaryota > Metazoa > Chordata > Ceratodontiformes > Ceratodontidae > Neoceratodus > Neoceratodus forsteri. Next base: position 284,269,381 of record CM057455.1, on the reverse strand, counting down.
AAGACCATGCTCAGTGGTAATAAAATTCTCCAGCTTCAGAGATAAAGATAAGTGTTGAGAGCAGCATGGGCTGCAAAAAAAAATTGTATATAACAGGGCCAGACTTTTGTTTGACCAGGATTCCCCGAAATCCTAAAAAGGCACGTGGAATATGGAGATATCTTGAGAGTGCTTCGCATTAAACAAATTTGTTTTTTTATCCCATACCCGGAGCGCCTAAAAATAATGTGGAGTTCGGGGGCAGAGATCTATGTCTCCCCACAAGAAGCAAGGAGAGGGATGCAAGCACATGCAATTGAGGAGTCAGCTACCCGCCCAGACCAGGCAAAATTGTTGGAGCAACACCAGAGGCCATACGGGAGAGAACAAAGCTGGAAGAGGCATACAAGCAACCTCAGGGCCAACCGCAAAACCTACACGGACTTCCGTAGACAGTTACAGGAGGTGGGGAGGAAACAAAAAGATGCAGACCCTGCTACGCAGATCAGAACTTGAACTTGAATACCAGACAGCACCGATCTGAGGCCCTAACTTTACAGGGATCTGATTTGCCAGCGTTTTAAATCAGGTACTGTTCTTCACTGATGTTGGTGCATACCCTTTATGTTATAGATGGTGGAACTGTAGAGTCACAGTCTCCGGAACAGTGTCATAAATCCTTATCAGCCAAGGAGAGAAGGAAGGGGCTAAGAGGCCTCATCTAATGTAATTCATACTTATCTTAGGGGGATTTCTTGTTTGCACAATTATATGGAATGCTTAAAAGTTACAACTAAGGTTTCCCCTTGTATTTTCTTTATTAATAATGTACAATAACTATTTACTGTTAGAACACAAACAGGAGTGTTGGTTAAAATAATTTGGAAAAGGTTTAAAATGAGAATGCACTGGTGGAGGGGGTCCTGAGGAATTTGTCCCCAAATGCGGACAAGCCAAGGGGGCGCACCTGCAGGTACTACCATGCAGACGGGGGTTTTGACATTATTAGCCTTTTTGGGCTTCCAGTGGTTCTGGGTCCACAGAAGGGAGGACCTAATGGATTTTTCCATTACCTCTCCTCCAGGCTGCACTACCCAAGACATCACAGTGCGGTCATGTAAGGGGCAGATAGTAATGCCCTCACGGATTGGAAGTCATAGTAATATGTATATAGTTATAAAACCAGAGGTAGTGAGTTTATGGTTTAAAAAGTTAATACCTCTGGAATTTCAATGGTATATATGGTTATGTGTGTGGGTCAAAAACGCTTATAGAGGATGGAGAAAAATAGATAAGAGAGAATTGTATTGTGAAGATCTCATAATAGAAAAGGAGAGGAGGTGGGGATTAGAAAGAAATACCCAAGGGGAGAGCATAGAAGAGGACAGGTTTAAAGTGTGGGGGTGGGGAGGACGCAGTAGCAGAGGATCTGTACAAATGTCAAATAGGAGGATGGTTCAAGGCACCTAAAGCAAAAAGGGATCTTTACATTGATAGTCATGATGGCTGAGAAAAGGCTAACCATTTTGTCTCAAAATGTAAATGGGCTTAACAACCTGGTTAAAAGATATAAGGTTTTACGTTTATTAAAGAGGCAAAAGCCAACCTTTATTTTACTACAAGAAACACATCTTGATAAGGTGGAACATCAAAAATGAAAAATATTTGGATTTGAACATGTCATCTCATCCTCCTATAGGCAAGGAAAGTGAAGGGCGGTGGCTATTTTGATCCCCCGCTCTGCGTCCTTCCAGCTGGTCTCCTCTTACACGGACAAGGAGGGTAGACTGGCAATAACAACAGGGAAACTTTAGGGAATCATGTTAACTTTGGCCAGTCTATACCTGCCACCAGGGTCAGACACAGATACAGCCCGGATTTTGCTACAAAATAATAACAGAACAACAAAAAGGGGTCCTGATAGTGGCAGAGGACTACAACATGGTCTTAAATGGGAGGGATACCACCAACCCTAACCCCCCCCCCGAGACAGACAGCAGTACAGAAAGTCACACAAAGATATTTTAAAGAACTAGGATGGGTAGACGTATGGAGTACACTCAATCCCTCTAAAAGAGAATATATGCATTACTCAGCTCCATGCAAGATACACACACAAATAGATTTATGCCACATTTCAAGAGAGCATGTAAATTTACTTAAAGAAAGTGCAATTGTACTGTTTGTGCTATCAAACCACTCCCAAATTCTAATCTCCCTCGATTGGAAGGGGGAGGGGGGAATCCACACTGTGGTGGTTTAATAATTACCTAATTAATGGAAAAGAATTCCAAGAATTAATCAAGACTAGGATCCCTCAGCTCCTACAGGAGAATAGCTCACCAGAGGTGACTCCCTCAATACCGTGGGACATATTAAAAACTGTGTTGAGAGGAGATATTATCAGCTATGCAGCTAGGCACAAGAAGCGACAGGCTGAATAGCTGGATAAACTACAGAAACAATTGAAGGAACTACAGAAGCAGCATATGTTGGGTGACTCTGCAGTGCTCCCCCTAGTGGAAGCTACCAGGGAAAAAAATTCAGCAGATACTGGATGTCAAAACAGAAAAAGCTCTACAATTCATAAGACAAAGGTATTATGAGGGAGGACCTCGGGCTACCCGTATCTTAGCCCACCGCTTAAGGAAGCACATAGTGCAGAATACAATAACACAGATTCACTCCTTTCAAAAAGGGAAAACTCTGAGGCAGCCAGCTGAGATACTGAATGCTTTCAGAGCCTACTATACCTCCCTTTATATCCCAGAGACCTCATATCAGCCAAAACTGGGAAGGCGATTCCTGGCAGGTTTAAGGCTTCCACAGGTCACCCAACCTGAGATGAAACAACTGACAACCTCAGTAACATGAGCAGAATGGGAAGATGCAATAAAGCACTTAATGATGGGGAAATCACCTGGCCCAGATGGGTATATGGGTTAATTTTATAAACAATTCAGGGATCTGCTTCTCCCCCCCTTGGAGACAGTAACCCAGAAGATTATGGAGGGTGAACCTGTCCCACCAACATGGGAATCCGTGGTGATTTCCAGTATACTTAAACCGGGGAAGGACCCTGGCCACTGTGGATCATATCAACCCATACCGGTGCTGAACACCGACTATAAAATGTTTGCTTACATCATAACTAAAAGATTAGAGAGAATTATGCCCAAATTTATTAACCTAGACCAATGCGGCTTCATTATGCAGAGGCAGACACAAGATAATGTGAAGTGAACGCTTTATCTGCTGCACCACGCTGCCCGGTCAAAACTCCCTTTTCTGTTACTAAGCCTGGATGCGGAGAAGGCTTTCGACTGGGTGGCTTGGCCATTTTTGTTGGAAGCCCTCAACACATTTGGATTTTCGAGTGAGTTTCAACAACTAATAAGGGGCCTATACAAACAATCCAAAGCTTATATTAATATCAATGGAAACACCGCCCCACCAATATCGATACATAGAGATACAAGACAGGGATGCCCACTATCTCCCCTGTTATTTGCACTATATCTGGAACCCCTGGCCCAGGCAATAAGACAGGCGGAGGAAGTAATGGGGATAAAGGCAGGGAGAGAGCATCACAAGCTTGCCCTCTATGCAGACGACTTGTTAATCTATCTTACATCCCCGGAACAGTCTCTGCCACACCTATGGTCCCTGCTACGGAGCTTTGGGAAAGTGGCAGGATACAAGATTAATACCAATAAGACAGAGGCTATTCAAGTAAACTATTTCCCCACCCCCATAATTAAACAGAGATTCCCTTTTAAATGGAACACCCCACAATTGAAGTATTTGGGGATACAGTTGGCGCTAGAGGAGGGGTTAATATATCGCCTTAATTATGGTATGGTGTTGAACCAGATAACATCAGACTTGGAAAGGTGGCACACTATACCATTGCCATTGATACAAAGGGTAGAGGCAATAAGAATAAATACATTGCCTAGGTTTCTGTATTTGGCGCAATTCTTACCTATCACACTCCCACCTTCCTTTTTTAAAGAAATAAACAAAAGGATGTCTAGATACGTTTGGGACTCACATCCACCTAGGATCAGATACCAGACACTGCAACTCCCCTCTGTGAAGGGAGGGTTAGCTTTGCCATGTCTTCATAGATACTATCTAGCCTCACAGATCAGAGTAATCTTCATGTGGCTTCATAGAACATATGAAACAAAATTTTGTGAACTGGAAAAAAGGGAGGAGGATCTGACAAATCTTGACGGAATTCTCCTGAGTCAGCCACCAATCCCATTAGACCAGATCACGGATAACCCATATACAAGGAATACTCTGACCTGTTGGCGAACGCTATGGTCCACCAGGCAGGCTGTCCTATATAAACATCTATTTTACTCGCTCCCAAATGCGCAGGACTTCCTGCTTGCCAGGATGGATCATGGGTTTAAAACCTGGACAAGACTGGGGATACGGATAATACTGCAATTGTTTTATAAGGGAGAAATTATGAAATTTGAAGAACTAGAGAACAGATATGATCTGCTCCCCGGAGAAGGACTCAGATATATGCAGGCAGTGACATACATAAAGACTCTGCCCAAGTCCCTGATACCAGGGGAAGAGAACCCTGCCTTTCTGGAAGTCTTTAAAGTAGCTCTGCAGGGAACAACCCCACTGCAGCACACAATTTCAGATATATATATATGGGACCCTTCTACAACTATCTGACCACAGCTTAAATATGGTCAAGTTATCTTGGGAAAGTGATCTAGGGCAACAGTTGAACACCATAGAATGGGCAACACATTTTAAATATCTTAGGGTGGGCACGGCCTTGTACCAATGGAAAGAGTTTGCCTGGAAAAATACAATAAGATTCTTTAAAACCCTGGCAGTTCAAGCAAAATATAACTCAAAGCAAACCTCGGGGTGTTGGAGGAACTGTAGGCTATACCCGGCCACCCATGGGCATATTTTCTGGGCATGTAGAAGACTTAAGCCTTTCATAACTGATTTGGAAACGGCTTTGGGGGACTTGATGGGAACCTCGATGCAGTTAACAGAAAAATTATATTTTTTTATGTTCTGGAAAGAGGGCAAAAACAGCATGCCTGACAGAAAACTAAGACAGATAAGTCTCCTTACTGCCAAGAAAGCAATCACCAAGAGATGGTTAGGATAGAGGTCCCCTGAGATCAGAGACTGGCAGGATCTTATGTCCCAGGTGTATAAAATGGAAAAACTCACGGCCATGGTTAATCACTGTATTGAGAAATTTGAAATACAGTGGCGAAGGTGGGTGATATATATCATAGCACACAGGGCAGACTTTATACCATAAAGGAAAGGAGATCTTGAGGGCTATGATAGATGGGGGGGGAAACAGAATAAGATTACACCTATACAATATAGCTAAAGAGAAGTAAGGACTTCAAGGATAGGTAGAATCCAAGCAGAAATAGGTAGAATTCACTCGCATACTCTCCTTATTACTTGTAAATTAGTATGACTATAACTAAATGGAATTAATTATTTTCCTCCATCCACAGAGATATTGTACTTTCTGAACATGGTAACTGTACCGCATGACCCAATGTATTGTTTTTATTATGTTGCTGTAAGTTTGTATTTGTGTGTCTACTTAAATTATGAAAATAAATAAAGAGTTTAAAAAAAAAAACATCCCGGGTATAGTCACATTTTGTCCATGTACCGATCTTGCTCCATTGTTTTCAATGGGAAGGAAGCCCATTTATAAAAACAGCCAGATCAGTTATAAGAAAATTTTTTTGAGTAAATCAGCGTAATCTGTGCTGTTCTGGGACCTGTTTCACAGTCAGAGTAGTCATTAAGATGCTAATCACACTTGCCAGTCACAGCTAATTAACACCACAACAGTAGTACCATTTCTCTGCTCGTACCTGCTTTGATCCTAATTGTGCTGTCTCTGTTTGCATTGGTATCGATGGCAACTAAGTGGCACACTTTTACGTAAGCAATAATATCCAACAGGGTGGGCGGTATTGTGCTATACTGGACCGCCCTGGGGCATAATGAGGCCCGACGCCGCAGGCGGAGGGCCTTATAGCCCCTGGAAGGTTCGGTATAGCACAATACCACCCACCCTGGAGGGTATTATTGTGCTTAGAAAATGGGCAATTAGTTGAGTAACAATAATATATAATAAATAATTACTCTGAGCCGTAAAGTTTTACATTTAAAAGACTATTTATTGACAGGAGAGAAAAAATAGTCCCTTTCTGTTACATGACAATACAGATTTTCATAGATTTTACACATGACAGCTGTACTGCTCATTAGGAGGTGTGGTAAAATGGCAATGTTGAAAATCTGGACTGCAAATATTAAAAATTCGCAAACCTACAAGCGTGCATAGGAACTGTGCAACGCACCCTTGTAAAACGGTCATTTTTATGAATTTTTTCACCAAATTTTCAACATAGTCATTTTAAGACTATAGTGTCAGTGGCTCAGAAGGTAGCACACTCGCCTCTGAGGCCAGGAGATCAGAGGGCCATGGGTTCAGTTCCCACACCTAGCACTTGGGTTAATATCCCAGTACTGACACTGTAGTGCAGCATGAGAGGTGTGCTGCACTTCTGAGGTGCCGTCTTTTGGATGAGACGTTAAACCGAGGTCCCATCTTCCTGGATTGGTGGTAGTTCAGGTGGATGTTAAAGATCCCATGTCACTTATCGAAAAGAGTAGGGGAAATTTTTATTGAAAAGCCAAAAACAAAATCCAAGATAATCCATAATCAAAGAAAGAAACAAAAAAAAATACACTGTTAAGCAAAAGGAATTTACATTGAAATAAACCTTTTTTCCTTCTCGAATATGTACGAGAAAAAGGAAAAACATTCCATAAAACTGATTACATTTTCCCCAAAAAAACTTTAAATAAAGGAACCTTACCCCACCCAATCAACATTTTTCCATAGTTTCTCAAATACATCCTTCTTAGGGTACGTTTTTCATATGCATAAATATTATCCAACTCTTGCTGAATTTGAAAGAAAATTTCTTGCAATAAAACAATTTTACCTTGTAATACCCTAAGGCATCTTGCTTGCCAAATAAACCATTTTATACATACCAACAAGATATGAACTGTACTGTGTGCCCATATTCCCCAGGAAGTCGGAATCTGTCCTAAAACCAAAATATCATAACTGATTACTGAAAATAATGGTTCTCCCCACAGGTCAGTTAAAAGAGAAAAAAAATTCTTAACATGTATACAATCAAAAAAAAGATGCTGCATTGTCTCCACAACCCCAGCACAAGTTATCTCTGTACACCTTCTCTCCTCCAAACATTTATGTTTTTGGTTTCCTTTCACTTGTAATTTCTGATGTCCACAAAGCCAAGCAAAGTCTTTCATTTTTAAAGGTATTCTTTGATTTAATATACTTTCTAATAAATCAGTGTCTATAAGAGGTGATACTTGAAAAATTGGGTCATAATGGTACCATGTGTCTACTATTGATTTGTAAAAAGCCTTTCTCCCTTTCCCCATACACCATACTAGATTTATTTTCCAAATTCTAATATAATAAAGTGTAGTTTGGATATAACTAGGGAACCTCCATTCTACTGGATGCCATTTTCCTCTACCCCATGCCTGAAAAAATGATGCACCCCAAAGTTGCATACACACGTTCCCAATCCCATCTATTTGAGAAATTACAGGGAAAATAGAACTAATAAAGAAGTTTGCAAATAGATAGACTAAGGGCTGCAACATGTTCAAACCTCCTTCTTTCACTACTGTATATGTGTGACATCTTTTCACAGGATTTAATCTACTTCCCCACAAAAAGAGAAAAAAAACCTCATTATTTTTGTATGCATACGTTTAGGTAAAGGAAGTATGTGAGAGATGTATAAAAATATAGGCGCTATATAGGCTCTTAAGAGGTACACCCTCTTTTTCCTTGACATTTTCCAAGAAAGCCATGTTTGTACCTTAGTGTTTGCCTTATCATATACTTTGTTCCAATTGTTAATTTCTGATTCTTTGGCACCAAAATACATACCTAAAATTTTCACCTGACCTTAAGTCATTAAAATGGGAAAATCATTAAGCTCCCTGCTATCCCCTAGTATTAATCCAATACTTTTTGTCATATTGATTTTTATCCCAGTAGTGTTATAACCTTCCTGCAACATTAATAAAATCCTCTCACCTGATTCCCTATCAGCTATTGCAAAAACACAGTCGTCCGCATATGCTGAAACCTTTGGAAAAACATAGCCATCTTTATTGACAATAGCTTTTATGTCCCTGGCAGTTCCTATCCTCCTTAATAAAGGGTCCAAACCAAAGACATACAGCAAAGGACTTAATGGACACCCTTGTTTTACACCATTTCTTAAATATAATGGAATGCCAAAAAATCCATTTAGCAAAGGTATCACCTGTGCCTCATCGTACAAGGTTTGCACTGGTTCAATAAAACCTAGAGGGATCCCATAATGAGTCAAAACCTCCCAAAGATATTCTTGCTGAATAGAATCAAAAGCTTTTTCTTGGTCCACGGACAATAAATATCCATTTAACAATTTCTCTAAGCTTTGTTCCATAATTTCCCTCAGAAACACTAGATTTTGTACTATATTTCTACCAGGTATTGCACAGGACTGTTCTTGAACTATCAGTGTTTGAGCTACTTTTGCTAATCTTTTTGTGAGAATTTTTGCAGTATTTTATAATCCTAATTTAGTAAAGTTAAAGGTCTCCAGTTTTTTAATTCACAAGGGTCACCTTTTTTAAAGAGGAAAAACATAATACCTAACTGCATCGAAGGGGCCAATCTTTTTTCCTCCCAATTAGCATTATAAAGTATTTCTAAACAGGGAACCACCAATTCCTGGTAAACTTCATAAAAGTCATTTGGGATCCCATCTCGTCCAGGAGCTGTTTTTGTGGAAAGGTGCCCAATAGCTTCCTGAATTTCAGTTCTGGAGATGGGAGCGGTCAGCTCTTTCCTCTCTGTACTAGATAAACCTGGCACTGCAATATCTGCAAGAAAATCCATCTTTTCCTTTTTACCTCTCTGGAATGTATCTGTCATATGCTGTTGTACCAGAAGCATCAAATCATGATTATGAGTTTTTAAAGACCCTTGCCTATCTTTAAGACTCACCATATTAACCATTTGTATTCTTTCCTCATATGGATTAACCTCCTGTTTTGTACCTTGCATTCTGTATTTCTGCTGAGTTGCCAATTTCGCCAATGATTCTTGTAAATACTGCAACATTAAATTTTTAACCTCTTGAATTTTCTCCCTATTCCCCCCTGAGTTCAAAAGTTTTAAGTATTTAGCCCTATGTCCTAAATAAATGAGATATTTATTTTTTGCCAGTTTTGTGGTATAAGCTCCATACCAATCATGCAAGTCCCTTTTTATGTCTTCCCACCATTCTATAGGACTATCATACAGAAAACACATTTCCTTTTTTACCAAAAACAGTTGCTTTATATACTTTTCTACCGTAGCATCCTGAAGTTTGGAGATATTCATTTTCTAGCACCCCCTTCCTACCATTAAATTCTGTTTTACCCCTAATAGCAAAACTACTCCCAAATGATCCGAGGTCTCCAAAGGCATCTCCTGTACTCTTTGACAAGTAAGTCTTGCTGATACCAACCAAAAATCTATCCTAGCGGATAATTTTCCTTTAAAAAAAGTATGCTTAGGGACCTGCTATATGATGTCATAAACATCCAATATATTATTTCTCTGCATAATAGTTAACAACATATTAGTGTCACAAAAATTTTTCTGTGTCACCCATCCCCAATCTCTATATGAAAGTCCACAGTTAAAATCCCCTCCCCACAGTATTAATTTGGATGTTTGGAGATAAGGTTCTATTTGTCTAAACAAAGCAGACCTCCCCGCTTTTGTCTGAGGTGCATATATGTTTATAAGACGAAAAACTTCCTTTCGAAGAATCACATCCATGACCATAGCCCTCCCAGGTTGTACCTCATAAACATGTAACACTCGAACATTACCCTTAGAAAGTATTCCTATCCCCGAACACTGCTCTTCTCCTATAGACCAAACTGAAACACCCCACCTCCAATCCTTTTGTGCACACTGGATGTCTTGTAAAGAGTGCAATCTAGTGTCTTGTACTAGAATAACCTGCCCACCCTTTATACTAAGACTTAAGAAAGTGCTTTGCCTCCTCTCAGAATTTCTAATGCTATTGACATTGATTGTGCAGAGGGAAAGAGAAGAAACCACAACCATCCTGAAAAGAAAAAAAAACCCTAAAAAAAAGAAATAAGGCCTCATCGTTTTTTCTTCCTTTTTTTTGTTTTACGTCTTTCCAAAGGACCAGATTCTAAAACCCCATCTGCCTGAGAGGAGGCTACAGAAGAGAGATCAGACTCACTGCCATCCTCCTCAGCTCCTTCCTCAAACAATAAAGCATATGAGTTTTGAACTGGTGTTTCCTCCATTATATCCTTCTGTAAAGAGCCAGCCTTTGCCTGTTTACCTGCCTTGGACCTAGTTACCCTTTGGAACTCCGTTTTTCCCTGCACTAAGGGGGAGGCATAGCTCCACCTTCAGTCTCTACCAGAGTCAACTCGGCTATAACTTCTACCCCTTCCTCTACATCAATAAGTTCACCAACATTCGTCTCATCCTTTGAAACTGGTTTATCTAAATGAATACCACTTTTTTCAGCCTGCAGCACAACCTCCCCTACCATCTTAGATTCCCTTTGTGGTAATGGGGTTTTGTCAGGGATTGTTGACAGTAATTCTATGAGTTTCATTTTTTCTTTCTGCGCTGTTGCCACATATAAATCTTGTTCTGCCCTGACAGTACTATCGACACTATTGTGGGAAGCCCATGTACAAGTACGAAAGGAATGTCCTTGCTTCTCACACAAATTACATCTCAGTGGTTGCCGGCAATGAACCCCTACATGCCCCAAGTCACCACATAAACCACATTTTTGTTTATCGCATGCATTACTTAAATGCCCCACATCACCACATTTAAAACAAGCCCTTGGCTGTCCAGGGTAAAAAAACTACCCGCCATCACGACCCAAGAAAAAACAGTTGGGAAGGTGTTTAGTCTGACCATTTTCTAACTTCAAAACTACTTGATATTTCCATCCCCCTGTCCACAACTGTTCCTCATTTAAAATGGGTTCAGGAAAACCTTTAATCGTACAATGTTTCTGCAGCCAATATGTAATGTCTGCAACATTGACTCCCTCATTTCTAAATAAGACTGTATTTTTTTTTGTTAAGGGTTTCATCAGAGTTATCGCTAAAAAAGGCCTCCACAAAGGTGAGAGCTTCATCAAGCGATATTGTTTCCAAAAACGTTCCAAACCAGCAGGATGTTTAATATCAAACATTATATCTCCAGGCACATGTATTAAAGCATAGATCTCATATGCATAGTATTTCATGCTTTCTTTTAATAAAACTTTCCCCACAAATTTCCTATCTGGAATAGAGTCCACATCACCCCTATATTTTAATCTAACCGTGTTCCTTCTTTCTGCTGGTTCCATCAAATGACCCCTATCGGCTGGAAATAACTGTTCTGCAACTTTTCCATGCCATATTTTTTCAGCATCAGCTACCAAAGGAACTGGATCATTAACATGCATAGAGGTAGTTCCTTGGTCCATCACAGTTGCCTCAGTCATATTTTCTTCTGCTAAACCAATTGAGCCATCTGATTCCTGATCCTTTATGATTTTCAATAAGGGGTGAGGATTATTTTGTTGAGGCATTACTACCTCTTCAGTAGGGGAGAGCTGTCCTGGATTTATCAAGGGGGTTATTTCAAACTCTTGAAAAGGAACAGAAGGGGGAGGAGGGGTTACCAAACCAACAGGAGAGACAAAAGAAATGTCGTTTTGTATATTAGAAACCCACCCATTCCCTGCAGAATTACGTTTCCAGCCTGCACCTAGCAGGGCTGTTGAAACCCAATCTTCTGAGTGCTGACCTTCGGGTAACCGAACATTTCCCTGACTAGGCCCAACCACACCTTGTTTTTGTAAATCTTCATCTTTGTCCCTTTCATCAACAAACATCTGTGAACCCTCCAAATCAGACCCTTTTATAAAGCAAGTAGCTTTATCCCCATCGTGTTGAGAAACAAGAGGAGAGCTACCTGAAAGTACTGTCGGTGGTGTCATAACATTTTTCTCCCTCTCCCCTACCTCTGGATCCCTTGTCAACCGCGATACAGCTGTAGATAATCCAAATCCAGGAATTTCTCCATGATTACCTGATGGTTGCTTCAGGGAAGAAGAACAGCCACTCTCCTCCCCAACTCCCGTCGTTGCACTGGCTTCTGTGCCGACGACCACACCATTCTTTCGTTGTTCCGTTTCCTGTCCCATCAAAATTATGATCCAACATTCCCTTTCATCCTGTAACCATTGCCTTGCTGCCAGATAGCAGCGTTCCGCTTCCGTAAGTTGCAGCTCCAAAAAACGTCTTGTTTCATGCCTGACCTGATCTTTACTTTGGGAACTTGTTTGAGGTATGAAAACCTCTTCCTCCAACAACTCCACCACGTCGCTATCTGCATCCATTATTTCTGCTGCTGCATTGCTTGTCTTCGTTTCCTGCTGGTCTGCATAGCAAAAAAGTATTTTCCCCGGGAGCCAAGGAGGAGACCCGCTTCTCGGCTTCCGCATCCTCCTTGTTCGGAGCTCTGGACGACACTGACCAGCAAACCTCCAATCAGCCACACAGCTCTCTGCTACTTAAAGAGTAGGGGAATTTCCGTATCCTGGGCCAAATTTCTCATTCACTAAAAATACCACCAACAGCTTAATCTGGTTTAAGGTCAGTTGGCATTCATCTGTATCTTCCTCCCCCGGGTCGTGCCTGAAAATAGGCAGGATTTGTCTAGTGCACTTACCCGGTCAACAAAAACTAAATAAATAAAATAAAATACCTCTGCTCATGAACAGTGTCACTGTGATTTTCTTAATCTGTCCCAGACACTGATTTTGCACAACGACTACGCCATTCTGTGCTGCATGTGCGAAAACACGTTTTGGGTGAGATGTGAGAAATGTCAGTTGTACTGTTCATAAGGAGGTGTGATGAAATGACAATGCTGAAAATCTGGAGTGAAAATATTGAAAATTGTCAAAGTACCAGCGTGCGTAGGAACTGTGTAATGCACGCTAGTAAAAGAGTCAATTTTGGGAATTTCTTCACCAAATTTTTAATGTAGGGTTTTTGGGGGCCTACCTCATGAACTGCGACACTGTTATTTCATTTATCAGTCCTGAAAGGAGATTCCGCGCAGTGACTGCAGAATTACCTTTTGTGACCAAATAACAACATTTCAGTGTCACAGTTCATGAGATGGGCCCCCAAAAAAACCATGTTGAAAATTTGGTGAAAAAATTACCAAAAATGACTGAGATATGCACTAAAGTTGTAAGTTGTCCATTTATGCCATTATACAGCTTACCGGCATTTCTTCAGTTCGCAGTCGGCTTTGAAGAGTGCAGACATGTTCCCAGTCCACTGAAGATCATTGCGCTGGGCTCCAGAGGTAAGTATAGGTTGAGGTGGGGGTGAGGTGGGGTGTGGGGAGGTGGGGTTCACAGAGGGTGGGCACGGCCTGGGGGAGGGGGGTAAAGAATCTAAGAGGGAAGGTTTTTTGTTTTTTCTGGTATTTTGCTTTCTTTTTTGACTACGGGGGACTTTTACCACACTGGGGTAGGCTCCCAGCATGGCATTCAGACATTTGGGGGGTCAGTGAAACCGGTGGGGATTGGGCACCCCTGTCAGAAAATGACATTTCTGCCACGCTGGGGTGGGTCTTCCAGTGTGGCATTCAGACATTTTTTTTGGGGGAGCAGTGAAACCAACTGGGGATTGGGCACCCTTGTCGGAAAATGATATTTCTGCCATGCTGGGGTGGGCTCCCAGTGTGGCATTCAGATATTTTGGGGGGGGCAGTGAAGCCGGCAGGGGATTGGGCACCCCCGTCAGAAAATGACATTTCTGCCACGCTGAGGTGGGCTCCCAGTGTGGCATAGAGACATTTTGAGGGGAGGTTGCAGTACCGAGCAGAAACGGGGGTGGGGCAGAGATGAAAGAAAGCCATGATTGGGGAGACGGCTTTGAGGAGCGAGCGGTGAAGAGTGTTACTCTTAGAAGCTGCAATACTGGTAGATTTGAAAAAAATAAATCCGTTTCGCCAGTGCTGTGCAGCCGAGTAGTTTTTTTTTAAACTTGTGTGTGTGTGTTTCTGGTGGGGCTTACTCTGTCTCGCTAACTGGCAAAAAAATGGTGGCAGTTTGAAATGTTGTGCCTAGTGCTTCAGCCAATGAAGTAGCAGGCTGGGCACAAGGATACATGGCTTGGCATATGGCAGTTTTGGACTGGTGCTTTTTATTTGGTGGGCATCTATTGAAAGTTAATGTACCCCTGTTGAAGGGGCACTAGCCAATCAGATGCCTCCAAATAAAAAGCCCATTTTCTAATGCTGATTAGCAGTTAGCATTCCTCAGTGGCTACCAGCAGCTATTCAATGCAATAGCAAAACCACACATTAATGACATCGCATTAATAAACATTCCTCCATGGCTAACCTGGCGTTTAAAACAAGTTACCCATTGCAAAGCAGGCTGCCATAGTGAAACACAAGAGAACCGCGCTGACACTAGCACAAAAAATCCAGATCATTGAGTGCCTGAGCATTCCAGGAAGTAAACGTTCTGAGGCTGCCAAAGAAAAAAAGCTGGGGTAATTATATTTTAAATGTACTGTAGTCACTTAGTTGCTTACACACTGAGTACTGAAGTTTTAAAAGTGTACTGTGCTTTTCTAATCAGCGCTATCATTAGTGAGTTGCATTTTTATCCTTTGTGTTTTAAACCTACTGTGCAGTATTTATTAAATTTTGCACCAAGTGAAGTATTTTGTACCCAAATGTCATGTTTTTTTATTTTTCAATGCAGTGGGGGTTAGTCACCACCTAGCGGTTAGCGGTAGAACTGAATATAATGTAAGTCTGCTTTTAGTAACAGTCCGCTTATAAGAACATCTTTCCTTGGCAAATAGAATGTTCTTATAAGAGGGCTCTACTATACTCAAATCCAGAGTCTCTGGTGGCTGCTGGGCAGCAATACTGAATGAGAAAAGGTAGTCAGGGCTTCATTAAGCCTGTACAGCCCCCTTTTCATTTTTCTGTGGCTGCGCCACCCCAGCCATGGACAGGCAGTGGTGCATACCATGTGAGCACACACCCCACACCACACCACACCACACCACACTAAAGTGGTGGCCTAACCCTAAGTGCTGCCCCAGCCTGCAGTACTACCAAGCCTCCACCTAGTGACAGTCAATGGCGGGGCTGACAAGCCTCCCCCTGAGAGAGATGATCAGTCTGTCTGATACTCAGTCCCCCCCCCCAGGTGAACCCCAGAGACCTGAGTCCGCTCTAGACATGGGTCATCAGTGTGGCAGGCAGTAGCACTACTTTTAATTATTTTAATCTTGTTTTTTGATTAGTTATCTGCAGCTTCTTTTTCCCAGTCCTTGAGGATGGGCACTAGCATACAGAAAGAGTAGTAGCGAGAGAGACACACACACACACACACACACACACACACACTGGCCGGCCGATTCTGAGATTCGAAACTGAAATCGACTTATTTAAACACACACTGAAGGCATAGACTGGAAATTGCCTGATTTAATAGTAACAAGAACTGTGTTTTGTAATTCTTTTTTTCACTCAGGAATTTCGAGATTTGATGTTATTCGTATTCCATTTTTTGGCGGGCCACAGCTGTGTCTGCCAACCTCCTGGTCTCCATGGGTCCTTTGGGATCATGTGACACTTTGTGTGTCCCAGCAGACCCCCATAAGCCATCCCGAAGGCATCATCCTGCTGCAGCCCCCAGCCATTTTTCTACATTTTCTTCCTCATTACCCCGGGGCCCTAGACAGAGATGTGCATGTGCGTGGAGGCATGCATGCACCAGTGACGGCCCCATTCTCCCACCCATTGGCCTAGCACCCCTGGCTTCCTCAGCTGTGCTGCCCCCTAGCCACCACTGTGAGGCAGCCAAGTGCTGAGGCAGACACAGATCCTTCCCCAGAGAGGAGAGCTCTCCTCCGGCAGCTCATCCTGCACCACACCCTCCCCCCGTGCCACCCCCGATGACCCATGCTTGCTCCCAAACATGGGTCTTCAGCATGGTGAGAGGTAAGGTGTCCAGTGCCTCAGACCTCTGTGCCAGTGGGCTGGCCTGCAGCACTGTTTGAGATCTGTGTTGCTGTTGGTCATTGCTAACAAGAAGAGTCCAGGTTCCCAGCTGTGATTTGAAAGGGGAGGCACAGAAGGAAAAGAAAGAACCTAATAATTCAGAGGTGAGCTGCATAGTTTTCAGTATGGAAATACAGTATATTCCTTTGAGTTCAACATAAAGAAGAGCAGTTCAAGACATGGACTTAGGCATGGGATTGGGTACTTGTCCTTACATGAAAAGGGCAAGGGAAGAAGTGGCGTGCAGTTAGCAATGCAGCATCACTATCTGCTGTCTGTAGCTGCAGCTTCTGTAATTACAGAGGCTCTTGTAATGCCAATTGAGGGAGGTGGAAGGAAAGCCAGTGGTGACAGGAATGCAACTGTGCAGTCTAGTAACCTAGCGAAAAAACATCAAGTGATACAGCAGTAATGCTAATGATGGAATTAGAGTGAGGGCTATCAGCACTTGACGATCTCAGGATACTGTGTAGTCTGAGACACAGGAGATGGGGATGGAGGAGACTCCGCATGAGCTGTTAGAGGAGGAGGAGATATGGGAGGTGGTTGTTGAGGGAGAGGGGAAGATGACAAGTGAATCCCAAGAATTTTCCCCTAGTAAGGCAGATTGTGAGTTCAAGGAATATGGAAAAGCAGCATTCAGCACAGCCAGCCTCAGCAAACAAACTCTGGTCAGAGCCATTATGGCTGCAAGATGATGAATTTGCAGCATTGCCTTCTTATTACCACACCTCATGAACCATGATGATGGAAGTGTTGAAATCCCTGCTGAAATGTGATTGTGCACCACCAAAATGTCATTCCGTGCCACAGATGCGAAAACACATTTTGGCCAGGATTTGAAAAATGACAGCTGCCACATTCATGAGGTGGTGTTAAATAAATGGCTATGTTGAAAATTTGGGGTCACAATATTTAAAATTGCAGAAGTTATTAACAAGTGTAGAAAATTTTCAACTTACGCTCGTAACTTTGTCATTTTTAAATATTTCAACCCTAAATTTTAAACATAACCTTCTTATAATGCCATCACATGAGCAATGGTGGTGAAAATTTCAAATTCCACTTGGAAGGTGATTTCACCATGTGACCATGAACAGTGACCTGTCCTATAAATAAGGGGCA
Source organism: Neoceratodus forsteri (assembly GCA_016271365.2). Lineage (NCBI taxonomy): Eukaryota > Metazoa > Chordata > Ceratodontiformes > Ceratodontidae > Neoceratodus > Neoceratodus forsteri. The sequence goes on along the minus strand of CM057455.1, from coordinate 284,251,980 downwards.
AGCTCCCTGCCAGGACAAATGGCAGCCAGCCAAGGAGGTGTGAGGAGGGCTGTGCCAGTCACCGTATGCACCCATGGCACCAAGGAGACTGGTAAGGTGACTGGCAGTGCTTAGTGTCTGGCGGGGGGCTGCTAGATGCCAGGGGGTAGGGACTTGTGGCTGGCATTACTATGGATCAGTGCCAGGGGACCACTACCACCAGGTATTTTTTATATTAACTATAGGCTGGCGATTGGGGGGGCACCAGTACCAGGGATCTTTTTAATTACATACAGGCTGGCAATTGGAGGGATGGGGGGACCACTATTTATTTATTTTTATTTATTTCAACTTTTGGCAACTGGTAAAATCACACTGAGCCAATGCTCGTTTGCAGGTGTGACCCGGGGTACAAACAGTAAACAATAATACAGAAACAAGGAACAAGGCAGGTACAGAAATTAAAACAACAAAGTCAAACAAATGAAGGCAATTTTAGCAGCAATTCAAACAGTAATATGTGTGATGACATATAGATAATTGCTTAAAAGGGGGTTATAAGTGCATTTGTTGATATTTAGTCAACATCTTTGCAGACTAAGAGGTATAGCAAGGTTTTCGTGTGGTCTCCCCTAGGTGGATGGGGAGACAGTGCAGGGAGGTGATGGGAGAAGGTGTAAAAGTTTTTTGAGAGATAGGTAGGTTGAGGAGTTATGAAGTTCAGTGGAGAGGTTATTTCATATGAGGGGTAGGTGATAGGAGAAGGCAGTCTGGCCCACCTTAGTACGGGGTGGGGGATAGAGAAGGAGCAGGAATCCCAGGAGTGAAGAGAGTATAAAGTAGGCGATGTAGGTCTGTGGCAGGAGGAGAGTTAGGGTGGAAGGAGTTTGAACCAGAATTTGGCTGTGAAGGTCATAGAGTGAATACACCTCCTGTGTGAGAGTGGAGCAATAGAGAGAGAGAGAGAGTACAAGGAGCAGTGATGTGTGCAAGATGGAGAGTTAGATGCAAATCTGCAGATGGAATTTAGTGTGGTGCCTAGTTCTGAGAGGGAAGTGGTGGGGCTGTGCTGTATACGATGTCAGCATAGTCGAGGGATGGTAGGATCATCTTAGAGACAAGCTCATGCTGAACAGGGAGAGAGAGGGAGTCCTCATTTCAATAGAGGAAACCCAGTTTGGGTAGGAGCTTGGAAACTAGAGTATCAACATGGGTAGAGAAATTAAGGTGCTGATCCAGCCATACTCCCAGGTATCTGTAAGCCTGAACTGTTTATAGGGGGAGTTGTCCTGAGAGTGAAATACTGGTAGCGACTGAAGCCTTGAGAGCTTTTAAACTGAGCCAAATGTCACTGAGACTGTCTTCTTCTAGTTTACCTTGAGATCATTGGATTGAAACCAAGCCAAGTCATTGTTGAAATCATGTTGGAGGAGTGGTTGTACTTCCTTTGTGGAGGGTCCAGATGTGAAGATGATACTGTCATCCACATATATATGGATTAGGGAGCGGGAGCATATTGAGGGGAGATACTTTACAAAAACAGAGAGGAGTACAGAGCTGAGTATCAATCTCAGGGGGACACCTGCCAAGATAGGTAGAGAGGGGGAAGTGGAATTGCAGATTCGTACAGCTTGCTGACTACCGATTAGGTAGGAGGTAAACCAATGAATGGAGGGGGATGCTAGACTTATGGAGTGAAGTTTGTTCAGAAGGATTGTATGTGAGACAGAGTCAAAGGCCTTGGTGAGGTCTATGTAAATGGCTGATGTAATATTTCCTTGGTCCATGGTTGAGTGGATGGCATTAGTGACTCACAGTAGGGAAGAGGCTGTGGAATGATGTTTTCGAAATCCAGCTTGGTAGGGGGAGAGAGTGTTTGATGAGGTGATGAAGTCTAATAGTCTTGTGTATATTAGTAACTCTTGTACTTTAGCAAGTGAGGGGAGGAGGGAGATGGGACAGTAGTTTCCAGGAGACAACGGGTCACCTCCCTTGTAGAGAGGAATCATATAGTCTGTCTTCCACAAGATGGGAACTGACTGATACTGATATCTGATGAATTCAGGACCATCATTATTTTTGTTTTTGCTTGATATTTTACATAGATACATAGACAGTGTCGGCAGATAAGGGCCTATGGCCCACCCAGTCTGCCCATTTGAGCTTGTAAGTTCAGTTTATGTTTTCCTAGAAGTCTGTTGCCCCTTACCCCTGACCTCCAGAATTCCTTTATGTCTATCCCATGCATTCTTAAATCCCGTGATTGTTTCAGCCCCCACCACTTCCTCTGGCAGGGTGTTCTACTTGTCCACCACCCATTCTGTGAAGAAATTCTTCCTCACATTTCCTCTGAATCATCCTCCCTCCAACTTCATCCCATGCCCTCTAGTCCTGGAACATCTTTTTCACTTAAAAATAGTGTATTCCTGCACCCTGTTCCTCATACTTGTATGTCTCTATCATATCCCCTCTCTCCCTTCCTCCTCTCCTCCAGGGAGTACATGTTCAGTTCCTTCAACCTGTCCTCATAGGACTTGTGATGCAATCCATGCACCATCTTTGTTGCCCTCCTCTGAACCTTCTCCACCCTGTCTATGTCCTTACGTAGGTAAGGTCTCCAGAACTGTATACCGTACTCCAGGTGGGGCCTCACTAGTATCTTGTATAGTGGAATTATGAGCTCCCTTTTCCTGCTGGTGATGCCCCTGCCTATGCATCCCAGCATCCTATTTTACCCCCTCTCTAAGCCTGTTGCAACAGAACCTCTTTCTCTACTTCTATCTCAAAATCTTTATTTCTACTGTCAGGCTGGCCACCTGCAGTACATACCCTTTTGACCTTCCTTAAATCTATTTCCCATTTTTCTATTTCTTTTCTTCCCTTCCCCTTCCCTTCTGTTTTTATGGTCCAGCAGCTAACTGGTCGGATAAAAAGCCAGTTCTTTTATACTGTTACCATAAAAGATGATGTCATTAGAAATGGTGAGGGGGGCGTGTGCCAGTTTAGAAGGCAACATTGAATTTAAGGAAATTGAAGAGAGATGCTATAATGATTTAGCTGTGTAAACATGCTATGCCCTATTTTCTAAAGAAATATCATGATCTCACGTCAGATGAGTCAGCCTGTCTGTTTTTATTTAGGATAAGTCAGCCTGCCTGTGTTTACTTAGAGAATTGTGAGTCAGACAGCTGACATGGTGCTGACATCATCAGTAGGCAGGTATAAAAGCCTACCTCCTGAGATGCAAAACAGATGAGTCAGTCAGTACAGACCTGACTGTCATGGAGAAAGCAGCTCATAATACATGCAAGTTTTCATGTGCTAGGAATCTATTTGTCTGGAACTAAGCCTGGAAGATGTGCACTGAGGGAATTGTGCACTGTTCTGAAATGAAAGAATAACCAGCTATTTCTTTTCTGTACGTTCACTATTTTTTTTTTTTTTGGGGGGAAATAAATACAGCAAAGTACGTTCTACACCTTTTACCTGTGTTTGTTGCAGCTATCTACCCACTAACCTTCACAAAGCAGGGTCAGGAAAAGGCAAAAGGAGACAGTGGGGTATTTCTGTATCTCAGGGTAGCAGAGTGTGAAGTTGGAAGACAGTCTGGGGGCGGGTGGAGCGCTAGAGGTGCAATCTGATGAGAATGATGTGGAGGGAGGGGGAAGGGGAGGGGGAAGGTAGAATGAATGAATTAGGAGGCCATGGGTAGTGTGGCACAGCAGACAGGCAGCAGGGCACGATGAGAGTAGAAGAGGGGTACAGGGGCAGGGTGGGGGAGATTGGCTAGTTGTATGGAAAGGAGGATAGAGGTAGAACTGAGGGTAGAATGAAAAGTGGAAGGATGGAAATGAGAGTGAGGAGCATTCTTGGGGTGTGGGGGCAGTGGTTGGTCAAGCTTGAGGGGGTGGCAGAAGGTTAGAAGAAGAGAGGACTGTTAATTTTTTTTGGGGGATAGTATGAATAGCTAGCTAATCCAGGACATGCTGCTACTACAACCCTGCACAGCAAGTCAGCAATGACTGCTTAGGGTGGTTGAGGCTGGCTGCTACCAAGAAGCCTATGTGCAAAGGGGGAGGGATGGATTGTACCACCTCCTTTGATACGTGGGGTGTGGTTTCCTCTGATTGGTTGAAATGGCTACTAAACCAAAACTAGCTTAGGATGGGGAGTGGCTGGGAGGAGGGTGGGTGGCTAAATCAATAGTGGACTGCTGCAGGAGAGCAGATATGAGGAGCTGTTTACCTGATGTTGGGTGTAGTAGTCAGCCGGAGGAAGGAGAGATGGTCGGGTGGGGAGATGGCTCCTAAGTTGCTGGCCTGCCCTCTGATCCCCATCGGGAGAGCAGCGCTGTGCTGGCAGTAGGAGCTGGGAGCTGAAGCCGTGTGTAGGAGGCAGCCAGAGGAAGGAGAGATGGTCAGGGCTTCTAAGTTGCTGGCCTGCTCTCTGATCCCCATCAGGAGAGCAGCACTGCGCTGGCAGTAGGAGCTGGGAGCTGAGGAGAGAAGCAAAGCAGGTTAAGCAGAGGAGTAGTGTAGGGTGGAGGGTTGTGAGGTTCTTGGGGGGGTACACTCAGGTTACAGGCCACTATAGGAACACCCACAAGTCTAGTCTGGAGGCCCAAGACAGATACGCTAGCTGGCTGAAAAACACTCCTCATCAGTGGCAGTTAATATTCAAATACACGTTGCCTAGAAATGCTGTATATTCTGCAAACAGGAGTGCTTGCTAGAGCTCTAGGACTGCAGGGCTATGCTGAACAGTACAATGCTATGCAGTTGGTCTAAGAATGCTACGGCAGTCATCAATGTGCAATAGAGAATGCTACAGACACACACAAATACTTTAAAGCTCACTGAGCCTAGCACTGTCATATACTCGTACAATGTGAGTGAGCTCCATGAGTCTAATGCTGCAAAGCCATGAAATGAATTAAAATGAATTAAGGCTCATTGAGCCTAATGCTGGAAATACTCATGAAATAAGTTGTAGCTCCTGAGTCTTGCACTTACAATAATTGTGAAGTGACTTTAAAATGACTTAAAGCTCCCTGAGCCTAACGCTGGAAAGACTTGTAAAATGAATTAAAGCTCCCTGAGTTTTTCAGTAAACGTAGCACCAAGTTTACACTGTGCTGGGTACAAAATTACTAACAGTCACTGTCCACTGACCCTGAGTGTGGCACAGTTGCAAGCAGTACAGGGCATGATGGCACCTTCTCTGAGGCCAGACTGCTGCAGGGGAACAGATATGCATTACCTCCGGCAGTCACTAGGGTTGTATGGCGTAAGTCAGGGTTTTGTACAGCAGTATTTGTGTGGTGCAAGAGGACCTTGCAAAACCCTTTTGTGCAGTGCAATGCCACTAAATATGGGATAGCACAGCTATTCATGGCCACAACCCTGCCCTTTCCCATCCACACCTGTATACTATGTCACATAGTTGAAGATGGGGAGTATCATCTTTGAGATGATCTCATGACATGCAGGAAGTGGGATACACCCACTATTCCTGTAAAGCACCCCAAATTTGGGGTGTAACTTCATGGGGTTGCATCCACATGATCTCGGAAATTGAGGTGCTGGTCCAGCCAGACCATGAGGTATTTGAATAAGGGGACATCCTCAATTACTGCACATATGGAAGGGGAGGGGAGAAGGGCGAGCCTGGCATGCGACTGCCTAGTGTCAAAGGTCATAGACACTGTTTCCTTGGTGTTGAGGGACAGCTGATTTGCCAGACAGCAGCGCTGGATGTTAGTAAAGTGCAGTTGGAGCCTGTCCTTGAGTACAGAGTCAGAGGAGCTGGAGGCAAAGAGCTCTAGGATTTCAGGGCATATATGACAAAGCAAATGAGCACAGATGGAGCGTGCTGTGTGGACTCACCCTCAGCCATCTTCCTGAATGACCTCTGTGCTGCCTGCTCCTCTGTGTCCATCCATATGTATGCAGATGGACACAGAGGAGCAGGCAGCACAGAGGTCATTCAGGAAGATGGCTGAGGGTGAGGCTAGCAAGACTGTCTACACAGCACGCTCCATCTGTGCTCATTTGCTTTGTCATATAAGGGTGACTAACCATCTAAGAGAAGTGCAACAAGACCTTGGTCTGTCTCAACATTTATTGCTACAGGATAGGAGTACAACATGGAAGGGTGTGACTTTTTTTGTATTTGAAAATTTAATGTTTGACAAAAAAGTCATTAAAATGTATTACAATGTTTTAAAATGGCAAGTACAATTAAATAGGCTTAACGTAAATAAAAAACTGACAATCTTACACACATAAGTGAAAATTATACAATCATTGTTTATATAAGAACTTCATTAAAATGTAAATTTTTCAAGTAAGAGGCATAGGTTAAGATCAGTCGAGCCTTCTTGGAAACTATTACCCACCAAACCACTAAAAGTATATCTCACAAATTCACAGTCCCGTGGCTGTCCAAAGCTGATACAGAGGGCCTTCCACGTAATGCTTTGTGCAATATCTGGGCTATGATGTTATCTTTACAAATTTACAAATATCTAATATTTCATAAGTATACTTTTTAATTCTGAATTTGTATTGTAATGACATTTTATTTTGATCAAATAAACTTTACTTGAAGACTTTGTCTAGATGGTGTAGGGCCAGACCCATGAGGAACTTGGGACCAGTGATAAAACAGACAGGACACCAACAAAAGGGATCAGATCATGAATAAAGTATTGATTCTGATTACAGATATAAGCCCTGCATTGCCTTACCTCGACACCGGGAGCCAGAGTATTCTCCATACTCCAGAGTATATGATCAGACTCGGAGTGCAAATGGTATGCAATCCCTAATATACTAAGATAATAACCATAGCAACAGCTACTCTGTGCATACATTATACAGTAATTACAGCTAACATAAAAAATCAGCCCTATTAGCTAAAAGTTAGGCAGCTCTCGGTATCTTAAAGATATACAAAGTATAGAAATATGCTGGCTGGCATTCTGGCGCTAAACAATAGATTACTGTTACAGGCAGACAGCAGTCCACTAGGTGGTGCTGTTGTAGAAGGTAAAAATCATCATAACTTTGGATAAGGCAAATACAAATACAGTCAGAAGTAATTGTAACATAATCCACCAGATGTTGGTACAGACCACACTTGGCCATACAATAGTATTATTGCAAGCAATGGAGCATAAAACAATGCTTAGTTCTTAGGAAAAATACAGTAAAAATCACATTATATTCATATCAGTGGCCATAACATCATAATTACTTATTTATTTATTTATTGATACGTTTCATCAGGAAAGGCACACTGAACAACAAGTTGCTCATCTCACAATGTGTCCTGGGGAAAGGGTAGCAGAAATATATACATGCATACAACAGCAAACATTATTGCAAGAATACTGGCAGTGATGAACAGCAAATAACAGAAAGAACATATTAAGTGCAGCATAAGAGTACAATTATATACAGAGATCACAATGGACAGGTCAAGTGCATTACATTAGGATAATACCTTAAATTCATGATGAGGGTACCATTTAGCCCAAAAGGAAGGGGTGGAATAGGGAGTACCAGCAGAGGTGGAAAGGTAGCGAGGTTGGGAGGGGAGCAGGTGAATAGGAATCAAGGTTATAGATATAATGATAGTAGTAGATTGATAAGAACCTAAAGTCATAGTTATTTGGATGGTTGTTGATAACCCAAAGGAATGGCCAGGTATGGATCTCTGCAGGAAAAAAAGTAGTGGGGCTGGAAGGGAGCCGCAATTCAGAATAGTTACTTAATATATTGATAGAGGCTGGGGAGCAGGTCAGGAATACCATGTAGGTTCTTTGCAGGTACAATTCACAGAGAGGAAATTATGTAGGGCTGAAGTTATAGAGGAGGGGGAGGAGGAGGAGGAGTGGTGAATCTGGTGAGGAAGTGAATTCCACAGTTTTGGGAAGTGATACGAGAAAACAGCCTGGCCTACAGTGGTAGACCAGTGAGGGACAACCAGGGAATGGGAGTCATAAGATCTAAGTGAGTGGGCAGAGGGAGTGAGGACCGATAGGGAAGAAGTGAGATAGGAAGGGAGTAATCCAAACCAGAATTTAGAGACAGATTTAGCTCAATGATGGAGGCGTCTATTTTCTAGTGAGGGAAATGGCAGGGAGTGGTAGAGTTGACAATTATGGGTGAGAGGAGGACAGTCCAGAGCAAAGCGACAGAAGGAGTTGAAGAGGGTATCCAGTCTGGCTAAGGAGGTATTGGGAGCAGCACTGTAGACTACAACACAGTAGTCAAAAATAGGAAGGATCATCTTCTGGACAAGTTTGCGCCTAGCTGGGAAATGGAGGCAGTTCCAGTTCCTGTATAGAGTGCTGCGCTTGGGGCACAGCTTTTTCAGGATGGTGTCCACATGACCAGAGAAGGTGAGATGTTGGTCAAGCCAAACACCCAGATATCTGAATGAGGAGGTGTCCTCAAGACTGTCCCATCAAGGGTATGGAAGGAGGGCAGGGAGGGGAGCCTAGAGAGTCTCTGCCTAGTCCTGAAGGTCATGGGGACTATCTTCTTGGCACTGAGAAAAAGTTGATGAGAGCAAAACTGGTGCTAAACATTGTTGAAATCCTGCTGAAGTCTATTTACAACATCAGTGGGGCACTGTCCGGAGGTGTAGAGGACCATGTCATCTGCATACATATGTATTGAGGTTGATGTACAGACAGATGGTAGGTCATTAAGAAATATGGAGGAAAGTATAGGGCCCAACATGGACCCTTGAGGGACAGCAGTGTTGATAGGGAGGAGAGGAGATGTGAAGTCAGCAATTCTGTCTGACTGGGTCTGACCTACAAGGTAAGCTCTGAACCAGTTAGTGGCTGAGTCAGTCAGACCTGCTGAGGAAAGGGAGTTTAGTAGTAGGGTGTGGGAAACAGTGTAGAAAGCCTTGGCTAGGTCAACAAAAATGGCAGATGTGATTTGACCACTGTCCATCCCTGAGGAGATGGAGTCAGTTAGCCTAATCAGGGTGGTGGTGGAGTGTTTTTTTCTGAAAACTAAATTGGAAGGGAGTAAAATTTGGAGTTAGACAGATAAGAAGAGTGTTGGGCAAGAACCAAGTGTTCTTGCAGTTCGGTAAGGATGGGAAGGGGGGATATGGGATGGTGGTTCCCCAGTGAGGAAGGATCACTGCCATTAGGTAGAGGAAGAACATTGGCATGCTTCCAAACAGGTAGGATGGCTGCCATTTTGAACGAGAGATAGAAGAGGTCAGACAGTGGGGCAACGATAGCCGTAGCTGAGAGACATAGCAGCTTGGGATCCAAGCCATCAGGCGAACTGCCTTTGGATGAGTTTAAGGCATGCAAGGCACCCAAGGTGTCAGAAGAGGCAATTTTAGTGAAAGAGACAAGTAGACTGGGGCAGTGTGCGTGGTAAGGTGGAGGAGGCATCTGGCCTAGTAGACGGTAAGGATAGGAGAGCAGAGGCACAAGAGGTGAAGTGTGAATTAAATTCAGTAGCAACACTGAGGTAATCAGTAATAGGGGTGTTGTTTATATTGAGGGGGTAGTGGAAGGGGGGAGAAGAGTGAGTGGATAACTTTCCAGAATTTAGAGGGATTGTTTATGCTGGATTGAAAGGTTGAGCTAATATTTTATATACTATATATTATATATTATTATGCTAATAATTAGCAGCAAGCAATAATCAGTAATTGGTTCCTGTCACAACTCTTGTACGGTGGGTATGGTGCCCTGCTTCGTTAGTTATGATCAGTATCATTATGGTTAGTAGTTACAGTTTAGTGTTGTCCATGATGCACTAGGGGTAACCAATATGGAATGGGGGCCCAGCCTAACAGTCCCCCCTTGTTGCCTTCCCACTAAGGCAGCAAAGTCGATAAGTGGATGTGGGATTACAAGCCTGATGCGCGGGCCTTGTAAAGAAAGTCGAGTTGTTCATGGTGTTGTTTTAGTGTGCGTCTTAGACAACAAAGAGATATTGAAAATGCAAATATTAACAATACTTGAATAACAACAAAACCTTTGAAAACAAATTCTAACCAGGTATTATCAAGGGCGACACTTAAGACTCCATCATGGAAGAGGTCATTAAGGTATTTTCCAGCTTTGGAGATGTTATTGCTAATGTGGATGAGGTGTGTGTCTTTCCTGTCTAATAGTGACTTCAGCTTCAATGACAAGGGATCAATCTTGACATTAAACATGGGCAGGTGTTGTAGGCGAGCATTTAAATAGTCAGGGTCACTAGAAATGTAATCTGCTTCCAAGACTCGGACTGGAGTGATAACTGTATGGCCAATAATAGTTGTTTCATGAAGAATAACACAGAAATTAGGTTCAGGAATTTCACAAGTGAGAGAACCATAGTTAAATTGTTTAGTTAGTGACGACACAATACTGGCCATCTGCATTATAAGATACCTTTACTTGTTGAATTCACCATTTGGTGAGCTTGATGGGACAGGTGAAGGATGAGTTTGTGAAGTGACTGGTATAGCAATGGACGTCTTCCTTGTAGTTGTCATAGAGTTGAGGCAGTGTCCCCTTTGGCACCAGGGGTGATGAAGTCCAAGCAGAGTTACCTGTGCTAGGGTTAAAAGTTTCATTAAATTGTAGGTCCATATCAGGAGAAAATGACCAGTTAATTGCATCAGTGGAATAACCACATACAGGTTGGATTACATCAAACACATCAGAGCGACAAAGGTAATGATAACTATTTTTGGCACAGCAATCCGTTGATGGCACCACCCAGGCATTGAGGATGACATGGAATACCAGCAGTGGAGACAGGTCGATCCGTTCTCTGAAGATGTCATCTTGAAGATGTCCCACAGAGTGGATGTTGGCATGTTTGTTGAAGATGGCAGTTTTAGCATCAAAATGTGGAAGAGAAACAGTAAATGTTACTTACATAGGCCCTGATTCTAGTACAGTTACGCCTGGCATAACAGCACTTGAGCCAAATAGAATGGCGCATGTAGCAACTTACACCAGCAGTTGCGACATGCACGATTCTACAATGCGGCCTTTGACATGGTGCAGGCCACTTATGCCAACATGTTATTGCGCCAGTAGTAGCCTACAAACCCCCTGTGACATGGCGCTAGGGGGCTTCACGGCAGCCGTCGCACCCCATTCCAGAAGGGCAGCAACAAAGTCCCCAATGTCGGATTCACAAGAACCCCGGAGGAGAACCAGCAATGTAAGTTACACAGCTTTTAGCTGGTGTAACTGAGATGCCAGAGGGTCCTGTAGACCCACCTGCAGTCCAGCAGTCATTCCACAGCTGCCCTCCTCCCCATGCCCAGCATACCCCAGTGGGTGCCCGCCCAGGCTGCCCACCCTCCACCCAGTGTCCATAATGTGCCCGTGCCCCCGCCAACCCCACCCTGAAGTGTATACAATGTGCCCTGTAAGGCTGCCTACACCCCAGCCCCCGACACCCCCATTGCGATATGCCCCCAGAGGCGCGCAGTCAACACCCACCCGTGCCCCGACCCCAAGTTGCCACAAAATGAGGCATAAACCCTGTCCAGCCCTGGTAGTCTTGTAGCCCCCACCCAGCAGCCTGATCCACCCAGCACCCCCACCATCCCCAGCCGGGCTGGCACAGCCCACCTCCCACCTCCATGGCCCAGCCACCAACTGGGTTCTGTGGGAGGACCACTGCTAAGACACACTTCTGGCGCATCTTTGCAGTAGCACTCCTACCAGAACTTAATCAGCGGCTGGCAGTGGAAGAAAACCAGTGAGCTGTGCCAGTCACCCGGCTGAGGGGCTGTGAGGGGTGCTGAAATGAGACTGGCGTAACTGGGTGAGGAGTGAGGCCACTAGACTAGCAGGGTTGGACAAGGTTCATACCATTCTTGATGGTGTTCAGTCGCGGCATGGTGGGGGAATGACTGCGCCGCCTCGGCACCTGTGCAGTAGAATGTCGGGAGCTGGGTGTGGGCAGCCCTGCTAGGCACATTATGGACACTTCAGGGGTGGAGGTGTGCCGCCTGCGCACCTAATGTGGCTTGCTGGGCAAGGGGGCACTTGTAACCTGTGTTGAACCTGTTAGAGTTACGACATGCTTGCCAGGCACCCTCTGTTTGATGCATCTAGCCGCATGTCGTAAGTCACAGAACTTAGATGCGGAGACCCTGCCCCTTCTAGAATAGGGTGCAGGGTCAATGTCGCAGTTGCAATTGGCCAAGTCGCTTTTGGTGGTGACTTGTGCCAACCTTCTAGAATCAGGCCCATAGTGTCCTGAATGGAGCATTGTTTAGTTTCATAACATGGGCCCTAGTTGAGGTGTCTAGTAACATACCCCAGGTTTCTGGCAGTGAATAATGGAAACTGTACAGTTCTTTCCATACATTTAGTTGTGCAAGATACAGATTTACAGTGTGGGCAATACCACTTGGCCATATCAGAATCATGGATCAAATCTGGGATACGCCCCGATTCAAGATCCCGAAAGAGATTGGTCATAGTAGTCATTACAAAAGAGCCATATGGTGAGCAAAGTAGTTCTCCGGCTGTAAAATGTTGCTCTGCCTCTTTATTGTTTTGAAAAACTAGTTCATTAATCTTGTTCTTAGTGTCATTAAAGTGTGTAGCAATGTCGTGCATGTTGTCTACCATGAAGCGCTCCTCACAGGTGAGGCCATCTACATCTTGTAAAACAGGGGAAATAACATATTATTCTACACCTGTTTGGAATTTCAAAATCTGGCTACATATGGCAGCCAAGTCTGCTTGACTCCAGATGGACATGCCAGTCCCTACTAGACCAGTAACTGTACCTGTGACTCCTGCTATGTCAGCGAAGCCACACTTGCTGCGGCATTTACCTTCAGCTTTCTTGGGTTTGGGATGGGCTGTAAGCACACCTCAGTGTGGGGGTAGTATGGGGCCCTGCTACAGGGTCCTGAGTGCGAGCTTAATATGTTGCCAAGAGGTCAAGCAGCATTGCACTAAGGAACTTAGAAGTATTGGTGGTGGAACACCAACCAAATTCGGCCATAATCCAGTTGGTGAGGTTTAAAACAACAGGAGCATGTCTGAATTGCACTTGTTGACAAGGGTACCTGGTAGAGAAGTGGCAACAAGTCCACTAGCCAGTCCTTGTTCCAAAATGGGACACTCAGTAACAAGTTCTTCAGTCAGAGGTACAACAGTTAAAAACATAGCAGTGCTAGCAATACAATGTTATATACAAATAGTTTACTAGATTCATTATTATAAGTACCACAAAAGGCGGGGTTGACAAGTGCAATAAGGTTATATAAACCAGTATGTTGGGGTTAGGGTTGTCTGATAGACAGGGTACCATTTGGAGAAATACGGGTATTGGGCCAACCTTGGAATGTGCTTTTAGCTAGGCGAGCTACTGGAATTTGTTTCCTCTGGCCATCAGTTTGCCATTCAATTTGAAGAGAGGATTGGTCAGAAGAAACGATCATATCATTAAGGTAGGCATCCTTGCCTTCCTGGACTGTAATTAGTCTGGATGAGACAGCAATGCTGACTTCTTGTTTAAGAGTTGGGTGTTCTGATACATGGTCTGGGGGAAAGTAACGCTCATCCAAAGGATGTAGAGCATGGAGAACCCTTTTCAAAATTAGGGTTCATATTAAGATTCATGTTTTGGGGCTTAGTAAATACATTCTGTGGTATAACAGCAGTCAGGATTCCAGGGATAAGGAAAAGAAGCAAGATAGCCATCTTGCGGGTAACCTATAAGAAAGAAAGAAAATTAATATCAGCATTCACTGTTTCCTACCAAATGGTTAAGGAAGGAGGGTGCCACTCTCCTTTAAACAGCTTGAGCCAATTGACATGAAGCCATTTGTCTCTGCTTGTTCTCAGTGTTGATTCTTATCTGATAGACTGCTGGACTGATCTAGTTGATGACTGGGTAAGGTCCCTCCCATTTATTGGCAAGAGGATGTGTGGGGTGTGCAAATTTGAGTACCATTACCTGGTCTCCAACTTGCCAGTTGACTTCTTTAACTGTCTTATCAAAATGTATTCTTGATTGCAATTGAGCTTTTCCAATGTTTTGGGCAACAAGCAGGTGGGTCTTAATAATATTCTCTCAGAGTTGCGAAACATAGGTGTCTACTGCCACCCTGTCCACAGTGGGCATGTTCATGTCTATCACCAGGTGCTCAGGGAGTCTCATGGTTCTGCCAGCCATAACCTTGAAAGGGGTGTGCTGGGTAGAAGAAGCAGGAGTACCTCTAATTGTCATTAGGAGTAAGGGCAACAAGAAACATAGAAACAGAATCTGATGGCAGATAAGGACCACTTGGCCCACCTAGTCTGCCCATTTCCATACCTAACAGATAAGCTGCAGATCCTAGTTAACCAACAGCTTACTTCCTCCTACCCCCTCACTAGAATTGCCTTATGTCTGTCCCATGCATTCTTGAATTCCCCCAATGTTTTTGACTTTACGACCTCCTCAGGAAGGATGTTCCATCAATCTACAACCCTCTCTGTGAAGAAATACTTCCTCACATTACCTCTGAGACGCCCCCCCATCTTCAAATTGTGCCCCCTTGTTCTTGCACATCTCTTTTTCTGAAAGACGCTACCCTCTTGGACTTTGTTGATTTCCTTGAGGTACTTGAAAATTTCTATCATGTCCCCCCTCTCCCTCCTTTCCCTGAGGCTAGACATCTTAAGCTCCTTTAGTCTTTCTTCATGTGTCTTCTGGTGCAGACCCTGCACCATTTTGGGTTGCCCTCCTCTGGACAGCCTCCACCCTGTCTATGTCTTTGCGGAGATGGGGTCTCTAGAACTATACACAGTACTCCAGATGTAGTCTGTACAGAGGGACCGCAACTTCCTTTTTTCTACTGGTGATGCCTCTCCCTATGCAACCCAGTTTCCCCCTAGACCTCCTTATTGCCTTCTCACATTGATTGCCACATTTAGGTCATCTGATATGACTACCCCCAGATTCCTTTCCATTTTTTTTGTTGTCAGTAAGTCACCCCCATTGCATACTCTTCCCCTGGGCTTTTGTTTCCCAGGTGCATTACGTTGCACTTCTTTGCATTGAATCTAAGCTGCCATACATTTGACCATTCCTCCAACCTTGCCAAGTCCTTTTTCATCCTTTCCACCCCATCTTGCATATCAACCCTGTTGCAGATCTTGGTGTCATCTGCAAAGAGACATACTTTTTCTTCCAGTCCCTCTGCAATGTCACTTATATAGACATTAAAAAGGACCGGCCCCAGTACTGAACCCTGAGGTACCCCACCAGTAACACCCCTTTCTTCACTGTGGACTCCATTTACTATTACCCTCTGTGTCCTGTTGTCAGCCAGTGTTTTACCCAGGCTACCACCCTAGGACCTACTCCCAGGCTGGCTAATTTGTTTATTAATCTTTTGTGTGGGAATGTGTCAAATGCCTTGCTAAAGTCTAGGTAGGCCATGTCCACAGCCCCTCCCTGGTCTACTACTTTGGTCACCCAGTCAAAGAAATCTATTAGATTTGTCTGACATGACCTTCCTGCTGTGAATCCATGCTGCCTTGGATCCTGTGTCCCACTGGCCTCTAGGTACTCAACAATTCTTTCCTACAGAAATGATTCCATCATTTTCCCTACCACTGAGATCAAACTGACAGATTTGTAGTTTCCTGCCTCTTTCTTGCTCCCACTTTTGTGAAGTGGAATCACATCTGCCCTCCTCCAGTCCTCAGGTACCACACCATCCTCCTGTGATTTATTCAAAAAGGTAGTCAGTGGTGTTACTAGTTCTTCCCTTAGTTCTTTTAGAATTCTGGGGTGAATCCCATCAGGCCCCACTGCTTTATCCACCTTCAGTTTTAGGAGTTTTTTCAGAACCCTTTCTTCTGTGAAAGGACTAATATCAACTCCCCTATCCAGAGTGCTTCTAATGACTGGATTAGGCACCTCTCCCTGCTCTTCCATTGTGAATACTGAGCAGAAGTATTCATTCAGTATCCCTGTTTTTTCACTGTTGCTCTCTGCCCAACCACCCTCAGCCTCAGTATCCCTGCCTTAGTCTTTCTTTGCTCCCTAATGTACCTATAAAAGATTGTATCCCCCTTCTTAACTGAGTTGGCTATCCTTTCTTTGGTTTGGGCCTTTGCTATTCTGACTGCCTTCCCCGCTTCCTTCTGCTTTAACTGGTACAGTTCTGTCCTGCTCCTTCTGTGTTTCCTTATACTTCCTGAATGCTATCTTTTTCTCCCTAACCTTTCTCGCCACTTCTTTTGAGAACCATAGTGGTTTTCTCTCTCATTTTGATTTGTTTATTTGCTTCACACAAAAGCTTGTTGCCTCTGTGAAGGCTTCCCATGTTTTGGGATTGTCATCAATGAATTTGGTGAGCATGGATTCAATTTATCTGTTTGTTCTGCCTACCTGTCCTGAGGAATGGAGGTGGTAGGGGATGTGAAACTTCTGGTGTACACCGTGATGTTCAAGTGTTTCTTTCATTAACTCACCAGTGAAACTGGTTCCTTGATTGGAGTCCACCTTGAGTGGTAGGCCCTGCCTGGTGAACAATTGTTCTACCAGGATTTTGGCAGTTGCCTTTGCTGTGCATGCTCGGGCGGGGAAAGGCCTCGACCTATTTTGAGAATAAGGCAGTGACTACAAGTGCTTACTTGTTATTTATGCTGGTGTTTGTGAGTGGGCCAATGAAGTCAATTAGAATTGCATGCCAGAGGCCTGATTGCCTCTGGAGGTGTAATTTAGCATTTTTCTTTGTGGGAATGGGATTGTCTTGTGCACAGACAAGACAGTTGTCAATGTAGTGTTGAATGTCAATGGTCATGCCAGACAACCAGCGAGCGGTCCTGAGTCTCTGTAAAGTGTGTTCTGTCCCCTGGTGTCCACCAGTGGGAGTGTCGTGTACTTGGTGTAAGAATTCAGTGCGCAGTGATTTTGGAACTACCCATAACTTCAGTTGTGAGTCATCTTCAGGCTGATACCAGATCAGTTTTCCATCTTTAGAAAGATGGAGTTTGTTTGCATAGAGTATGTCGGGATTATGAGTTGGCAACTCCTTTTCAGTGACTTTGTTCAAGAAGGCAAATACTTGTCTGAGTTCTTTGTCAGATTTCTGCACCGCTTGCAAGTCCAGTGGGACTATTGTCTTTTGTTTCTGAATTGCAGCAATGTTGGCACGGATGGTATCTGTGTAATTCATTACCCAGATCCCCCCCCCGGGCAATTTCTTTGCAAAGAGGTCCGCTCTCTCACTGAAGACATGGTAAGGCTCATTTTTGGAGTGGGCCTTAACTTTATGGATATACAGTTTGAAGGCAAATTTCTGTACCAGAGTCTCAATGTAAACAAAGGGATCTCTGTATTTGATTGGGGTTGCCATCAGAAGAGGAGAAGGAATGAAGTTTCCAGAATGGTAAGAGCTCTGTAAGAGACATATATACCCAATTGGAGTCCATAAAAATGACGGTGTCATCTGGTCCCTCTTTTACAAGTTCCACGGCTACAGCAATAGCAGCAAGTTCTGCATACTGTGAGGATTTGATGTGACACCCTTTTGAGGCATGCACAACTTCTCCATCAGGGTAGTGAATTAGGACTCCTATCCTAGCCACTTGAACTTTTTCATGGTATGAGGCAGAACCATCTGTAAAGATGTGACACATGGTAGTGTCTTCCAAGTGTTTGTCGGTTGCTAGGAGAAATGGGCTTGGGTCAGGCAGCACAGAAGGTTGGAGACTACACTCATGCAGTTCTCCAAGGTATAGAAGCCCATGGGCAAGAAGGGAAGACACATTGGCTGTGTGTACTTGAATGTTTATGTCTTGCAAAAGCAGTGATCAATGGGTAAGTCTGGTGTTTGAGACTGTCCCATCCTTCACTCTGTCTGATAGCAAAAAGTTTGTAAGGGTGTGATTGGTGTGTAGCACATGTGTGAGAACCCAATAATGTACAGAAAATGTTTGACAGACCAGTAGGTAGTCAGAAGGCTTCTCTCGCAGAGGGTGTATTTGAGTTCCACGGGACTGAACAATTGGGATGCATAGACAATGGGTCTGAGTATTCCATTTACCTTTTGGGCAAGTCCTCCAGGCATGGCAACGTCAGAAGTGGCTGTTTTCAAATGGAAAGGTAGATTGGGTTGACCAATGCTGGGGTAGAGGCCAAAGCTTGTTTTAAGTCTGTGATGGCTTTGGTATGTACTGGTATACATATCCATGGGACATCCTTTTTCAGAAGTGTATCAGGAAGACCCCTGTTATAAGTATAGAAAGAGATATGTGAAGGATGCAGTAATATGCCCCCCCCCCCCCATTTCTTCTCACTCTTTTCTTGGCTTTTAAATAATTTCCTCCTGTCCTTTTCCTTTCTGTCATGGTGGCCAACCTGACAATCTCTTACTATTCTCATATTACCCCATGCTGCGCGATCTGCACTGGCTGCTGATTAGGTGGTGGATCACCTTTAAAGTTGGTTTGCTGACTTATAAAGCCCGGCATGGACTGGGCCCCAACTACTTGAAAGAGCTTCTTGTTCCTTACCACCAGGTGTGACAGCTGCGGTCGGCTGACAAGCGGTTTCTAGAGATTCTGAGGGTGTCTCTGAAATCTGCTGGGGCCCGTGCATTTATGCACGTGGCCCCAACCCTCTGGAATTCTCTACCCCATCAGCTTTGGGAGTGCACGACTGTGGAGGGGTTCAAACAGCCATTGAAAACCTTTTTATGGAATCTTGCCTATGATAGCTACATATAATTCTGATTCCCTGTTATTTATTCTATCTGTATGTTACTTACTTATTATTATGTGTACTGTTTTATATGGCTGTTTTTATCTTTTTGTAAAGCGCCTTGATGGCCCGAAAGGCACTTATGCAAAATAAAATTTATTATTATTATTATTCTTTGCGATCCCTTTTTTTGTTAATATTATTATATGGTAACCTCTTGGAAGCACAAGCAAAAAGCATTTTTTTTTTTACCTCCAGAACTAGGAGATGGTCATTAGCGCAAGACACGCTGCATTAATTAGTGCACTGGTGCCGTTTCCTTTTAGAGGTGCCTCTGAACGTAGAGGCTGGTGCCTTTGTTATAGAAAATAATCTGGTGCCACAGAGAGAATACTATTTATTTATTTTATTTATTTATTTATTAGTTATTCGGAAATCACCTTTGAGCAGAAGCTCTTTTACAAAGGAGCCACATCAGAGAATAAAAACAAATAGTTGAAAATACATAGCGTGCAGCACATGATAATAAACAAACAGTTCAATGGGGTGCAGCAGCAACAATTTACAAATGGAGATAGTTAAGGAGACAATGGATCCTTGGCAGTGAGGAGTGTAGACGGGTTCAAGTGAGAACCAGGGGCAGGTGGGAGGAGAGGGGTAGAGCTGAGGGAAAGGTTAGCAGTCTGGTAGAAAACGTTGTCAAAAAAGAAAGTGGGGGGTGAGATGTGAAACAACGGGGAAGGTTGGAGAAAGTACGAGGGTAGGTGGCAACAGAAAGGGGTAGAGGGGCCAATGGTGATGGGTGACTACAAGAAGTTGGGGGTAGGGTAAGGGAGAGGAGGGTATGAGGTATGGTCTGCGAGGAGGAGGAGGGGTAGAGGTGAGGAGAAAGGTTAGCAGTCTGATAGAAAGACTTTGTCAGAACAGAAACTTGGGGGTGGGATGTGGAAACAGTAAGGGAGGTTGGAGAAAGCCTGAGGGTAGGTGACAACAGAAGGGGGCAAAAGTACTGGGTGATTATAGAAGTTAAGGGGAAGGGAGGAGAGAGGGGGTCTGGAAGGTATGGGGTGTGGTCTGCAAGGGCAGGTAAGAAGGTGGGGGGACTGTGGGGTGTGGGCAGTGGGGAGATGAGGTTGAGAGGTGGACAATGGTCTGACCATCACATCATAAGGTTCAGTTTCAGGGCTCCCCCTAATAGGTCTGCTCCTACGGAGATGGTTCAGTACCGCCCTTTAAGAGGTATCAGTCCCAATGACCTGATGGCGGTACTGGGTCTATTGTGCATGTCTGGTGAATGCATGAGTCCAGATGATCTCGTACTAGCCTATAATAAGGCTGTGGGAGATGCTCTGGACAAGATTGCTTCTGTTCGTGTTCAGCCTCTCACCCTCCGTTCAAGGAGTCCCTGGTTTGATGGCTCCTTGAAGGAGTTAAGGAGAGTTGGCCGAAGGTTGGAGAGAGTCTGGTGGAAGTCCGGTAATGATGCTGACAGGCTTAGGTTGATGGCACATTATGATGGCTATCAATCAGAAATCAACCGTAAGAAGGCAGAGTTCCTGTCCAGGGAGATTTCTGCTGCACAGAATCGACCGGCTCAGCTTTTCCGGACAGTTGACAGATTGTGCAATCCAATCTGTCTCCAGCCCAAAGAAGTTTTTTCTCAGCTAAGATGCGAGGAGTTCGCTCGTTTCTTTGCAGATAAGGTTGCCAGCATCAGGTCTGGCATCGGTCTGACTCCTCCTTTGAGGGATTGCAGTTGTCGACAGGAAGTGTTATGCACCCCGGTCTGTCTGGTCAGATTTTCGCCGGCTGGAGTTCATTGACATTGTGAAGATCATCCAAACACTGCTACCAACCAGTTGTAGTTTGGATCCGGGTCCTACACTCCTTTTAGTAGGATGTGTAGAGGTCATCTGCCCGATCCTTGCTGACATTGTCTGGAAATCCTTGGAGAGGGGGGTCTTTCCTGACTCCCTCAAGGAGGCGGTAGTTTGACCACTCCTAAAAAAATCCTCCTTGGAGCCAGACTGTCTAGCTAACTACCGGCCTATCTCTAACCTGCCTTTTATTGGTAAGGTTATTGAAAAGGCGGTTGCGTTACAATTGGATGATCATCTTACAACTCACAATGTCTATGATACTCTCCAATCTGGTTTTAGGAAGAAGCATAGCACGGAGACTGCCCTTGTCCGGGTGTTGAATGACCTCCTAATGGCTAGAGATCGAAAGGCATGTACCATTCTGGTCCTTCTCCATCTCTCTGCAGCATTTGACACTGTAGACCATGGTGTGCTGTTGGAGCGCCTGCGGATTTATTGCGGACTGTCTGGAACAGTCCTGAAATGGTTTCAGTCTTACCTCACAGACAGGTTTCAGAGGGTTACCACTGGAATTTATTCCTCTGGCGCTCACTCCCTGTCTTGTGGGGTACCGCAGGATTCCATTTTAGCACCCATGTTGTTTGCAGTGTACATGCTGCCTTTGGGAGATATCATTAGGCGATACAATCTGGGTTTTCACTGCTATGCAGATGATACTCAGCTGTATTTGTCCTTTCCTCCCAGGCAAGGTGGTGCTCTCTCCGTGCTAGATAACTGCCTTGCTGCAATCAGATTATGGATGAGTTCTAGCTGGCTGAGACTAAATCCTGATAAGACTGAGGTGGTGGTAGTGGACCCGGGTCATCCGGTGGTGGGTTTGGGGGTTGGCCAACCATCGGGCTTATTGCTCGGTGGTATGTCACTCACTATCTTCGATCGGGTACAAAACCTGGGTGTTATTTTTGACAATGGCTTGACCTTAAAATCTCAGGTATCAGCCATAGTCAAATCCTCTTTTTTTCATCTGAGGAATATCGCCCAGGTGAAACACCTGGTCCCACCGGGTGATCTGCCAACGTTGGTCCATGTCTTTATCACTGCCCGTCTTGATTACTGTAATTCCCTCTACCTAGGGCTATCTGGGGTTGATGTCCGTCACCTGCAGCTGGTGCAGAACATGGCGGCAAGGCTTTTGACTGGGATCTCTAGATCCAGCCATATTACACCTGTGCTCCGCGAACTGCACTGGCTGCCTGTTAGGTGGCGGATCACCTATAAGGTTGGTTTACTAACCTTTAAAGCCCTACATGATCAGGGACCCAGCTACCTGAAAGATCTCTTGGTACCATATTGCCCCCTCCGTCCTCTCCGCTCCGCCAACGAGGGATTGCTGGAGATTCCCAGGGTTCGATTAAAAACATCAGGATCCTGTGCTTTTGCTTTTGCAGCACCAACCCTGTGGAATTCTCTACCTCGTTGGTTGAGAGACTGTCCAATCGTCGAGAAATTTAAAAAGGATTTAAAGACATATTTATTTAGTTTAGCATATCCTAGCTATGGCTGTTAATTTATGATTATTTAAATTTATATGTGTATGTGATTTTATTGTACAGTGCCTTGGTTTCAAAAGGTGCTTTATAAATAAAGATGATTTGATTTGATTTGATATAGGCTGCTTAGAGTGAAAATTGAGGAGTGGACGATGTAGGCGAATGCAGAGACATCTTTGAGGAGTGTTCAAGGGGCAAGAGCCATCTTAGGTGCCACTAGGACAGTCACAAGCGTTCCTGGAGAGGAGTTGTTTTTTAAGTTCAAACTTAAAGGCTAGCAAGCTTGTAATTCTTTGTGAGACTTCCAGGCACTCATTGAGCTATAGAGGGGCTCTATACGTGAAGGTCCGCTGCCTATGTGCAGTTCTGCGGAAAGGGACAGCAAGGGCACTCAACGCTTTACTACTGGTTCTGTACTTTGGGTCTGCTTGGTAGAGGAGGTCAGAGATGCTGGGGGGGGGCGGAGCCCAGAAGCGCCTTCTTGCTGAGTAGGCAGGTCTGGAATTTTATTCTATGCTCCAGTGACAGACAGTTCACCTGA
This sequence comes from Neoceratodus forsteri, assembly GCA_016271365.2. Lineage (NCBI taxonomy): Eukaryota > Metazoa > Chordata > Ceratodontiformes > Ceratodontidae > Neoceratodus > Neoceratodus forsteri. The sequence continues at coordinate 284,229,374 of CM057455.1, read as the reverse complement.
GAGTACAGAAAGCAGATGTGGGTGAGTCGGTCAGCAACAGTGGCAAGTCTACATGCCTTGTTTAGTGCTGTTGCCACCCATTGCAGAGCAGTATTCATGGCTGATCCATAAGCCACCAGCCCCTAGTCAATGATGGATAAGATCGAGCTAGTGACAGAGAGGTGGGGGGCATTTGGAGTGAGGTTTTTCCAATGTCTATATAAGATTCCGAGCTTGGAGTTAACAGCTTTGACCACCATGTCTATATGCTGAACATAAGATAGGGTATCATCAATGGTGACACCCAGGTACTTAAATCAGTGAACCTGTTCGAGCAGTACATTGACTTTGTTTTGATGGATAGGACAGACAATCTCTTCTTTAGCTCTGTGCTGGATAGGAGCATTGTTTTAGTTTTTTATAATTGATGAGTAGCTTATGTGCACTGAACCAATCCTCAGTCTTATGGAAGGAGGTCTGGAGTTCCTGTTCAAGATGTTCAATGCGGGGGTTACTACTGAGGAGAAGAGCGTCATCTGCATACAGGATGATTTTGCTGTTACAAGCCTTGGGAAGATCATTCAAAAACAAGCTAAATAGGAGTGGTCCCAGAATTGATCCTTGGGAGATGCCTATGAACACCTCTTTGGATCCCGATATGACTTTGCCAATTTTGACTTTTTGGGATCTATGGGACAGGTAGTCCTCGAACCATTCCACAGCATTTGGGGCCATTCCCAGGTATTAGTTGATCCAAGAGGAGGGGGTGACTGTGTCAAATGCCTTTGTTAAGTTGCTAAAGACTGACCCAGTTAATTTGCCTTCGTCAGGTGCTTGATGCACAGAGTTGGTGTAATCAACCAGAGTGGTGGCTGTGCTGTGATTCTTTCAGAAGCCATGTTGCTAGGGACATTGCAGCTGGTACTTATGTAGGTAATCAGTTATTTGGTCCACCACAATCCTTTCCAGTGCTTTAGATAGTGGGGAGAGGATTGATATCGGCCTATAGATAGCAATGTTGGACCTATCCCCACTCTTATAAACAGGGGTTACCAGAGCTTGTTTCTAAACTGTAGGGAATCTGGCTAGTGTGAGTGATTTCTTAAGAAATTTCGTGATAGGAACCATGAGTTCATTGAAGGCAAGTGCTATCAGCTTCATATCGACCCCATCGCTTCTCATCGTAGTCTTGCCCAGTGCTTTCAGTACATAGGATCTTGAGACCTCAGTGGACACCCGTTTGAAGTAGAAATTACTAGGCGCTCATTTTCAGAGCACCGAAGTGCCGGAGCCGCTACTGTTAAAACACAGCTCGCATGATGCGGCTCCAGTGCCATATGTGGCAGCCAGTCGCAAAGTTAAACCATGGAGCAGCCCTTGCTGCGAGCAGAATGCTCCATGTAGGTTTTGCCACATGGGCGGCTGAATGTGCTCTCCTTGTTTGGGGCTGGTCTGTGAAAGATTTTTCTGAGCAAAGGTATGCTCCGAAGCACAATGGACAGCCACACAAGGTGGCAAGATAAAAAGAAAATTTCTGGCTGATGAGACACTATGGGCAAGGGTATAAATAAGTCCCGTAGTGTCCCAAACTGCAATTAAAGTGTGCCCTGGAAGGAAACAGTAGCCCCAGGGATGTTGTAACTTGGGCTGTACAAGTTTAAAGCTTAAAATAAATGAGGGCCAAGCCTGAAGACAAGGCCCAAATGTAATCTAGAGCCAACAGAATGAGATTTCAGCCATCGCTGGAACAAATAATTAGCTGGTGGTTGTGACAGGGGTTCATAAGGAAACTTAGTGCAGAGCCCCTGCATGACAAACAAAAGGTGCAGCTATGAAAAGCTGCAGAATAAGAATCATAAAGGGTTCAAATGATAAAAATTACATTTTTTTTTTCTGAGACCCTTATGCATTGCAGGTCTTATGAGTTGACAGGAGAAGGGAGATTAGGAGCACACCCTAAATCTCCCCTTCCCCTTGCCAAATCAGGGATGCCTGCACACTAGTAATAATATGGTAATAGGGCTTGTAATAAAAATATAATTACCTGTGGGCCCTGCTATAATTAGACTCTAGCTATAGGGCTGGCTATCCTGAAACTGCCCCTATTTATATGTTTCAGAGCCAGTGATGTCACAACCAATGGAAAAAACCCAAATCTGTGATGTCAGCCCAGGGAACTATAAAAAGGGCTCACCACTACGGGACCTCAGATAGTCAGGTCAGTCTGGTGCTGACAGTGAGAGAAGAAGGCTCTTTATTGGTGTGTGCTGATTTTCATACAGATAATTAGAGTGTAAGATGTATTACACTAGGCTATCTTGGCTGAAATGAAGCCACGGGCTCTGCAGGGGAAGCAGAGTCCTGAAGTTATTTTGTTGTACAGGACTAACAATTTTTTTTCTTCAAATGCATTTGTGCATTTTTTAGGCGCTTGATCCCTGCGTGGTTGTGTCAGTTATTATCCCACACGTTCACACTGGTGTCAGTAGTGGGATACCTGGCTCGTTTAGTCTGCCTGGGAAATACTGCCAGGGGGTATAGTAATATACCCAACACATGCACAGGGTAAAAAGTGTGGAGTAAGGAAAATTCCATGGATGCATGCCATGGCTGACAGACTAGGTTTGAAGCCTATGCCAGGATTGTTACTAGGAGCTCGACCGAAGATGGCATCAAAAAAGGAAGAAGAGGAACACACAGATGAGAACCTGACCGAGTAAGAAGAGAAGAGACGGCTGGAAGAGAACACCCCAGAGGATCCCAGCGACTTGCTACAATGGCTGTGCCAATGACAGCTGGAGATTCAGTGTGAGAGGATAGAGGACAGATGGCTACAAGACGAGAACAGGATGCTACAAGAGGATGAGAGGAAGATACAGGATGAGAGATGGCGTGATGCCTAGCAAGCCATCCAGGCCATGACCCCAGGGCAACCTGACAGAAATATACCCCGAGACATCAAACTTACCAAATTGACAGAGGATGACAACATTGAAGCCTATCTAACAACATTTGAGCGCATAGTGCAGACATGTGCATGATTCCAAAACCAATGGGTCATCAGGCTGGTCCCTTACTTATCCAGATGGACCCAATTGGTATAGTCACCTTACTGCCCCTAACTCTAACATTTACAATCAGGTTAAAAAGGAAATCCTCCATCGGTACAATATCTATACTGAAACCAATAGGCAATGATTCTGATCCCAAAAGATGACGGGCCAAGATGCCCCCAGAGAGACATTTGCCAGACTGAAAAGTTTTTATTTGAAATGGTTTGCAACTGACAATCAAAACCATTGACCAAACAATAGAACTCATCATCATAGAACAGTTTATTTAAGTATTGCCCCAGGACGTCCAGGTATGGGTGAAGGAACACAAGCCCGACACAGCTGAGAAGACCATCACTCTGGTGGAGGATTACCTGGTGACCAGACCAACAAAATCCCAATGATACCAGGGCTCTTCACCCCAACCAACAATACTGGTAAGACATATTGAAACTACTTAACAGAGACAATCACCTGGTAGAGGTAATAACTGGCAAGGGGATCGAAGACAGAGGCCTTATCATGCTGACCTTATATGTCATAACTGTTTAAGAAAGGGGCATATAGACCGTAATTGCCCCAATAAAAGAAGTAAAGCTACACACCTGTCTCTAGCCAGTTGGGGATATGTCACTACTGTGGGGATTGGCCAGAATAAACTAATAGGACTGACAGCAAACAGACTCTGGTGAGGGCAGACATCATAAAGAACTATCGTAATAAAGGGCTAGAGGCAAAGGTAACCTGTGTCCATGGGGATGTCCACCAGTACCCTACCGCTACAGTGAAAATGATTATTGAGCAGGACACACAAATGATCTCTGTTGGTTTAGTACATAGACTAACAGTACCTATTATTATTGGGCAAGATTTCCCAAACTTTGGTTAATAAAATCTTAACAGGCCTGTTGTCAACTGGTGGCAGTTACCACTCGGGCCCAGACCAAAAAAGAACAGTCCCAGGATGTTCTTCCTTTTGATGAAAGCCTATTTGTGGACCCCGGGAAAACACGGCAATCTAAAAAGGAGAAGAGAGCTGAAAAACGAAAGTGGAGGGAAACACTTCGAAAGGAATATCTGATGTTGACCCTGAGTTAGCTGGGACTAATATTAAAACTGAGCAGAAACTGGATGAGACTTTGAATCCCTTTTTCTTACAGGTGGATCAGGTGGTTGCAGAAGAGCAGCCACAGTATGTTATAACCAATGGTGTGTTGTACCAAATGTGTGTTTTCCCCACTACAGGGGAATGTATTAAACAAATGATGGTACCCCAGAAATCTAGGGATCGATTGATGTACCTAGCCCATGATATCCTTATGTCTGGCCATAAAGGACATGATAAGACCTTAGGCAGATTTACTAGTCAATTCGTCTGGTCAGGGATACATGAGAATGTGGACGAATATTGTCGCACTTGTCCTGAGTGCCAATTGGTAGCCAATGGTGGAAAAGGGGATGAGGTGCCCTTCCAACCAATTCCTGCAGTAATATCCCTATTTGAGAGGATAGCAATGGATGTGATAGGCCGCTTAACAAAAAGTGCAAAAGGTAATCCGTATATCTTGGTGGTCTGCGATTATGGATCAGATATCCTGAGGCGATACACCTTCGGACTGTGACAGCCCCTTGGATCACTGAGGACTGGCTAAAATTTGTAGTACATAGAAACACAGAAACATAGATTTTGACTGCAGATAAGGACCACTTGGCCCACCCAGTCTGCCCATTTTTCTACCTACTGGATAAGCTGCAGATTCTAGTTAACCAACAGCTTACTTCCTGCAACCCCCACTATAATTGCCTTATGTCTGTCCCATGCATGTTTGAATTCCCCCACTGTTGTAGACCCAATGACCTCCTCAGGAAGGCGGTTCCATGTATCCACCACTCTCTCCGTGAAAAAAAATTTCCTCACATTACCCCTGAGCCGTCCCCCCTCTACCTTTAAATTGTGCCCCCTTGTTCTTACACATCTCTTTTTCTGAAAGATGCTACCCTGCCGGATTTTGTTGATTCCCTTGAGGTACTTGAAAGTTTCTATCATGTCCCCCCGTCCCTCCTTTCATCAAGAGTATACATATTAAGCTCTCTCAGTCTCTCTTCATATAGTTTCTGCTGCAGACCCTGCACCATTTTAGTTGCCCTCCTCTGGACTGCTTCCATCCTGTCTATGTCCTTGCGTAGATGAGGTCTCCAAACTGCACGCAGTACTCCAGATGGGATCTCACCAACTGTCTGTATAGAGGGATAACCACTTCCCTTTTTCTACTTGTGATGCCCCTTCCTATGCATCCCAGTATCCCCCTGGCTCTCCTTACCGACTTTTCACATTGCTTACCCACCCTTAGGTCATCTGATATGATTACCCCCAGGTCCCTTTCCATTTTTGTTGTTGTTAGTACCTTCCCTGCTATTGTGTACTCTTCTCCTGGGTTTTTGTTTCCCAGGTGCATTACTTTGCACTTCTTTGCTTTGAATCTAAGTCTACTAGATATCCCTCAGGTCATTCTCACAGACAGAGATACTAATCTTACTTCAGTACTCCTTAAGGAATTGTACTAATTGTTAGAGATAACAGTGGTGAAGACATCTCCCTACCACCCCCAGACAGACTGTTTGGCGGAGTATTTTAACAAGACTCTGAAACATATGCTTCAAAAATATGTACAAGAAGAGGGGCGTGATTGGGATAAGTAGATACCCTACCTCTTGTTCATGTACCAAGAGGTACTCCAAGCCACTACAGGGCTGTCACCCTTTACCTTACCCTTTTATGTGAAAGGAACCCCAGAGGTCCATTACACGTGGTGCAGGAACATTGGGAAGAGGGGAAGGATGTCTTCCATTCAAATATAGTAGACTACATGACTAACCTGAGAAAGAAATTGGTAACATTTGTTACCTTAGCTCATCAGAATGTTGTTCATAGACAAACAGAACAGAAAGAATGACATGATGAGGGACTGCAAAAAAATATGTACCATCTAGGAGATAAAGTCTCAGCAGCATTCCTCAGCTGAGAATGGATGACAAAGGCCCTAAAGGCCTCTAGCCAGAACCCCCTTCACCCACTCAGCAGCATTCCTCAGCCTGGAGCGGACAGCAAAGGCCCCAAAGGCCTCTAGCTGGAACCCTCTTCATCCACTCGGCAGCATTTCTCGGCCTGAAGCAGATGGCAAAGGCCCTAAAGGTAATCTGGCTTCCCTGCACACACCACGGGTGTGTTGATATTTCCATCGGTAGACTGACACAGACTGTTTTTCTGTAATATGCCTGGATGTCTTTTATCGGACTTATGTGCCGTTTTTCAACGGAGCTTTAAGGCAGTCATTTTGATTGGGGTACTAGCTGGGGGGGGGGGGCATATTTTCTACAGCTTGCTCTGGGTGTTTATGTGTACTCCAGTGCTCCATTAGCTAGAGTCTGCTACTAAGGGTCGCATGTATGCAACAGTTTAATTCACCTGTTTTCTAGGATTCTGTATTATTTGAGGTACAAGCTGCATTGTTAGTGAGTTTACTTACTGTTTGTTGTTGCTGTTCCCCAGGAAGGCCCTCAAGACCATGCGCATGCACAGTCCAGTCCATGCTGGGTAATCCTATGTCCTGGGCTTCCCATCTGTGAATCAGGTAACCTGATCCTCTCCTTTGTTCCCTGTTCTCCTAGGCCTCTAGCCGGAACCCCTTCACCCACTCAGCAGCATTCTTTAGCCTGGAGTGGACAGCAAAGGCCCTAAAGGTAATTTGACTCCCCTGCACAAGCCATGGGTGTGTTGTCCCATCGACGCTTCACGTCCACTCCCCTCCCAACCCAGCCATCCTCCCACCCAAGGGCGACCCTCCGTTTATTGGCATAACATGTCATGTGACCTGTGATGTCACTTCCTCGCTCTCATTTTACTAAGTTCCCACTTTCCCTGCTGCAGGTTATCATTCCTCTCCACCAGGGGGCAGCATACCCCTGTTGTACAATTGTACTTCCACCCCATTGGAGACTCTATCCCCATACCTTTGGCTCTAGAGTCTGCAGCTCTACCTCTGCACCACTTGGCAAGCCCATCCTTCTTCCGTGTCTCAAGTCCCTTATCCCACCCCCTCACCCAACTCTTACAATGCCTTTCCTTAGGAGTCTTCTATTGTACATTTATAGCCTGCCCCCCTCCACTCCCCTTAATCCCTCTTCTCTCATCACCTTGTTACCCCTATTGTTCACCCCAGTCTCCATGTAATGCATGGTACTTCCTCCCACCCTGAACAGGTACCTCTCACCCCCCCCCCGCTGACTGCTCCTCCCGCACGCTGCCCTCACACTGTCCCAGCCGCATTGTTCCTCCTCATGCATTTAACCCTCTCCATTCTTATTCTCTGCACTCCCACCTCCTCCTCCTCCCCTCTCAGAGACCCCACCTCCTAAACATAAAACACTTAAAACTTCCCTACTTTGGCACGCCCTCCTCCTGCTTCTTTGATCGGGCAATATACACCCCAACCCTGGGTCACCTCACCCACACTCTACCTCTTGTGACAGCATGCATGGACTCCAATTTGCAACAGTGAACATTTGTAGCCTACAAAGAAATGCACCCTACTTCAGGGCTGACTTGCACAGCACTCACCTGACATACTGGCTCTGTCTGAGACGTGGCTCTCCAATGGCAAACTGGATTCAGCCGTTTCCCTTCCTGGTTATTCCCTCTACCATGTTGACAGACTAGGTAAAAGAGGCAGTGGCTGCGCCATCTATATTAGGAACACACTCCAATCCCTGCCAGTCCTTCTCTCTCCCCCTGAACACGGTGCCCAAACCATCACGGCCAAGATACTTCTTGGTAATCTGGGCAAAACCCTCTATGTCATGGCGGTATACATTCCTCTGCGTAAACAGAGACTTGCCTTCCCCTCTGTCATGTCCTGCATCTCTTAGCTTCCCTCTAATAGTGAACTGATCGCTATGGGGGATTTTAATGTCAATTGGCTGTCCCCCTCTTCCTCTCCGTTCAAGAACTCAATTGCAGCTCTAGACCTTACCCAAATTATTCAAAGTCCTACTAGGCCCAATGACATCTCAGGCTCCTCCATGCTGCTAGATCTAATTCTCACTTACCACCCCAACAACATCTGAAAAGCAACGGTACTCCCTGACACCTTTAGTGACCATTGTCCTGTTATCTGCTCCTGGTCCAACAAAACTCCCTCTGCTCCCCCCATTGTCTCCTATCACAGGTGCCTAAGGAAGGGAAAACTTTGACATTTCAAATCCTACCTAGCTAACTCCAATTGGTCCTCAATCTACAGCCCCCAATCAATTGATACTGCCTTCTCCAACTTTATTACTATCATCAATGTTGCCTGCGATATCTTTGCCCCTTCTCAAAACATATCTCTTAGAACCAAAGCACCCCTTGGATTTCACAACAGTTAATCGACCAAATGCAACACCATGATAATCTCTGGCACAGGGCTGTAAACTCCCAACTCCCGATAGACAGACTATGCTATCGAGAGGCTAGAAACAAATGTACCTGGTCCATTCGCCAAGCTAATGTGGCCCATTACCAAACAGCACTCTTCTCCACCTGGGGTTCTGGAAGAAATTTCTGGGAGAACATAAAAGAGCTCAATGGGAAAGCTACCTCCCCCCTCCCTCCAGCCCAGCTCTTGGTCCGCAGCAATCTTACCCAGGACCCGCAGTCTATTGCAGATATCCTTAACACCACCTTCTCTGACCTCAGTAGTGTTCTTCCCTCTAATTTCTTTGACCCCCACAAACCACTCTCCCAGTCGTTGCTTTCCACCCAACATCCCCCTGTTCCACCTCTGTATCATCTTGCTATGGGATGCCAGGTGATACCTATCCAAGGCCCTCGCCAAATCTTACATTAGTGGTGATTCCATTGATGTAAAGCACCTCTGGCTTATTTATTTATTTATTTAATTCTTTGGAAAAGAACTTGGAGCAAAATGCTCTTTTTCAAAGGTTCCGTGTTAGGACAGGTACATTTACAATATAACATTACACAACAGATATGACCTGTTAAGGTTAAACATGGGCTGAAGAAACAATAAGGATGGTATAATAATGCTATTCATATGGTTATAAAGTACAAAAGCAGGAAGAACATGTTCTTAGGAGATCGGAGAATGGGCAAAAGGGAGAGATTGGAGAAGTGGTAGAAGGGAGAGGTACAGTTGAGAAACTTGGTAGTCAGGTAATTCCTCAGGGCCCCAGAGGCATTTATTCATGTTAATAATCCATGGGGTAGGGCTGCCAAAGTCAGGCATTGTCACAGAAGACAGAGGGAGGGAAGGGATGGAGGGGAAGTTGTAGGAGTTGAATGTCAGTTAGAGGAGTGGTAAGAGTGGCCAGAAGGAGCCCCTGAGGGGATTAGGCATCCATAATGGCAGGCAAGGACCCAGCCACAGTGAAGTAGAGATTGGTCTGAAAGAGGTGGGGACATGACATCTCAAGCCTTTTAGTCCAAAAAAAAAAGATCAGTCTACCAGTATTGCCTACAGGTGCAGATGGAGGCGTCAGAGAGGTGCTGCTTCAGCAATAGTTTAAATGCTGAGATGTAGGTATTGCTAGTGATGTGGGTGGGGATCTCATTCAGCCATATGGGTGCCCTGGAGGCAAAGGACCTTTGCCTCAGAGAGGTTTTCCTGAAAGGGATGGCTAGAGAGTTTCTGGTCATACCCCTGGTGTGGTAAGAGGTGCAGGTAGTCTGTAACATGGCTTTGAGAAAGGGGGGAGCTTTCTCTAGCAGGATTTTCTTGCCCAGAGGGCACGTCTGGTACTTTATCCTACTACTGAGGTTCAGCCAGTTGGTTTGTTCATAGAGTGAACATGTGTGAAATCTATTGTCAGCTCCCAAGGCTAGTCTACGTGCCTTAGTGAGGGCTATCGTAATATGCTTAAGTGTTGTATCCGATGCTGCCCCATAGACTACCAGGACATAGTCAATTATTGACAGGATGGAGCTGGAGACTGAAAGGTGGAGGGCAGCGGGCGTAAGGTATTGTTTGTGCCTGTGTAAGACACCCAGCTTGACATTGACTGCTTTGATGACATTATCAATATGTTGAGAATAGGACAGAGTGTCTTCGATGAAAACTCCCAGGTACTTAAAAGCACTTACCTGTTCAAGGGGAGTGGCCTATTATTGACTAATGTCAAGTATGGGTATTTATTTATTTTATTTATTGAATCTAGGAATTATTACCTTTGAGCCATGGCTCTTTTACAAAGGTTCCACGTCATTATTGTACAAACAAGGCAAAATTACACAGGAAAACAATCAAATTATGAAGCAGCATTAAGCAGTATAATGCAGTACAGTAATGTCAATTTCGAACAAAAATACTTTAGTAAACACAATACTGGCTGATTGGAGGAATACAATAAAGAAAGAACAATGGAGGGGGGAAGAGGAGACTGGAGAGGCAGACATAGGGAGACTAGTAACACTCAAATGCCTTTGTCAATAAATGAAATCAGAGGTGGGAGGTTTAAGCAAGAAACAGACGGGGGAAAATTAATTGAAGCAGTCACAGGAGCTGGAGGCTGTGAGGTGAAGCTGTAACCTAGATTTGAAAACTCCTAGAGAGGTGGAGGAGGTGATGTGAGTGCTGAGGGCATTATACCAGCTGGCAGCACGGTAGGCAAAGGATCTTTGGCCCTGGGTGGTGCGGCATAGGGGGATCTGGAGAAGCTGATGTTCCGAACGTCTGGTGAAACAGTGGTTGGTATTCGGGCATAGTAGGTCTTGGATGCACGGTGGAGTGAGGCCCATGGTAGATTTTTTTGCCATCAAGCAGGAAAGGTACTTTATGCAATTGGAGAGCTGTAACCATCCTGTTTCAGTGTAGAGCTCACATGTATGAGTGCATCTTTGGGCACCAGTGAGCAGTCGACATGCCTTGTTAAGGGAGGCTGTAATGCGCCTGAGTGCGGTAGTTGAGGCAGAGTCATAGATAATTAAGCCATAGTCTATGATAGAGATGACAGAGCTTTGGATAGCAATCCTCAGCGCAGATTGGGTAAGGAACTGTCTGTTTCAGTATAGGATACCAATGCGTTGATTCATAGTTTTCGCAATACTATCAATGTGGGTCGCAAAGGTTAGGCAGGGATCAAAGGTGATTCCAAGGTATTTAAATGATGTCACTTGTTTGAGGGTATTTCCTGTGCATTTGATAGCAAGTGGAATTTGCCTTTTCTTGTTTTGAGGGCTTGAGAAGAGCATGGATTTTGTTTTTTTGTGGTTTAGGACCAGTTTGTGCTCTAAGAACCATTTCTCAACCTTGGAGAAAGCAAGCTGCAGGCTATGGAGTAAGGGTTTTGGATCCTTTTGAGAGGAGAGAATCACGGCATCGTCAGCATAGAGGATTATTTGTTCTGGGCAAGACTGAGGGAGAGAGTTTAGGAATAGGCTGAAGAGAAGAGGGCCTAAAATGGATCCCTGGAGAATGCCTGAGAGAACCGGGTTTGAGTCTGAGAGAACTCCTGAGATTTTTACTGTTTGGGAGCGTTGGGCTAGGTAGCTTTTTACCCAGGCACTAGGGCCCTGAGAGAGCCCAATAGCCTGTAGCTGTTTGACAAGTAAGCCATGGTGTACAGTGTCAAACGCCTTTGTTAGGTCAATGAAAACAGCTCCGGTTTGGTATCCTTTGTCCATAGCATTGTGGATTGCTCCTGAGAATTCCAGGAGGGCAGTCGATATACTGTGCCCTTGCCTGAAACTGTGTTGCTGTGCGCAGAGGATGTTATACTTTTGCAGGTAGTCTGAAAGTTGGTCCATCACAATGCGTTCAAGGGCCTTGGAGAGGGGTGGGAGTATTGATATAGGTCGATAGTTACCAGGTAGGGACTTGTCACCACTTTTGAACACCGGTGTGACTATTGCAGATTTCCATTTGCTGGGGAATTGACTGAGGCAGAGGGGAGAGATTGAAAATTCTGGTGAGTGGGAGCAGTACCTCTTTCAGGGTAAGGGACGGTAGTTTAAGGTCTATAGTATCGCTGCTTGCTCTGGACTTAGAGATAGCCTTTTTAATATATTTGCGGACTTCATGTGCCCTGACTTTTTTGAAATGGAAGGGCGGTTGATTAGGAGAAACAGTAGGCGAAGTTAGATTTGGGGAGTGTACATCGGAGAAGAAGTCTTGGGGGGAGGATCCCACTAAGGTCGGTGAAAGTTGCATTTAGGGTCTTTGCCATGACCATTGGATCTAGAGTAGTGGCTCCATCAACAGTCATTAGCGTAGGAGAGGATTTGGACTGCTTAGCCATGATATTTCTGATATTGTCCCAAAAGGATCTCCCATCACCCCAGGTGTTGGTGAGGGCTTCCTTGAAATAGGAACTCTTCATCATTCGGATTTGTTTAGTGCAGTAGTTGCGAGACTATTTATAACTTTGGATGTCCGTTAGGAAGCCTGTGGCTCTAGCTATAGCCCAGTGGCCCCTTGATTTGAGTTGGGTCAATAGCTTGGCAGTGAGCCAGGGATTAGAGAGAGCTTTGATTTTGTGCTTTTTTACTGGTGCGTAGGAGTCGTAGGCGGTATTGAAAGTAGTGATGAAGTAATTAAGGGCTGCATCAACATCTTGTGAGTTGTATATTGGGGACCAGTCATGCCACCTGAGACAGGCCTTGAGATGAGTCAGATTGCCATAAGGTAGTACTCTGCTTGAGATGCTTTTTGGAGGTGGCTTTCGGAACTTATTTGTCCAGGTACAGATAACAGGGGAATGGTCACTGAGAGAGTCCGGGAGAACGAGGGTGTTATTTATGTGGGCTGGGTGGCTGGCAAGGATCCAGTCTATGAGGGTGCTAGTGCCTGATTTTAATTCTTCCTAGTAGGGGAACTAACCATCTACGTTAGGTTAGCTGACAGGATAGCATCCTTGTGGGACCCTACATCAGGTGCGAGCCAGTTGATGTTAAAGTCACCAAGGAGAAGGAGCTCAGTGTCAGGAGGTTGTGATCTTACATATTCGAGGACAGTCTGGAGGCCGGTCCCTGGGTCTTTTGGTGGGATGTAGACAGCAACAACAGTGAGGACTTTATTTTGGGCACCAAGGAGTAGCTTGACAGGAAGGAATTGCACTGAGGTGTTTGTGGAGGTAGTACAGACAGGGTAGGATTTCTTGTGCTGAGAACTGGAGAACAACATCGTTTTGGTTTTCTTGTAATTCAGGAGCAGTTTCTGTACACTGAACCAATCTTCCAAGGAGTGGAAGGTAGACTGCAATTCATTCTGTAGCTGATCAAACTGGATACTGCTAGCCAGAATGACAGCATCGTCAGCATAAAGAATAATCTTGCTATTACATGCATTTGGTAGTCTATTCAAGAACAGACTGAAGAGGAGGGGACCCAGGATGGATCCCTGAGGGACTCCGAGATTGATTTCCCTGGCTGAGGAGATCACTGACCCAATCCTGACACTTTGGTACTGGTTAGAGAGGTAATCTTTTACCCAGTGGGCAGCTTCAGAGTAGAAACCTAAGTGGTGTAATTGTTGCAGGAGTATGGTGTGATTTACAGTGTCAAAGACCTTGGTGAGATTTATAAATATGGATCCCACTAGTTTGCTGCTGTCTAATGCCTTATGGACATAGTCTGTGAATTCAACAAGAGCCATTGTTGTACTGTGACACTTGCGAAATCCATGCTGCTGCCGGCACTGTAGATCGTATTTCTGGAGGTATTCAGTGATCAGATCCACTACAATTCTTTCCAGGGCTTTTAATAAGGGGGGGGGGGAGAATGTAGATAGGCTGATAATTGGCCATATTAGAACGATCCCCACTTTTAAACACAGGGGTCACCAGTGCTAGCTTCCAGGCTGTCAGAAAGGTAGCCAAGGTGAGAGACTTGTTGAATATTTTGGTGACAGGAACAAGGAGCTCTTCAAGTGCAACTGACACAAGCTTCATGTCAACACTATGACTCCCAAACCTAGATTTGCCAAGAACCTTCTTGACATAGGTTATGACCTCCTTGATCGAGACACCCCTAAAGTAGATGTGGGGGGTGACAGTATCCTGATTAGGGGTTGACGATGTTGGACCACAAGGGGTAAGGTAGTCAGGCGGGAGGATCACACTTAGATCTGTAAATGCTGCATTGAAGGTTTCTGTGATTGTGCAAGGATCCATAGTGATGGTGCCGTTGACGTTTAGTAATTTAGGGTGCTTCCTATCCTCTTTGCCAGCAATTCCTTGATGTTTTGACAAAATCTTTTACCATTTCCCCAGCTACTAACTGTTCCTTGTAGTAGTTAGCCTTTGCCAGCCTGGCAAGGTATGTACACTTGTTCCTAGCTGCCCTGTAATTCTGACAGTCCTTTGGGTTTCCAGAGTTCCTGTCCTTACTCCATAGTCTATCCCACTCCCTGAACTGATTCAGGAGGTCACTGGTGATCCACCCACTGGGAGCTCCCCTGATTTTCCTTTTCTCATAGGCATGAAAGCATCACAGATATCGTTGAATTTATCAACAAGATATTTCAGTGCCAGGTCAATTTTCTGGAGTCTGTCCAGAGGGGACAAGTCCACCTGTGCTAATGCGGCTCTAAAGGAATGCAGTTGACCCCTCTTGATTAAGTGGCTACGGATTGTGACTGGGGGGGCTTGCCCTAGATGAGGTCCTACAACCTCTCACCAAACTATTAAACCTGTCCCTTTGCCTTGGACAATTTCCTGCCCACTGAAAACGTGCCATCATCACCCCCATCTTCAAAAGTGGAGACCATCTTTCCCCAAATAACTACCACCCTATCTCCCTTCTACCTTTCCTTTCCAAGGCCCTAGAGAAAATTGTGGTTGATCAACTGCTGGACCAACTATCCAAGCATTAATTATTGTGTCCAGATCAACACCGTTTCTGACCTGGGCACAGCACCACCACTGCCCTCCTAGAATATACCTCCTTCATCCATAGCGTGCTCGAACAGGGACACATAGTGGGGTCGGTGTATAGCGATCTCACGAAGGCATTTGATACTGTTCACCATGCTCTCTTTCTTGCCACACTGCCCTCCCTGGCTGTCTCTCTGACGAAACAATATGCTGGTTCCAGAGCTACATCTTTGATAGAACCCAGCAGGTGAAAATCAATTCCACCTTATCCAGCAACCTCCCTGTCCTCTTTAGTATGCCCCAAGGATCCATTCTGGGACCCCTCATACTCAGCCTTTTCCTTAACTCCTACCCCAGCTCCTGCTCTGGAAAAACTTTGCTCTATGCGGATGATGCAGTAATCTTCAGGAGTCCTCAGAGTCCCAAATCCCTTCAATGCTCCCTCCAAGCCTTTTTCTCCGAGGCTGAGACCTGGTTCAACTCCCACCGCCTAGTCCTAAATTACAAGAAAACAAAGTCCATGATTTTCGCGCACCACCAAAGCCCACATCATGACTTCCCTATATCCATCCTCAACTTACAAGGAGCCCCTCTTGAACAGGTTGAGTCCTTCAAATACTTAGGCATAATCTTCAACACTTCCCTCTCCTTCCAAGACCATGTCCAACAACTGTCCACTGCTATAAACACCAGGATCGGGATACTGTATCGCCACAAACACTGCCTCCCCCTACTGGCCATCCGGATAGCCGTAACCTAGTCTGTCCTATCCCTGATAGACTACGGCATCATCATCATCTATGGCTCTGCTGATCCCCCTACCCTGTGGCAAATCAATGTCACACTAAACAAAGTATGCAGGCTGGTCACAGTCTGCGACAGATGAACACACTTCTGTGACCTGTACAAGTCTGCAGAATGGCTTCCATTTGATGCTCAGCTCAAGTACCACACTTGTCTCCTCGCCAAAAAGATCCACCTTGGTCAAGCCCCACCCTGCCTGCATAGCCTCATCTGGCCCACCCAGAATACCAGAGTATCCCATAGTTCCACAGGGTGCGCTCTCCTAATTCCCCATTGTCACACCACCCTTGCCAAAGAGCCTTTCACTATAGAGCTCCTCTTTGGCTATACAGTCTACCCCCCTCTATTTCCCTGGAGCCTAAAATCAGCCTTTTTAAGGCAAATCGCAAAGCTCTCCAACTAGACTCCTCTGACTGTGACTGTCCCTAGCCATCCCTCCCTCCTGCCCCCACCCCCACCCTATGGGTATGGCCTGCTATCCCCTCCCGGTTTCTATGGTTATGACTATCTGATAATGGTGTACCTGTATATCATGTCCAATGCCACTGGAACTACCATGTAACATTTAATATACTGCAATATATGCATAACGCTGGGTCATCCTTATCCTAAGAAAATGTTGTCTCTACTCTTGTCTGTACTCCCTCATTGTTCCCTAACCTGGTCGCTTTATTGTATTATTGTCTGTAAGTTTCCCTCATTGTATTCTGACATGGAGCCTTTATAAAGGAGCCTTTGACTCAAAGGATTGTAATTCCAAAAGTTCTTACATAAATAAAATAAATAAAAAGTACTGCCATTGTTGCCATCACCAGAGAATGAGTTATTAATGAAATGGCAAGGTCCATTTGTGGTGAATAGGCAAACTGGTAAGGTGAATTATGAAATCGAGATGCTAGGAAGAAGGTCCCAGAAGAACATTTACCATGCCAATTCACTGAGGAAATGGTATGATCGGCAGGACCCAGTACCCAGTTGTTTCATATAACCTGAGCAAGAAAACACAGAGCCTGAGATAACCTATGAGAGATTAGACAAAGGCACAGACGTGGGGGAGGTCCAAATCAATCCAGGGTTGGATGCAGCCCAGAGGTAGGCGATTGACCAGTTACTGGATTATTATGGGGAGACCTTTACCAACACCCCAGAGGGAGTTAAAGGGGTAGTGCACACCATAAAGGTAGACCAAACAAAGCCCATACACCAGAAACCCTGCCGGCTGCCTGAGAGGGTCAGACAGGAAGTCATAGATGAAGTAAGAAAAATGGAACACCTAGGGGTTATAGTATCATCAAGAAGTGCTTGGGTCTCACCGGTGGTAGTAGTACCCAAAAAGGAAGGAGGGATCCGACTTTGCTTGGATTTCTGAAAAATAAATGCTGTTTCCACATTTGATGGCTACTCTATGCCCCATGTAGATGATTTGCTCAATAAGATAGGGACTGCCAAATACATCAGCACCCTGGACCTGACAAAAAGCTACTGGAAAATCCCTCTTTCTTTACGTGGACAGGAAATGACTGCCTTCAGTACCCCAATAGGCCTGTACAAGTTCACAACCATGCCTTTTGGACTGCATGGTGCTCCCGCCATCTTCCAACGCTATATGGATCAAGTGTTGCATAACCATACACAGTACAGTGCAGCCTACTTAGATGATGTTGTCATCTTCAGCCTTGACTGGCAGATGCACCTAATACATCTCAGTGCAGTCATATAGTCCATCCAAAACTCAGGACTTACAATAAACCCATCAAAATGTGCTATTGCCAGGACTGAGACCAAGTACATAGGGTTCATTATTGGGGAAAGTATAGTCAAACCAGATGTTAGTAAGATCGACGCAGTAGCTCACAGTCCCATCCCCTTGACTAAGAAACATGTACGTGGTCACGTGATGGCATACAACTAGGCAGCAGCTGAGGCCTAGAGCTCTCCCCTCCTGTCACCCAAATCGCTGGTTTTTAAAAACTTCCCGGCGCATCAATCGACGGAGATTCTTACTAAAGGAGAGAACATACCTCCGACATCAAGTGGGACCGATTTTTGTTCAATATAAGCTGTATATTTCAACAGGATGGAGGTGGATGGGAAACAGGCCTCCGTTAGACACACACCACCCACATCTCCTGAAAAGGCTGCCAAGAAGCAACGCAATCAAGGTAGTCTAAAGCCTGAACGAAGTGGGGACAAGCTGCAGCTATCTAACCCTCTCACGGAGGACAGATTTTTGCAAGAATTATCTCCGGTGAAAGAAATTCTGCAGGATTTAGCTGGTGAGTCAATCCTTCGAGCGACCTGTCCTCGGTCTCTACCCGTGTGTCTGATGCGGAGGCCAGAGTTTTTCCATAGAGCAATGGAGATCCAAGTCAGAAAAGGAGGTGTCTGAGCTTAAACAACAGATTAAAAAACTTCAAGCTAAAAGCGGAGGACTTAGAGGCGCAATCGTCGGAATAACCTCCTCATCTTGGGCCTGCCTGAAATGGAAGAAGGCCCAAATCTCTTAGCCTTTCTTCAGAGGTTTCTGTCTAAAGTGGTAGGCCGTCACCAATCAGCCCCTCTGTGCCATGAGGCGGGCCCACCGTTCGCTGAGGCCGACCCCGTCTGGATCCCTCCGTCCTATTATTATGAAGTTTTGAGTTATAGATAGACAGCATGTCTACAGCAAGTCTCAGATTTAAAGGAGATACTGTGGGGATCGATCAATAATGGATTACCCAGGACCTGCAGAAGGAAACCAGAGAAGAGGGCAGCCTTCCACCCTGCAGTCCAAAACTGATTGCTGCCTCCATTCCCTTTAGAATGATTTACCTCATGACACTCAAAGTTACAATTGAGGCTCTACTCACAGCTACATTTCCCTGAACTGGCTATGAAGGACCTGGCTGTTAAGCTCCGGACTTATTTAAGAACTCTGGCTGAGATTCATTGCACTCTCCTTCCTAATATTGCATTGCCGATGTTCTCCTGGGGGTTATTTCAACTGAGCGGTGTAATTTTTCCCTGTTTCTTGTTATGTTTTAGGGAGTGCTTTCTGGTTTTATTTTTAATTTATGTAGGACCCTAGCACTAAATATTCTTTTTATCCTCGTTGGTGGTTCGGGGTCTGTCATTCCTTTTAGTAAGTTGGCTTGGTCCTTACCTTAGGATTTCTTGTTGGCTGGTAGGGATGGCTGGGCATTTTTCATGGGCTGGAGGGGTGTCTTCCACGGAGCCTCGAACATGGTACTTTTCCGAACCTAGTTGCTGAGTGGAGTTTCTCGGGAGACTTCCTGATGGTGGGACCGGTTTGGTCCTGCATTAATACTGTTCCCCCAGAAACATTGGGCCTAAGCGAGGTTTCTCCTGGCTCCCTGCTCGCTACTGGATCCGTCACCTTTATGGTGGACTCAGTCCCTTGTGGGTGAGTAAGATTTGCTGTCTCGACCTTGTGGACTGTCGAGAATGGGGTGGTATGATTACAGGCAGTTGGGAGGAGAGATAGTTTGGGTGGGGAGGGATTCTCTTTCCCTAAACCCTTGTTGTTCCTTTCGACTGCTGGTGTTTGGGGGTGGGGGGTTGCTTGGGCCTGGCATCTCAGCGGCTTGCTGGATGTGGAATCATGAGCGAAAGCAGGTGACTGGCTGACCTCTCCTGGTGGTGGGATCATTACTGGCTATTTTTGTGGAGTTGATTCCTTGACTATGGAGTCAATTTTTTGGGTGGTATCTCCTTTCTTTGGTTTGGCCAGTCACTGCTGGGGTTTCAGAGGTTCGCAAAGGGGATTGGGAGGTCAGGGCCACTGGTCTTCTATCTGATTCCTTTTTGGTCCTTGCCCTGGCCCCCAGGTGTAAATAGTTATGTTTCGGGGTTTATGGTTTATGGCAGGGGAGGGGGTGGGTGGTTTGTCTGCCTTGTCTATTTTTTCTGCTTAAGTCATCGATGGGGTAGTTTGGGGGAGTTTTGGGGGAGTGGGAGGGGCGCTATTGCTGGTTTTGTCAAATATTGCCGTATCATTATAGGTTGATTCACTTAGTTTGCTGCTGTTGTATGAGGTATTCGGGATGGGAAGGGCTTTTTAGGTATAGTAGTGTGGGTTGGGGGGCTTTTTGGTGTTGGGACTACAGTACGTGGCTGGGAATTTATAGACGGGTCAGTTTAGTCCACCAATATAGTTCCTGGTACAGGTTTGGTGGGGATGGACTGGTGGGATCTTCTCTGTTGGGTTTTAAATTGGGTCTGCCTGAGCAAAATACTATCTTTCCAGCCCTTTCAATTTGGGTGCGCCTTTTTCTTTACTATATTGTTAACTTTGTCTGGATACTTGGTTTTTTCATACTGTATTTAAAATGGTCATGAATACATTTAAAATAGCTTCTTGGAATGTACGCGGACTTAGGGATCGGGTCAAACGGCTGCAGATTTTTAATCACTGTTCACTTTTGCAAATTGATATCCTTTTTTTGCAAGAGACACATTTAAGCCATGATGAAACCAAGCTGCTATCTCGCTCTGCCTTTTCTCAACACTACCTTGAGGGAAATTCCTGTTTTAGTAGAGGGGTGGCCTCGTAAAAAGCATGTCTTATTCACGAAAGAGACGGTTGTATCTGATTCAGAGGGGAGGTTTATTTTGGTCAAAGGTATTCTCAATGGTGGCAATGTGGTTCTGGGCTCTATATATGGTCCGGTGGGGGGGAATTCGGAATTTTTCATGTCCCTTGCTGACAAATTGTCTAACTTTCTTCCTGCCCAGTTTATATTGGGAGGGGACTGGAATATTCCCTGTTCACCTATCTTGGATAGAGACCCTCAAGATGGGCGTCCCCCTTCTCCGGCTCACAGAGCTTTTCAGGATCTAAGGACGTTGTTGGGTTTATGTGATCCCTGGCGGCTTACTAATCCCTCTCTTCTGGCTTTTTCCTTTCATTCTCAATCACATGGTACCAAATCGAGGCTAGATATGGTTCTAGTTAGTATTTCCTTTCTCCCGAGTCTTTTGCTATCTGGCATTGAGCCAATTATCCTATCGGACCATGCCATAGTTTGGATCAGACTTTCCATAGACCCAGACTTTTCCCGGGACTCGGTTTGGCGGTTGAATACTCAACTGCTGAAGGATCCTCAAAATGTCTCAGATATCAGCTCTCTGATTTCCCTCTTCTTAGCGGAAAATCTGAATTCTACTCCAAGACTGGATATGGTTTGGTCTGCCTTGAAGTGCTTTCTCAGGGGTGAGCTTATTAAAATGGCTTCCTTAGGAAGAAAAGCGTGCTTGCAAATTCCTTATCTCTGATGAGTAAAATCAGGGAGTCAGAAGGTAGGTACTCTTCAACCTCTTCTTTAACAGATCTTAAGGAGCTACTATCAGTTAAAACGAATATATGGATCTCTTGAAGGAGAAAACGGAATATTGTTTGATAAGAACCCAAGCCAAATATCTTGATCATGGGGAGAAATCCAGTAAGCTTTTGGCCTTGCGCTTATGGGTGTTGGAGAGCTCCAGGATTATTCCTCTGCTTTCTTCATCTGGTGCTGTGGTCTCCTCACCCAGAGGTATTGCTCATATTTTAAAAGTACTATCTAAACCTTTATAGTAGACCTCCTGTATCTTATTCCGTCTCGGATTTAAATACATATTTGAGGGAGATTGACATCCCCTGTTTATCAGAGCCCCAGCAAAATATCTTGTTGGCCCCTATCTCATCAAAGGAGATTGAGAGAACTATTGCCTCTATGGCTCCTGACAAAACACCGGGCCCCGATGGTCTCCCTGCAAACTTTTACAAGGTCTTTGTCAAGGACTTGACACCCATTCTCCTCAAGCTATATGAATACCTGTCGGTATCTCCTGATGTTGATCCTACATTGTTCGAAGCTATTATTGTTTTAATTCCTAAGCCTGATAAGGCTCTCACGGACCCAGCTAATTACAGACCTATTTCTCTCCAAAATTATGACATGAAAATCCTCGCTAAAATATTAGCTGAAAGAATTAAGAAGGTCTGGTCTGGTCTGTTGAGCCCCGAGCAGGTTGGATTTGTCCCTGGTAGATCTGCGGCCGATCATTTGAGGACCCTGTCACACATCTCCCATCATGCCCAGTCTGTTTCATACTCGGCGGCTTTGGTCTCTCTCGATGCTGAAAAGGCCTTTGACCATGTTGATTGGTCCTTTCTCTGGTCAGTTATGGAGAGAATGGGTTTCCCGCCTGATTTTCTGAATAAAATTCGGATGTTCTATAATTGTCCTTCTGCTAAAATCTATTGTAATGGCGTTTTCCCCTTTTCGTTTATATACTGGTACCAGACAAGGATGCCCTCTTTCCCCTCTGTTATTTAATTTGTATCTGGAACCTTTGCTTATTCGGCTCAAAACATCACCCAGGTTAGAGGTATCAGATTACAACAGTGAGAACTTGTTCTCTCTGCTTATGCAGACGACATTCTTTTACATTTAATAGATCCTGCTGTTTCTCTGAAGGCCGTGATGAAAATTATTGAACGGTTCGGTACCTTTTCGCGTTATAAACTGAATATCTCCAAATCTGAAATTTACCCACTAAATGTGCATACTAATAAGCAGGAACTTTCTTCCTTCGGGATGAGATGGACCCCTAGATCCATTAAATATTTAGGGATTTATTTTTCAACTAATCCTTCTCTCCTGAAAAAGTTAAACTTGGATAAAGTCAAGGACTCGGTCTGTCAAGATTTACAGCGATGGTCAGCCCTTCCTATCTCACTTTGGGGTTGAATAAATATTATTAAAATGAACATCCTCCCCCGGATTTTTTACCCGTTGAATCTGATTAACCTCTGGCTTCCCATCTCCTATTTTCAGCAGCTTCCTTGCTCTTGCTAATTTTATTTGGCAAGGGAAGGGGGTTAGGCGTTCTTATGCCAAATTGTCGCTTCCTAGGGAGAAAGGTGGCCTTAGATTACCTAATCTTTTGTTGTATTACTGGGAGGCTCACCTCTCCAAGTTGGGAAGATGGTTTTCTACGGATCCAGACTCAGCCTGTCCAATCTGGCTCCAACTTGAACGCGCCCTTCTCTCTGAGATCAAAATAGATAGGTATGCTCTACCTTATGTACCCCTTACGGTACTCTCACAGTGGGTATCTGATAGTGTGGTGAGGGTTGCTCTCAGGTCACTTGCGCAGTGTCTTAAGTCCTTCCACATTTCTGACACTTTAGATCTTGGACAACCGGTGATTCGTAATCCCAATATTAGGCTGGATAGTTCTTGGATTATGCCAGAATGGCTCCCACAAATTAGGGAGGCCAGACTTGAGCAATTTTTCAGCCGGGAGTCACTTCTTTCTTCCGTGACATTTTGGAGAAATTTGACATACCTAGAAGAGATGTCTTCAAAGTCTATCAACTGAGGCATCTGATTAGCGGAAATTTGGTACCATTTTAGGATTCGGTTGTTTATCCTTTCCTTTCTGGTTTTATTAATCTCGCCTCTCAATCCCACTCTATCTCTTTGATCTTTTCTTTTCTTCTGAACTATAAATCCCAGGAGACGGTTGAAGGCTCTGGTGCATGGGCACGTCTCTTACCTGACATTTCCCCGGACTGGTCTGGTGTATGGAAGGATCTGCATAGATACCATACCCAGGATAGGTTGCGGTTAACTCAATATTATATTGTCAATAACCTTTACTATACTCCTACTAAACTCTTTCAGCTTAAGAAGGTCTCTCATTCAATGTGTTCTAGGTGTTTGCAAGGAGAAGGTAATTTACTCCATGTTTTTTGGGACTGTCCTAAAGTTGCCCCCTTGTGGTCTTTGGTCCGGGATTACCTTGATCCTCTTCTGGGTCTGTCCGGCTTTTTCTGTCCTGAGATATGTATTTTGGGTGAATATTCCCGCATAGACAGTGTTGAGCGTCGATACCATATGGCTTTGGTGTCTATGGCTGTTAAAAAATTGGTTTTAAGACATTGGACTGACCAATTGGCCTGTCATTTGCCGATTGGTTGACTGAATTAGTTTCATACCTTCAATCAGAGAGCTTGATTGTTAGTTTTAAAGGTCATGGACCTGTTTCAGAGGAGGTGGGTAACCCAGGCCTTGTGCCTGCTTTAAGTTATATAATTTTGGGACCCGATCCCTAAGTCTGCTCTTGTACTTCAACTTTATGTTAATTTCGTTTTCTGTGTTGTCTTGCTCTTTTATAGACACCATGTTCTGAAGTTTTATGCTATGTGGTTTTGTCCAGACTGAGTTTTGTTTTGAGGGCACCTTAGAGGGACAAGGGGTGGGGGTGGTTGAGGGAGGTAGGATGTTAAAGGTTGGACAATATCTTGTATATGTGTTGCTGGGTGGTTGGTTGGGATTGTGGGTGGGTGGGTTTGTGAGGGGTTTGGTTTGTGGGCCCTTTTTTTGTGGGGGAGTTGGTCGAGGAGTGTGGGGGGTTGGTGATACCGTTTACCTTACTGCTTTTTGTCCTGTCTTGTTGTGTTTTATTTTGTTGTTCAAACTAAATAAACTTAAATTTCAAAAAAAAAAAAGAAACATGTACGTTCCTTTTTGGGACTGGCTAGTTATTCCCGCCATTTTATACCTGCTTTAGCTGCCATCGCCACCCCACTGACAGATCTCACCAAAACCAAATGTCCCAATAAGGTACTGTGAACCAAAAACTGTGATGAGGCCTTCCAGAACATTAAGGTGATTGTGTGTTCCTCCTCTGTCATAAGCAGCCCTGATTCTTCCATCACATTTGAAGTGCACACTGATGCCTCTGATACCGGCATTGTGCAGTCCTTTCACAGACAAAGAAAGATGAGGAGCACCCAGTAATACACATAAGCCATAAACTTCATGAGAGGGAGAGAAAGTATTCCACAGTGGAGAAGGAATGCTTAACATTGAAATGGGCTATTGAGGATTTGAAATATTATTTATGGGGCACAGAGTTCAAAGTTCTTACAAATCAAAACCCACTGTGCTGGCTCCAGCAGATGAAGGACAAGAATGGCCATATAATGCAGTGGTATTTGTCTTTACAGCCTTACCGCTTTATCATTCAGCATACAGCAGCTACAAAACACCAGAATGCTGATTTCTTGTCTCGATATGGGGCCCATACTGATGAGACTTGATGAAATATGTTGTGCTAATGTGTTTTTGGTTTCTGTACAAAATGTTACTTGAGATGAGTGATATGATATGAAATGAGTTAAGAGTTAGTATTCAACCCATGATTATAAGCCTCAGGAAATAGTGTAGTATTGTAGATATTGTTGTGTCTGGATAAAGACATAACTCTGTTTTTAGTGGATGTTTTAGTGAATTTAGCCATTTTCTGTGTACTACCTTAAGTTACTTTAATTTATATTTCTCTACAGCTCTGTACTGGCGACTGAAAGGGATAAGGGAAACAGCTTGGCTAGTGTACTCAAATTTATTACATCCATCGCTGGGCTGCCCTGATTTTGTTTTGTTTTTTTGTCTAGCTTCTATACTAGCCCTTCTTTGTTTAAATATTAATTGCTGTTGGTAATAGTAAACGGAGTCCACTCCAAAGAAAAAAGGGTTACTAGCGGGGTACTGCAGGGTTCAGTACTGGGTCCGGTCTTTTTTAATGTCTTTATAAGTGACACTGCAGAGGGACAGGAGGGAAAAGTATGTCTCTTTGCAGATGCTACCGGGTCAATATGTCATACACTTAATAGCCCAGAAAAGAAACAGCGCAGAATACTACAGCAAGAGAGTGCAATACCGTGAATGGTTCTGTGCGTGGTATTGCACCCTCTCACTGTCCCAGACAGAGGATAAGGCCTCTGTTGGGACAGACTCCTGCCAAGCAGCTGCTGTGGTTCTACAAGATGAGCCATTGGCAGCAAGGGACGCAGGCAGAGTGTGTGTGATTGGGTTTGATTCACAGTCCCAGATGCATTGAAATTGTATTTTTTCACACATTATCCCCCCCCCCGGAGTTAGTTAGTTTAGTTGGGGGGGGTTCAGGAGGCACAGCCACCCTGTAATGGGATGTGCAGGGGTGGAGCCCTCGCTAAAAAGACTCATGCCTCATGCAATATATTATGCCGTATTGGCAGCATGGTATATGCATGCGGCATAATGTCTTGCGACATTATGACCCCGTGCCTTTGCAGATGACTCAAAGATCTGCAACAGAGTTGATACACAAGGGAGAGTGGAAAGGATGAGAAGGGACTTGTCAAGGTTAGAGGAATGGCCAAATGTATGGCAGCTCAGATTCAATTCAAAGAAATGCAAAGTAATGCACCTGGGAAACAAAAAGCCAGAAGTAGAGTACACATTGGGGGGGGTTATTAACAACAACACAAATGGAAAGGGACCTGGAAGCAGTCATATCAGATTACCTAAATGTAAGCAAGCAATGTGAGAAGGCAGTAAGAATGGCTGGGGGGGGGATACTGGGATGTATAGGGAGAGGCATCACCAGTACAAAACAAGAAGTTGTTATCCCTCTGTACAGACAGTTGGTGAGATCCCTTCTGGAGTGCTGTGTGCAGTTCTGGAAACCCCATCTCCGCAAGAGACATAGACAGGATGGAGGCAGTCCAGAGGAAGGCAACTAAAATGGCGCAGGGTCTGCAACAGAAGCCATATGAAGAGAGACTAAAGGAGCTTAATATCTATACCCTCGAGGAAAGGAGGGAGGGGGGCCATGATAGAAACTTTCAAGTACCTCAAGGGAGTCAACAAAGTCCAAGAGGGTAGCATCTTTCAGAAAAAGAGATGTGCAAGACCAAGGGGACACAATTTGAAGATAGAGGGGGGAGGGCTAAGGGGCAATGTGAGGAAGTATTTTTTTTACTGAGAGGGTGGTGGATGCATGGAATGGCCTTCCTGAGGAGGTCGTGGGGTCAAAAGAATGCATGGGACAGACATAAGGCAATTCTAGTGGGGAGTAGGAGGAAGTAGGCTGTTGGTTAACTAGAATCTGCAGCTTATCCAATAGGTAGGGAAATGGGAAGATCAGGTGGGCCAAGCAGTCCTTATCTGCCATCAAAGTCTATGTTTCTATGTTTCCTTTAATTTAAATCCTTGTGGAATCAGCTTGGCTAGTGCACCTCAATTTTCCTAAATGCATCACTGGGCTACCCCGATTCTGATTGTTAGCTTTAGATGCTATTTTAGCCCCTGTTAATGTGAAATTCATTGCTGTTCTGTTAATTTAAATACTGTGCAACCCAGTACAGGAAACTGCTCACCTAAGGGAGTAGCCAATCTGATTTGAACTGAGCTCAGGCTGCTTAAGGTACTCCCCCTCCCACTGCCTGTACCTCCTCCAGTCGTACCTGTTAAATCCTGGCTGTCTCCCATTTCTCTCCACAGCGGTCGGTGCGGTCATGAGGGCCCTAAACTTCTGCTCTGCCTGCCCTCCTTTGAGCTGCTGGACCTCTGCCAGGCATGATTCTTGGAACCTGCTCCTCAGTGCCCTCAGCATCAGCTCAAACTGCTGCTGAGGACCTGAATTTGCTGCCCTGCCGCCCCCACCACCCCCCTTGGTGAACAACTCTTTATATAGTGTGGCTCACGTGACTGAGAAAAATAAAACAATGAGCCAAAACTCCCATTTGCAAATTATAATTGCTCTCCATTAGATGTCGCGCACACATATCCTCACCTAACTTGCAGCACCAATTCTTCGGCAGTACAAACTAGAGCCCACTCTACTCTACTCACTACCTTCTGTCATGCTTCCCACAGCAGCCCTTCCATCATGACGCTCTTCCCCATCACCATCCTTGTCCTCTATTTTACCTTCGGTGGCCCTACCCCCCTCCATTTACCCAGCGGCCCCGGACTATCAACAACTAGTCCACCCCATGCCTCCGCCCAGACACAACTCTGTCACCACCACCCACCTCCTGCCACCCATCATACACCACCACTCCTGTACACGTGGCCCCTCATACTGCCCTCCAGTTTTAATGCTGGTCTGATCATGCTGACATTCCCCCCCTCAGACTACCTCAGCTCCTCCTAATCTATCTCCTTCCCCTGACAGTACGTCCAAGCTAGCCCTAACCAGGTTCCTGGTTACTATGTTGCTACTGATGGCAGGGGATATCGAACCGAATCCAGGCCCAGTCCCCCCCCAACTCCCCTGTGGTCTAAGGTTGGCTCATTTGAACATCTGCAACCTCCTCCCAAAAATCACGTTGCTCCAACCTATTGTCTTATCCCTAAAACCGGACGTTCTTATAATAACAGAGACGTGGCTAAAACCTCACACCAAGGATGTGTGCATCTCAATACCTGGTTACATTGTAATCCAACATAACCAGCTTAGTGGCAAAAGGGGAGGTGGCATAGCCATGTACATCAATTCCACCCTTAAATCAACCCCCATGTCGCTCCCTCTCCCATCTTCACAAACTATAGAGTCCTTGATGGTGAAAATCTCCCTACCTCACACTATCCTTATCTACACAGCAGGCTCCTTCCGCCCCCCAGATTCCCCCGTATCCTCTATCAAGGACCATCAAACAGCCCTCAAATCCTATGCATCAGGCAGTGAGCTACACATCTTGGGTGACTTTACTGTGAATTGACTCGCCCCCTTCCTGCTCTAAAGCATGCAATGACATGGCAGCACTGAACCTGGCACAGCTGATTGTGGATCCCTCTCTCTGCTAAACCCCAAAACACAGAACCATTTCTGTTAGATTTGTCCCTCACCTCCCACCCTCATTGGATTACCTCAGCTAGTCTCCTACCTGACTCCCTAAGCAACCACCATCTAATCTACTCAATAAGAAAAGTCTTCAGGCCAAAAGCTCCCCCCCCCCTCCAGAATCCTGCTGACTAGGTCATACAAATCTCTGGACCTTGAATCCCTCATAAATGACCTGGCAAACATAGACTGGTCTGCCGTCTCGCATGCCTCCTCCATAGACTCTGCACTGGCTTTCTTCAAGATCAAGTTCCTCTCGGTCTGGGACACCTATGCCCCTCTCAGACATACCTGAGTATGGAGGGCCCACCTGCCCTGGATATTCGCTGATGTCATGGCCAGCCTCTGAGCTAGGTACAAAGCCTGGAGGGACCATAAAGCTACCAGCTCTCAATCAACCTATCAGAATTACTGTGCCCTTCAAAATGCATGCACTAGGCAAATCCGCCAGGCAAAAGCAAATTATTTCTGATCCACTTTCCTCTCATATATAAATCACCCCACTAAATTTTGGACAGTGGTTCAATCCCTCTTCTCCCCATCATTCTAACCCCCCACCCCTGTCATTAACACAGGAGACACCACTGTC
The DNA here is from genome assembly GCA_016271365.2 of Neoceratodus forsteri. Classification (NCBI taxonomy): domain Eukaryota; kingdom Metazoa; phylum Chordata; order Ceratodontiformes; family Ceratodontidae; genus Neoceratodus; species Neoceratodus forsteri. The sequence goes on along the minus strand of CM057455.1, from coordinate 284,200,421 downwards.
GAGGATCCACTAGCAGTGGCCACAGAGTTCAACTCCTTTTTCACAAACTGTACTGCATCCCTGCTGTCCTCCCTGAGTGTCCTATTTATGGCCACCACTGCAGGACAGGCAGCTTTCTCATATCGCATGCCTAAACTGTGGAATTCCCTCCCACTGACCATTTGGCAAACCAACTCTGCCCTCCAACTCAACTTCCTCCTCAAAGCCCTCTTCTTCACTTCATGAGCATGCACCTAGATGGCTGGTAACTCTAAAACGTGACTAGTCAAGGACGGCAGACCCCGCTGTCAACATGTAGCTATGGTCCAGCAGTTAAACTGGCCATCTCACTCCACTTGGCTATATCCCAAATATCCATGTTGTAGGCTATTTTTGTAATTATATTCCTGATGTAGAAGTGCAGTACCTAGTCATTTTAGCGGCTATGTTACATGCTGTTGTGTTATATTCTGTGTTGTCCTCCCCTGCTCTCATACCTGTCAGTATCTACCAGAATTTCTTTCCACAATCTAATAGACTGTCTGTATCTAATTCTCTGGCTGCATTTCTGTACATAATATGTTTTGTACTCATGCATTACTGATGTAGTTATACTCTGTGTTGACACCCTTGCTCCCCACCCCCCAGGTCGCATCTGGAATCAAGCAGTAGTCTGCTCAGCACGTCTTCCTGGTAAAACCTTTAAATAAATAAATAAGATACTGTATATATTAATTAGGGTCCCTGAGGCAGAGCGTCTGAGAGTGGGTGGGTGGAAGCTCCAACCCTCCTAGGATTCAGGGAGGGTATCTGACAACAGTATTACTGTTGCCTTTTGGTAAGGGGGGGGTATAACACGGAGGCCCTGTTATAAGTACACAAAGAGTTATGTGAAGGATACTGTTATAAGACCCCCGCCCTCCATTTCTTTTCACTCTTTTCTTGGACTTTAAATCTTTTTCTCCTGTCCTTTTTCTTTTTGTCAGGGTGACCAACCTGACAAGCTTTTACTTTTCTTTGCTATCCCTTATTTTGTTAATATTATTATAGAGTAAATCCTAGGAAGCACAAGCAAATAGTGTTTTCTTTGATTTCCAGAACTAGGAGATGGTTATTAGCGCAATGTCCTGAAAGGGGAGCATAGGGTGCTCACCCCCCTAGTTAGAGGTGAAGGTAGTGAGGAGGGGGCACAAAGAGGACCAAAGGGGGGAAGAGAAATGGTAAGGTTGGGGAGGCAGTAGGCTGGAAGGTGGTCTCACTGAATGCAAGCAGCCTAAGGTACAGAACTGCAGAGTTACAGGCTCGTTTGCCAGTGGAATTGGTGTACATAGCAGCCATCACGAAAACATGAGTCATCCAGTACCAGGACTGGGATATGATGATCCCAGGGTACAGGCTATTCAGAAAGGATAGGGCCAAGGGGAATGGGGGTGGTGGTGATCTATGTGAGGGAAGGGATTAAGTGTGTAAGGGAGGAAGGGAAGGGGAGGAGGGGAAGGGAGGGCAGAAGCTCTGTGAATGCAGTTCCAGGATGTGAGGAATAGGACATTGAGGATGGGGGTAGTGTACAGGCCACCATCACAGGGTAGTGACCTGGACCGTGAACTGGCAGATCAAATTTGAAGGGTAAGCAGGAAAAGAAGCATGGTGGTGGTGGATTTCAACCTACCAGGGGTGGATTGGTGCACACCTGCCACCATGAGTGCAAGAGAGGGGGCCCTGTTGGAAGCTTTTCAGGACAGCTTCTTGACACAGCTAGTACAGGGGCTGATATGACTGGAAAGGACTTTGGACTTGTACTGGATCATGGGGAAGCTGTAAAGAACCTAGAAGTGGGGGAACAGCTTGCTGGGCGTGACCACTACTCTGTGTGGCTCACGCTAAACATGGGGAGGGACACAGGGCACGGGTACAAGGGTGGTTGAGTTTAAGGGGGCAGACTTTAAGATGATGGGGGAAATTCTGAGCAAGCACCTGGCAGACATCCAACAATACATGGATGCAGATCAGAAATGGAATATAGTAAGGGGAGGGCTGGCAGGGGCAACAGAGAGCTGTACTAGGAAAAAAACAAGAATGGCAGGGCAAAGAAACCCAGTTGACTGTCACCGGAGGTCAGAGAAGGGGTGAGAGCCAAGAGGGTGACATTTCAGAAGTACAGGAAAATGAGGAGGGGAGAAGATAAAGATGTATACAGAGAAAAGTCTAGGAAAGTGACCAGACTGGTCAGGGGAGCCAAAGCATCTAGAGAGCTGAGACTGGTGCAGAGGATCAAAAGAGGAGAAAAAGACTTCTTCCATTACATAGATGAGAAAAGGAGAAGCAAAGACCAGCTTGTGAGGATCAAGAAAGATGGGGGGTGGATAGAGAAGGGGGTGGAGCAGGCGGAGGCACTGAACAAGTACTTCTGCTCTGTGTTCACACAGGAGAAGGGGGAACAAATACCTCAGGCAAGTGGGGGGGTAAGGAGGAGGACAACAGATGTAGAGATTACAGAGGGCAGGGTGATGGAGGAGTTGAGTTCATTAAGAGTGGACAAAGCATCTGGGCCAGATGGCATTCACCTTAGAGTACTGAGGGAGCTGGCAGAGGTCCTTGCAGGGCCGCTGGCAGACCTGTTCAATACCTCCCTGGACACAGAATGTGTACCACAGGACTGGCGGATGGCCCACATGGTGCCCATCCATAAAGGTGGGTCAAAGGATAAACCAGGGAACTACAGGCCAGTGAGTCTCACCTCAATCGTGGACAAACTCATGGAGACCATCCTAAAGGAGAGGCTTGTGAGCTTCTTGAAGGCAAACTGTATCCATGGTGACCAGCAACACGGGTTTGTCATGGGCAGATCATACCAGACAAACCTGGCAGAGTTCTATGACTGGGTGACATGGGAACTGGACAAGGGCCATGCTGTGGATGTCCTCTACTTGGACTTCAGTAAGGCCTTTAATTCAGTGCTGCATGGGAGACTGGGGGAAGCTGGAGTATGTGGGGGCAGGACCAAAAATGGTGACCTGGATCAGAAACTGGCTGAGGGGGAGACAGCAAAGGATGGTGGTAGGGGGGAACACTCATCACTGAGAGAAGTGATGAGCAGGGTACCACAGAGATCTGTGCTTGGACCAGTACTGTTCAGGATTTTCTTTGCAGATATCTTGAATGGGATCCAGAGCAAAATTAGTCTGTTCACAGATGGTACCTAGCTGGGAGCTGTGGTAGATGATACAGAGTTGGGGGGAAGGGGTTATAGGAGGATCTGCATAAGCTGCAGGAGTGGGCAGATGAATGGCAGCTGGGGTTCAATGCCAAGAAATGCAAGGTTCTGCACTTCGGAGCATGGAATCAAAGGAGGAATTATCACTTAAATGGGGTTCAGTTGGGTTGCTCCACTGAAGAGAAGGGCCTAGGGTGATCATAACAGGGAGCATGAACAACTCTGTTCAGTGCAGAAGGGTGGTGGCAAAAGTCAGCAAAATGCTGGGGTGTATAGCTAGAGGGATCTCCTCCAGAAGAAGGGAGGTTATCCTGCCCCTGTATAGGTCACTGGTCAGGCCCCACATGGAGTACTGTGTGCAATACTGGCACCAACTCCTGAAGAAGGGGAAGCAGTATAGTGCAGTGGTTTAAGGCTCTGAGCTGCAAATCTGGAGACCTGGGTTTGAATCCCACAGCCCCCACTTGCATACTGTGTGACCCTGAGCAAGTCACTTAACTTCCCTGTGCTCCCAGGTTGCACCTGTAAACAAGCTTTCAGCTTAGTGTGTCTCACATGGTTAAACAATTGGGAAAAAAAAAGGACATTAGATTGTTGGAGGAGGTGCAGCATAGAGCTACAAAGATGATCCAGGGATTGGAGGGCAAAACATATGAGGAAAGGCTGGGGGAGTTGAATATGTACTCTCTGGAAGAGAGAAGGGACAGGGGAGATATGACTGAGACTTCTAAGTTCCTGAAGGGAATAAACAAGACTAATACAGAAAGGATTTTCCAGAGGAGAATGGGGAGGGACATGAGAGGACACCAACTGACACTGGAGGGGAGTAGATTCAGGAGAGGGATGAGGAAACATTTTTTTCATGGAAAGAGTGGTGGACAAGTGGAACTCCTTGCCGGGTGAGGTAGTGGCCTGCAAGATGGTAGACAGCTTCAAGAGGGATTGGAATTGAATAAGGGGAAGAGAGAGAGGCAGCAGCATTATAAGGTGATAGCTGCACACTTGAGCAGACTCAATAGACCATGAGGCTTGTTTCTGCTGGCATTTTCGTATGTTCGTATGTAAGAAGTACTGCATTAATTAGTGCACTAGTGCCCCATTTCCCTTTAAAGGTGCCTCTGATAGCAGAAGCTGGTGCCCTTGTTATTAGAAAGAATCGGGTGCCCCAGAGAGAATACTAAGTGCTCATTTTCAGAGCACCAAAGCGCCAGAGCTGTTAATGCAGCTCACATGATGCGGCTCTGGTACCATATGTGGCAGCCAGTCACAAAGTGCAACCCTGGAGCAGCCCTTGCTGTGGAGCAGATTGTTCCATGTAGGTTTTGCAGCATGGATAACTGAATGTGCACTCTGTTCAGAGCTGGTCTGGGAAAGATTTTTTGAAGCAAAGGTATGCTTCGAAGCATAGCGGACAGCTGAGCAAGGTGGCAAGATAAAAAGAAATTGCTGACTGATGAGACACTATGGGCATGGGTGTAAATAAGTCCTGTAGTGTCCCAAACTATAATTAAAGTGTGCCCTGGAAGGAAACAGCCACCCCAGAGATGTTGTAACTGGGGCTGCATAAGTTTAAAACTTAAAATAAATGTGGGCCAAGCCTGAAGAAGAGGTCCAAATGTAATCTAGAGCCGGCAGAATGACATTTCAGCTGTCGCTGGGACAAATAATTAGCTGGTGCTTGTGGCAGGGGTTCATAAGGAAACTTAGTGCAGAGCCGCTGCATGATAAACAAAAGGTGCAGCTATGAAAAGTTGCAGAATAAAGAGTTCAAATGATAAAAATAAAGTTTATTTTTTTCTGAGAACCTTACACATTGCAGGTCTCATGAGTTGACAGGAGAAGGGAGATTAGGAGCACACCCTAAATCTCCCCTTCCCTTGCCAAATCAGGGATGCCTGCACACTAGTAATAATATGGTAATAGGGCTTGTAATAAAAATATAATTACCTGTGGTCCCTGCTATAATTAGGCTCTAGCGATAGGGCTGGCTGGCCTGAAACTGGTCCTACTTATAAGTTTCAGACAGTGGTGTCACAACCAATGGTAAACCCCCAAATCTGTGATATCAGCACAGGGAGCTATAAAAAGGGCTCACCACTAGGGGACCTCAGATAGTCAGGTCAGTCTGGTGCTGACAGTGAAAGAAGAAGGATCTTCATTGGAGTGTGCTGATTTTCACACAGATAATTGGAGTGTAAGAGTTATTACACTAGGCTATCTTGGCTGAAATGAAGCCATGGGCTCTGCTGGGGAAAGCAGAGTCCTGAAATTATTTTTGTTGTGCAGGACTAACATTTTTTTCTTCTATGATTTCTGTATATATTTATTGATTTTCTACAAAATAAATTGAAGAACGCATTTGTGCATTTTTTCATGCACTTGATCCCTGTTTGGTAAGTGTCAGTTATTATCCTACACGTTCACAAGGAGCTTATACAGAGGGGTGGCCTTTTGTGCAAAATCGCAGATGAAGTCTCTGGAGTAGTTCACCATTCCCAGAAAACATCTGAGTGTTGCCACACTTGTTGGTAGTAGCAGATCTTGTAGGGCCTGAATCTTGTTCAGTGCTGGGTGCCTCCCTTGGGAGTTGATACGGAAGCCAAGGAAAGTAACTTCCTTCTGGCAAAGTTGTATCTCTGATGGATTGCACTTGAGGCCTGCTCTCTGCAAGAGGGTCAGTAATTCGTTTAGGAGCTCCAGGTGCTCCTCTAAGTCTACAGTGGCTAGCAGTAGGTCATCCGCATACTGCAAGAGGCATTATGGGACTCTGAAGCTTTTGATGGCTTCATGCATGTGAATATGGAAGAGTAATGGGCTGTTATGGAATCCTTGAAGGGGGGGTATACCCAGGTGTACTGGCGTCCTTCAAATGTGAATGCAAATTTGTGCTGGCAATCATGGTCCAAGGGTAATGACCATAAATCGTTGGAGATATCCAAAGCACTGAATCAATTGTGCTCTGGTTTCAGCAGTTTGAGCACATCAGCTGCTGATGCTACTGTGAGTGATTAGCTGGGGTGACTTGGTTGAGTTTCCTGTACTCAGTTGTGAGTCTCCAGGAATGATTGTTTTTTTCATGGGCCAGATGGGGGAATTGGTGGTTGACACACAGTGTCTGATGACCCCTTGCTGTAATAGGGATCCAATGGTGGCTCTCAAAGATGGAAAGGCCTCTACAGGATATGGATACTGCTTGAGTCTGATTGGTGCAGGTCCAGGGACATCTATACATGTGTCCATCCATCCACAAGCATGCTTATGCTTTGCAAAAGCATCCAGGTGTCTTTCCACAATAGGCAAATGCCTATCGTAAAGTGGGTGGTTTTGGAGTGATGCTATGATGTCATATTCCATGTCATTGCTGGCTATTGCAGCCACAATTTGTGAGTCAGGGATGACATGTGCATGGTACTGTCCTTCAATCTGGATAATCAGCAGATTAGCCAAATCCAGGACACAGCCATATCGTGCTAGGAAATCAATTCTCAAAATGCTGGGGTGATGATGTAAGACCATCAGGTCGAATACAAATGTACGCAAAGCGCCAATGATCACTGTCGGTGGATGTGATCGATAGATGGCTAGCCTGGTTCTGTCCACTCTGTGGGCGATGGTGCATTTGTCCATGGACCAGGCTGATGTTATTGGGTCTTCTTGGTGTAACACTGACATGGCTGCACCAGTATCCAAAAGTAAAACCATTTGGCGGCCCCCGACTATGGCCTTGGTGCTAGGCCGTCCACTACCATCAAGCATGAGTTTGTTGATGATACAAACTGGGCCTGTGATCATCAATTGGAAGGTACAAGATCATCCTCGGTGGGTATTGGTATTGGAGTGCGGCCTGTGAGGGTTGGAATTCCTGTAGCTCCTCCACCGGATACAGGGATGGTGTTTTGGGTGTCTGGGCCTGTGTAGCACAGGCCACAGGCACTTCCATCTCCTTGGGGAGTTCTGGAGCTGAGGGTTTTGATGATGGGCCTAGGCTCTTGATCTCCATGAGAGGCCAGATGTTGTCAGCAGCAACTGCCACAATGGTTTGTTTGGGAATAGTTTCCTCTATGGATTGTAGCTTCCCAAGGATTAGGTGGAGCTTGTCATTCTCCTCTTTAACCCTGATGTTCTCTTCCCATATCTCCCAAAAGGGAGGGCCTTTGTATGGGCCTTTATACAAGGACTGCTGCTGATTTTGATGATTTTGGGCATTGCTCTAGTTCTTGTTGTCATTCCAGTTTTGATTCCCCTTGGGCCTTGCGGGGGTAGGCCTGGCATGAGGCCTGGGAATCATGTGGTTGGGCCTGTGGGTTGTAGGGTGGAGGTTGGTAGTAGTCTCGGCCCTGGTGTTAGTAGGCCTTCTGTGCAGCCTGAGACTTTTCTTCCACAGCATCGTGCATAGGTATCTTGTTGGTATTTTGGACTGCAGCTACCTTACCCTTGTCACCAGAAGTAGGGTTTCAGAGATAGTGTAAACACTTGTTTCACTCTCCAGAGAATATCACAAAACTTATCCATTCAAGGGAACACAGTGGGTTCAACCTTGTCACAGATAGCAGGGACCAGATTTTTGATGAAAAGAACCTTGTACTCAACCTGGTCGTCATCGGCTGCTTCCCCCACTAGGTTTTTACCTGAATGGTAAGCTAACCATAAACAGTTGTGAAAAGCTGTGGTACTTTCTTTAGCGAACTGCTTGACCAATTGAGAAAGCGTCACACCCACTGTCCTGGAGTTGGTGGCGGTGATAATCTCAATGGCTATCTCGCCATACTTGATGTCAGCAGCATTCCTGACTTCCACAGGGAGTTTCTGCCATAGAGCCGGGTCAATGGTTTGGCGCAGTACCTGTACTCAGCACTCTGTGGGGAGGCTGAGCATTTCGCACTGGCTTCAGACTTTTTTCAGATGACAACTGAGGTTGTCACTGGGGGTCATGCGACCAATACTGTTGGCAATCTGTTGCACCGACTGAGTGACCTGCAAGGGACTTGCCAGTACAACTGGTGGAGGTGGATGGGAAGCAGATGACTGAGCTGCTGAGTTTGCTGCAGCATTGGCCACGGTCTTGATGAGGGGTTCCCTCTCGGTTTGTTCCATGAGAAATTCCTTCATGGCAGTCTGCAAAGCAGAAATCTGTTTGGGGTTCAGTGTGGTTTGAACCAATGCATCATTGATCCATTTCAGGACCTCACTCTTATCCTGCTTGGTAATCACAGTGACAGTACGCGGAAGGCCTGGCCCACCGCCTCGGTCATGGGGGTCACCATCTTTGATGACTGCATCATCGGGTTCATCATCATCTCCTGATGACACTTTGTCGATAGGCGGGTACTGGTGTCCACCCATCACTTTGATGTGGCCGGCCAATACCTCTCTTTGATAGTGCAGTTTCGCCATCTTGGCTCTACACGCAACATGGCAAACTTTACTTTTATGCTGTCCCCCTTCATTCATGTGCTTCTGCAAGATTCTATATGTGGTGCTGAGTTCACAATTTTCCCTAAGTTCTTTGTCTAACTCCCTAGACACTCTTTTTAACTCTTCCTCACACTCCTCATTCTCATCACGCAGGATCTCATTTATCCTACTTAACAAGTCATTCATATGCAACAACTGTGTCTTATCCTGCAACAACCTACCATTTTACTCTCTCAAATGATTTGCTTCTCATTCACTTTCTTGAACAGCATTTTGTAAGTTTGACTTATGTTTGCAGCATAGCGCTTGGAGTTTTTGGTCCATTTGCTTACGTTGCTGTAACATACCACTCACCTGAGAACCCAGCTCCTGTTTCAGAGCTGCAATTTTCAGTTCACTAGCTGTACCAATGCTTCAGAAGCTTCTAAGGCAGTGAAAAATGCTGCAACAAGCAAACCCTTCTGGTCATATTTTTTCGCTGTTTGCTTGGCATCCACGTACAGTGTGGAGACACTCTGCACTGGATTTCCCTCTAATTTCATGTCCTGTGTGAAATCGTTCCACCCATCATGGGAGGCAAGAAAATTAGAGACTCACGTCTCAGATCTGTACAGATATTGCTGGCCATTTTAGATAACCTCTATAAAGTTTCCTGGAGACTATGAGGTGGTACATATCGATCTGCTACCGACAGCAGCAGTACACCAGGTCGGGCACCTGCTACTCCATCTTCCAAAGCTGACAGGCAGAGGGGAGCATGATCCTTGTCTTGCCTGTGCCCAGCTCAGTTTAGGAAGTTTCCTCAGAGTGTACAGACTGACAGGGTATCCCCAAACCAATCCGCTGATACCCTAATATCTCTAATGTCCTCATTTTTGCACTGGTCCTGCCATGGTCGCCATAATATCTGGATGGTGTAGGGCCAGACCCTTGAGAAACTTGGGACCAGTGATAAAACAGACAGGACACCAACAAAAGTGATCAAATCACGAATAAAGTATTTATTCTGATTACAGATATAATCCCTGCATTGCCTTATCTCAACACAGAAGCCAGAGTATTCTCTATACTCCAGAGTATATGATCAGACTTGGAGTGCAAATGGCATGCAATCCCTAATATACTGAGATAATAACCATAGCAACAGCTAGTCCGTGCATATATTATAATTACAGTTAACATACAAAATAAGCCCTACTGGCTAAAAGTTAAGTGGCTCCTGGTATCTAAAGATGTACAAAGTAAAGAAATATGCCGGCTGGCATTCTGGCGCTTAAAAATCGATTGCAGTTATAAGAAGACAGCAGTCCACTAGGAGGTGATGTTGTGTAAGGTAAACATCATCCTAACTTTGGATAAGGCAAGTCCAAATAGAGTCAGAAGTAATTGTAACATAATCCACCAGATGGTGGTACAGACTACACTTGGTCATACACTAGTATTGCTGCAAGTAATGGAGCAAAGAACAATGCTTAGTTCTTAGTTAGGAAAATACAGTATAATCTCATTATATTCGCATCAGTAGTCGTAACATAGAGGATAATGCCTGATGTACAGGTGATAACCATGGTATAATCATCTCAAGTGGTTGCTAGGGCAGCAGTAAACCTCGAGAGCACAGCTAGAGAGGTTTACAATTGCCCTAGGAACCACAAGAGGTGATTATACCATGGTTATCACCTGCACATCAGGCATTGTCATTTATAGTGTATGAGACTCAACATGAGAAGTTACACCCCCCGAACATAAGTAATTTAGCCTTACCTTATTAATGAATAGGCACTACAGCCACATGATTGTGTAGGAAAACAATTTATTAGGATGCACAGACTAAATGACAGTGGGTCAAAATAGCACCAGAATTAAAATCTCCATCAGACATACAGATTGCTAGACTCAGTAACAGTAAACTGAGACAACTGGAATGTTATTTGAATACTGTACTGAGGCTAGCAATCACATTCTGGGTGTGTAGAATACTGAATAACACTGGCATTCCGTTTTGTAAACCCAATGCTATGACATAGATGAGATAGGCTTATAAGGTTCTGACATCACAACAGTGGGATTACAAGGTTGTAATCTGTTTGATTTCAGTGGGTAATAAGGGCTACCCATAAATTATATCATAATTAGCAGCAAACAATAATCAATAATTGGTTCCTGTCACCACTCTTGTACAGTGGGTACAGTGCCCTGCTTCGTTAGTTGTGATCAATATCATTATTGTTAGTAGTTACAGAATAGTGTTGTCCAAGATGCACTAGGGGTAACCAATATGGAGTGGGGGCCCACTCTAACAACTTAAATATTTCCTACTATTGGTTAGTTAGATTTTAGACAAGCAAATTATATTATGGTTGTAGCTATATTTTTATGTTGGTGTGCTTGCGCAGCCAACATCGTGGGACAGTGCAGCTTTGGAGGAGGGGCCGCTGTTGGGCGAATGCAGGACACGCGACCGTAGGTGCGTCCCTCATTCCCTCAATCAGCCTACATGCCGCACATTAATTATGAATACATAATGTGGCAAGCACATCTAAGAAAAGGTCTGCTGCAATCCGAGCAAAGCTCATCATACTCAGCAGACCCTTCCTCACGATATGCGCCGACGTTATGAGCGCATGGTCAGCAGCAAGCGAGGCGGCAGCCTTCTGCGACTTCAGGGGTGCCCAATCCCTGTCGGTTAACCCCCACTTTCTTTTGTGTGCAGATGGGGGCCCATTCCCCGTCGGCACAAAGCCCCCAATTGTTGAATGCCAAGGGGTATGCCCAATCCCCTCGGCTCACCCCCAGCTTTCTTTGTGTGCCGGTAGGTGCCCCAATACCCTCGGCATTACTTCCTCATCCCCGTGTTGTGTGCCGCCGAGGGTGCCCAATCCCGTTGGCTACAGACACCCCCAACAGTTAGGTGACACGCTGGGAGCCCACCCCAGCATGCCAAATCCCTGCAAAATAAAAACTGTCCTGCTATGGTTTTTTCCCCTGTAAAATGAAAACGGTCCCTCGTAGTCTTGATGCCCTCCTCCCCCATCCTTACCCACCTCTGTGCACCCTGCCTCCCTCACCCCCACCCCATACTTACCAAGCGGAGTCCAGCGACGATCTTCAGTGGACCGAACACATCTGCACTCTTCAAAGCCAACCGCGAACTGAAGAAATGCCGGTAAGCTGTATAATGCAATGAAGAGTGTTTTTTCAACTTTAATGCATATCTCGGGCATTTTTGTGAATTTTGGCTCCAAATTTTCAACATGGAGTTTTTGGGACCCCTTCTCATGAATTCTTGCACTGTCATGGCAATATTCGGTCCCGGAAGGTGATTTCGCAGTCACTGCGTGGAATCACCTTTCGGGACCGAGTAATGAAATGACAGTGCCACTGTTCATGAGAGGGGCTCTCAGAAAGCCCATGTTGCAAGTTTGGTGGGAAAAATCCAAACAATTACTGTTTTACGAGTGTGCGTAGCAACTGCGCAATGCACGCTCATAAGTTAGCACATTCACACTATTTTCAAGCCAGATTCTCAACATTGGCATTTTACCACACCTTCCTGTGAACTGTATAGCTGTCATTTTTCACATCCTGGCCGAAATGTGTTTTCGCACTTCCGGCACAGAATAGCGTGGTCGCTGCGCGAAATCAGTGTTTAGGACACATTGCAAAAATGACAGTGACACTGTTCATGAGCAGATGTCCTAAAATGCCTGTGTTGAAAATTTGGTGACAATACTCCATTAAATGACTGTGTTACGAGCGTGCGTTGTGCAATTTGCACGCAGGCTCGTAAGTTCACAAACTTATAATATTTTCACTCCACATTTTCAACAGTGCCATTGTTCTACACCTCCTAATGAACAGTACAGCTGTCATTTTTCACATCCTGACCAAAATGTGTTTTCGCACTTCTGGCGCAGAATAGCGTGGTCGCTGTGTGAAATCACTGTTCGGGACACATTATGAAAATGGCAGTGACATTGTTCATTAGCAGATGTCCTAAAATGCCTATATTGAAAATTAAGTGACGAAAGTCAATAAAATGAGTGTTTTATGAGTGCGTGTTGCGCAGTTTGCTCGCACGCTCATGACTGTGAATTTGTAATACTTTCACTCCAGCTGTTCATCATTGGCATTTTTCCATACCTCCTTATGAACAGTACTGCTGGCTGAAATGTGTTTTCGCACGTCTGGTGCAGAATTGCATGGTCACTGTGCGAAATCACTTTTCGGGACACTTTGAAGAAATGACGGTGACACTATTCATCAGCAGAAATCCTAAAATGCCTAAGCTGAAAATTTGGTGGCGAACGTCCAGACAATGACTGTGTTGCAAGCGTGCATTGTGCAGTTTCCACGCACCCTTGTAACTTCGGCAATTTGCAATATTTTCATGCCACATTTTCACCACTGACATCTGTGCACACCTCATTATCAACAGTCCAGCTGCCATTTTCCACAGCCTGCCCAAAACACGTTTCCACAGCTCTGCCGCACAGTGGCGTACTGGCTGTGCAAAATCACCTTTTGGGACACATTAACAAACTCACAGTGCTATGCCTCTCCACCTCCACTACTGTCAATGCCAGCATGACAACATTCGGCATTGACACATACTTGTTCTTTTTGTGTTGTCTTATCTTGCTAATCTGAATAAAGTATTTTGCCAACCCATCGATGGACCAATCAGCCTCTGTGTAAATAAGTATTTCAATTAGAGTATTTTTGTCAAAATTATTCCATTCACTTACAAAGGGACTTAGCCAGTGTAAGCTGGCCCCCATGTACCAGGAACAGTCCCAAAGGACATGAGGTAAGTCTTCCTTCTCAGCAATTGTGCAAAAGCATTTCTGCAGTATTGCTGGGAGTTTATCAAAGCATGCTTTCAAAACATTGCCATCAAAGCATTACAATTTGTATTTAGTATATGATTTTCTTAAATTCGGATTTGTAAGGCTGTCCAAATAATATTTATAGCCAAAAGTTCCACTATGCGCCACATACCACGGGGGGGTATCTACTAGATGCTGTTGTTCCCATAGCAAAGTTTACCCAGATATTGTGGGTATGCACCTCCCACAGTGAAACCCCTACAGTGACATACATCACTGCCTACAACAGCGCCATGTCGCTGTAGGGGATGTGCCTGGGACCGGGCAACACTTTCCCCTGTCCTGCTTGCCCTCCCTGAACCAACTCCAATTCAGAGTCGGTATCTATAATAACGGGGGGTGTGGGGGGCAAAGCCCCCCCACGTGGGTGGCTTGGGGGTGAAGCCCCCCAAAGACATAATAGAGGGAAATCCAGTGCAGAGTGTCTCCACACTGTACGTGGATGCCAAGCAAACAGTGAAAAAACATGACCAGAAGGGTTTGCTTGTTGCAGCATTTTTTGCTGTCCGCGGCTCCCTGCTGACTGCACATCATAGTCAACAGAGAACCTGGTGCTGTGATGCCGGTCAGCAAGTTAGTCATCGACTCAACATCGTAGATCCGATATTGTATATTCTTAATTTAGTAGTCTTTGTGCTTCTAGCTGAGTTAAGATATTTTTATCCAAGTACTCAGTTAGCTTTGAAAGATCATACTTCCTTAGACCTTTCAGAGTTTTCTGATACCAGTTGGAGTTTGAACAGCCTCTAACAGCCCAACATCTTTGTTCCATTAGACATTTAAATGGTAGTCTTTCTTGTGCCATCCTGGTTATTTTTAACCAAAAACTGATCTTTGTAGTGTTTACAGCATTTTTGTTCTGCAGTCCCAGCTCTGCATGGACATGTACCGCCGGGTAGGAATTGCCTAACCCCAGTGTCTGCCTCAGCAGCTTGTAAATGAGGACTGTTAATTTACTACTGTTTTCACTATCCCAAATTTCAGCACCATACAATAATTGTGAAAAATGTTTAGCTTTCATTGCCTCAATAAATAGTCTGTTAAGCCACCATAAATAACATTAAATTAGTTCAGTCCAAGTGTTGCTTTTTTTTACGCAATCAAGGAGTATGTTAACATGACTTGTCCAGGTGGCAGAAGAGGTGAATGTAATACCCATATAAATGTATTTGTCAGCGTTTTCTATTTTATGATTGCCAATCATCCATATGCCCTTTGTTCTCTTATGCCCAAAGATCATAGTTTGAGTTTTATCATAATTTATTTTTAATTAAGTATGCTTTGTTTTTACTTCTAATAGATCTAATTTCCTTTGTAATCCACTTTTGGATAATGATATTAGAATTAAATCATCAATGTAAGCCAGTGCAAGGCATAAACAATCTTGCATTTTTGCACAATCTGAGTTTAAATTACCAAAGTCCCTGAGGATGTTCTATAAAGTATGTAGACAAAACAGGATAGGGGCAAGGTCAAAGCTTGGCTGGGTATGACATTAGGGGAGTCCTAAGCCATCATGCTTGGTCACTGGGTGGACATGAAACCTCATTCCTATTTAGTGCATTATGTATTTTGTGGAACATTATTGTTTCATGTCTATTTTTGTATGCATAAAATTAATAAAGATGGTTAATTAAAAAAAAAAGGAGGGGTCACTGGATGATGCCATAGTGAAAATACTTGACCTTGGGTCATTTATGAGAAGCACCCGTGATCTAAGTGCATCCAGTATAGTTTCTGTTCGCTTTCTCTATTCCAAGCTAGAGAAGGCATTTTGTTCACACTTTTGTGTCATAATTTTCGGACAGTGTGCCTTTTCGGGACCAAAATTGTTAAAAAAAAAAAAAAAAAAAAATAGATAGAGGGCAGACCGCCACTGGACAGACAGGTCAGCTAGGCTTTCTTCTGTTGACCAAATTCTAAATTTTTTTGGTATTTCTGACACAGGCATTTGAGGCTGGATATTCAAAAAGGAATTGAAGTGGGGAGCAAAGGTTTGTGCTGTGCTTGCACCTATGCTTGACCCAGAGACTGCTATATTCGGTCGGATAGCGGACCAGCGCTATCTGACTGAATATCAGCTCATGTTAGTGCTTTGCTAAGTCTGTCTACGCTGTCTCAACATGGAACTGGGCTGTATCCAACCCACAGAGAATTGCACTCGCAGACCGGATAGTGCTTGGAGCCATGGTGCGATATTCAGCCATAGCATGCAAATGAGCCCACTGGGCATGCAAAGCACTAAGGAGCCAATGCATGCTCTTTATGGGCTCATTTACATGGTGAGTGGAGGCCTATTTGCACCAATCCTGTGGGCACCTTCCACTTCATCCCTGGTGTCTAGCAGCACCCCCACTCGCTGAACACCACTCCCATATATGGTGTCATAAAGGCATAGGTCAGGAAGCATAGGCAGACCAGGAGAACTTATAAAATGCACACATAGCATTTTATTTTTATCAATAACAATAAAATAAAAAAATTCAGATTGTACAGGATAGCTCTTCAAAAAGGCAGTACGAACAACATCCTTCATCTGAAACTCTCTCTCAATTTTAATCTCAGTCGCTCTATATCTGTCTAAACAAAGCATTTCTTAATCAATCAGTCAATCAAACTTTGTTTCAGTGCATTTCTCGACTGTGACTCGATGCGCTTTGTATAAAACTTTAAAAATGTAATACAAACCAAAGAAGACATGCATATAAATATTAACTCAGAATAAAACAGATTAATTACTAAAAGCTTGGTTAAAATGAAAGGTCTTGAGCTCCCGTTTGACGATATCAACTGTTTGACTTTTATGAATCTGAAGAGGGAAGGAGTACCACAGGATTGGGGCGGCAGATGAAAAAGCTCGAGCCCCCAATGTCTTCAGGTGAATCCTGGAAACTCCAAAAAAAAACACAAAAAAAACTGCTGAGCACAGGGAGTGGGTGGGCCAGTAGGGACACAGGAGATCTTGCAGGTAACCAGGCCTCTGACCATGTAGTGCCTTATAGGTCAGCAAACCAACCTTGAAGGAGATCCGCCACCTAACCCGCAGCCAGCACAGGTGTAATATGACACAATCTGGGCTGACCAGTCAACAACTTGGCTGCTGTATTCTGTACTAGGTGCAGGTGGTGCAGATCAACCCTCACTAGCCCCAGGTACAGGGCACTGCAGTAATCCAGATGCGATGTCACAAAGGCATGGACTAGTGTTGGCAGGTCAGCTGGTGTATCAGTTATTTAACCCTGGTGATGTTTCTCAGATGGCAAAATGAGGTCTTGACCATGGCCAATACCTGTAGTTTCAGTGTCAGGCCGCAGCCCAAGACAACGCCAAGGTTCCTCACCCGATCAGAGGTTAGCAGCTGGGAGTCCCCAGGCCTAAGCCCCGAGTCTCGACCAGACTGCATCCTCATCCCCAGGTGACCAGGTTCCAGCATCAGTACCACAGTTTTATCCGGGTTCAACCTCAACCAGTTCGCCCTCATCCAGTCTTGGATCTCATCCAGGCAAGTGTTCAATACTGAGATCGTCTCCTGCTGCTCAGTTGCAAGGACATGTAAAGCTGAGTATTATCTGCATAATAGCAAAAACTCATCCCATACCACCTTATAATGTCCCCCAGCAGTAGTATGTATACCATGAACAACATGGGGGACAAAATGGAGCCTTGTGGGACCCCACACAGCTGGGGCATGGCAGCTGAGGTATAAACACCAGACACTACATGCTGTGACCTGCCCATGAGGTAAAATCAAAACCAGTTGTTGACTGTACCTGTCAGTCCATGACATACCTGCAGATGCTCTGTCAGCACCCCATGGTCCATGGTATCAAATGCTGCCAAGAGATGGAGGAGAACAAGGATGGAACATCTCCCCCACTCCCTCATCACCAGGAGATCATTCACCACCTGAACCAGGGCAGTCTCAGTGCTATGCCTTTCCTGACTGGAGAGGATCATAGATGTTGTAGGCTGTTAAATAGGTCTCCAGTTTAAAAAGCCACATAGAATTTGACGTCAGAAAAGGACCACTTGGCCCACCCAGTCTGCCCATTTCCCTACCTAATGGATAAGCTGCAGATCCTAGTTAACCAGCAGCCTACTTCTTCCTACCCCAACCCCCTAGAATTGCCTTATGACTGTCCCATGCACGCTTGAATTCCACCACTGTTTTTGACTCCACAACCTCCTCCGAAGGCCGCTCCATGCATCCACAACCCTCTCTGAAAAAATACTTCTTAAATTATCTCTGAGCCGCCCCTCATCTTCAAATTGTGACCCTTGTTCTTGCACACCTCTTTTTGAAAGATGCTACCCTTTTGGACTTTGCTGATTCCCTTGAGGTACTTGAAAGTTTCTATCATGTCTCCCCTCTCCCTCCCTTCCTCGAGGCTATACATATTACGCTCCTTAAGTCTCTTCATATGTCTTCCAGTGCAGACCCTGCACCATTTTAGTTGCCCTCCTCTGGACAGCTTCAATTCTGACTATGTCTTTGCAGAGATTGGGTCTCCAGAACTGCACGCAGTACTCCAGATGGGGCTTCACCAGCTGTCTGTACAGAGGGATAATAATTTCCTGTTTTCTACTGGTGATGCCTCTCCCTATGCATCCCAGTATCCCCCCAGCCCTCCTTGCTGTTCTCTCACATTACTTGCCCACCTTTAGGTCATCTGATATGACTACCCCCAGGTCTCTTTCCATTTTTGCTGTTGTTAGTATCTCACCCCCCATTGTGTACTCTTCCCCTGGGTTTTTGTTTCCCAGGTGCATTACCTTGCACTTCTTAGCATTGAATCTAAGCTGCCATACATTTGACCATTCCTCTAACCTTGCCAAGTCCCTTCTCATCTTTTCCACCCAACCTTGTGCATCAACTCTGTTGCAGATCTTTGTGTCATCTGCAAAGAGACATACTTTTCCTTCCAGTCCCTCTGCAATGTCGCTTATAAAGACATTAAAGAAGACTGGTCCTAATACTGAACCCTGCGGTACCCCATTAGTAACCCCCCTTTCTTCTGAGTGGACTCCATTTACTATTACTCTCTGTGTCCTATTCTCCAGCCAATTCTTTACCCAGGCTGTCATCTTGGGACCCACCCTCAGGCTGGCTAACTTGTATATTAATCTTTTGTGTGGGACTGTGTCAAATGCCTTTCTAAAGTCTAGGTAGACCATGTCCACAGCCCCTCCCTGATCTACTACTTTGGTCACCCAGTCAAAGAAATCTATCAGATTTGTCTGGCATGACCTTCCCGCTGTGAATCCATCCTGCCTTGGGACTGTGCCCCTCTGGCCTCTAGATATTGAACAATTCTTTCCTTCAGAAGTGATTCCATCATTTTTCCTACCACTGAGGTTAAACTAACAGGTCTGTAGTTCCCTGCTTCTGCTTTGCTCCCACTTTTGTGAAGGGGAATCACATCTGCCCTCCTCCAGTCCTCGGGTACCATCCCATCCTCCCATGATTTGTTAAAGAGGGTAGTCAGTGGTGTCACTAGTTCTACCCTTAGTTCTTTTAGAATTCTGGGATGAATCCCATCAGGCCCCATTGCCTTGTCCACCTTCAGTTTTAAGAGTTCTTTCAGAGCCCTTTCTTCTGTAAATGGGCTGGTATCAACTTCTGTATCCAGAGTGTTTCTACTGTTTGTTTTAGGTACCTCCCCCTCTTCCTTGGTAAATACTGAGCAAAAATATTTGTTTAGTATCTCTGCCTTTCACAGTCACCCTCTGCCCACCTCCCTCCCTCCCTTTATTAAGCCTCACTATCCCTCCCTTGGTCTTTCTTCGCTCTGACGTATCTATAAAAGGTTTTATCCCCCTTCTTAACTGAGTTGGCTATCTTTTCCTCAGTTTGGGCCTTTGCTGTTCTGACTGCCTTCCCAGCTTCCTTTTGCTTTAACTGATACAGTTCTCTGTCCTGCTCCTTCTGTGATTCCTTGTACTTCCTGAATGCTTTCTTTTTCTCTTGAACCTTCACTGCCACTTCCTTTGAGAACCATATTGGTTTCTTACATTGTTTATTTGCTTCACACAAAGGCTTC
Organism: Neoceratodus forsteri; assembly: GCA_016271365.2. Lineage (NCBI taxonomy): Eukaryota > Metazoa > Chordata > Ceratodontiformes > Ceratodontidae > Neoceratodus > Neoceratodus forsteri. The sequence goes on along the minus strand of CM057455.1, from coordinate 284,180,883 downwards.
TTACCTCTGTGATGGCAGTTTTTTTTATTCCCCATTGTTCTTCCACCCCTCCTTCCTGCCCATTTGCTAGTACATTCCTTAGGCACTCACCCATTTTGGCAAAGTCAGCCCTCCTGAAGTCCAGTACTTTTGCCTTTGTATGGCTTGACTCTATTGCTGTGTTTATTGTGAACCATACTGTTCAATGGTGGCTAGTTCCCAGATGGCTACCCACTTCTACATCTGTGATCCTCTCTTCATCTCCATTTGAGAGAACCAGGTCTAAGATTGCTCCCTCTTGAGAGGGCTCCAATACTAGTTGTCTAAGGCATGCCCCCTGTAGGGCATAGAATAACCCCACTCTTCAAAGTGGCTGCTGCAACTGCACTCCAGTTAACATCTGGCATATTCAGATCACCCATCAGCAATATCTCCCCTTTTTCTGCCATTCTAAGTATACTTTCTATCATTTCCTTGTCCATTTCCTCCTCCTGAGAAGGGGGTCTGTATACAACCCCTGTGCGGATTGTGGTGCCTTTGCCGGTCTCCAAATTTACCCACAGTGCTTCTTCTCCTCCCTGTTTACCCTTTTGTTCTGTTGCTTTGATTCCTTCCCTTATGTAAAGAGCTACTCCTCTTCCTCTTTTACCCTCTCTGTCCCTCCTGTAGATAGTGTATCCTGGTATGTTTATGTCCCAGTCATGGTTTTGTGTGTACCAAGTTTCTGTGACTGCCACGATATCCAGATGTTCCTCCTCCATCAAGGCCACTAATTCAGGAAGCTTGTTACTCAGACTGCGGGCATTTGTACTCATTGCTCTCCATTTTTTGATGGCTTTACCTTCCGTTGCAGCATCCCCCACTGACCTTTTGACCTCGGTCTTTTTCTCATTTAGTACCCTGTTTTGTAGGGAGAGGCTGGGATTTTCCTGCTGCTTATCAGTGCCTCCCCCCTTGACTAGTTTAAAAGCTTGCCAATGAAGCATTTAAACCAATTGCTCAAAAGACTTGTTCCCTTCCTGGACAGATGCAGACGATCCTGCCAGTATAGACTGGTGTCCCTCCAGGTAGAATCCCAGTCCCCAATGAAGCCAAACCCCTGTGCTCCACACCATTTTTTCAACCATTCATTAAACTGCATGGTGCAAAGTACCCTCGCCTCACTCATGCCATTGACAGGCAGCACCTCTGAGAAGGATACTGTGTGTGCTACTTGTCTTAGGCCCCTCCCCAACTCTACAATGTGCTCCTGCACTGCTCTAATCTCATGATGAGCCAAGTCATTTATCCCTAGGTGGATAATGACGTCCAGCTCAGACTTCAGTGCAGCTGTTCTTGTGATCCTGAGGATGCGCTTCCTCTCCCTCCAAGCCATGGCACCAGGCAGGCACCTTACTTCAGTTTTCCCTGCTCCCCCAGTTCTATCCCCCTAATAATTGAGTCCCCCACCAGGAGCTGCTTCCTTTCCTTGTGGTGTCCTCTGCCTCCTTACTGTGGGCCTCCTTTGTGACAGTTGTCCTCAGTCTCCTTAGTCTCCTCTGTGGGTGTATCCATAGGGGAGCTATGCTCCCCCAGAATGGTGTATGGATTGTGGAGTGGAACAACTGACTGGGTGTGCCTCTGTTCCACCATCCTCACCTTCCCTGATCCCACTGTGGTCCAACTGCTGTGCTTTCTTTGCAACCTCTGTGGTAGTGGTGGTGGCTTTGGTGCTCCCTGGATGGGGAGGTTCCCTTCCTACCATCCAGTGTGGCCTGGGGGAAGGTTCCTTCTACTGTCCAGTGTGGCCTGAAGACGGCAACTTCCTCCCTCAGGGCAGAGAGTTGTCTGCAAATAGGGCAGCATCTCAGCCTCCAGAAAGACTCGGAAGACCGCTTCCCACAGCCATTACATTGCACTACTCCCACATGTTTATCTACTTTTTGTGTGTGTGTGTGTGTGTGATTGGTTTGTTATATAGAAATATATATATATATTATACAATGTGTATGCTTTTATTGTCAGTGCAGTGTGCTGGAGAGGATATGACAGTGATATGCATCTTGCATTCTTGAGGAAATGATGTCAGAACCCCAGGTATAAAGGAACTATTTCCAGGGGTGGGTGGGTGAGGGGTGGAAAGGGGTTGGGCCTAAACTGTGCCCTCACAAAACAATCAGCTAAAAGCTCTGACCCACGCTGCAATGAATGCCTTCCTGTCAGCAAGATGCCCTACACAACAATTTGACAGAGAAAATACCCTGCTAATCAAACAGAGAAAAAAACAGACATCCAAGTCAGACACAGGTAAACCTCCCCAGCCCCAAAACAGCCTGGTGGTTTGTGCTCTGAAAGCAGTCAGCCCCAAAATAAGTCAGCTATGCTTTAAACTCTTCCTGTACTGAAAATCTTAAGAATTGGAACAAAAGTAAAGCTAGATCCACCTCCCTCTGTTGCTTGAAAGACTGTCTTTCCCTGATAATTTTAAGTTCCTTATTTCACCTTTCAGTTAGAAGTAGCCTCCACCTGCAGAATATCTGCTACAAACCAAAGACAATTGTAAGGTTCACCTCCCTCTGTTGTGAGCACAACTTGCTTTCTTGCAAATCCTATGTTCAGTATTGCAGCTTCCAGCCAGAGGTAGTTTCACCTGAAGAATATTAGCTGTTTGCAGGCACTCAATCTGTCTGGTCCGACTTCTCAATAACCATCTTCTCAATAAACTTCCCCACAAAGGAAATGTTAGAGACAGGTCTGTAGTTTGACAGACAGTCTGTGTCTAGTGAAAGTTTTTTAAGAAGGGGCCTTACAACCGCCTCCTTCAGGAGTTCTGGAAAAAAAAACAATACCAGAGAACATTGGACTATCTTGGCAAGGACCAGGCCAATGGCATCAATGCACCCTACAAGGAGGGGTGTTGGTCCCAGGTCCAAACTACAGTAGGTTGGCCGTAACTCCCAAATGACCCTCACATCATCCACTGCAGCAACCTGGTCGAAGTCGGACCAGACAGATTGAGTGCCTGCGATACCACACCCTTCACCACAATGTCCATTTGAGGGTGCTGACTGGATCTCCAATCTAATGGAGTCAATCTTATTGGCAAAAAACAAAGCAAACTCACCACATTTGGACTGCGAAAATGCTCCCCCGGACCGAAGACAGGCAGGATTCCAAAGCCTGTCCATGGTGCGGAAGAGCTGAGCTGGCCTGTTTATTGCATCAGCAATCTCCTTGGACAGGAACTCTGCCTTCTTACAAGAGATTGCTGATTGATAGTCCCAAAAATGGTCCAGCAATACAAGTTTGTCCTCCTCCAAACCGGACTTCCACCAGCACCACTCTAACCTTCAACCCCTCCTCCTCATCTTCCTGGAAGCCCCATCAAACCAAAGGGACCTCTGAAGTGAGGTGAGGGGTCTAACACAGACAACTACTATGGAGTCAAGGGTCTTGGCAATCACCCTATTATAGGTCAAAACCAATTCCCCTGCTCCTCGCATGCACTTATTGGACCTGATAGATCCAGCACCACCATTTGACCCTATGCGGTCAAACCCCTTAAATGGCGGTACTGGATCATCTACGTATGGGAAGTTCTATTTGAGGGGGCCTTGAATGAGAACCTCACAGTATGGTGGTCTGACCATACAGCTGGTTCCGCCATAAGGTCAAAGACCATCATTCCCAGCAGGAAGACCAGGTCCAACAAATGGTTGTGTATATGGGTGACAGAGGTAACAACCTGTATCAGGCCCAATTAACACATTAGTTGGAGGAAGTCTTGTCCAAACTGTGAGAGTTCATTGTCGATCCAAGCATTAAAGTCGCCCAGAATAATCCATCTGGGCAACTCCAATACCATTTTGACTATAAAGTCCACAACTTCCTAAAGAAACTCCTTCCCATCTCCATGCAGCTGTAGATGAGAAGGATTCTACAACCTGCACTTGCACACCTCTGAACAGCTACACACTCGAAGGATCTTGTTGTTCCTACTGGGAGGGCTACAAGGTTCAAGTCTGACTTAAAACATACTGCCACACCCCCACCCTTATGATCCTTTCTCAGGCAGTACATCACTGAGTACATGGCCAGAATAGATGACTCCAAAACTGGACCGGCATTCCCATATAGCCAGGTCTCAGTGATGCAAGCCAGATTGGATGTTGCAACAAGATCAGCAATAATTGTAGTCTTGTTCTTAATCAATCAGGCATTGCATGACACTACCCGAGAAGGATGAGGTTGATGAGGCTGGTCTGGTCACCTGCCCACCAATTTTGGAGCCCTTGGGTATGGGCACCAGGCAAGGAGGACCCTCTCCTGGGCCAATTTTGCCCAGGTCATCTCCTGTTTCCCACCACCCCCATCCACTCCCTCCACTATATTCCTCTGTATTATAAGATGATTTTGCCTGGCAGTTTAAACTCTGCATCCTGTTCTTGTAAATGATACCTCCTATTTTTCACAAAATGTAACAAAACTTTGTCAATTTATTTCCTGAGATCAGCCTGAAGAGTACATCTAGTCTTAAAAGGTGCAACAAAAATAGAACATTCTGCCAAAGAGCTGGTTTCCTGTTGACAATTCTGAAAACAAGCTTGTGGAGGTCAAATGTATCTCAAAGTCAACCCCCTGTATCCCAGCTTATCTTATCTAATAAACCTAAATAGCTTACTACAATCATATCAATAATATAATTACATACAGTATGTTTGCAACCCAAGGGATTCCACTTTCACATAACAATTCACATATTTTTTCTAACCACAGAGAAGCACGGGGAGAAAGAAAGAAAAGAAAAGAAACAGCAAGTGAAGGACGGGAGATAGCAGGGGGAAATTGTAGAATCATCAGAGTGGCTGATTTCTAGGTGCCATAAGAAAAACTTGACTGTGCAAACAGGCAGAAAAGAAACAGACAAGTGGCAGAAGAGAACCAAATAGACCATTGCTTGTAGCTCTGTCTATATAACAAATAGGACAGGGTCTTTCCCAATTCTGTTATACACATGCTTCTTTAAGAGGAAACCTATTTTGTTTCATTCAAAACCTTCTTTTATTTCTCTCTTAACATTTCCTTATAACATTTAATGGGCCCTATGCACTATGCCGACATGTTGTGGAAACCGGGAGCATAGGCATAGATACATGTGAATGCTGCACAGTGGGGGTTCCACGAATCCCCGGTGGCATTTACCAAACATACACTGGCCAGGTGCACACCAGATTCCCCAGCCACATGGGCAGCAACATGCCTGGGTAGTCCCGGGGGAGTAACGGGGTGTGCCCACACTACATGCCATTCACAAAGGCTCATAGTGTTACACACAGGGGACATAGATGGGCATAGGATATGGCAGTGGGGACCCTGCCATAACTGCAGGACACACTGCATGCACACAGCTCACCCACCCAGGCAGCCAGTTCCAGTCCCTCACCAACAGAACCCCTGCACCTATCCCCTATGCCAGTCCACCCACTCCAAAACACATATATGCCCCATCCTCATCCATGGGAATAAACTCCCCCCAACATCACAGGCCCATCCCCATCTTTGTGTAAATCCCCCCGCAAAGCAATGCCCCATCCCTGTATATGCAAACCCCACCCTGACACACATCAGAGTCTCCATCCCCATATGTGTGTGCACCCCCAACCAGAGCGCCCCCTTGCACAGGATCCAGACCAGTACATCATGGCATGACCACCCCCAATCCCAGCTCCCTGCCCTCATTGATGGTCAGTGGCTCCCCGCATGGCACCAGCACCACAACCCCGTACCTGCATGTCAGTGCCATGGCTATGGATGTCCAGTGGCACATCTCTCCACACATCTCCACAGCCATCAACCATCAAACTGATGCTGGGAGTGTGCTGCCTATTAATAGGGCAACATGCTCCCAGCATCAGTCAGATGGCCGGCGGCCAAGATGGTGTGTGGAGGGATGTGCCTCTCACTGTCCATAGCCATGGCACCATCATGCAGGTCTGGGGGTTTGAGGGATAGTGTTGTCAGTGCCATGGGGAGGAGCCACTGACCACCAATGAGGGGCAGTGGAGTTGGGATCAGGGGGTCAGAGGTGGTCAGGCTATGATGTACTGGGCAGGGTTCTGTGCAGTGGGGCTCTAGTTTGGGGTATGCACACATCTGGGGATGTGGCTCTGATGTGTTGGGGTGGGGTTTGCATATACGAGGATGGGGTGGGTTTGCACTCAGACGGGGATGGGCCTGTGATGTGTGTGTGTGGGGGGTTGTAGAAAGATGGGGATGTGGCTGTGATGTGTGAGTGAGGGGGTTGGTTTGCAGAAAGATGGGGACAGTGCTCTGATGAGTGTTGGGGTGGGTTTTCCCAAAGACATGAATGGGGTTCCGATGTGGGGGGGGTTACCATTCAGATGCCAGGGACCAGGGCGGGTGTTCTATTGTGTAGGGCTGGATAAGACATTACTGCTGGGACTAGGGTAGGTATTCTGTTGCAGGGTGAGCATCCATGCACTGGGTGTGGCATGGCTGCCTGCCTGGGTCTGCTACTCTGCCCCCATCCAGCCTGCACATTCCTGCATGCCGGGAGGGGGTGGGACCGAGGACAGGTGGCTGCTGGTTGTGTATACCAAATTGTGCATTCATTTCTAAGGGTGCAGTTACATGGGCAGGGTATGTGCCTCCGGCACATACTTTCTGCCCATTAGTGCACAGGCACCACAGTTCTTTGCATATGCACTATCCCTTTTTCCATAACACGTGTTACAGCAAATATTTCAGTTAAGTACACAAATTATTTTCAGCCTTCGGAATTCTCAATTCCTGAACCATACCTTGACAGAAAATCAGCACTGACGTTCTCTTTTCTGGATTTGTGCATTACTTTAAATTTAAATGGCTAGTGCCAGGTACCATCTTGTGAATCTGGGATTTTTATCTTTCATTTGATTAAGCCAACAGAGAGGATTGTAATCTGTTATAAGTACAAAGTCAGCTCCTAACAGATGAAACTTAAAGGATTCCATTACCCATTTCACAGCAAGGCATTCTTTTTCAATAGTGGAGTACTTTTTATGTTTGCTTGCACGCATGTGCAAGAAACATATTGCCATCATACGAGTTTTCCAGAGGTGTGTCAGCCTCTTCCAGTTCAGTCAGTGTATTTGCAGGCGCGGTCGCAGAGCACCAATCACTGCTCCAGCTGTCTATGACAGTTGAAAAATGCAGTGGCATACAGTTGAAGGGAGAGCTCCACTTGGTGAGCAGGCTCTCCCCCACACATCTTGGCGAGCACACACACTCGTGTTCATCCTCCCCTCCACACTGTCTGACCCGATGGGTGCCCAATCCCCGTCGGCTCCGCCCTCCCCAAAGCATCCAGATGCCACGCTGAGGCCACGCCAGCGTAATAATGATGGTCGGCCGGGTGCCCAACTCTCGCCGGGCTCCACTGTATCTCCCCACCCCCATGCTGTCACCGATGGGTGCCCAACTCGCCGGCTTCACTGTCTCCCCGAGTACAGGGTGCCACGCTGGGAGCCCACCCCAGTGTGGCAACAGATGCCATGGCTGACGGGGATGCCAAATCCTCCATCGGCTCCATGCCCCCCCCAGCCATCCTTCTGCCATGCTGGGAGCCCACTCCAGCGTGGCAAGCGTCCCGTGTCATCTTTTTTTTTTTACATACCTGTAAAGAAAAAACGGTGCCACGCAGTCTCCCTGCCCCCCCACAACCCGCAACCACCCACTGCGCACCATGCCTCCCACACCCCCTCACCCCATACTTACCTCTGGAGTCCGGCGCGATGATCTTCGGTGGACCGGGAACACGTCTGCACTCTTCAAAGCCGACCGCGAACTGAGGAAATGCCGGTAAGCTGTATAATGGGATAGATAGGGGTTTTTAACTTTGTTGCATATCTCAGGCATTTTTTGGAATTTTTGCACCAAATTTTCAACATGGGGTTTTTGGGACCCCTCCTCATGAATTCTTGCACTGTCATGGCATTACTCAGGCCCAAAGGGTGATTTTGCAGCCACTGTGTGAAATCACCTTTCCAGAATGATTAATGAAATGACACTGCCAGTGTTCATAAGGTGGGCTCTCAAAAAGCCTGGATTTGATTGGTGGAAAAAGTCTAAAAACAAACTGTTTTCAGTGCATTAGTTCCTACACATGCTCATAAGTTCCATGATTTTCAATATTTTCACTCCAGATTTTCAACATTGCCATTTTACCACACCTCCTTATGAGCAGTACAGCTGTCATTTTTCACATCTCACCCAAAATGTGTTTCCGCCCATGTAGTGCACAATGGCGCAGTCGGTGTACGAAATCAATGTACGGGACACATTAAGAAAATCACAGTGATACTGTTCATGAGCAGAGGTCTTAAAATTGCTATTTTGACAATTTGGTGAAAAAATTCCTAAAAGTGACTGTTTTACGAGCGTGCGTTGCAGAGTTCCTATGCACGCTCGTAAGTTTGCAAATGTTCAATATTTTCACTCCAGATTTTCAAAATTGCCATTTTACCATACCTCCTTATGAGCCGTACAGTTGTCATTTTTCACATCTCGACCACAATGTGTTTCTGTCCATGTAGCGCACAATGGCGCAGTCGGTGTGCAAAACCAATGTATGGGACACGTTAAGAAAATCGCAGTGACACTGGTCATGAGCAGAGGTGTTAAAATGGCTATGTTAAAAATTTGGTGAAAAAATTCCTAAAATGACTGTTTTACGAGCGTGCGTTGCACAGTTCCTGTGCATGCTCATAAGTTTGCGAATTTAATATTTTCACTCCAGATTTTCAACATTGCCATTTTATTACACTTCCTTATGAACAGTACAGCTGCCATTTTTCATATGCCGCCCAAAATGTGTTTTCGCACATGTAGTGCACAATGGTGCTGTTGGTGTGCGAAAGCAATGTTTGGGACAGATTAAGAAAATCACAGTTACACTGTTCATGAGCAGAGGTCTTAAAATGGCTATGTTGAAAATTTGGTGACAAAAGTCCATAAAATGACTGTGTTACGAGTCAGCATTGCGCAGTTTCCACGCACCCTCATCAGTTCATGACTTTGTAATATTTTAAATCCAGATTTTCACCAGTGGCATTTTTCCACACTTCCTTATTTACAGTACAGCTGTCATTTTTCACATCATGGCCGAAGTGTATTTTCACACTTTCAGCGCAGAGATGCGTGGTCGCTGTGGGAAATCATTGTTCGGGACAGATAAAGAAAATCACAGTGACACTGTTCATGATCGGAGGCACCAAAATGCCTGAGTTGACAATCTGCTGTAAAAAAATCCCCAACCTAATTATATTACAGGTGTGCATTGCACAGTTTCTATGTATGCTCGTGACTTCACCATTTTTTTAAATATTTTTACTGCAGATTTGCAACATTGCCATTTTTTACACCTCCCCATGAACAGTACAGCTGTCATTTTTACATCCTGTTCGAATGTTTTTGTACCTGTGGTGCTAAATGCCGTAGTCGCTGTGCATAAGCAGCTGCTAACAAACTGATATTCCCCTGTTCATGAGGTGGGGTCACAAAAAAAACATGTTGAACATTTGGAGTGAAAATACCAACGAATGCCTGAGGTATTAGGGTTTCCAACCATAACGCCCAACCCTGTAGAGAATGACAGGCATCAGGGGTGTGACTTGGGATTCTTGCCTGTAATGCTCATACCATTCCAAACCCTGCAGCCAGTGAGAGGCATCAAGGTATGCCTTGGACTCTTCAGCCCCAAAGTTCACCCCATTCTCCTATATCGCACCCATCTCACCATATTTCCTAATGGAATAGGGTGCGCATAAGGGCCAAAGACCCCAAAGAACACCGTGACACCTGTCAGTGTCTGCAGGGTGGGGTATGGTGAAATGGCGTGGCCATTATGCCTGATGACCCAAAGGCACACCCCAATGCCTGTCACTCTCTGCCGGGTGGTGGTGGGGTTGGCTTCAGTGCAATACTTCACTGCCATTCCTATTATGCAGCTCTGTAACTTCTACACTACCAATGCCAGTGCTAGCAAGCAAACATTCGGCATTGACAAATGCTTGTTCTCTCTGTCATGCAGTTTCCTACTGGTGAAAAGAATGGGATATTCCTTCCCATCTATATTTTGACTCAAGGCTGCACCTAGGCCTACCTCTGATGCATCTGTCTGTAGCAAAAACTGTTTCCCAGAATCTGGACTTCTTAAAACAGGGGCTGAACATAAAGCAGCCTTGATGGCCCAAAAAGCCCCATCACACTCTAGGCACAATTTAACATTATAAAATGGGGAGAGAAAGTCCTGTGTTCTGATTGGTTCTTAGCTGTGCATCAAATCCGTTTGATGCACAGGTAAAAACAAGTTAAAAATGGCAGAACTGCATCACCCAAAAAATTATTCTGCCGTTAGAACACTGCATTTCTCAAATGCTGCCATTTTGTCGTGGCTTAACGAGGACAAACCAGCCTTCTGAAAAAAGTCCTACTGTAAAACGTATTTGGCACATTTGAAATGTTTGCAATGACATTTTAGCCCCACACTTACCTCACATTAAAAATGTAATTAAAAAAATGTATTTAAAATAATTTCTCTTTGTTCATATGCAAATCACACTGCCGCTCCCACAGCACATCTCTTCACACCCTTCCTCTTCAATGCAATCCCACCCCGGTATGTCTTTAAATAAATGAACAGTAAAACAAAGAGAATTCCTCATACCATTTTAAAATCCTGGTGACATTCCGTAGTCTCTGTACTGTTACAGTTTTGTCTGTGGACCCCCACCTGCCACCCACTTTTTAATTGTTCACATGCTTTAATTGCACCCTTGCTCATTAAGTGTGACTGATGCCACTACAGCACAATCATCTAGAACATAGAATAAACTCTTTCATCTTCCTTGTGGGTAAATTTTCATAGCTTGCTCACAGGTTCTAGATTGCTGTGAGGGTCAAAAGTACACTGGCCCCTTGGTACAGTTACTCACTCCATGATACAGAAACCGTTGTCCCCCATACAAGTAACCTCACTCTCTCTTTTACAATCACAAGCAAAAAAAAAAAAAAAACAAGAGTAACATTTAGATGTACTTTTCTATGCCATATATTCTGAATTCCACCATATTTCTATTTTATATGTATGTGTGTTGGAGAGAGGTGCTTGGTCATGTTGTCATACAGAAAAAACTACAACTACAGATGCTACAAAAGGACAAAAGTCCCATAGCAAACCAGGCAGAAAGACTATTTTAGCATAAATTCATCAACTTGTAGCTTTTTTTACATAGGTAAACATATTTATTTAATTGCTAAAATGTACTTAAAAAAATGAAACCCATTTTATACGTGTAATAAGACACTCCGAGGTGTGCATTGAACAGATATTACTACATCTCCAGGGGCTGAAGTGCAGTAATATCTGTTCAATGCACACCCCATCGTGTCTTATTGCATACTTATTCAGGTAATATTTTTTCGTGAGTTCAGTGACAGAAGTAGCTAACTGGGCAAAGTCAGGAACAAATTTCAGGTAGTAACCAGACAGAGCTAAAAATGATCTGACATTTCTTTCTCTGGAGACAGGACTTTCAGTTACAGTTTCTATCTTGGAAATCTCTGGCTTTACTTCTCCAAAATATAACCCAAGTATTTGGTTTTCTGCATGCATAATGCTTACTTAGTAGGATTAATGGTCAGATCTGCATTTTTGATTTATTTATTTATTTATTTATGATCATTCGGAAAAAACCTTTGAGCATGAGCTCTTTTACAAAGGTTCCACGTCAGGGTGGACAAACATGTAAAAACACAAATACAGTGGTTACAGGTTTTGGAACATGTTCAGTTACAAAGGTTCCACGTCATGGAGGACAAATGATACAGAAACACCAGTACAGTAAATACAGATTTCAGGTCATTTACAGTTTTTTCAGGATTAGCACAAATGCAGTGGTTACAGACAGAGGATGATACAGTCATACAGGTTCAGCACATTAGCCAGTTCAATAGTCACAGTTTCAGTGCTGGGTTTAGCAGCGGTAGTGGGAGAGTCTAACAGGTCTTTCCTGGGGGCACATGCATTGTGAGATAGACTGTGGGTGCAGTTTGAGGCGGTTTTGAACTGAGGCAGGCTGTGTATGTAGTTCCTGCGGGAGTTCATTTAACCAGAGGGGGGCTCGGTAGGTGAAGGTACGCTGACTAAGTGAGGTTCGCCGGAATGGGGTGGACAGTGTACCGTTTTTCTTCCCCCTGGTGTTATGTGATGAGGGAGAGGCCTTGAGCAGGTTTACTATGCATGGTGGTGTTTTTCCGAGGAGAGCCTTTTTACCCAATAGACAGGTTTGGTATTTGAGCCTGTCTTTTAGGCTCAGCCAGTTAGTGCTTTTATACAGAGTGCAAGTATGGGTGTAATGGTCTGCACTCAGGGTTAGGTGGCATGCCTTATTTAATGCAATTTGGACCCTGTTGAGTGCAGTGTCAGTGGTAGCTCCATAGATCACAAGCCTGTAGTCTATCATGGGAAGTACTGAGCTGGAGACTGAGAGTCGGAGTGCTTCCGGGGTGAGGGAGTTCTTATGTCTGTAGAGGACCCCGATCTTTGTGTTAACTGACCTGACAAGGGAGTCAATGTGGTTTGTATATGAGAGAAAGTCGTCAAGGATGACCCCTAGGTACTTAAATGATTGAACCTGCTCAATCTGCTCACCTGCATTATTGAAGATATTGGGGGCCTGCGCTTATTGTAATGGCTGGAGTGGATCACAGCCTTGGTTTTCTTGTAGTTCAGTAGCAGCCTTTTCTTACAGAACCAGTCCTCGAGTTTGTTGAAGGAGGTTTGTAGTTCTTTTTTGTAGTGCTGCTGGGAGGTGCCACTGCTTAGCAGCACAGCATCATCCACATACAGGATGAGACTGGTGTCACAGGTCATGGGCAGTTCATTAATAAAGAGGCTGAAAAGCAAGGGGCCAAGGATTGATCCCTGAGGAACTCCTAGGAGTACCTCACTGGAGCTGGATAGTGTCTGCCCGATTTTGACTCTCTGACTCCTTTGTGATAGGTAATCATTGAGCCAATTTAGGGCGTTTGGTGCCACTCCCATTTTTTGGAGCTGGGATATCAGTAGAGGGTGGTTGACAGTATCGAAGGCTTTAGTGAGGTCGATGAAGATGGAGCCCACCAATTTACCTTCATCTAGTGCCTTGTGTGCGTAATTGGAGTATGCAAGCAATGCAGTGGTGGTACTGTGTTTCTGCCGGGAAACCGTGTTGGTTTGGGCAGAGCAGATTGTACTTGTTTAGGTATTCGGTGAGTTGGTATGCTATGATTTTCTCCAGCGCTTTAGATAGTGGGGAGAGGATAGATATTGGCCTGTAGTTAGATATCATTGCCTTGTCACCATTCTTATGCACTGGGGTTACCAGGGCTTGCTTCCAGACTTCCGGGAAATGGGCTAGGGCCAGGGATTTGTTAAATAGCATCGTAATGGGCTTGATCATAACATCAAGTGTCAGAGATAGTATCTTCATGCCTATCCTATCACTCCCCAGCCTAGTTTTTCCCAGGACTTTCCTGACCACTGTTAGGACCTCCCTTTCTGTCACCTTCTTAAAGTAGAAAGTTGGGTGATTTGTATTGGTGTGGTTTTCGCAGCCTTGGTTATCCACCGGCAGAAGGTAGTCTGGGGGAAGTACTGGGGATAGGTCAGTGAAGGCCTGGTTGAAGGCATCCACAATGGCTATAGGATCTGTGGAGGGTGCGTTGTATATATTGAGTGTTTTTGGACTCGACTTCTGGTCTTTGCCAAGGGTGTTCTTGAGATTATCCCAAAACCTCTTCCCGTCTCCCCAGGCATTGTTGAGCTGGGTCTTGTGGAAGTTTGCCTTTGCAAGCCGGACCAATTTTGTGCACTGATTTCTAGCAGTTTTTAACTTTGTAAGTTGTGCTTGCAACCAGAATTTAAGGCTTTTGCCCAAAGGCAGTCCCTTTCTTTTAAGAGAGAGAGGAGCTTTCCATCCAGCCAGCCGTTTTCAACTCCATGGATTTTTCATTTAGTGCGTGGGGCATAAATATCACAGATGGAGTTGAAACCCTCCGTAAAAAAGCTGAGTGCCTGGTTCATGGTGGGCACCTTGTGTATGGGGAACCAGTTGTAGGCAGACAGTGCTGATATGATGGAACCAAGTTTGCCCTTTCGCAGGACCCTGCTCTCGATGAGGTGTGGTGGGCTTTTGGCAATTTTACTGTTCCAGAGAAAGGAGATCGGTGAGTGATCGCTCAGTACATCCGGGAGAACTCTGAGTTCAGAGAATCTGGATGGTGTGCTGACCAGAACCCAGTCAATTAGTGCACTGGTGCCAGCCTTATAGTTCTGTCTGGTGGGGTGAGTTACGAGTTGGGTGAGATTTTTTTTTTTTTTTTAGTTTTTGTTGACCGGGTAAGTGCACTAGACAAATCTTGCCTATTTTCAGGCACGACCAGGGGGAAGGGGATACAGATGAATGCCAACTGACTTTGAACCAGATTAAGCTGTTGGTGGTATTTATAGTGAATGAGGGAAATTTGGCCAGGACACCTGGGAAATTCCCCTACTCTTTTCGATAAGTGCCATGGGATCTTTAACATCCACCTGAACTACCACCAATCCAGGCAGATGGGACCTCGGTTTAACGTCTCATCCGAAAGACGGCACCTCAGAAGTGCAGCACCCCTCTCATGCTGCACTACAGTGTCAGTACTGGGATATTAACCCAAGTGCCAGATGTGGGAACTGAACCCACAGCCCTCTGATCTCCCGGCCTCAGAGGCGAGTGTGCTACCTACTGAGCCACTGACACTGCTATAAGATTGTGGGAGGTGATTAGATCTTTGGCAGCTGTTGCATCATTACAGAGCCAGTTTATGTTAAAATCGCCCATCAAGATGAAATTGGAGCTCATTTTGTGGCCGCTTATTTCTTGCAAAACCATTGGAAGTCCATCCTTGGCTTTTTTGGGGGGCAGGTAGGTTGTGGCAATGGTAATGGTCTTTCCATTTAGGCCGGCTTGTGTTTTTACCACTAATAGCTCATAGTCCTCAGCAACTTTGGAGATGGGGAGGATGGGGCAGCTTAGTGTGTCCCTGACATACACGAGGCAGCCGTCGCCTTTGATAGATTGGATAACTGCTCATAGATGTTCAAAGTTGCTTTTCCAGTCTGAACTGTACACCACGACATCATCCAGGTAAGCAGCAGATGCGGGACCGGCTGCAGGAATAACAATACAGAGAAACAGGGAGAGACAGTATGTGTAATCCAAGGAAAGGGGGCTTTCCTGTACATCCAGCTGCCGTGGAGGCCAGCTTACATGGGGGCTTGGGGAAGGTGCTGACTTCATTCATTCTGCCAGAAGGAGCAGCTGCTTATGGGGGCTTGGAATGGAGGGGTTACTTTGTACATACCTCCGCAAGGAGCAGCTACTTATGGGGGCTTAGGGGGGATTGTCTGTTTCAATGATACCACCACAAGGAGCGGTATTCACCGGGAGCTTGGGGTGGGGGCGTGCTTGTGCGACGGCTGTGGTGAGCAGCATTTCACGGGGCTGAGGTTGAGCCAGGGATGGCCAGGGTATCTACAGGTCAACACATTGTGCTGGGGCATCCCTGCAGGCGCAATGCAAATGGGGCCATAATAGCATGTTAATGGTCCCATTGTGCTATTGCATGCCTAATGGCCTCATTTGCATGCCCCTGGCTGTGGATCACATTTTTGGGTGCAGGGCATCCTGAGATGCTCTGCCCCAAAGGGTTCACAGCCTGACATGGGGGATGCATCGGCGCAGCCTGGGATGCCCTGGCGCATCCTGGGCAGGGCACACCTGTGCTATTCACAGAGGGGATGGGCCACGGGCATCTCCCTGTGCCTCCTCTCTGAATGATCCATTTTGCATTCAGTGCATCTCCCCTGCGCCGTGGCAACCGAGATGCACTGAGTGCATTTTTTTTGTGAATCCTGCCCAGAGTGTTTTTTTTACTGTTTTAGCTGAAATTAAATGCCAAAGAAAAAAGCCATTTGTGCTAAATTCAAACCTTTCATTTGTATTTCAAAGCCACTACTGTTGCACCACATACTAGTCTCAAACTGTGCCGGTAGAATGCTACAACCAACATTTTACCAATCTCTGAGGCCTTGACTGTCATGAAAAGAATCAGAAATCACTTATTTTATATTACCTACAAATCTGTCAAAATGAAGTCTAATAAGACAGTGTGCCCTAGCATGCTTATAGATAGATGATGACAATCACTGATGTTAAAATATATTAAAATATTATGAGCTGTGAGAAACAAGAATTCTGATATCTTTAAACATGATTACATCAATGTGAACCTGAAATAGGGATGAAAAAACATATAACCATCCATATTAGAATGATAAATTATTATTAGTTGTGTCAAATCAACCAACGGACTACTAGGAATTATTACTAAATTCCTTACATTGTAAAAACATACAGAAAATACCTTGAGATCATAATGAAAACCCTGAACAGACTTGGGGGGCTTGAATTATTATGACAGATTCTGCTATTTGCATTACAGGTGCACAAAACATTAAGCATCCTAATAATATTTTGTTCTAGTGATTAAGAATATTACTATTATGTAATGTGAAATGCTACTGAATATGGTTAGCTGTATGGCATAGCCAAAATACAGTATCATATTCCTCAAACGCAGTTCAAATATGGTTTGTCCTGTAAGCACAACTTTTTTTAATGTTTGACTACATCTCCTAGCACAGCCTCATTCTGAATCGAGTTACCCTTTATCAATTCTTATATGCCTTAATATTTTAAGTCCTCTAAACTGTTTACACATTCGGACCTGGGAAATCCACATGCTAGCTAATTAAAGAGCAGCTGACGCCTTCAGGAGAACTTTAGCAAAACATTATAGTTAGACACAGTTCATCTTGTATTTTACATTAGTTCTGTATTTCTCCTCTCCTCTCCTCTCCTCTCCATTATTTAGTACTGAGGTCATTAGCATGAAAACAGGATCTTTGCTCCTGAAGAGTTCATCTACTCCTGTTGCTTTCTCTTTCCCTGAGGTCATAATGCACTGCTTGTGACATCACAGTTACTCCCATGGCAACAGAGTGTGATGTCACAACAGAGGATTATGACTTGAAGTAGGGAGTAAGCTATAGAGGCAGGTGAACTCAAAGGGATAAATATCATGTATTCATGCAAATTTCTTCAGTAATAAATAATGGGGATGAGAAATCTACAGAATATATATGGAATGCAAGCAGAATTATACCTAAGTATAATGTTTTTCAAAGTTTTCTTTGAAGTGTCAGCAGCTCTTTAAGCAGTAATGCATGACAGGGTATGTGCTGTGCTGGGATAAAGTCACGCCTCGGGTGGTTGAAGAATGAGGCCGGTTAACACCCTGGAGTGCATTATTGCTATTATACAATGGCTCAACTTTAAAAAATGAAGAAAAGAAAGACACATTTTAAAATACCTTTTCAGTTGATTTTTAGAGAGGGAAGTAAACATATTAAAAAAAAGTTTTGTTTCAGTGTTAGCCAGTTGGTGGTGCTCCTCAATAGTGCTGTGTACTGTTGTGAAGCCTCAGCCACTCTCAAGTCACAAGTTGTCAAAGCTGAGCCCCCCCATAGGAAGTAGTTTGGCTGGAAGAATGCTTTTCTTGGTTATTCTTCAGTGTTTTTTTTTAATACATTTCATTATGAGGAGCCGTACACACCATGAACAGGAGCGAGTGAGTGGGACTGCGGAGGACTAAAGTGGCCAGCCAGGATCAGCACCAATCGGTGAGTTTAGCATGCAGTGCTGTTTAAAAGCATGTGTGCACATCAGAGACAGAACTGCTCTGTTTGTAAAGTCAATCCTCAAGCCAATCATACTGATGGCTATGTTTTAGGTTTCAGGTTTCTTTCTTTTCCTTTTTTTTTCCATCGTATGTTTATGCACCTCTCTCCCCTGGATCCCATTCTGGCAATCCCTTCCCTGGCCCATGGTGACCCGGAACTTACCTTCCACCATCTCGTTCTTGTGATGGGTGCCCGATCACCGGTAGGAGCCTTTGAGGGTCTGACCATCATCCTGTCCAGGGGAGATATTTCCTGGTTTTCATCCCCTTATGCCCGCAGCCCCAGACACAGACATACACTTGTGTGGAGGTGCGCTTGTGCCCCACTGCCACAGTAACAGCCTCTCCCTTCCTGCCTAATGCCTGGCTCCTTCTCGGCCTGAACTACCCACTAGCCTCCACTGCAAGGCAGCCAAGAGCCAAGGGAAGCCCCCCCCCGGAGAGGAGAGGAGAGCAGAGCTGCCTCTTGGCAGCTCAATCCAGCTCCGTGCCCTCCCCCGCTGACCTCCGGCAGCCCACACTCACTCCTGAACACAAGTTGTCGGCATAGCGTGAGGTAAGGCATCCGGCGCCTAAGCACTCTTCTCCACCAGGCCAGCATCTTTCTTTCTTTTTTAAGCTTACAAACAACACTTTGGCTGGCAGTAGTGTGCTTCTTTCAAAGTAATAGACACTGCCAAGCAGGTCAGTGAATGTGGCTGCTGAGCAGGGAACAGTGAAGCCAATGGGGGTTACAGTACGGGACAGTGCAGCTAGAAAACCGAATCCTACTGATGGCTTTTTTGTTTTGTTTTGTTTTGTTTTTTTAGCACTTACAATCAGAACTGTACCATTCAAGAGCCTCCATAATGAGAACTATACACTGCAGAGTGGGGTCACTGAAGCCAGATCCCGGGCGGGCAACACTGAAGCCAGTCACGGTTACGGCTTCACATGCATGGTTTCAATTATTGTCTAAGTCAAGGGAATATGGAAAATAATTGGCTGGAACTGTTGGGTGGGAAGTAGGAGACTGTATTTAGTTGTTTTACACTGTGGGAGGGAAGGATTTACATTTGTTTTTAAATGGGAAGTACTGGCAAACTCCATTGCAGATATAGCAAGAGAGAACAACTTTTACATGATCTGTGGAGTTATTTTTTTTTAACAGTTAATGCAGTCATGTTTGCTGGGACTAGATCCATGATGTTGTACTGGGATAACATCACGGGTCTCACCCCAGACTGACCAATTAGTGTCTAGGATTCTTTCTTGCCATTGTATAATACAAATTATATTCATTAGAACTGTTCCTTGTAAGTGTAAAACTCCTTATAGCCATAGAATTGTACCATTTTGCCATACCATTGTATAAATTACTATGAT
Source organism: Neoceratodus forsteri (assembly GCA_016271365.2). Taxonomy (NCBI): domain Eukaryota; kingdom Metazoa; phylum Chordata; order Ceratodontiformes; family Ceratodontidae; genus Neoceratodus; species Neoceratodus forsteri. The sequence continues at coordinate 284,161,677 of CM057455.1, read as the reverse complement.
GCAGTTTTCATTTTTAATTTTTCTAGTGCTCTAATACTAAAGAATGTGCATTAACTGTAATTAACATACTTTGTTCTTCTGAACTTCTGAAGATATTTTAATATTAAAAACTTAAATAGTTGTCTGACAAGCCTCTGGATCCTGTTTTCCAAAATCTGTCAACAATATGCCTGCTAAATATATTTTACATTTGTATATACTTATTGGTGAGAGGTTGTCTTAGCTACTAACAATGGGAAGAAATGCAGAGTTACTTGGGACTCTGAAGCTTGTGCCTGTTTTGAATGTGAGTAAACTGTTTAGCGAGGAATTACTATAGCTGCTAGCATTAAATGTGATTAAAATGGTAAGCTGTTTAACGATGGTCAAAAAGTGATATGCACAGTTATTCACAGCATTGAGCATACTGGTGTGCTTACTGGTTGAGAACTGGCAGCACTGGACCAACAGCAGGCTAGCCCTCTTGTACCCACAGCAACAGAGAGGGGTGTGGTGGACATGCATTATATCTCCAGGTGTGGGAACATGTAATTGCTAAGTAACCAGCCCACAAACAGCAGAAGCTGTTTGCCACGTTGAGGGTACATTGTGGGGCTCGTGATGTCAAAGACCTAAACTAGTGGAATCAGAAATTAAAGTTTAAAGTTAGGGTTACAGTGACAAAAATAGGGAAATGTGGCGTTAGGGTTTCCAAACCTAACACCTCACCCCTACCCTGCAGGCAGCAACAGGAAAAATCATTTCTGAGTTCTCTCTCTTGGATTGTTGAATTCTCTGCCTCAGTTAGTTCCCTTGCAGTGTGTTGTTTGGATCTGGTTCTGTTTCAATATGTTGCAGTGTTTCCCTTGTCCAACCCATGAAACCTGCTTTTTTTTTCACATTTATCATTGGGCCATATATCATTATTAATACTACACAAGAACGAACACAATGACAATGATGAGTGTGACAGGCCAAGCTGGCCTGTGTGAGAAAGGCATTTTAAGTGACAGTAATATAATAGCTAGCTGCAGTCAAGTCAGTCACAGGGTCAGGCATGCAGCATACAAAAAGGCTGCTTGGGCATTAGTTACTGAGTATGGGTCACAGTAAATGAAGAAGCAAGACACCCGTGCAACTAAGACAACTTAGGTTTGCAAATCCTCCTTATTTTGGTATAAATTATAAAGAAGATCTCCTTAGATGTAATAACACAGAGAAAACACTCAATTAGCAAGGAAGCTAGGCAGGAAGAAGTAGGATGTTGGTTAACTAGGATCTGCAGCGCATCCAATAGGTAGGGAAATAGGCAGACTAAGTGGGCCAAGCAGTCCTTATCTGCCATCAAAGTCTTCTTTCTATGTTTCTATAGCTGTTGCAGGTGGAGGTGGTAAATAGTGTTAAACTGAACAGTTCCAATATCAGGTTGTTACCTTTTATTCTGCTAACACCACGCAACACACATTCACCCTAATATTTTACCAGTAGGGTTTGTTCATCATTTTGCTACCCCTTTTTTGCTTTATTTATTGAAATGTTTCACCTTTCACATTTATTGAAATGCAAATGAATGTAACTACTGACTTGTACAATCTTGACAATCTTGTCTTGCTCCTCTCTCAATTTGTTCCAGTCTAAGTTATTTGCCTAGTTATCCCCCTCTTCACCCTGTTCTTGCTTCTCCTGAATAGGTTCCCCTTTCCCCACCTCCCTTCCTCATGTACCCCTGATGTGCATTTCACTACTTAATGCTGCGATGAAGCTATTATCATGTGTCAATGCCTAATCCCTGTTTTTACTCATCTCTTACCCTGATGAACCTTGCTTAAGAATTTTATCATTGCTTTGTCTTATTGTTCTTCTAAATGTTGAATGATTTACCACTCTGTTAATCTGCACTATTACTGTATGTCCAATGTATTACCACTCTGTTAATTTGCACTGTTACTGTATGTAATCCACACTGGGTCGCCTCTGAAAAAGGGACTGTATTGTCTCAGTGGACTCACCCAGTTCCCAAAACTCAAATAAAGAAATTGTAAATTGAATGTATGTATTACTACTGCATAGTCACCTGTCTATGCGAATGAATGTAACTGCTGACTTGTAACTTGAATGTATGTACTACTACTCCTCTTAGTGTATAGCTTTCCCCCAGGTCACACCAGGAGATGAGCAACTTGTTGCTCAGTGTGCCTTCCTGGTGAAACATTTCAATAAATAAAATAAATAAATAAAAATTATCTACAGTATATTGGGCATATATCCCTGTTGACTGAAATGTATGTTGAGATGGGGCTCCACAGCACAGATTTATACCCCCCATTTCCATATCCCCAATATGCCCCAAATAAAATAGCTCTAAAAACACATGTGTAATAGCAGCAAGACAATAGAGTTCAATTCGATCCAGCCATAAAAACATATTAAGAAGTTGTGATGTCTAATATAATATCACAAGTTTTCAGTATAACAACTATAAAATCATGCATCATCACTAGGAAGGGCAGAACAAAGAAAGCATCACATCAATGTACTGATTTCAGTAGGAAAAATAAACATGGTAAAATGACTAATGCTTAATAAAGGATCATGTTAGTGATGCAAAAATTGAGAGTTACAGTAGCTCTGAATCAAACTACTTGTGCCAAGGAGACTTTGTTTATCTACAATACAGTCATTTTATTTTAGGAGTTAGAGCAGCATAGAAGCATAGATTAAACACTGAGGCACTAGTGGCCACTCAAAAGTGCATTATTGCTAGGAAAGCAGAATTGGCAATCATGCGGCTTCAACACAAATACCGGGAAGGAGGGAAAAAAATGTGGGAAACTACTGGCTTATAGACTAAAAAAGCAGCAGGCCAAGAGACACATAAATACCTTCAGAGATGCAAATGGTAAAAAACATTTCTCAGAAAAAGGAATTAATGACTTAATGAAAGATTTCTATACCCAGCTATACACCTCAACTATGAACAATAACCCTGAGGCCCTAGCAGCATTCCTAGGGAGATTAAACCTCCAAAAAATAACCCCAGTGCAGGCCACAGTCTTAGACCAAAACTCACAAATGATGAAATAAAAACTGCCATTTTGTCACAAAAGACAGAAAAAGCACAGGGGGGGACAGACTATCAACAGAGTTCTACCACGCTCTGGTCCAAGTGGTATCACCAGTTATGCAAAGACTATTTTCAGAAATACAAGAAACAGGCACCCTCCATCCTACAATATGTGAGGCAACCATAACAATCCTCCCCAAGCCAGGGAAAGACAAAGAATTTCCAGTTAGTTATAGGCCAATCTATCTTATAACAGTGGACAGCAAATTTTATGCTAAGATATTGGCCACCAGACTGGAAAAGCTCATCCCTTCTCTAATATATCCCTCCCAGATGGGCTTCATCAAAGGAAGATATAGCTCTGATCATATGAGAACCTTATTAGACGTGATGCAATTAACAATCTCTTCTCCCACCCCAGCTACTGCACTGACTGTCGACTTCAAAAAGCCTTCGATTCAGTGGAGTGGCAATACTTGTATACTGTATTCCAAAAAATGGGCTTCAAAGCAACTTTTGTTAACATGATCAGAGCTATATATGTCAACCTGAAGGCATGAATCCTGATGAACAACACTCCATCAGCACCTTTCACATTAGGGAGAGGGACACGTTAGGGCTGCCCACTTTCACCACTCCTTTTTATCCTAGCCATAGAGGCCATAGCGGAGGCCATTAGCAAACACCAGGGCATACTGGGGGTAAAGACAGGGAATATAGATATCAAATCACTAACATACGCAGATGACCTCCTGGTAGTTCTGTGAGACGCGCACAATTCAGTGCAACCACTGTTCCAGTTATTAAAAACCTTCACTAACCTATCTGGACTAAAGATAAATCAGAATAAAACTGAAGGTTTACCACTTAATAAACTATGCCTAGAACCCCAATTTACAGCTGTAAATCTGAGATGGGCGAAGGACCACATAACGTACCTAGGAATTAAAATCACAGCTAAATTACCAAACATTATAAACAGAAACATGGAAACACTTATTACCAAGACAAAAACAGATTTAGAAAGATGGAGACCCCTAAAATTAACACTAGTCGGGGAAAATGGAGGCATTAAAAATGATTATTGCACCAAATATCTTATATATGATCTTGCATATACCCCTAACAATTCCTGACTCGTGGTTCACCAGAATAGACAAACTGCAAGGAAGTTATATATGGGAAGGGAAGCAACCAAGATTCAGTAGGAACAAACTAAGAACACATTGGACCAAAGAAGGGTGGGGACTACCATGGATAAAAGGCTACTGCCTGGCATATACAGAGCCACACAAACTTTAAGATGGCTTGAGATATCTGAAGCATTGCCCTTACAGTGGTCCACAATAGAATAATCCCAGATAAAGGGCTTTAGTCCAACCACATACATATATGGGAACACCAACAAACTCCACACCTCACTACTTACAATTGCCTCATCCATATCCTCCTGGAAAAAGCTAGGGAAGCTAATTAAAACTGATCTAGCTCATCCCAAATATAACCCACTATGGGGTGCCAACAATATTAAGATAGAGGGGAAACCAATGCACTGGAAAACCTTGGAAAAGAAAAATATAACTACAATACAAGGCCTACTAATACCAGGTTTACCAGATATAGAATCCTTCCAGGAGCTATGAAAAATATATGATTTACTAAAAGAAGACTTTTGGAGGTTTTCATGTGGTAGAAAAAATGAGCAGATTGGATGGGCTTTGCAATCCTTATCTGCTGTTAACTTCTATGTTTCTATGTTCCTGCAGATCAGAGATGTTACAGCCCCCCTGGTTAGGAAGGTTAAACAACTACAGAGCTCACCTAAACAGCACCACTTCATATCTCATTAACAAAAGCCAAAGGCAGAACTAGCCTTATACTGTATACTCAATAATACAAGACAACATCCTTGACCAAACCAAAAAAGCGAAAGGAAAATGGGAGCAAGCGTTAGGTAGAGAAATACCAGAGAATAAATGGAAATCCTGCTGGGCAGCTGCACATAAACCTATTAGAAATACCCACAGCAGGCTTATCCAAAATAAAATACTTCACTGGTGGTATAGAACACCTGCAGTTTTATTCTCAGCTAACCTAATGAATTCAGATGAATGTTGAAGATGTGGTAATACACACGGAGATCTTTTCCACATATTATGGTCATGCTCTAAGATTGTAGACATGTGGAATCTAGCCCACAACTTACTACAACAAATCTTAAATATCAAGCTCCCACTAACAGCAGACTTATATCTACTGGGCTCAAAGGCCTCTATAACAGACATCCATCTCTCAAAAAATCAATGGGATTTCCTGATCCTTTTTAGTGTACTAGTCAAGTGACTCATAGTTTGTAAATGGAGATGCACAGCAACTCCCACCCTGAAAGAACTACTTGATAACTTAACTGGGCTAGCAAAATTTGAAAGGCTGTCCCATGTCTCCTCTGACACCCTAACAAAATATGACAAGACCTGGGCATCATTCCTCCAGTATATACAATCTGACCCCCTCTCCAACCCCTGCCCCCAGAGATTCTGGGGTGAAGCACCCAAGAACAGGTATAGGATTATCATAAGATGCTTATGATACACGTTGTTACCTGCAGATTATAGGGCATAGGATGTTTTATAGGCACTCCCCCCACCACCACCACTACCGCCTACCACAACCGTAGCACAATACCTCTACAGGCTTCATAACAGAGCTTACAGTAGTCACTAAATGAGGCACTTAGCCTCTCACAAAATCACTTGCATCAATTGTACATAGTTTATACTGCTTAACAGTAGAATATAGAAGTTCTGATGTTTGACAGATGCTACTAATAGTAGATACTCTGTATACCTTTAGAAAACGGGCATTGCAAAACTCGCATCCTGACTGGCTGAAACAGCCTGGCACCCAGGCTGTTATTTTTTAACAACGCCCTCAAAATAACAAGTGCCACTTTGGCATGCCCCTTTACTTGGAGTATCCTGGAGACACCATGGTTTTCTAACTTCAGTACTGCCATTTTCCTGCCAGCTAAGCCACCGGTAAACTAGCCGTCAATCTGCTGTCATTGCAGCTGGTCGTTTAACCCATCACCACTCAGTCGTGATTTAAATCATGACCCTTCCCAAATGAAAGGTTTCTTTTCTTTCTCCCACAACCGACAGCACTACTAAAAATGTGGCTTGATTTAAAAATGCTGCACACTGCTTACCTATCACCAGTCCTAGTTTACCATGCCCACAACTCCACAGTCCTGATATCAGCCTAAAAGATTTTACACAAAAACTACCCTTGTTCTAAATGGCAAACATCTAGGTCTTTTTGCTCATGTATTTTACTTCACCCAGCTTGTTCCACCTCAGCAGCTGCACAGAGTCGTGGCTGACTCGCTGTGTATCCAGAAACAATGTGAAATGAAATCACTCTAATTTGAAAGTGAATGGCAGTTGTTGGAATGATGACCACCACATTAACAAAAGAAAAACAATAAAACACTGGCACCCTTTAATGGCAGTTCTTGGCAGTTGTGCCAGTTGAGGGACTACTTTACAGTAAACATACTTTTTTTTACTAAATGGTATCTATTTTATTTTATTTATTTTATCTTTCAAATTTTGTACTTAAAATTTAATATGCAGCTCATTTTAATAATACCCTCTATTGTGGGCGTTATGGGATATAACGGACCTTCCAGGGACTATACGCCCCTGGGTGGTCCGTTATATCCCAATAACACCCACCCTGTCAGGTGTTATTACTTACTTAGAAAATGGGCAAAGACAATTCTCTCTTCTGATTGGCTGAGACACTTCTTTAGGTGGGCAACTATCAGACAACAATGCCCACCTAAAACGAGTGCCAGCCCAAGGTGCCACATCACCCACCAAAATACCCATGTGCTCACCTTGCTTCCTCATTGGCCAAAACCACAGGGCTGAATTTGAAATAGCCACATTTTTTTGTCTCTCTCTTAGCGAGAGACGTTAACTACCTAGTGCTCATTCCTTCACTAGCAGCCACTTGCTGAAACTGTCATCACCCTTCAATAGCTCATTTTCCAACTTTTTAACCATTAAAATATTTTCAGCCTCAGCAAAGTAAAAAAAAAACAACAACAACTGACCAAGTCCCGGGTCCCGACCAACCCTGCAATGTGTGTCCAAAATCGGGAAGCCGAAGAAACCCAGCCACCACTTTTCAGCTGCCCAGTCTGCCCATGTCATGCGACTTTCATTCTGTTTACAATGGTACCCCCAGTTCACATCGCCACTTGGGTGCCGCTCACTCACCTCTCCTTTTTTGTGCAACAAACTCCATTACGTTAGTAAAACAAATATCAGTAAATCATGTGTGTGTGCGTGTGTGTGTGTATCTATGGAGCGGGGAGGGGTTAACTAAAAAATATACTAAAACAAGAGAAACACCATAAAGCAACAAGAAACTACACTCATAAGCAACAGCTCCCTCTGGTGGCAATTTAACATTACTAAACTAAAGGGACTATTTTACAGAAACGTCTGTTTCTGATTCTTTGTATTACTATTTTACCCTCTTTTTTCATTATAAAATCATTACAAAAAAATGTCATTGAAACTCCATTTTCTAAGCCCAATAATACCCTCCAGGGTGTGCGGTATGGGCTATACCCACCCTTCCAGGGGCTATAAGACCCTCCGCCTGTGGTGTCGGGCCTCATTACACCCCTGGGCGGGTGGGTATAGCCCAATACCACCCACCCTGTTGGGTATTATTGCTTGCATAAGACATAGAGTACATGCCACACTATCTCGTTCAAATAGTGAATAAAACTTGTATAAGGTATACAATATGTATAATGGTGGAATTTTGACCCAACTTACATAGAGTTGAAAGAACACCTATCACCTTAAACCTTAAAGGAAATGCTTAAGCAATAACAAGGACACAAGGTAGAGGTGTTAGGGTATTTATTTATTTTTATTGTTTATTGATTAACAGCACAATAAGAATAGCACATTAACAAACAAACACACAAGGATGACTCAAGGGTTTAAGTCATAAGACACCATACAAATACAAAGGCAGCTTTGTCATTAATAATAGTAAGAGTAGTACTATCGGATAATATAAAAACTAAATTAACTTACACAACAGCATGTTGGCTGTCTCCGTACTACTTTTGGATGTAATGCTATATGAAAAGTTATACCTGGTAGTCTATTCATTGTAAACAGTATGGCAATTAATTTACAATCAAAGTTTGTATCTGATGTGTGTGTATGCATGCATGTACCTTTTATACTCAAACAATAAAATGTTTCACTTCAGAAAGTGCATTGTTATTGTACCTTTGAACAAGATACAAAATAACTTTGGGTACTTTGAAAATGTTTTATTATGCACTGCTACAATGTTACTTTTGATTCCCAAGCAGGGATTTAAACTGTGCAGATTTCTTCAGATTATGCTTGGTAAAAATGAAATCTCTTTTCTCTATTAAGCCTACAGTTCATTAATAGGGATCATTAGCTACAGCAGTTCTGGTTGTCTGGATATTTTGAAAAGGAAAATGAGAATTGCATAACCGTAAAATAGAAAGGTAAATTCTGTATTCAGCCTCAAAGCATTACTTAAATTTATAAAGAATTGGAGGGTACAAAACAATAACATGGCTAGTCCTCAAAGTTGGAGGTACATGCCCCCTCCCACCCCATGCCTGTGCTTTAAAGTTTATTGTTTGCTTCGGAGTGAAGTTTGTTTTTTTAACTGAATTTGTACAGGGAGTAAATTGAAGGAAGGCTACATGGAGGAATGTGATTCTTTTGTGAGGGAAGGGGTTTTAAAATCACCTGCTAAATTGCTAACTGGGTGTTTGATCACTGACTGCACATTAGTGCTGTAGTTGAACAATTAGGATAATGGGTGTCTAGAGTTATTTATGAATGTATGTATGTATGTGTTTATTTTTTGAGGCAGCATTAAATGCAGTCAAATGAGAAACTTCTTTCTTGCTTAGTGCAGTACTTCTGAGAGTTTTCTGTACAATCATGCGGTAGCACTACAGTATAATACTGTGGACAGTGAGATACAGTACGAGGGAATACACCAGCGCTATGCATTCATACACAGACATCCCCCCCTTTTTTTTTTGAAGGACAGTTCCAGAACAACCAGGTTCAGATTAAGCTGTTGACAGACTTCTTCCAGTTTCCCACTAGCAAAGCTAAAGTTCAGCACAGTACTGGTGAAAACTGCCTTGAAAGGAATTTGGAATTTTAGGAGAAATGCTGTTTAATTGCCGTAACAAAGTCGGGCACAATGAGCTTATATTTCTGCCACTGAATGCATGTTTAGAGCAAGGAAATAGCAGGCCTCTGTGAATTAATTTTGAAACTATTTGTAGGAGTGCTGAACTTTAGTGTTTCTGGTAGTCTGTGTACTGTTAATCATGTTCAGTATATTGGTGGATCAAACAGGGAAGACGCTTAGTACAGTAGCACTGGACATTTTCTGTGCAGTCATGTGGGGGCGCTACAGTATACCACTGTGACTGGCAAAAGATGGAGAATGTGCCTGAACCCACACTAGAATACCCCCAGTCACCCCCCCCCACATGCACACACACACCCACACACACAAAAATACAAAACTCAGTGCTACAGTATATTCATTTCTTAGAACAGCTCTGGTCATGTTACTGACTGACTTCTCCATTCCCCATCCTCCATCACTGGTCCCACTTGTACCACTAAAGTACAGCACTGGTGAAATAGCATGCTTATGTTAATCACCGGGATGGATAATGGCCTCATTACTTCTGCCATCTTTGTCAACCTCACCAAGGCTTTCAACATAGCCTCCCATGCCCTCGTTCATGACTCCCTTGTGACTGCTGGGTTGTTTACTTCCACCCAAAACTGGTTTAGAGCTTACCTCTCAGGCAGAACACAATCAGTCAAGATCCAGGATACAATCTCTCCCCCCTCCCTATTTTCACAGGAGTTCCACAGGGCTCGGTGCTTGGACCCATTCTCTTCTCCATCTTCCTAAATGACTTGCCCTCAGCATACCCCCCCCCATTCATATGTATGCTGATGACACCTTCCTGTTCTTCTCTGGCAAATGCCCTGCCATTGTAGCAACCACCCTTTAGCATGACTTCCACCAGGTTCGGCTATGGTTTGCCTCACATCAGCTATTCCTACATGCCAAAAAGACTATCTTCATGACCTTTGGCACTAGGCAGAGACTCTCTAGGTGCCACCCTTTACCTTCTTTCCATACCTTTGATGGAACAATCCTAGAGGACACCTCCTCATTCAGATACCTTGGAGTTTGGTAGGACTAACACTTCAGCTTCTCTGGCCACATTGATGCCATCCTGAAAAAACTGCATCCCAAGCTTGGTGCCTTATTCAGGAACTGTAATTGCATCCCTCCTATGGCATGGCATGAACTAGTCCAGAAGATGATCCTCCCCATTTTTGACTACTGTGATGTAGTCTACGGTGTTGCTCCCAAATCCTTTCTAACCAGATAGGACACTCTCTTTAACTTTTTCTGTCGTTTTGCCCTTGATGCTCCATCACACACTCATCACTGTGACCTCTACCACACCCTGTCCCTTCCCCCGCTTGCCAACAGGCGCCTCACTCATTGTGTTAAACTCACTTCTAAATTTTGGTTAGGAGAACTTCCCTCCTACTTCCCATGCTCACTCTCTTCCTCCCCTCCCCCTCCCACTCCCTCAGATCCTCTGATACTCACACTTTGTTGGTCCCCGTCAAACTACTCTCATTGGTCAATCAGGCTTTACCCATCATTTCCCACAAATCTGGAACTCCAACCCCCCCCAAATATGGCACTCCTCCTCCTCCTGCTCCCTTGGCCCTTGTCTCTGCCTTACAAAACTTTCTCTCATTTAACTGCTTCTGCTTTAACCCTCCTTAACCATCCTTCTATACCTCTGCTCCTCTCCATGACTCACATCCCCTATTAAACCTTCCTCCCCCAAGCCTGCTTCTCAGCATGTTCTCATCTCCCTTCACTGCTTACCTCCTCACTCCTATCCCTAACCTTCTTCCATTGCCAATTTGCCCCTGCTTAGTTTTGACCTCTGGCAGGGTTCTCAGCATCCTGGAGGGGTCTAGCATTGGGCAAGCCTCCTCCTTCCCCTCCCCTCCCTTCTTTCCTTTCTACACAACTTGTCCTCATTTAAATCTGCCCTCTGTTAAGATTCTTAGCACCCTGGCGATGTCTACTCTTGGGTAAGTTTCTTTCCTCCTTCATTTTTTCCTTTTCTCTTCGATGCCCCCTATTCCCTCTGCCCAACTTGTCCTTGCCTTATTCTACCCCCTGGCAGAGTTCTCTGCATCCCAGAGAGGCCCAGCACTGGGCAATTACTCTTCCTTTACTCCACCTCCCCCTCTAACCTTTCTACCCAACTAGTCCTCACCTGATTCTGTGCTCTGGCAGGGTTCTCAGCATCCTGGAGTGGCCTAGTCTTAGGCAAGCTTCTTCTTTCCCTCCTCTTCTCTCCTTTTCCTTCATCCTTTCTTTCCTCTCTTCCCAACTTGTCCTCACCTAGTTCTGCTCCCAGAAGGGTTTTCAGCATCCTGGAGGGGTCCAGCACTGGGAAATGACTCTTCCTTCCCTCCCCTTTCCCCTCCATCCTTTCTACCTAACTCGTCCTAGGAAGACTCTGCCATCTGGCAGGGTTCCCAGCATCCCGAAGAGGCCTAGTCTTAGGCAAGTTTCTCCCACCCCTCCTCCTCTTTCCCTTTACCATCCACTCTACTATGTCTACCCAACTAGATCTTGCCTACTTCTCCCCTCATTCTAATTCTTTGCCTCATTCCACCACTGGCTGCGATCTCTGCACCCTGAAGGGGACAGTTCCAGGTATGACTCATTCTTCCCTACCCTATCCCTTACCCCCACCTCTCTCCTGCCCCCTCTCTACCCCTCTGCACTTAAACAAAGGAATCAGTTCACTTGAACTAATAACTTGCACTTATTGTTCTATCTAAGGTGCTCCCAGATTGTACTAGCCCTGTGTTAACTTGCTCCTCACAACTGATTTTTTTGCTCACTTTTCTCTGGTAATGTCCCCCCATTTTTATCCTCTCCTTCCCCCAGCTGGTTTCCCTTGTGTACCTCTCTACCCTCCCTGATGTTCCCTTACTGCACCTCATTTATTCAATAATTGCTAAATAATCTGCCTCTTAACCATGATCCATTCCTGTAAGGAATTGGCTCCAGGGCTAAATTAAATTTCTGTACTATGTTCCTCAGATATGTCACTTGTAATTAAATGCATATTCCACAGGTATGCTATATTTAACTGTATGTTATGTCACAGATGTGATTTATGATATTTTTTTTAACGGTATGTCTTGTTACAAATGTAATTGAATGTTTAATTTCTTGGATATGTTAAATGTTAAACTGTATGTCTAATTCTTCATCCAATCGTACCCCATGCCTTTCTGGTGAAACATTTCAATAAATAAATAAATAACAATTTAAAGACTGTTTTCAGAGTGCTGAGCTTTAGTTTAAACAGGGTATAGGTGTGTCCATGGCAGTCTGTTCACATAGGGGAATGGAACCTTGAGGGCATTCAGAAATACTGTTGTTTCCTCCAATTCTGCTGTTTTTAATAAATCACCAGCAACACTTCACTTTTGAGACTCTGCATTTAGTTTTATTCAGCAGGGTTCATGCTTTATGTGATTTTAACATTAGCGGGATCAGGACCTTCAAAGGAATATGGTGGGATTATACTGGTAGGCACAGGAATGACAGGCAAGCCTTAATTTTCCAACAGCCCTCAGTTTAATCGCTAAACATAAAACACATTGTGATATATAGATTCTTAAAATGCACTGCAGCCATTTTTTTTCCAAGTGTCTAATTTCAGGATGTTGACATGCAGGGTTATATTCACTCATCCTGTGGTGTCATGGCAGGGAGACTCCCTTCACATAACCCCTCCCTGCATCCAAGGGACGTTCAGTAGCCTTGTTATCTTCTTTATTTGTAAGCTACTTTCAGTGGATATGATAAATGAGACTTGCTTTCTATTTACAGGATCTTTGCTTCTGTGAAAGGCATTCCATTTTCTGCATTTTTTACAGCTACAGTAGGTGGAGCCTGCAGACGTTTTGCATGTACAAAAGGAGTGATGTTATGTTTTCTGTCCGTGGAACTGACTTAAGGTGTAAATAGTCACGTCCACCTTACCCTCCTCCAAGCAATGGTTTCCGCCCTCAAATAAATACGCTTTCATGTTAGTCAATGGTTGCAGGGTACTATTTTCTTTTTTAAATGGGTGGTACAAGAACTGGAACCTGAGTAGTAGGAGGCAGCATTCGTTTTTTGGGGGGAAGTAAGATCCACCCCACCTCCACCTGAGAAGCTCCTAAAGATCCACCCTCAACTTTTTTTTTACTCATGTGGGAGGGGGGCATGAGGTGGCTCTATCATGCTGTAACAAGACACACTAGTTTGGGACCTGTATCAACCAACAGAACAAGTCTGTGCCATAATCAAGTCCTGGAGCCTCTGCATTTTATTAAGGACTAGGAGAACAGAAGGTACTTAATGCCTTTATTAAGGACTAGGAGAACAGAAGATATTTAATGCCTTCAAACTGACTTAAAAAACCTTTGGAACAAATGATTATCAGAAACTACAGCTCCCAAGGAAAACAATAGACAGCATTCTAATTTACAGTAAGAGCCATATGTTTTTCTTAAACATTTATATACTAAAAACATAAAGTTCAGCTTTTGGGATTAACAATATTTGCTTACCATAATCAATATATATAGTTTATATATATAATTTGTCTTTTTAGTAGTTTCAGAACTTTGAAAGCATTGGTGTTAGTAATGCATTTAAAAATACATTTTTTAATTGTCTTTACAGTTAAACATGCAGTTTCATGTCAGAGCACATTTTGGGGGGGAAGGGGTTCAAATTATTTTACTCCTGGGCACAGTACTTGATGAACACAGACTTTGATGATAAAGTGTGTTTTTTCTTTTATGTTTGAGACGTATGTATTAGAAAACATTGAACAAGAAAACAATTGGTGATTTTAAAAGCTATTCTGATCACAGCTGACATTAAAAAAAATCTCAACTGTATCTTTTTTTTTCATTTTATCAGGGACACTAGAAACAGGATGTTAACATTTACTCCCAGGAACATGTTATTCAGGTTTTTTTATTGCATCTTGTCCCAGGCAAGCTTCCCAGAGTACAGTTTGTTGGGCACATTTTTGGGGGGAGGGAGTTCAAATTATTTTAATCATGAAGCATTGGTTTTAGTAATGCATTTAGAAATAAATTTTTTTATTGTTTTTACAGTTAAACATGCTGTTTCATGTCAGGGCACATTTTTTGGGGGAGGGGGTTCAAATTATTTTAATCATGGGCACAATACTTGGTAAACACAGTGTTTGATAATAAAGTGTGTTTTTTTTATTTTTTGTTGTTGAAGAAATAGAGAACTCCCTGTTGTGGTGGTGCCAAGTTAAAAAAAATAGAAATGCTGCTATGACACAATGGGACAGCACACAACTCATTTCAATGGAGTAAGCAGACCTCCTTCATTTTCCATTTATGCGGGTTCAGTGATTACCTTTGGCACATCTTGTGATACTAGTGTAAAGACAGCTCTTTATTGAAAATATAGGTGTCTCAATACAAGATGATAAAGAGCAACTAGAAAAAATAACATACATGTAGAATTCTTACATATTTAAGACACCAGCTCAGCATCCAGCTGTTAAAATTCCCAACTGATGTTTTACACTTTGCACATCCTCAAAGTACTGTGCAGCAATTTGTTAGCTATAATTTAAGTTCTGCCAGTGTGTATAATAACCTGGCAATGGCCTTCCATTGATCCAGTTCTTAATTACATGCCTACATTGCTTTGGCATACAATTACTAGGTAACCATAATGTCACCTGTTACACACTCATTCTTTGGCTCCTAAATGGCAAAATAGTCCATTATACACACTTAAAACAGGCATTTAAAATATGTTCTTTTCAGGCTAGAACAAGAGACAAGATCAACATGAAATTTTTACTGTTTCAAAAATGGAAACTGCAGTCCCAAACAATCCCCCCCCCCCATTGTTGTACCGCTGCATGCCTCATTGGTAGAATGACTGACCTGTGTGTTTTTTTCATTTTTTTTTTTTATAACAGCCTACTATCTAGCCAGCGAAGGAGCACACCTTGCTCCTGGGGATACTTGGCTTATCCCAAACCACTGACAGTCATCATTTACATTAGTCCGGTCAGAAGAAAGGTGCTACTTTTTTTTATCATTAAATTAAAAAAAAAAGAGGAAAGGCCTAATATCTTGAAATAGATTTAAGAAAAATTATTCTGCACTTACTCTGAGATACATTTTTTCAGCTCTCCTCTTTATAATCAGAGCTGCTGATGCCACAGTGAAAACTTTGAAAAAACGAATAACTTGGTACAACTCAGCTTACATTTTAAATATATTCTATATATTTCTCCTGCCTATCTTTTATTACAGAGGAAATTTGGATGAATATATGATCTTTATCTGTTAGAGTTCATCTGCCTCTATAGCTTACTCCTTACTTCAAGTCATAATGCTATGTTGTGACATCACAGTCTGCTGTCATGGGAGTAACTGTGATGTCACAAACCATGCATTATGATCTCAGGTAGGGAGAAAGCACCAGGAATACATGCATACTTCAGGAGCCGTGGTCCTCTTTTCATGCAAATGGACTCAGTAAAAATAATGGGGGGAGAAATACAGAACTAATGTGAAATATAAACTGAACTGTGTCTAAATATTATGTTTCCTTTCACTTATCCCGAAGGCGTCAGATGCTCTTTAAGACTGGCACTCTGCTTGGGGGAGGGTGTTCATTGGAGCAAGATGGCAACATGTATGTTACATGCATGTTTCAGTGCTAAACTATAACACAATTGCTTTCATTGTTTTTCCTGTACTATAACTGTTTTAAGACATTCCGATACATGCTTAAACCCATAGGCGATTACTGACAGCAAAATAGTGCTACTTGAAAAGTTTTTCAACCCAAATTAGTGAACATGACTGTGACTCTAGGGGCAGTTGCCTCTCCAAAGACTGTCATGACTATAACTTCTCCCTCTGTCTGTTTATCTATCTATGTAATTATCTATATTTCTATCAATTGCACCTATCCCTATTTTTACCTACTATATATGTAAAATAAACCTGCATATCGCATTTGCCTGCACTCTGAACACATACTTATGAAACTGTGCATATTTGTACTCCACTCCTGTATAGACCTCATAGTGTCCTGATATTCCCATTATTACAGGCATAACTACCTTAACCTTATCAACAGTGACATAGAAACATAGAAGATGACAGCAGATAAGGACCGCAAGGCCATCCAGTCTGCCCATTTCTTTTTCTACCTTATGGATGTGCCATCGGCCTTTGCTCTGTCAATGGCCTATCTATTCATACTCATCTGTATTGCTTCCTTATGCCTATCCCATGCCTGTTCAAAGCCCTGCACTGTATTCAGCTCCACCACTTCCTGAGAAAGGCTGTTCCATGCATCCACCACCTTTTCTGTGAAAAAGAACTTCCTCACATTACCCCTTAATTGGTCTCCCTCTAATCTCATGCTGTGTCCTCTTGTCCTGCTATTTTCTTACATTGAAACATGTTAGACTCTTTCACCTTGTTAATGTCCTTAAGGTGTTTGAATGTTTTGATCATACCACCTCTCTCCTTTGCTCTAGGGTATATATATATTGAGCTCTGTTAATCTGTCCTCATATGTTTTCTGATGCAGTCCCTGCACCATTTTGGTTGCCCTTCTCCAGACTGCCTCAATTTGGTTAATGTGAAGGTGGGGCCTCCAGTACCGCACGCAGTACTCCAGATGGGGCCTAACCAGTGTCTTGTAAAGAGGGATTATTACCTCCCTCTTCTGATTTGTGATACCCCTACTGATACATCCCCCTAGCCTTACCTACTGCTTTAGTGGCCTGCTTGGATGATTTCATGTTGACCCCTTATAAAAGTTATTATCACATTTTCTCTCCTAATGAAGTCCATCACTACACCTGACTGCCTGACATCAACACATCACTTAAATATAACTTACATCACCGCATGGACAACCCTCCTGTTTTTCTCTATAAAACTGTGTAAATATTTTTATTTTATTTATTTGATTCTAGGATTACAAGTACCTTTGAGCTGAGGCTCTTTTGCAAAGGTTCCATGTCAATTCCAGGACAGTACAACAGAATACAACAGAGCAGATGAGTTTTAGGCATGCTACAGTATACAGATTAACACTCAGTTACATGTACATAAACGCATACATTTCAGATAAGACAGGCAGGACAGCAGAGGGAATACAATAGGGTTACAATGATGGGTAAGACACTGGTAGTAGCATGCCTGGGGCAATTGTCGGAACACCTAGAGAAGTGCATGTGGTGGGGCTGGGTGGACAAGGGGGATGAGGGGAGGGAGGAGGAAGGATAAGGGGAAAGAAAGTACGATGTGAAGACCTTAGGCAGGAACTGTGGAGTAGTAAGGTGGGCTGGTTAGGTGAGGCAGTCACAAGTGCTGATGACAGAGAGATCGGATCCTTGTTTTGAATGGGCCTAGCTTGGGAACGGAGGCAATCTCAATGTTGAGACTATTCAACTAGCTAGGGGCCCTGTATGCAAATGACCATTGTCCCAGAGATGTTCTGCAGTGTGGGACCATCAGAAGTTGAGTTTCAGAGCCTCTAGTATGGCAGGAGTTACTACTTGGACAGAGGACGGCTTGGACCCCCGGGGGGTGGGGCAAGGCCCATGGTTATCTTTTTTGCCATAATGCAGGTTTGATATTTTAGGTGGTTGGATAGCTGCAACCAGTCAATTTGGGCATGGAGGTTACATGTATGTATAAGTCGATGAGATCCAGTGATAAGTCGACAGGCTTTGTTGAGTGTTGTAGAAATGCGTCTGAGGGCTGTTGAAGTGGCCGAGCCATATATGATGAGGCCATAGTCGATAATGAAGACAAGCGAGCTTTGAACAGCAACACTTAAGGTTGATGGGGTTAAGCATAACCTGTGCCTTTAGAGGAGACCAAGTCGCGTATTGGCAGCCTTGGCGACATTGTCGATGTTGGCCCCATAAGACAGGTTACTGTCAAGAGTGATCCCCAGATACTTAAAAGATTGCACCTGTTCGAGGGTCATTCCTAGGTGGTTTGTGATGGTCAGAGGAAGCAGCCTGTGCTTGCTGTGGGAGTTACTAAAAAGCATGGACTTCGTTTTTTTATAATTGAGAATGAGTCTCTGTTTGCTGAATCAGTTCTCAACAGAGGCGAAACCAAGCTGGAGATTATTTTGCAGAGATTGTGGGTCCTTATGGGAGGTATGAATTAAGGCATCATCAGCATAGAGTATAATTTGTTCTGGGCAAGATTGAGGGAGTCTATTCAGGAAAAGACTGAACAGAAGTGGGCCCAATATGGAACCCTGGGGGACTGCAGAGCGGACTGGCCTAGCATCGGAGAGGACACCAGCAATTTTTGCCCTTTGTGATCTATTTTCCAGGTAGCTTTTAAACCAGTCTGTGGAGTCTGAGGAGAGCCCAGCAGTTAAGAGCTGTTCCAGAAGCAGTCGGTGATGGACGGTATCAAAGGCCTTAGTTAGATCAATGAAGACTGACCCGGCTAGGTGACCATTGTCCAGGGAACTGGGGATAGCTCCAGTAAATTCCAAGAGTGCTGAAGAGGTAGTGTCCTTTTCTGAAGCCATGTTGTTGTGCGCAGAGGATATTATGTTTGTCCAGGTTGTCAGTGAGTTGGGCAGCAACAAGATGCTCGAGAGCCTTGGAGAGGGGAGGCAATATGAAGATTGGGCAGTAGTTTCCATGATTGGTCTTGTCTCCATTTTTATGGAGTGGAGTGACGGTAGCGGATTTCATCTGTCAGGGAACTGGCTGAGGATAAGGGAGAGGTTGAAAATCTTGGTTAATGGTCAGATCACTTCATCAAGGGTGAGGGACAGCAGTTTCAGGTCCAGTGAGTCCCCACTATTTCTTGATTTGGCAATTGCTTTACTGATGTATTTGTGTGCATTGTGCATCTTGACTGCATTAAAGTAGAAAGGAGGGTGGGTAGAGGAGGGGGGGTGCTGGTAGGGTGAGCAGAGGGGACAACATCATTGAAGAAGTCAGGGGGGAGGACAGAACTGAAGTCTGTAAAAGAGGTATTCAAAGTGTTAGCGATAGTTGTGTAATCCAGGGTAATCGTCCCATCAATGTCTAGCATAGTTGGTGAGGTTTTTGACTGCTTTCCAGTTACTTCTTTGATATTGTTCCAGAACGCTCTTCTGTTGCCCCATGAAATGGTGAGAGCTTCCCTGTAGTAGGTGCTTTTGTGTAGTCTGATAGCTTTAGTGCAGTCATTCCGTGCATGTTTACGTTCTGAATGTCAGTTTGTGAGCCAGAGGCTTGGGCCAGAAACCATAGGTGGTCCCTAGATTTTAGCTGCGCTATTAGGTGTGCGGTGAGCCAGGGGTTGCAAAGTGCTTTGACTTTACATTTTTTGAGGGGAGCATAGGAGTTACATGCTCCATTGAAGTTGGAAAAGAAGGAATCCAGGGCCGAATTGACTTCTGTCGCATTGTAGATAGGAGACTAATGATGATGGAGGTTTGCAGAATTTGTTAGTCCATTCACAGACGACAGGAGAATGATCACTAAGTGAATCCGGGAGGATGGAGATGTTGGAGATACGGGCAGGGTAGCTAGTTAGAACCTAATTAAGAAGGATGCTAGTACCAGTTCTGTAGTTGTGTCTGGTAGGGGAGGTGACCAGTTGTGTAAGGTTTACAGAAGAGATGGCATCTTTGAGGGCCCCAGGATCTGAGGCAAGCCAGTTTATGTTAAAGTCGCCAAGCATGATTAACTCGGAACCAGGAGGTAGCATTCGGGTGAAGTCCAGGATGGTGTTGAGGCCTTTCACTTGCTCCTTAGGAGGGATGTACACTGCTGTGAATGTCAGGGCTTTGCCGAGGGCTCCTAGGATGATACAGATAGGAAGGATCTGTGCAGATGAATCAGAGAGTGGTGTGGTTTGGGGGTGGCCCAGGAGAGTTTCTTTGAGCTATATAGCACATCCCCCCTCCTCTTTTGGCCTTCTGATCCAGCCTAAAGATGGTGTAGCCTGGTAGGGCAATTGCCAGGTCAGGGACTTTAGGTGGTAGCCAGGTTTCGACAACCGCAATGACGTCAGGTTTGTGCTGGTTAGCGAAAACTTTCAGGGCATCAAGCTTTGAGAGAAGGCTACAGATGTTTAGGGTCACAAAGGAGAGTGCCCCAGAGTGTTTTACTTGGTTGGATGAACCTTTGGTTATGGGGCCAGGGTTAGGGTGAATGTTGCCAGACAGCAGTAGCAGAAGGAGCAGTAGCTTCAGGGTACACAAATGTAGGTCCCTGATGGAGAGTTTACGAGACTGCGACATGCTGGTAGGCAGAGAGAGCTGCTGGTGCTGGTCCCAGAGTGTAGTCATGTGTACCAAGAGTGGGAGATGGGGTGGGGGAGCCCAGAGTCCTGGAACAGGGGCTTCTGTGAGCAGCCATTCATAATCAGTGGGGGGTGCAGGTGGGAAGTGAGGCACAGAGTGTAGAGTGACTGGGTGGTAGTGGATGAAGTCGAAATGGTAACTGGATAGAGGAGAGGGGTAACAGGCACCAGGGAGGTAGAAGAGAGAGAGTAATGATGAGAGGATAATGAGTTGAGAAAGCATAGTGGAGAGTAATTATAACCCCCAGCACCCGCGGTTTGGCAATCAGGGTGAGGGGCAGGAGGGAAGCGCAAAGTAAATGGGGTGGGGTACTAGAAGGAGGGGAGTACTAGAAGGAGGGGAGAGTTGGGAACAGTATAGGTGGGATTAGAGGGTCAAAAGTGCATGGAGGGACAACATGATGTGACAGTCAGGAGGACTGTATTGTATTGGATTGGGTAAGTGTGCTTATAACTGGGCCCTCTAGTAGCTAAAATATATAATCTGCTAATGGAAAAGTCAGCAAAAAAAAAAAAAATAATCCCAAGACTGAACGTATGCCAGCCATTGCATTTTCATATACTGCCACCTATTCTACCTGTCAAACCTATATTGCTTACCGTTCCTTCCACTGAAATCTACATATCCATATATTTTCCTAATAATGTGTCTGCCTTCCTTAGAATGCAAAATAAAACAAATCTTACTAGTTGAAAATCATAGTGTTGTTTCTCCATGTCTCCTTAACAGTTCCACACAACCTCACTAACTTCATTATGCAGCCATGGTGGATCTGATCTGATTTTGTTCTCTGTGCTTCTGCCGTTCATCTGTGGGCTCCATTTTCACACCCAGGTGTGTTTTTACTATACCAGTCACTGAAGTTGTTTCTTGCTTTGTTGGGTTTCTTGCTGATTTGTACAAAACTGTGTAACATTTCATGAATGAGACCTGCCCTGCATTGCTGTGTAATGCTTTATTAACATTGCAGTTAGTAGCAATTATCCTTTTTATTTTCTTGATATCATGTATTTTTTTTTTAACAAGTCAGTGGATTGAATGAATGGGAACCAGCGTGGACATTGAAGTTTTAAACGTGACCATTCCTTTTGAATGTAACCAGGCTAGAATGCAGGCTCCCACTATCTATACGCTCCTCCTCCTCCCACTATCTATACGCTCCTCCTCCTCCCACATGTCCCTCAAAAAAAAAAACTATGAACCTGGCTCCTGACTGAGTCTTCCTGTAACTGTTACCCAGTCCATGCCTCGGCCCATGATCCACCCTAGCCCCCATTGTTGCCTGCTTTCCTGCTCTGCCTCTCTCTATCTGATCCATATCTCATCTTCCTCCATCCCATACTCCCTAGTCCTCACTGCACTCATGTATGTTTCTGGTGCCTGTTTTCTCTCATTTTCTCAGGGTTGATCAGGGCTGTACCTGACCAGAAAACTGCTGTATTATTGTAAGATATTATCCTATACTTCATCTAAGTCACTGCATATAATGCATAGCTTGATATTTTTACAACTCAGCCCTCTTATATAAACCTATTTCTGTTTATTTGTACTGTACAAACCGTTGCTCTGTACTGTTAGAACTACATACTGTTTACCATGCTTCTTCTCTCTGTATCCTGTTTGTTTTCAATGCCCTGGACATGTACCTGTATTACTGCGTGGATACATATTTTTGTACAACTACTGATGTCCAGTTTTGTTTTTTGCTGCCATCCTGTTTGGCCCGGGTCGTGGCTGAAATCGGTTCTATTGGATCAGCCCACCTACCCGGTTATCAAAGACATAAATAAATAAATAAAATTTACAAGTTATGGCCAGGCAAATCCAATATCCTATCTGATCATATTTTTAAAATGTCTGTTCTTTAACATGGATAAATCTAAAAATTAAAATGAGTTCACCTGCTATTCTTAAGAAGTCTATGAGTCTATGAAGTCAATCCCGGAAGCCTGAGCACATCCATATTTGATGCTATACAAAAGAGAAAAAAAATGCTAATTTGAGCTGGAGCATTTTGTAAGTAAACTTTTCTGTCAGCATGCAAGCATTGCCACGTTCCCATTATTTAAATGCACATTTTTAAAAGTATATAACAGGGGTCTCTTGCCCTGAATTCTCTGATCTCTAGCCTGTAGAACGCTTACTGCCAGTGCTACTGTAACTATGGCAATGAACAAGGTATGCTCACTCCCCTTATACAGGGGAGATTTATAAGGTGAATCCTAAACGAAGTATCTTCAACATTTGGGGCCAGATTTGCAAAAAAGAAATTGTTTAACAAGCTGGCAATGTTTGACATTGACAAATGCTTGTTTATTTTGTTATGGATTATTTCAAACAGACTGAATGCAAGGTAGGCAGCAATCTGATAGCAACATATATAGTAAAATTATTTCTCACTATTTTATTTATCGTATATTATCGTCTAATTCTCATTCCCATCACAACCAGGGAACAGCCTCGTCTAATTCTCATTCCCATCACAACAAGGGGAACAGCCCAAAGTATGGTGGTGTCTTCATTACTAACTGAGCACCACACGCCTACTGCATCTAACAGCACAACAAATGTTTTATTTATACTTCACAAACAGCCTATCTCCCACATTTCACGCATTCACATCGATAACCCAGTCTCACCAACACTAAACCGCCAACAAATGCAATGGCAGCTGCAAGAATTCTGCAGTCATTGGGAGGGTCACTGTAAAATGACATAGATCTTTTGTGCTTATTTTCACCAGACTATTAACGTTAGACTGATGACTCCCTTGCATGGTATCCTGCCTCCCCCCACTCAATCGCTCATCTCCCATGTATGGCACTTGCTAGGTATGCCTATTGCAATGTAACGGTTCTACTTGTCACAAAACCCCTAACTACTGTCACAGCAACACTCTTGCCATATACCCAGAGCAGGTGCATACTATTATTTCAGAATCAGATTGCAGTGGAGCAAAGGCACAAATCGTGTCTAATATCTGTTCTCTGCATTTAGAAAAATATTAGACAGGCTTTATGCATTTGCTCTATTAGTCAGTTTTATACCAGTGCACTTCTGCCTACAAGTATGATGCTTGTGGGTTAGAGTCGCAACACTGGTTACTGGATAGAAATTATGAAAAGCAGGAACTGCGGTGCATTATCCTTGCAATGAAGACAGTATTTGCAACTGTCAGTATTTTGGTGGTGGTTTAGTGTAGGTGAGGGTGGTTGATGCTGGAAGCATTTGAAACAGGAGATTGCTGGGTGGGGTGTGAATTATGAATGAAACACTTGGAGAGCTGTTTGATGTTTTAGGAGTGTGGTTGGGCAAATGTCAGTTTGCAATAGAGACACTGCAGTCGGTTGGGTTCTTGCTTTTGCTGGGACGAGGTTGATAACAGGCTGATAGTGCAGTATGTTGAAAATATCGAGACATAATCGTACTTTATCTAGTTATACAGTATGTTTTCCTTTTGCGCCACTCCGGAGAATGAATCAGTGGAACAGTGATAGAAGTCAGCATCTCACAACAGTGTCTCTAGTAAAAGACAATTAATTGGAGACAAGTCAAAAAGGAACTGCAGAGCTGGAAAGCCATGCTGCGCTCAAAGTAAAAAAAAAATAGCCAAGTTAGCAAAACATGACATGGTCCCTCCACAAAAGAAAACTAGTAGTTGTATGTGGACCCGGTTTGGACAAAACCCACAAACTTTTTTTAAAATAATGTTTTGTGTGATCAATGATAGTGCCGTTGTTTTACAACAATTTAGGAGTCATTAATGTACTCACAGGCATTTCACACTTCTGTGCGAAAAAGTAAGGACTTTTGGTTTCTGGTGTTGAGTGGGGGCTGGGCTGTTTGTACGGCAAACATCAAAGAGGCACTGCAGAGGTTTGCAAATTATTAAATTCTCCATACAGTAGCTCAGCTGCAGCCCCATCCCAGACCTTGCATCACAAGTATGCTACTTTTTGGGTGGGGCTGCAGCATCAGGCTTTAGGAATGAAGTATTTTCAAATCCAGGGCACAAAAAATAATGACTACCATAACTCGCACACATACCTTGAATGGGGGTTGTAAGAATTAAAGAGATACTGTATGCCTGCCTTCCTCCAATGGGTATCCTGATCTCCTCATAAAGTCTAAAGCTTGAGAGCCACTTTAGCCTCCCCCATTATACTACCTAAGCAGACTGACTAACTTTTTGCCTGACATCTTTCAGTGCCATGACAAGGGAGACCGTCTACTAAAATATTCTGAACATCCTTTATTTTCTTGCTCTCATTTGATTTCTTGCCAATATACAGTACCTACTGATGCTGCAGCCCTGCCCTGAAAAGTAACATCATTTTGATGCAAGGTCTGGGAAGGGGCTGTTAGCAAACTATGGAGAATGTAATGTGATTGGGGGATTGGTCTGCCTAAATCCCTCCTGGTTTAATGGACTGAACAAAGACATCACCTTTCTGCAAAGGCTTGGCCAGTTCAAAACCAACCTTCACCTCCACCTCTCTGCCTCCAGCTCCAGTGACTGTCACTCCTAATCTGCTATCCTCGCTAGCACTTACCGCTCCCTCTTCCTCACACCCTTCCCCTCTCCCCTCCCCCCTTCCTGGCTTTAGCACTTTCTGGAAGCCTGACAATGCCCTTGGCTGCTCCTCTGTTCTGTTGTCCCCTCAATCCTTCAACGTTCCCTGTTAACCTGCTCTGCCCTGATACCTTCCTTCCTTCCCTCAACTATCTGTATTCAACTGCTTGAGACTGTTTAGAATCCCATACTCTGCATTGTTTATACAAATTTCTGTCCTACACCTACTTCCCCCTCAAAAGTATGTATTCAACTGCTTGTAACCTGGGTTACTAACCACAAACTGGTTCTGAACCTGAAAAAAACACAGACTATGCTCTTTGGTTCCACGGCCAAAATCAAAGCCTCATCGGCCTTGCTCAACATCACTAGTGCGGATGGCCCCTCGCTGCCTACAGTGAACTCAATCAATTATCTTGGGGTTACTCTCGACCCCCAACTTGACATGGGGAGTCATATCCTAAACATCTGTAGGACAACGAACAGCAAGCTTAGCCTGGCCTATAGGGCCAAGTACAACCTAACTCCTGTAGCTAGACTTGCCCTTGCGAGAGGTGTGCTTCTTCCCTCCCTCAGCTATGGACTTCACCTATTTGCTCAGTCCCCCCAAACTCATCTCACTCGGTGGAACACGGCATATAATAACATCTGTCGTTTTGCTCTAGCTGTTCCCCGACTCACCCACTGTTGTGTGCTATACGACAAACTCCACTGGCTCCCCCCAGCCAAATACCTGGAATTCGGGGTTGGAAGCTTCTCAGGGAAAGTGGTTAATACTGGCATCCCTCAGGGGCTGGCCCTGCTTCTACCAAAAAGGGACCCTACTCCCTACCACCTTAGGTCCCTGACTGCAGGGATGTTTAAAGTCCCCTCCACCCATACCCTTATGGGGGATCGTGATTTTGCTGCATATGCGCCCAGACTCTGGAACTCACTCCCCAATCATATCCATTCGGCCCCCTCCCATCGGAGTTTTTGCACTTCCCTGTGGACTTTTCTGAAGCTAACATCAGTGTGTGACTGTCCCAAGCCCCCCCTAGAGTAACGTATCATGCTGACGGAAACCATCCAAGTTATCGCTGCTAAAGCTGTTGATACTTTCCGTAGCTTAAATTGATTAATATCTACTCTATTCTCAACTACCCATTTTTCCCAATTTGTGGGCATCTTCTGTGTCCACAGCACTGCTCTATGGACATGGGTTGTTCTGCCTACTCCCAAGTATTGGTGGTACAGCCTACTCCCCAGTATTCTGGTACTGCCAACTCGTATGTCTTAGAAAACTGCTGACCTATATATAATTTGCCACTTGAGCCTGCTAGTTCCCAGGTTTTGCCTACTATAAAATTTAAGTTATATGTTACTAAGCTGCACTGTGGATCATAATACACTCCTATATAGATCCTCCTATTGTCAATTATGTATTTCTTCCCATACGTTGTGCTATTGATGATTCTGTATTTTCTTTTTCTTACATGTTTTCTTATTTAATGTAATATGCTATCCATCCTTGTTGGACCTTATCTGTATTCCCCATGTTGTACTCTCCCGGGTCATTCCTGAAAATAGGCATAATACTTGTCTAGTGTACCTACCCGGTAAACAAAAGCTAAATAAATAAATAAATTGCCTATTTCAAAGTTTGTCATGTTTGTATTGTTTCCCCAATTGATGTGGAACCTTTGTAAAAGAACCTTGGCTCAAAGGTACTTGTAATCCTAGAATAAATAGATAAAATAAATATACAAAGAGTATCATTGCTGGCATGTTTACATATACTGGGCTTATATGTATTAGCCCAATACATGTAAACATGCCAGCAATGATACTGTTTGTATATTTAGGCAGACCCATCACCTGATTACATTACATTCTCCATGGAAAATAAACACTGGCAATAGCAGTCTGATTGGACTGCCGCTTTCCCGACTCACACCCCTTCCTCTGCGCTGTAAACAATAGGTCATTTCAGTACCTTGTGTTAAACACCGATTCCCGATTTAACCCACGGTGTCTGAAAAACAATTGGGTCAATGTTGTGAGAAATATAATACATCTCAGGCCACACTCTCCTTCCTGGTGCTGCCATACAGTGTGGCTGGTCCCCCCCCCCCGCTCAGAATAATAAAAAAAGAACTTGTTACTGTGCTACAAGTTGAGCCTCCAAGTACCTGCTTCTCGGTGCTGCCATACACTGTGACAGTTGCTCCTGGCTCCTAAAAACAAATGGGACCTAAGCGGTGTCAGAGTGGATGGAGCAGTCTCAGGAGCATGATCTAGTATCTATCCAGTTTTTGGTCACAGACCACCAAAAGCAACAGTAAAAATATATATATATATATATATATATATATATATATATATATATATCTATATATATCTATATATATAGTATATATATATACACACTGTATAAAAGAAATGACTGCGCATGTGGTAGTGAAAAAACAGAAACAGAATGGAGGTGCCAATCGACACTGGGGATTAGGCACCCCCAGTGTCACTGTTATGTTTCCCTGGGGGTGGGGGGCACTGAGAGGGAGGGTGGGTGGGAAAAAAGCGTGGTAGTGGGAAGGGGACAGGATAAAAAAAGTATTGAAGCGCAGACAGGCTAGCATCTGGGAAAAAAAAAACAGCAAGGCGGAGTGAGCCATGGTGAACAGAGACAGAGGGGGACTTTTCACACCTCATGAGGTTGTGCGTTCACAAGCTGCTTTTCTTGTAGTCCTACCAAGACGACTGCAGGGCTCTGCCCACACAGTCCTAAAAAGGCTGCCTGCTTTTATGGCCCTTTTTACATCCTTTCATTTCATGTTCATGCCCTTTCATTTCAAGGGCAAGGCTTTGTAGAACAGTTTTGAAAAAGGGCCATGCTAGTCTCCTTGCAGGGATCTCCAACCCACTAGGAGACCAACATGGTACTGTCAAAATCGTTTTGGCTGTGTGGCCACACAGGCTGACCACCCTGATGGGACAGATTCAGGAGCAGAGTTGGATCCAGGGCCAGCTTAAGGGTTTTGGGGGCACCCAGCAGGATTAATGAGGTCATAGGGCCCCCCACTTAGCCCACCTTCACCCCATGTGTTTGACTGTAGCCCACACATGCATTATTTGGTTATATTTTCAGTACAACCAGTGGTATATTTAAACTTTTTAGAGGGAGATAGCAGTGTTAGTCCTTGGAGCTGTTCTTCCTATCCAATCCTTTCCTATCCTACTTGTCCTATCCTATCCTGTCCTACCTATCCTATCCTATCCTATCTATCCTATTCTATCCTACCTGTCCTATCCTATCCTATCCTATCCTATCCTATCCTATCCTATCCATTGTTGCCCATTTGCCTCTAATTGCCGGGGTCATAGCTTGGTGAGGCATTTCATGACATCATGATGCCACATCAGAAGGAACTGCACAGTTGTTGTTGCTGTTTTAAGAAGATAATAAGATAAAAAAGCATTTTAAAATTAATGAAGCTAAAGCCAGCCTGGTGGCACTAAGGGTTGAGGCATCAGTCTTGCCTCATGCTGTGCCGGCGACCCATGTTAAGGAGCAGAGTCGGGTTGCTGGGGGTCAGTTGTTGGAGGAGAGGATTGAGCTTCTGATGAATGCTCTCCTCTCCTGGGAGGGAAGGTAGTGCTTCTCGCTGTACCAGCAGCTCTCAGTGGAGACTGGAAGCATTGCAACTGATGGGATATGCAGCTGGGATATGGGGGCAATGGTGGATGTCCTGCGTACAGGTGCGGGAGCATGCCCATCATGCACTTGATGCCATTGCACATCTGCACACCCGGGAATTACTGGAACAAAGGAAAAGCCCTGGCACCCAGGAAGGCGATGGCAGGACCCATGGACAGCACCCACGCTCATCGCTGGATACTCCCTGCTGACCTCCAACTCTATCATCCTCTCTCCAGCCACCATCTAGATTATAGATAGAGTGCCAGAGGAGTTGGAGGTTCCACCTCAGGGACTCAGAGCCGGGGGTTGGTTAGGTCGAGGGTGAGATGAGGCAGCTCCTGGGATGGAGGTTCGGCAGGAGGTTCTCGTGAGAGCAGGAGAAAAGCCAGATCCCTGCGTCCAGGTCCGAGAGAAGTCCTAAGGGTCCAGAGAGTCGGAGATAAAAATAGAGTTGCAAAAAATAAATAAATAATGAGGCAAACTGCTCTGGTTGGGGACCCCCCCCCCCATGAGCAGGGGGCTCACAGCAACTGCAGGGTTTACTGGTGTCTAAAACCGATTATGGTTGGATCATTGTGTTGGTGAACAGGCATGATTGAAAAAAAAAAACTCCCTGGTGTCTTAATGAAGGTTCATGGAGCCTGAACAGGGTATATCCCATTCACTGTCTGATTATAGGGCAGGGTGTTTCCCTGTTGCGTTTGAGGGTACATTACTGTCAGATTCAAGGTTATATCCCTGGTAGAAGCATGGAGAAGAACAATAATATATGTAAAAAAAGGCTTGATTTCTTAAAATGGAAAGAGCCAGCCCTGTAGCACTACAGTACCATCCAGCACTACTGCTCTGTTGCATGGAACCTGGTTGTTTATGGGGGGGGGGGCAGGAGGGATGATTGAGCATCCCATGGATGGCTTTCCTCTCGGGAAGTAGGGGTATAATCTGTGCCCCCCTGTGGGACTGCTGCCTAGTATTTGCTGTGTGGCAGCAAAATGGATGTGTGAAAAAAGAAATTGAAATGACAGGATTTTAAAAGAGCAATAAATGCAGGCCTCCTTTTGTATTGGTGAGATAAATAACTGCAAGCAAGAAAGGGGTAGCAAAATGATGAAAGCATTGAAAACAGTCCTCTAAACAAACTCTGTTGGCTAAATTTTTTTCTTTTAAACAGGGATCCTAGGCCATTCCATGTAACACATTTCAATTGTATTATTCATAGCTGAGGCCTAACAATATTTATATATTCATCATAGATTATGGAGCAAAAGGCTAATTGTAGACTGTGAGTTAAAACTAAGTCTTGTCTGCATTTAGTTATTAACCACATTTATAACACGGGTTGCAAAAAGGAGGAAACCCAACTGGTGGAAGAGCATCACCTGACCGTGGATTAAACCTCTTATTTAATCCACAGTTGGTGTGAATCTCCCCAAAGCAATATCCCTGGGCAGAGTGAGGACGGCACTCATTAACTGGTGAAACAATGAAATGTGGAAGGCAGTCATTGTAAATTAGTGAAGCGGGTGACAGCTATTTATGTACCGCTGCCTTGTAACTTACGTGACATCAGGCAAGATTCCTACTGTTCCATTTTCAATTAATGCAGAATGATGTTTTCCTAAGAGTGTGAGGAACATTGTGACAGAAACATCAATAAATCAACATATTTGGTCACTAACGCCAAAATCTTTTATTTGCTGCCAGACCAGTCACAGACCATTAAAAGTGGAAGAGAGCTAAGTGGCACTGAGCAGCTGGCTGTCCCACACTTACATTGCCCCCCGTCCGACAATGTGCTGTTACCCATTTTTGCCAAGCCATGTTATAAGTAGACACTTTCCCCTGCTGTGTGTGTCAGAGAGACAGATAACGCCCAGTGGAGAGAGAGGAATACATAGTTACGGAGCTGCATCTTCATTCAGTCGAAGCTTGGTCAGTCACATCAGCAGCAGTGACATATTGTTTTTATTTTCTTGGGGTCTCGCCACATGAGGAATGTGCTGTCACCCATGTTTCCAACTCATGTAGTAAGCAGAAACTTTCCCCCGCTGTGTATGACACAGACAGCTTACAGCGTGGTGAAGAGCAAAAGAGAGAGAGAGACAAATATGTAGTTATGGAGCTGTATCTTTATTCGTGTCATATACCCCCTTCCAATCAAACCTTGGTCAGTGGCACCGGCAGGAGTCACACATTGTTGTTCTTTTCTTGGGATGTTGCCATGTCAGGAATCCAAACCAGGTAGTAGCTCTTCAGTCTTGGGGGGGGGGGGTCATGACGCAAGAGCACTTTTCTAAGAATATTGCCTCTGAGGCAGTGCTGCCTCAGAGGCAGATGACTTAATCTCACCCTCCACTGAGTCTCATTGGTTAATACCTTCTGAAGGACACTAACTGAGGTTGCCGGCCTCTTGCTGGTGATTGATTACACATGCCACTGCCTCGGAGGCAGACTACTTAATCCCACCCTCTGCTGTATCTCATTGGTTAATACCTTATGAAGGACAGTAACTCAGGTTGCCGCCTATTGCTACTGATTGGCTATACAAGCCACTGCCTTGGAGGCAGACCACTTAATCCCACACTCTGCTGTGTCTCATTGGTTAATACCTTCTGAAGAAAGGAACTGAGGTTGCTGCCTGTTGCTGCTGATTGGTTATTCATGTGATCTCTAAATGACCCTCCCACATGTTTTTTCTTGCTTTGATTAGATGTTTGTAGCCTGCCCCTGATTGGCTGACATACAGAAAATGCCTTTTTTAAGACACTTTTTTTAAATGAAAGTTGCCACTGAGGCAGCTCTGCCTTTGAGGCAGGAATGTATAGATCTGCCTCTTAGGCAGGGCTTTCCGATCTATAGTTAAAGACCTGAGCTTCACTACTGTGCCAGCTTGGTGGTGTAGTGGAAAGGTGAACAGCCTGATAAATGATAGGTTGAGCGTTTGAATCCACACAGGGTCCCCTCAGTTCTCTTTTGTCAGAATTTCACTTGCGTGGTGATCCATGGCAGCATGGTGTTAGAATAGTAAGTATGTAAGAAAAGGACTTAGCTGTTCTTCAGAAGCAATACTTGTTTAAGAAAAGTGTTGCAGGTCTGCCTCCAATGCAAAACGTTATTATTGCAATTATTCTTTCTCACACCCACAGTAAGTCCCTTTTCTAGGTTCGCCGACCATAGGTTGAAACCCCTACAGCGAAATCCCCCACAGTGACAATTTCGACAGATTGCAAAATTGTCTCTGTGGGGGACCTGCAGGCAAAATCTTACCTTTTCGCCATGTGTGCCCCCCTCTTCAAATCAACTCTGACTCGGAGATGATAATTATTTAGAAGGGGGTGTGGGGGGGTTCGGGGGGCACAGACCCCCAAGAGAAACACCCCAATGTTGGACAGGTGAAATTTCACCTGTCGACATTGGAGATCTTGCTATGCTGAATGTCGACAACGATGTTGTCGCATCAGCATAGGTAAACCCCTTTTCTTATATACTTACTATCACCATGCTGCAATGAATCACCACTCAAATGGAATTCTGACAAGAGAGAACTGAGGTGACCTTGTGTGGATTCAAACTCTAAACCTCTTGTTTATCAGGCAGTAGACCTTTCCACTATACCACCAAGCTGGCACAGCAGTGAAGCTCAGGTCTTTAGGTATAGAGGTTAGAGCCCTGCCTGATAGGCAGCCCTATCCATTCCTGCCTCCAAGTCAGGGCTGCCTCAGAGGCAGATCTGCCTTGGAGACAACTTTCATTTAAAAAAAGGTGTCTTTAAAAAAGGTACTTTCTGTATGTCAGCCAATCAGGGGCAAGCTAGAACCACCCAATCAGAGCAAGAACAAACATGTGGGAGGTCCATTTAGAGACCAGATGAATAACCAGTCAGCAGCAACAGGCAGCAACCTCAGTTACTACCTTCAGAAGGTATTAACCAATAAGACGCAGCAGAAGGTGGGATTAAGCAGTCTGCCTCCGAGACACCAGCGTATGTAACCAATCAGCAGCAAGAGGTGGGCAACCTTAGTTACTGTCCTTCAGAAGGTAGTAACCAATGAGATGCAACAGAGGGTGAGATTAAGTTGTCTGCCTCCAAGGCAGTCCTG
The DNA here is from genome assembly GCA_016271365.2 of Neoceratodus forsteri. NCBI lineage: Eukaryota > Metazoa > Chordata > Ceratodontiformes > Ceratodontidae > Neoceratodus > Neoceratodus forsteri. The sequence goes on along the minus strand of CM057455.1, from coordinate 284,128,696 downwards.
CCTCCGAGGCAATATTCGTTTAAGAAAAGTGTCTCTTGCAGGCGTGTGAGAGAGAGAGAGAGAGAGAGAGACAGTGCATGCAAGAGAGAGACAGAGAGAGAGAGAGAAAGACACACACACACAGGGAGCAGTGCACTGCACTGCAGAGACACAGACACACACACACACATACACACCAACAGTGAGGTGCTGCAAAACTGATCATGACACAATGTGAGTGAGGGGACAACATATATTTTATGGATAACAAATGTCAGCAATAATTTCAGGAGCCTATTTCTGGCTATTGTGTGTTTATAAAATAAGTGTCATATGCATTACTTGTGTGGACTACTTTTCAAGGTGACAGTATACAGTAAAATGTGTGCTCTTTAGACAGGAAAAAAACAACTTTGTGTATTTTTGTCTGCTTTTTTAAGCATAACCCATGTTATAAGTGCAATAACCTACTCCAGGGTATGGGGTTATTGGGATTTAATCCACACTCAGGGTGCTGTGAGGGCACTCAACCTGCAGCCTTGTGCCTCACAATGCACCTGGGGTGTGAATTAAATCCCAATAACCCCATACCCTGGAGTGAGTTATTGCTTACTAATACAACTCTATAAGTATAACATAAGAATAACATCTACATTGACCTTTGTGAGATCTGTTAACTATACACTAAAATAAACTAATAAGTCTTGTAGAGAAAAACTAACAATTGAAAACTTTCTAGCAAACAGCAGTACCATTTTCCTTTTCTTATTCATTTTATGTGAGAAAAGATGTACCGTATAAAGTTCTGCTTCCGTTTCTGTCCACTCTAAATAAGCATTCAAGTTGAAACTAACAAGCCAAATAACTAAACGTTTCATAGGACAGAGCATGTGTTGTCCTTTACCTGTTATTTTGTATGTTTCAATAGTGAGAATGCCTTGTGAAAAGCACCAGGTCCATGTCCATATGAAACTGCCCATGTTAGGGTTTCCTGTCTGTTATATAAGTCACCTTTTTTTTGTGATACTTTCTGACTCTGTGACAGGAAAAAAAAAAAGAAATTAAGTTTTTTTTTTTCTTGTTCCCCCCGATGCCACTGGTTCTCAAAAATGTTCCTACTTTGTCCTGGTCACTTTAGATTCTAAAGTTCTGTTCTGTTCCATTCTCTCAGGAAATGAAGAAGAGGGGTATTGGGGTAGTGTATTACAATCCGTTAGATAGGCAATTGAATCTGAGCATGGTTAAAGCCTGTTTCTTTGGCTAGGGTGACAGAGTTAGGGCACTTGTCAGCATTAGGATTTGCGGGGGGTGGAGGAGTGGATGGGGAAAGGTATTATTATTCTTAGCATCAAGTAGTTGAATAGCACAGGTATTGTTAATAGGTTCTAATTACTGTTACATGTACTTAGTTTGCATAGGCATCCGCATACAAGAAATTATAACTGCTAACATTATTCCTTGAACCTTTTTTGCTCAGGGCCTTGTAAGTGCCATAGACTTCATAGATCATACTAGCTTCCTGTTATTCCCATACTGCACCATCAGTACAACCGTACCAGTTCCTTTTACAATCCATGTTCTGCTAGTGCTATCTAGCAGTGAGGATCATTGAATCTGGATCTGTGGGCTTCGTTGTAGTTATACACTCAATAATCTTCTTCTGTAGTGCAGTCTCAGGTGGGAGTAGACGAAAGTAATGTGGTGTAAGTGATTATAGTGTATAGAGGAAGCTGGTTCTGCATGGATTTCTATCCTTAGCAGATTGCTGTTGTACCACAGTGCAAAGGTCATGGAATGTGGTTGTACCATATTGGGGTACTACCACGTTCCATTAGCTAAAATGACTATGAGCCCACCTTGTCATATACCACACATGAAAACAAACACATGGCCATCATACTTGAATGGAATCTGCCTTTTCCTGGTTCCCCTCTGCATAGTCCCCCCTTTTCCCTTTTTCCCTTACAATCCCTCCCCAGTCTTCCTCTTTTTGCTTACATACCTAAAAATGTCTTGTCCCCTTTTGTTACCACCTGGGCTATTCTCTCTCTTCAGTTTGTGTCTACACACTCCTTACTGATTTCCCTGCTTCCCTTTGTCTCTCCTTATACACCTCCTTATACTCCTCCCTCTTTGTTTCCTTGCACCTTAATGCTTCCCTTTTAGCCTTTACCTTTTCCACCACCTCTTTAGAGAACTATAGTGGTCCATTTTTCCTCTTGCTTTTGCTCACTTGCTTGATGTAGAGGTTTGTTTCATTATACCCCCTTTTAGCTTTGCCCACTGTTCCTCCAACCCACCCAGGTCACCCCTCACCAAGTCTTCCCTGAAGCATTCATCCATCTTTATAAAATCTGTCCTCTTGAAGTCCAGAACCCTCTCCCTTGTGTGGTTCGATTTTTCAGCCATCCTTATATTGAGCCACACTCACTGTGTGGTGATCACTGGTCCCCTGGTACCTCCCACCTTGACGTCTGCAACACTGTCCCTGTTAGTGAGTACCAGGTCCAGTATCGCCCCATCATGAATGGATTCACTGACTAGTTGCCTGAGGATCGCCCCCTGCAGGGACACAGTAAGCCCCTGATTCTAGCTGAAGCTGCAGCTGGAAGATTCCAATATACATCTGGCAGACTGAAGTCTCTCACCAGCAGCACCTCCTCCTTCTCTGCCATCTTGTCAGTAGCTTTGACCAGTACCTTATTTAACTCCTCCCCCTGTTGTGGAAGTTTGTCATGGAAGTTTGTAGATCATGACAGTGCAAATAGTGGCTCCTTTAACCACCTCTAGGGTGATCCAAGGTACCTCTGCTTCTGCTCCCCTCTGTATTCCTTGCATTTCTGTCGCTTTTATGCTTTTGGTCACATAAAGCACTACACCCCCTTCTTTCCTTCCCACCCAGTTCTTTCTGAACAGAGTATAGCCTGGTATGGCTATGTCCCAGTCATGGTATTCAGTGTACCATGACTTGGTAATGTTCACAATATCCACATCTGCATTGATGTTCTCTAGGTCCAGAATTACGTTACCTAGATTTTTAGCATACGCACTAGCACACATGGTCTTCTAGATTTTGTTAGCACTCTGCTTGGTACACCCTTTTTTCTTTTTTGCCCTCCCTTCCTCCATCCCTCCTCTCCTTTTACTGCTCCTGTTCTTATACCCCTTCATTTCTGTCACCCTGCTTTATTTATTAATTTGCACACGGGGGGGGGGGTTCTTCTCCCCTCAGGTTCTCCCTACTGTCTACTTCAGCCTGTGAAGGGGATCAGTTTCTGCCTCCACAATTCCTTCCACCCCCCCCCGTCTTCATCAAAGTAACATTTAAACCATCCACTGAGGACTGCAGTTCCCCTACTGGATGGATGCAGGTCATTACACCTGTATAGGCCCTTATCTGTCCAGGTGGATCCCCGATCCACGATCCCCAATGTAGCCAAACTCCTCCTCTTTGCACCATTCCTTTAACTATGACTTGAAGCTCCTAGTGCTGAGATCCTCCCCCCTCCCCTCCCTCTGTCATAAATAGGAAGCACCTCAATAAAAGCCACTGAGTGTGCTATCTGTCTAAGTCCATCAGTGTTTGGCATGATTGACAGGCCAAAGAAGGAATGAACAGGACCCACATGCTTTAAAAATTGTACTAATGGTTTTCAGCTCCTGACAAGGGTAGACTGACATGAACTTTGTTTACAATACCTGGGTCCAGACCACAATTTTATAAATTATAAACCCTGTAAAAAATGTTGCCCTGAAACACAAAAGAAAAGGGCCAAAAAACAAACAAAAAACAGAAGACCTTATGGCTTCTCAGTCTGATTCTCAAATGGGGTCCGCATGAACGGGGGGGCCACCTGAACCCTATGAGCATGAACCATGCTTATGCCACCTGCAGGGCTGAACATGGTGGAAGGGTGTGTGCGGCAGCACCCTGCTGCACTATGCTCTTTTGTGGGAGTTTGTAAGGCTGCTGGACCCGGCAGTGGTTAGATCAGTCAGAGCTGTTCTAAAGGCTCTGTGTGCCATCACAGGCCAAAGATCTGGGACAGCCAGAGAGACCCAGCAGCAGTGGATGGCCACCTATCACAGCCATGGGCACCCACAAGATGTCTGCTGGAACGCAGGACAGGTAGGCTGTCCCTAGGATGCTCCCCACCACCACTGGGACGAGTACGTTCTGACACATGCTAAACCTTAGCTCAATGACACGTGGGGGAGGGGTTGCAGATATCAGTGGTGGGAACATCCCTGCCCACCAATAAATTCAGTAAACATACAGTGTAACTGTTATCCAATCTAAAATTTTAGCAGACAGTAAGCAGACTACATATCTATGCAAAAGAGGGCAGTTTTCAATTTATCCATCAATAGTTCATTTCCATGGATAATTTGGTACATTACAGTACCTGCAATGTAAATCTTTAATTTAAGCATTTGAAGTGCCATTCTGTGGCTGTTTGTTCCAGTCCAAACTACCAGCAGCAGCACATCAGCAAACAAGCTGAATCAGTTGTATAGCAAAGAAATCTCAGGAAAATTCATGTGACTAGGAAGGATTCACAGAGAAAACAAAAGAAACTGTCACAGCAGCAAAATATATGGTATCGTGATACTGTAAATGCAGCTCAATTTATTTGTATAATTATGGCAAAATTACCATGGTAAAAAGTATAGGTTATTGCTGACTGTGTCCAGCTAGATGCTAGCTAGTTGTGAGCTCTGTACATAGGACAAAACTGGCTTCTTAGGAGGGAATCTCTATAGGCACCACCACATATGAAGACATGTGCCCGGATTGTCAAAGTTTTAGACACAAGACTTGGGGCACTTGTTCTGCCCCAGCTGCAGTACTGTAAAATTTGATGACGGTGATGTTGTTTAGAGTGCTGTCCCCAAAACTTCCTTAGACAGATTGCACACTGTCTTTTTTATTCATTTATTCATTACAAATCGGGTTTACAACCTTTGAATCAGAGACTCATTTACAAAGGCACCTCATCACGGGGCAGACATCAAGACAGTTATTACAGTGCAGATTAAAACAGAGGATAACATTACAGGTGCAGTAAAAGGAGCATTTAACATAGATACACTTAGGTTACATAATGTAGTAGTTTGTAAATTACTTAGGTTACATAGTGTTACAAAAGTGTGAGTTACACTCATGGATATAGTAGGTCCTCAGAGAAGACAACGGGTTACATCCCTGCTTGGACCTAGTAGGGAAGGAGTGGGTCTGGGGGAAGGAGAGACTGTCCAGTGGACGTTGTCGAGCCAGGGGGCAAGATGGGCAGGTCTTCCACTCTTTCTGTCATTTTGCTCTCAACTGCCCTTCCCGTACTCACCACTCTTCTTTATGTCAATCTTTAGCGCTCCCTTCAGTCAAGGATAGATGTCTGGCTCACTGTGCCAGCTTCCTTGGTAAAGTCTGGTTCGGTGTACTCCCCTCCTACCTCTTGTCCTCTATCACACCCACCCCTTACTCCTCCCACTCCCTTATGAGTAGTGATGCTTGCATCCTAGCCATTCCCTCCAGGACCTCCTTATCTGTCCAGGCAGCCTTCTCCCACCGCTTCACCAAGCTCTGGAACTCACTTCGCTCCTCCATCCGAAAAGCCCCCTCTCTTCATACCCTCACTTCCCTCCTTCATAATTTCTCCTCGCCTACCTGAAACTACTTCTAATTATTTCACTTTTCCCCAAATTATTACTTTCCTATTTTACTGTTCCCATTGTGTGAAGCCATGCGTGTTTTCAATGTAACTTAACTCTTCTTACTGGGACTCAAGCAGGTATCTGTTACTGTAAGCACTTGTACTCTTAAATTGCTGTTGGCTACCTGACATGCATTGTACTACCACTGCATCTTTGTACTGTATTGTTCGTTTCTATTCCCTCCCCCCCCAGGACACATCTGGAAACTGCATCACATTACCACAGCAAAACCCAAACAGTGAAACCCATTACACTGACAATTTCGAACAGGTTAGAAGTTGTAGCTGTAAGGGTCCCACTGCACGCCAGCATCAGTTTCACCAGTGTTCCCCTTCAAAATCAACTCCGACTCAGACTTGATTATATCTGTAATGGGGGTTATGAGGGGCAGAGCCCCCCGCATGAGTACTGTGGGGGGGCATAGCCCCCCAAAATAAACACAGTTGGTGTTTGATGGGCAAAATACCAAATGTCGGTACTTCACCTGTCGCTGTAGAAGGCTTCGACCACTTTGGTGTCAAAGCGGCTTGGTGGAACCTCTGGAAACAAGCTACTTGCTCAGTATGTCCTCCTGGTAAAACTTTTAAATAAACCATGAGCTGAAGCTTCTGGTGCAGAGATCCCTCTCCTCCCCTCTGTCATAGATAGGCAACACCTCAACAAAAGCCACTAAGTGCGCTACCTGTCTAAGTCCACCAGTGTTTGGCATGACTGACAGGGCAAAGAAGGAAAGAACAAGACCCACAGGGTTTAAAAATTGTACCAATAGTTTTCAGCTCCTGACAAAGGCAGACTGCCATGAGCTTTGTTTAAAATGCCTGGGTCCAGACCACAATTTTATAAATCTGAACTCTGTAAAAATTTTGCCCAGAAACACAAAAGAAAAGGGTGAAAAAAACAAAAAAACAACAGAAGACCTTATGGCTTCTCAGTCTGCCTCACGTCACCAAAAATACAGTAAAGGCTCAGACGAGGGTCCTTCCCCACAGAGTCAGCAGCAGTCACTGTTAAAGGGGACAGACAAAAAAGATAAAGCTGCACAGCCATCAAAAAAGCTTGGTAAAGATGGATCAGAACACGGGGGCTCAATTTCCAAAGCCCCCCAGTGATTGACACGTGGTGCTTGCATCAAAAAGAACTGACACAAGGGGCTCCCTGCACCACACTATGCATCAGTCCTGATTCTCAAATGGGGTCTGCATGAACAGGGGGCCACCTGAACCCTACAAACATGTGCCAAGTTTGTTCCCCTGCCGGGCTGCGCCATGGCAGAAAGGAGCGTGTGGAAGTACCCTGCTACACTATCCCCCTTTGTCTGAGTTTATAAGGCTGCTGGACCCAGCAGTGTTAGATCAGCCAGAGCTGATCTAACGGCCCTATGTGCCATCACAGGCCAAAGATGTGGGACAGCCAGAGAAACCCAGAAGCAGCAGACTGCCACCAATCACAGCCATGAGCACCCACAAGACATCTGCTGGAACCCAGGGCAGGTATGCTGTCCCCAGGATGTTCCCCCTTGCCATTGGGATGGGTACATTCTGACTCATGCAACACCTTAGCACAATGACAGGTGGGGGGGCTTGCAGATATCGGTGGTGGGAACATCCCTGCCCAGCATGGGTACACTGTTCATCCCTGCAGTGGCTGCAGTGTGCACAGGGTACTGGACTGCTATGGTCAACCAGCACAACAGTCCCTGGAGTATGACATGGAACATACTGCATTCAAGGATGCCAGATTCTGTTGGGAGCAGCTGCCACAATGGTGTCGCTCCACCTGTCATGGTATGTCTCATAATTGGTGTGACCACTGCCCCCTGACCAGAATGATGCCTGCCTGATTGTGCAGGCATGTGATCCTGTGCATGGTACAGTGGGATGCCAATTTAGGGACCAGGGCATGTTTGTAATGCTGCAACATAGTGCCAGCCTCTGGTGACTATGTAGGGGTCCTGTGATTTTCCGGCTGCATGCACTCTGTGTTTCTGGTGCTGACATCCAGATCATGGTACATATACTGGTATGAGGGAGTCTAGAAGTGATATACTGACTGTAAGATCTGGTGACTGGGCCTGTCAGAGCTGCAGCTTGTGGCACTGTGTTCAATATTATTTACCCGACTAGCAAAAGGTGATTTGTGTATGGTCTTTACAGCACGAGGATCTCCTTCTGGGCGCACATTGTATACTGGTAAATCGTTCAACTTGCTGACAACAATATATGGAATATGACTCCATCAATCAACTATTTTGTATTTTCCTTGGAAGCCTATGTTATGCATCAACACACTGTCTCCTGCTTTACGTTCTTGGGCCTTGACACGTTTGTCATGGTGAGCTTTGTTGGTCAGGTTATTTTTTTGCTGCCATGGTGTTTGCAAGCTGGTATGCATGATTTAGTTGAGCTTTTAACTTTCTTTTTTTATTTATTATACTTTTTACCTCGCTGTGGATGACCCAGCACCTCTGCATGGTCACGGACCCCAACCTCCACCTCCACATGAGACCGCAACCCTCTCAGATACCCCCTTTCTTATCCCCCAGGGTGGGGGTGCAATGCTGAAGCCCCTAGACAGTGCTGCACACCATAGCTAGGTCCGAGAGTCGGTCCTGGAGCCTGATGCAGGCCAGGGCAGGCTTCATCAAGGGTCATCCACAGGAGTGATTTTTGGTTGCTTTACGTGGGGGGCGGGAATGTACAATGACGTCCAGAATTTTGAAGGCAACACTAACTGCTTTCTCACAACTTCCCCTTGACTGTCAGTCAGTTCTCTGTCCAGCAACTGCTCACGTAGCTTAAGTTTAGGTCCTTCTCGTAACAGTAGAGCAATTTTCGGATCACGGGACCACATTTTGGAAATATCGTCTCCCTTTTTTAGGGCAGTTAGGACTGGTCTGATCACTGGGTCATAATACTGTTCTTTCTGGATGTCAGCTGTAGTTAGTTGTGGTAAGGCACTCAAGTCTAAGGCTGCAAAATTACAATAAACTACGGGTAGGCATGTGTCAGGAGATCCCAAGCAGTTCACAGTCTCTGAGAATGGAGTTTCATCTCTTTCGAATTTGTGGCATAGCGCTTTTACTAATTGTTCAGGAATAAGCACCAACTGTTGATTTGAGGCAGGCCTGCATGAAAGGTCATCAGCTTCAATGTGGTTTAGGCTGGCTTGGGTACTCCACCACGTAATCATATGTTGTTATAGCCGAAAGCCATCTGTGTCCAGCAGCATCTAATTTGGCAGATGTCAGAACATAGGTTAATGAATTCTTGTCTGTCTTAATCAAGATCTTTTTGCCATACAAGTATTCATGAAACTGTTCCACAATTGCCCACTTGAGAGCGAAAAACCCTAATTTATGTACCGGATAATTTTTCTCTGAAGGTGTCAGACTCCTGCTGGCAAATGCTACTGGGCATAATCCCTCTGTGTCCTCTTGGTAAAGCACAGCCCCCAGGCCACTCAGGCTGGCATCTGTATGCAGTACGTAAGGCTTGGATGGGTCAGCAAAGGCAAGCACAGTTGTGTGAGTGAGCTGATAAATAATTTCTTGGAAAATTGTATCACAATCCAGGGTCCATCTCTGGCCAAAGAGTTCATGAGATCTGAAATAGGTTTTTACAGTCTCTTTATCAGAATCTTCCTTGAATTTCTTGTGAGTAGATGGGTACCCTTGAGTCAAGTTCAGCAATGGCCGCACTACCTTGGTGTAGTCTTTGACAAGCCACCTATAATAGCCACAACACTCCAGAAATCTCTGTAGTTCTTTCAAGTTGCAGGGCTCTGGCTAGTTGGTTAAAGCTTCCACTTTGCTGGGGTCAGTCTGGATACCCTCATGAGACACGATGTGGCCTACATACTTTATGAAGCTTTGAAAAAAATGACATTTGTCTATTGACAGTTTCAGGCCAAATTCCTCAAGTCTGTCAAGCATGTTGAACAGGCGAGCCTCATGCTCTTTAAGAGTTTTTCTGAAGATGATGACATAATCGAGGTATACAGGGCATTCAAGGAGGTGCATGTCTCCCATAGTATGCTCCATTAATCTTTGACACATTGCAGATGTACCCGAAATTCCCTGGAGCATGTGGAGAAATTCATAGAAGCCTAAAGGACAAATGAATGCTGTTTTCTCCCTGTCTTCAAGAGCCATTGGTATCTGGTAATACTAACTGCAGAGATCAAGGACTGAAAACCACTTACTCCCATTCAGACAGTCTAATGCATCCTGTATGCAGGGCATGGTGTATTGATCAGGTATAGTTCTTTTATTAAGGGTTCTATAGTCCACACACATGCGGATGGAGCCATTCTTTTTTCACACTACAATGACTGGGGAGGCATATGGGGTGTGTGACTCCTGAATTATCCCAGTGGCTAGCATTTCTTGCAGATGGTGCCTTACATCATCAGTGTCGACAGGAGCTAGTTATCTAGACCGTTCCCTAAAGGGGCTGTCATCATCCAATGATGTTCAGCACCGGTAACACAACCAACATCCCATTCCTTAAGGGAGAATACCTTTGCTCGGAGAGCTAATTTTTGACTGATTCTGTCACTCCAGCTGCTTGGGATGGGAAACTCCACAAAATGAAACATGTCCAGTGATATTTCACACTCCTCTCCAGTCTGGCACTTAGATGGCAAGATAGCAGCATCAGCACAGTAGACCTTGGCCAGGGTGCACCTTTGGTTGACTTTGATGTCCCGGTCTGTAACATTTTGAATTTGGACCACCACTTTTCAGGCACAGGCGTGAGCATGGACAGGCAGTACACTGAGTTCAACCAGGAGTCTGGGTAATTTCCCCTCTTCTGGGGCATCCAGCATTAGTATCTTATTGGTCACATCCTTTCACAATTGCACCTCTACACTGACACTACATTGTGCATTTGGGGGAAGAACAAGAGTTGAAGAGTCCTTTTTCCAAACAAATCCCACAGGCTCATACTTGTCGCCCTCTTCTGGGTGCATCTGCATGTCACAGGCCCTATTAACCATGGCATGAATATGTAGAACTTTTCCAGACATTTTGTGCTTGTCTCTCTTGGCACATTTGGGCAAGGCAGCCAGGCATATATGCATTGGTCCCAATTAACACTTGCACCCCATCATACTGTACAAACTCCAGGAAAAATGCCCCAAAAAGAAATGCAGCAGCCAGTAAGTCAACTATTGTAATTAAATGTCCACCAAGTACAGAGCCCCTAGCACCTCGGCTACAAGCCTTCCAGGGGGCATGAACTACAAACGGATCCACAATTCAATTTATACTTTAAAGACATGACATCACAGTGACATAATCATCCAACCACAACCATAAAGCAATCTTATAAAGTTTTTTACAAAGTTTTTTTTACAAAAGACTGTTTGCAAAATATTTTGATTAACTTATGACTAAATGTCTCATTATTGTTACATATTAGATAATGCAAATTGCATTTGGATGCAACGCAATAAATGCAAAAAGAGAAGGAAATGGCAAACAACTTGTAAGACTACTAATACTACTCAGGAATATTTAAAGGCACCACTTAACACTAATTTATCATGTTACTGGGATCTCCTAACCAAGGATACACCTTAACTAATTAATTATTTTAGTATAGTGCCTTAAATACATTTAGTATGGTCCCTTAAATACATAAGCATTCCAAATATAAAATAAAATATGCACCCCCATCAATAGTGAGGAAAGATTGGAACAAATAAGACCAAGAGTTTACAAACCAAGGAAACATTTTTTCAAAAACCATGAAATCAGTGGCAACAATTCCTGGGCACGGTGTACCGGAAAACAATGGAAATGATGTACCTATCGTAATTCTTGATCTTCTTGAACGAAGTCTCCACCACTCATTCACATTATGAGAGTATGCCGGAGGCACTAGGACCCAGCGGGAGCCAAACATTTTCATAAGGCTGGCGCCGAGATGGAGTCATGAGGAAGCGGCACTGCGAGCCAGGCTCGTGCGGTATAAACTATCTTGGTGTCGACCCTCAGTGCCTTTTTACCAAGGAGGTGCAGCGTAACTAACCTAGAGGACTAACCTAAAAATCTAACATAAGATAGTACAAATGACCCGTGTAAGAAGGGTCAAAAACAAAGTCTTCACAGTCCAACCATTGAGGAATTGAAGACCAGAAACAGAGAAGCGAGCTCGGGGATGGTGGGTGAGCATGTGAATGAGTGGTAGAGACTTCATCCAAGAAGATCAAGAATTACGGTAGGTACATAATTTCCATATCTTCCTGGACATAAAGTCTCCACCACTCATTCACACTGATGGGAGAGTACCAAGCTAAATAATACCCAGAAATGGGTGACAGGAAAGAGAGAAGAGCTCACTTTTTAGGACAGAAGTCCTTTAAGGATTGTCCTGCCAAATGACTGATGTCGTTTGGCACGGACATCCAAGGCACAGTGCTTAACAAAAGTATGCATGGAGCTCCAGGTAGCCGCATTGCAAATATCTGCAATGGGGGCATTACGAGTTTCTGCCAGAGATGCCACAACTGCTCTGGTAGAGTGAGTATACACTCTGCTTTCCAGCTTGACCTGTGCCATGGACTAGCAATGGCAAAGGCATGCCACCAGCCACGCTGAAATGCACCTGGTAGCAACAGGTTGACCCAGCCGGGTCATGCTGTAGTTATCAAGCAGTTGTTGAGCCTTGCGAATTTTCTTCGTTCTATCAAGATAGAACCACAAGGCTCTTTTTACATCTAGGGAATGAAGGGTACTCTTTCCTTCATGCTGAAAGTTTGCAAAGTAGGTAGGAAGGACTAAAGGTTGATTGAGATGGAATTCTGAGACAACCTTGGGCAGGAACTTAGGATGAGTCCTAAGAACTACTTTGTCCTTGTGAAATACAGTATACGGGGGGGTCTGTGACCGAGGCCTGTATTTCGGATACCCTACGAGCAGAAGTAATGGCCAGCAGGATGGCCGTCTTCCAAGTGAGCAATTTCAACTCACAAGGAGCTAGTGGCTTGAAAGGTTTACGAGTGAGCATGTCTAGCACAAGGTTAATGTCCCAGGCTGCAACTGGATGTCTAATATGAGGTATAGTATGCAGAATCCCCTTAAGAAACCTCTTAACTGCAGGCAGCTGAGCCAGCAACATGGAGAGTACTGGCTCATGATATGCCAAAATTGCACAAAGATGAACTTTGACTGTGGAGTATTACAGACCTGTGTCTGAGAGGTCTAAGAGATACTCCAAGACTTTATTCAGTGGGCAGGAAAAAGGATTTCAAGAGGATTTTGCACACCAGATAGAGAAACACTTCCATTTAGATGTGTAGATTTTTCTGGTGGGTGGCTTGCATGCAGCCAAAAGAATATCTGAAACCCTACAAAAAACATTAAACCTATTCAAATCTATTTCCTCAGGAGCCAAGCATAGAGGTGAAGAGACCTCAGGTTGGGATGGGTTACAGGGCCCTGGGTCAGAAGGTTCATCTGAAGGACAAACAGTTTCAGAGAGGTTTCCAATAGTCTGTTGATTAGGGGAAACCAGATCTGATGAGGCCAGAATGGGGCAATGAGAATCATTCTGCCCCCCGTGCCTCCAGTTTGAGCAGTACCCTGTGAACTGGGGGAAGAGGAGGAAATGCATATAGAAAGCATTTTGTCTACTGCAGCCTGAATGCATCCTAACAAAAATGAATGATGAAGTGGGCCATCTGTAAAATATCGCTCCTTCTGTCCTCCGTAAGAAAAGTTTTTGCACAGAAAGTGTCCAGAAGGGTTCCTATGAAAAGGAGCTCCTGAGAGGGCTGCAACTGTGACTTTTTGAGGTTCAGCAGGACTCCCATGGATGTGAAGAAGTCTGAGGCCATAGCCACTGCCTCCAGAGTCTCTTTCCTAGAGGGGCTTGCTAGAAGCCAGTCATCCAGATATGGGAACACTTGGATTCTGATTTTCCTTAGATTCACCGCAAGAACTGCACAGCACTTTGTAAAAACTCAAGGCACCGAGGATAGCCCAAAGGGCAGGACTCTGAATTGATAGTGTTGACCCAACACCACAAACCTTAGGTATTTGTGGTTATTTGGGTGTATGAGAATGTGCTGGTAGGAGTACTGCATGTCCAGGGAGGCTAGCCAATCATGTTGATGAATCAAAGGTAGCAGGGTACCGAGTGATATCATCTTGAACTTTTCCTTGTGCAGAAATTTGTTTAACTTTCTGAGATCCAGAAAAGGGTGCATACCACCAATTTTCTTTGGAACCAGAAAGTAACGGGAGTAGAAACCTGTGTTTCATTGATCCAGTGGAACTACTTGTAGTGCCCTGTTGTTCAGAAGGCCTTGTACCTCGGAAGCAAGAAGGTCTGACTGTACTGCAGACCGCCTGGGCTGTTGCTTGGGAGGATGATCCCAAGGGACTTCTGACAGATTGAGAGAGTACCCCTCACGGATTATCCTGAGGACCCATTTGTCTGATGTTATAGATTTCCACTGGTTGTAGAACTGGGTCAGACATCCTTCCACTGTCGAGGGAAAGTCCCCCTCAGGCAGCTGAGGTGGAACCTGGGCCAGACACTCAGAAGGTGGCACTGGGTGCTTTTGGACCTTGTGCTTTCTTCTGCATTTTCTTTTGTGGCTGAGGGGTTTGGTTTCTGTTAAAGCCTCCTCTGCGTTTGCCACAAAAGGACTGACAGTTGTGAAACTGATGCTTGTTCCCACCTCCTTGAGAAGGATTGGGCAGAGGTCTAGCTGGCTTAATGACAGACCTAGTCTTCTGTGTAGCCTCTAATGCTTGTTCAACCTTAGGCGCAAATAGATACATACCGTTGAAAGGTAAGGCCATGACTTTCTGTTGGGCATCATTCGTAAAGCCCAAAGTACACAGCCAGGAATAGCAATGGGTGCAAATGCCAGCAGCCGCTGCCTGGGAAGCAGTATCGAAAGCATCCATTGCAGCTTTAATTCGTTGATTATTGGACTCGATACCTCTAGTTATGGTTTGTAGTAGCTCTGAGTTAACCTCTGACTCGGGCAGAGCTTCTACTGTTGCTTTGCATGAATGTCAAAGAATATACTCATATTGAGAAAAATAGCTCTGGTAGCTGGCAATGTGCATGCCCAGGGTTGAGGCAGCAAAGTATCTCTTACCCAAGGTGTCTATCTTGCAAGATTCTTTGTTTATAGGATAGGCTGTAGATTCCTGAGGGAGGACAGCCTTATCATTCTCTGCCAGGACTACTATGACATCAGCAAAGGCTTGTGAGGCCAAGATGGGGTGATCCCTGGGAGGGGTATATTTCCTATCTATGGATTTGGCCAAAGAAGGAATAAGGGCCAGATTCTTCCACACCATCTTGGAAAGAGTCTCTAAAGAGAGCTGCACCGGATGGGTTAAATCCATAGGGATTTCTGGAACTTGTAGATATAGGAGATGCAGAAGCTTCCCAGGACCGATTTCTATGGTCTGGAGAAAAAGAGTAGAATTTAAATTCATGAGCAGACACTTAAAGGAAAGGTCTTCAACAACAGTCTCTGCAAGAGGACTGATCCCTGCCCACAGGGCAGAATTGACATCAACGTCATCACCCAGCCGAAGATCCAGATTGGGCTCAAAATCATCTCCTGATAGTCCAGGGGGGCTGTATAGATAGGAACAGAATGAAAACCAAGAGGAAGAAGAGAAGGAGAAAGAATCAGAGTCAAAAACCTCTGGAAACTAGATGGCACCATAAACATCCTCAATGCTGTCAAAGAGAACAACGCCGAGACAAAAAATGGCATTGTGCATGGTGCCGACAGGAAGCGCGACACTGCACGTGGCGCCGACGCAAATCCCGGAGCCAAGGAGGATGCTGATGGGTAGCATGGCACTGCATATGGTACCAACACCAACTCTGGCACTCAGGATGGCACCAACAGGGTATGCATTGCCGCAGATGGTGCCGACACCACCCATGGCGCCGAAAAGGACCTCTGTGCCAGAGAAGTTGGCACTGCAGTCAACGGCACTGTCACAGAAGTCTGAGAACTGCTATTTGAAGGTAAAGGATGACAAATGGCAGGAGATAAAAGCATCAGTGTGAACCCCTGCACCGCAGCCATGTGAGGGGGATAGACACCGGAGCACAGAGTTGACAGCACCGAAGAAGGTGCCGCACAACTAGGAAGTCCTAACTGCCCTACCTGCCAATCTGAAACCAACAGGCTTGAAGGCCCCAGAGATGGACTGGCCAGTTTGCGCAGTCGGAACAACCTCCAAGCCCACTGCTCCATAAGAGCAGCCCAATGGTGAAACTGGTCATCAGAAGTGCCTCCAATAGGCGGAGAGGAGCTCCAGTGTCGAAGAGGCCGGCTACAAGAGACAGAAACCGGTGACTGTGAAAGCAGTGGAGACTGACTCCTGACCCTAACAACTGACCATCTACATGAAGACGTACCAGAGGGTGACCTCGAGTGATGCTGTTTCTTCTTTGACCAGGGGGCCAAAGAAGAACTCGAGGTCAAACGGTGCCATGAATGGGACCATTTCTTTTTATGCTTTCAAGGGGACCACCCATCCCCTGAGCACTGGACTGTCCATTGTCAGACCCCCCCCTCCTCTGTAGAGGGTGGTGGACCAGACCCGGCCTGGCTGACTGAACAGCTTTCGTACGAAGTCTCCCTACCGTCATCTGCCCCAGTCATGGTCAACTCTGTCAATGGAGGGCTGAAGACTTCTTTCCTTTACAAGTAAGAAATTTATTAAAATATAGTCGGTACTTTTTGTGATAAAATACAAAATAATTAAACTGAAAACTAAGCTGCTATTTTGAAGTTTGACTGCCGGTGGGTGAGCGACATCGTCACTGAAGTGCATGCGATGGCGGGAAAAAAAGAACTGAGGTGGCTGGAGGGTCAATGCCGAGATAGTCTATACCGCACAAGCCTGGCTTGCGATGCCGCTTCCTCACGACTCCATCTCGGCGCCGGCCCTCATGAAAAAGTTTGGCTCCCACTGGGTGCTAGCACCTCCAGCGTACTCCCATCAGTGTGAATGAATGGTGGAGACTTTATGTCCAGGAAGATCAGGAAGTCATGAATTCCTATAAGAAAAAATATTGACAAACAGTATTCACAACTTTCAGATCTGTATGATTCAGTGTCACTAATGTTATGCAGAATAGGCTGGGGGAGGGAAAGGAGGGGTGAGATGAACCGGGGAGGGGGGGAGAAGGGGAAGAAGGGGTAGGGAGGGGAAGAAGGAAGGAAGGGGGGAAGAGGTTATGTTTTGGAGGTGGGGCCAGGACTGAAGGGAAGGAGAAGTTTAAGTTATAACCAAAAAATTATGTAGTGGTCATTTCTTATATTTCAGAAAAGGCTTCAAATCCCATCTTTCGTTAAGGCCCTTAGGCCTAACAGTTTCAGCTTTAAAGATCCATTGATTTTCCTTCTGCAGTAACACATTCTGTCTGTCCCCACTTCTTGTAGGACACTAGACACTGGACACATTCTAAACCCATGCATTTAAAGCATTCAGGATCAGCATTATGTACTTGTGTAAAGTGCCTACTGACTGGTTTGTCCATTCTTTGATTAAAAATCAAACGAATGTGGTCCTGTATGCGTTCTTTCAGAATTATCACTGTCTTACCTATATAATAAAGGTTACAGCTGCACCACAGTATGTAGACCACAAAAGTAGTAGTGCATGATATGAAATCCCTAATTTCAATGTTGGTCCCATTCGGTAAATCTATTTGTAACCCCTAGATGGCGCTATCCCAGGGGCTACTACCCCTGCCTGATTTGCCACTAACAGGTTGAGGGGCCTGGATCCAATGGCGGGTGCCTCCACCCAGAGGTCAGGGTTTGCAATAGTTAAACTTACTTGGTCACAGCCCTCTGGGACACTGCAACCCCCCTTTCTTCCCACTAGTGGCCCACACAATATATCAGAATTGCCTTCACAGTATACACTTACCCCCAGGACTAGTTCCGCACTGGGACCCTGTGAAATAAGATACAGTGCAACAATCACAGTACAGTACTTTAACATAGACAAATACCTCAGGCAGTATAACTTTGCTGAAACAAGCAGCTCTGATTTATTTAGGGGATATAACAAGGACAGGGGAAATCAGGTTAATTAGCTTATCACTTCTATCTACTCTATGGCTCTGTGCAGGCCTATCCCTACCAGTTACTGTCCCTGGGTACCCGAGCCCTAGTGGCTAGTCCAAACCGTGGCAGCTGGAGGGCCTTTCACACAGTGAAAAGAAAATTAGTTTAAACAGTCAGCAGTACAGTGATTCCATTTGATTTAATGTGGCAATTCAACAGGAGCGACCCTGAATTAGTACTCACGACCTCCAAACAAGATAGGGTCCTTCAATGTCAGCAGGGCTACTCTTGAGCTCCACGAGACTCTTCACACATTTATATGGTAAAAAGAAAGTACTATACCAGGCAGGCTGCTTCATCCCGATCGCAATTACTGCACAATACCCGGAGAACACACAGCAGATTCAGTTCCTGACAGACCGAGTGCAATTCAACATTTCTCCAGTCTCTACAGGGTGAGCCTGGTTTCTACTCTTCAGAGATCCTTTGATTCTTTTCACAGGACGGATTCAGTCCTAACAAGCAGTTACACAAGCTGCAGACCGGAACTCTGGGCCTTACACACGTTTTTTGACTGAAACTGTGCACTGAAGGAGCACAGGGTTTCTTTTCCTTCACTGCCAGATCTAAACTGAAACTCCAACAGACAAAACCGGCACTTCCTTTGAGTTCCTCCCAGTTCTTGACTGGATTGGCTGTCACCAATAGACTGCTGCTGTTGGTCCAAAAGGCGCAAGTCTAAACTACATCTCCCAGAGTCACTGCCCATACAATCCTCTTGTGGCTGGCTCAGATTATGAGTCCAAGTTCTGATTCGCCCAAGGCACCATTTTAGATGTAGCTTACTCCCACACTGATTGGTCCAGTTCAGCAGTTCAAAACTAGAATGGGAACTAGGCAAACACAGTTCTGACTGCAAAGAAAGCAGGTTAGACAAACTGTATTTTCATTATTACTCTAAATTATTTCTGGCAAACAGTTACATCTTTCAGATAGGTTCCTTTGCACCTAGTGACTGCAAAATGGAGTGAATTGGCAGCAGCTCGAGTGGTACTCAATCAAAGAAACACACAGTCCCCCATACAATCTAATTATGTCTGCAAGCAGACAGCTCTAAAGAGACAGTACCAGAGGTTCTAAAACACTCACTGATAAATGGCTTAAACGCCAAACACCATTCAGGCTTGGAGCATTCAAGCAAGCTCCTGAAGTCTTTTGGGAACCCCATTTGCAGGGGGTTACACCTTTCCTGGTTTGGGAAAGCTTGACGTCCGCGTCAAGCAAGTAATTCCCATAAGTTTTAACTGCAACCATACACATTTGCATTAGGCTCACACATGTAATCATCAGTCAATATATCATTTTACCAAGAACACATTTCTGAAACATTGCAGTCACGTCACTCTTTACACAGTATTACATATACATTGTACCATAACTCAAGTTATTACCTCTTGTACATGAAACCTGAAGAGAGGGGCCCTTCCTATCAGTTACCTTGGGGCTGGACGGGGCAAGGCACCACTTAGAGGGCAACACAAGTAACTTGAGTTAGCACTGACGCTCAGTTTGGGCAATGAGCTCGGGACACATACACCCTTTATGGACAACATTGAGAGGCAAATCCACAGGCCTCCCAAGGGAATCATAACTGAGGTGCACCACAGGCTTTACAGCTCGACCAGTCTTTCTAGGGGAACTGTTACAGTCTCTGCACTCTGAGCCTCATTTTCAGCATTGTCCTCACTTGTCAGGGGAGTCTCCTGGGGTAGAGAGGCTAGAACTTGGGGCACTTTCAGCTCCAGGAGTTACAGTTTCTGAGTCCACAACATTTGGCTCGCATGGAGAGCTTTCGGACACTGGCAGTGGACTGTCAGGGCACTCAAAATACTCTTCTTGTTCTGGTGTATCATCAGTCTGCCCCTAATCCATCATTTTCTCCCTGAAAGCTCAAACAGTTCAACCATGCACAATGATTCCATTTCATCTGATCTGATGCTTGCACCTCACTTTCTGGGAGCATTGGCTCCAGGGACTAAGTTGGGGCTTAGACAGTCCAGAAGGCCCAGCTTTGTCTCCAGTATTGACTAGGGATTGCCCCAAACAATTGACTCAGTTCAGAAGAAGGATAGTATTCAAAGTCACTCTCACTTTCTTCTGATATGGACTGACAGCCATGCTCAACTGGGACTTGTGGAGGGGACACTTTAACTTTGCTTCTGTAGGTGCAGGCTTTCTGATCTTTTTCAGCAGCCTTAGTCACTGGTCCAGAGGAGGCATCTTCTGGGGCTCAGACTCAATCAGGATTTGTCCAATGGGCAGTAAATGATTTCTATGCATTGTTTTACATCTTTGAATTGTTCTCAGGCCTTACTTTGTACACTGGCAGATCATCTAGTTTGCCCACTACAATGTGAGGGAGATGGTGCCATCTGTCAGCAATCTTGTGTTTGCCATGCAGTCCCAGATTTCTTAGCAATACCCGATCTCCCTCCTGGAGTTCCTGTGCTTTCACCTTTTATCATACCTTTCTTTGTTGGCTAGATTTCTTTGGCAGCCATGGTTTGAGCCAGTTGGTACGCATGAGTTAGCTGGGCCTTTAACTTTGCACATACTGTAAATAGTTGTCAGCTTGAACCCCATCAGGAGAGACCCCAAAACACACATCTACCGGTAGTCGAGCTTCTTCCAAACATCAGGCGGTAGGAGAGAACCCAGTGGCATCACTTTTGGTGCAGTTATAAGCATGTACCAGGGTGCTAATTTGTTGGCTCCATCTAGGCTTGTCCTTTGGGTGCAGGGTGCCTAGCATATCTAGCAAAGTGCGGTTGAAACGCTCAGGCTGTGGGTCCCCTGGGGTGGTAAGGAGTGGTTCTGGACTTCGCACTCCCCACAGAGAAAGCATCTCTTTGATCAGACGACTTCAAAGTCTCCCTTGATCAGAATGGATTCTTTGTGGAGCCCCATAGTGAACAAAAAGTTTTCACAAGTACTTGGCCACAGTGGATGCTTTCTGTTTTTGGTGGGGAAAGCTTGGGCATATCTCGTGAATGGTCAGTGACCACCAGCACATTACTGATATTTCTTTGATCTGTCTCCAAACTCAGAAAATCAATACAGACCAGCTCCATGGGTGCACTGGTGGTGATGTTAATAAGGGGGCAGCCTCTGGGGCAAAGCTTTCTCTGTAAGCAGCGACTACAAGTTCGAATGTGTTGCTCCACATCAGCCCCCATCTTAGGCCAATAGAATCTGGATCTCACCAAGTCAAGTGTTCTGTCTATACCAAGGTGCCCATGTGGTTGTGCAAGGACATCAGTACTGAGTCTCGAAAGGCAGTAGGCAGCACTAGTTGTTGTTTGTCTACTTGTCCCCTCTGTCTACTGTTTCTCTGTATAACAGTTTATTGATCAGTTTCAACTTAGGACCTTCTTTGTATAACAGTGCAGTTCTCAAATCAGTGGAGCGAATTTGGACACATCTTTTCCTGCATAGAGGGCTTCAAAGCTGCTTTGATCATGGATCGCGGATTGAGCCTACAATACTGTCATTGTCCAGCTGAAGTAGTGCACCAATGTCTATTGCAGAAAAGTGGCACAAGCAGCAGGTATGCAATTCTCAGAGGGTCCCAAGCAATCCACCATGCAGTCCACTGCGTGCTCTGGACATTTGTTCCTCCCTGTCAAATTCCGCAGAGTGCCCGAATGTCAGGTTCTGCCAATCGACCCAATCATTCTGGGGAACAGGCCTCTGGGAGAGAGCATCAGCATCTATGTGGTTCAGACCTGCTCGGTATTCGAGAGCATAGTCATATGTAGATAATGCAGAAAGCCACCTATGGCCAGTGGCATCCAACTTAGCTGAGGTCTGCACATAGGTCAACGGATTATTGTCAGTTTTACTAGTATTTTAGCCCCATACAAGTACTCATGGAATTGGTCAACAATAGCCCACTTCAAAGCTAGGAACTCTAACTTATGTACAGGATAGTTCTTTCGGATGGGGTCAGGCTTCTACTGGCAAAGGCCACTGGTCTCAAGCCATTCTCGTGTTCTTGGTACAACACAGCCCCCAACCCTTGCAAACTAGCATCAGTGTGCAGGACGAAGGTTTTCTTGGATCGGCATAGGCCAGCACTGGAGCATGGGTAAGTTGATATATGATCTCATGAAAAGCAGTCTCACAATCAGGAGTCCAGCGGGCCCCAAATACTTCACTCGGACAAAAATACAGTCTTTCAGTCTTGAGGGACGCTGACTTTTGGTATTTTTTGTGGGTTGGGAGATATCCGAGTAAGGTTAAGTCAAAGGGCGGATCACCTTGAATAGTCCTTGATGAAACGCCGATAATAACCACAGAATCCCAGGAATCTTTGCAGTTCTTTAGATTTTTGGCTGCATCAGGTGGTCAAGGCCTCAACTTTACTTGGGTCGGTCTCTATTCCTCGGTGGATACTATGTGTCCACATACTTTACTGATGTTTGAAAGAATTGATACTTATCAATGGACAGTTTAAGGCCAAAGTCTCCAATCGGTCCAATACCTTAAATAATCTGCTCTCATGTTCCTCCAGTGAGCTGCCTAACACAATAACATCATCTAGGTATACCAGGCACTTTAGTAAGTTCATGTCCCCACTGCACGCCCATCAATCGTTGAAAGTGGCTGGGGCACCTGAAACCCTTGAGGCATCCTCATGAATTCATAGAAGCCAAGCGGACAGATAAAGGCTGTCTTCTCACGGTCCTCTGGGGCCATCGGAATCTGGTAGTACCCACTGCGGAGAT
The DNA here is from genome assembly GCA_016271365.2 of Neoceratodus forsteri. Taxonomy (NCBI): domain Eukaryota; kingdom Metazoa; phylum Chordata; order Ceratodontiformes; family Ceratodontidae; genus Neoceratodus; species Neoceratodus forsteri. Next base: position 284,106,143 of record CM057455.1, on the reverse strand, counting down.
CCAGCACAGAGAACCACTTGCTTCCGTTTAGGCAGTCCAAAGCATCCTGAATGCGGGCATTGTGTACTGATCAGGGATAGTCCGCTGGTTTAAGGTGCGATAATCCACACACATCCTTACTGTCCCATTCTTTTTCCTCACTACCACAATGGGGAAGCATAAGGGCTTCTGATTCTTGTATTACACCAGCAGCTATCATCTCTTGCAGATGCCGTCTCACATCATCTATATCAGCAGGTGCCAGGCGCCGAGACCTCTCACGAATGGTCTTTCGCCATGCAGCCGAATATTGTGCTTTGCTCCTTGCACACATCCTACGTCCCATTCCTTTAAAGAAAACACCTGTCTCTCTGGCAAGCTTCTCACTGATCCTCACTTTCCATTCAGCTGGCAGCGGGAGTCACCAAATCAAACAAGTCAGGCTGCTACTCTGTCATTCTTCCTGAACTCTTGCTGCTGGGTAGCACTGCAGTGTCTGCACAATGCACATTAGCCAGGATGCAACCTCTATTTACTCGAATGTCTCTTTCAGACACATTATGAACTTGGACCATTACCCTCTGGCATAAGCATGGGCTCTAGCGGCAAAATACTAGGCTTGACCAGCAGTCCCTCTGGCAATTTTCCATCGCCTGGTGCATCCAACATTAATATTTTATTCTTAACATCCTTTCTGATACGGACCTCTCCTGTAAGGTACACTCAGGCATTTGGCGCCAGGATCAGAGACTCAGGATCCTTCTTCCATACAATTCGACCGGTTCCTCTGGTTCTATTTTTTCAGCATCTCTCTGTGCCTCATAGGCCTTCTTAATTAAAGCCAGAACTCTTAAAGCTCTACTAGTCTTTGACCCCTGTTTTTCATAACACAACTGTGCCAGCCTTCCGAACATATGAGCATTTGTTCCAATCAACAAAGGGACACCATCTGACAGTCCAGTGGGGGACACACTAAGGCTAGGGTATCTACTTGTTCGGCCACTCCAGCCACGGAGGTGGGGAAAGACAGCCAAATTCGATGTACCGGAATAGGGTAGGCCTTCTCACTTAACCCCATACATGCAGTCCTTCTAATGGTTGTAAGGGCACGCCTGACAAATGCTTCTGATACCAATCCTGGAACATAATTGTCACTTGGGAGCCACTGTCTAATACAGCTCTTGTAGACACTCCATTCACCTTTACAGTGGTCTCCATGGAGGGACGACTATTCTGGACCAGTCTGGAGAGGCGATAGTGGGGCCTGGGCAACTGACCTTGCCACAAAAGGACGTGAGTTAGCATTTTTGGTGCCCTCACTGGGATCATTTCGGCACCTCTTAACCACTGATTTGTTCTCCAAGCTCTCCTTGTAGCCTATATGCAACTTTGTCAGTGTCTTTGGGGACCGGCATTCCTTTCATGTGCCCATCCTTCCCACAATTATAGCAAAACATACTTTCTGAGTTTGAGCTGGCCGAGGCGCCACACTGGGAGCCAGGGCAGGGTATTACTAACTGGAAACCTTGGTGCCATCTCTGTCTGCGGCGTGATAAGCATTTGGAGACATCTCGTCAGTTTCTCCACTTCCATGGTCAAGGAATTGAGTTTGAGCTGTTATCAGTAGGAGATACATGGGTGGGTACCCCCACCCCATAGCAGATGCAGTCGGATATAGGTCAGGGCCTGCACTTGCAGGCGTGGCCTTCATAAAGGGACTGTTTTTGAATTCTCGGATCTCTCAACAGTTCCCGCCCCATTGTGGCATATCTTTTTCCTTGTCAGAGCACTCATTGACTGCCAACCTCTGCCCCTGAACTTCACTTGATGGGCCACCCTCAGTCACTCGGGTCGTAGCCGCAGCTATTGGTGCAGGTCCCTCCCGAGGTCACCTTTTCTCAACTCCTCGAATTTCTCTCATTAACTCATCATAGGAGGGTGGGGATTCCAGTCGATTTGCCAGGCGTAACTGAAGCAACAGCAGTTCTGAGAAGGGGGTAGCCTTAAGGATCCTGTCCAGCCTGGTTCGGTCCAGTTCAATCGCTGGCAAACTACCCTTTCTGAGGCATTCTTGCAACAATTTTTCCAGCCGAGATATACACAGACAACAACTCCCTTGGTACTGTTGTGCATTTCTTACTCTCCACCATAGATCCTCATCAGAATCTGGGCTCCTATACACATTCTCCAAGGCCTCAAGATAGGCCTGTGCAGTCACTTCAGGGTTACTGGGTCTGCTTAGCACGGATGGTAGCCAGGGCAGGACCTCAGAGGCTCTCACTAACCCTCTTTCACTTTTCGGCTTCCGAGCATTGCCATTCTAGCACTTGGGGGGCAACATAGTCTATCCAGGTCTCCCAGTCATCCTCCCCTTGGGGGGTGGGGAGGGTGCCAGAGAAGATCCTCAACCTTCGGTAAGAGTCGTGACTAATGGCAGGTGCAGAAATAGGAGTCTGCATTGGTTCAGCCACCATTACGGGTACTGGAGCGGGAGAGGGTGTTGGGGGAGGAACACCCCAGGTGGCAAGAATAGTTTCTTCAAGTCCTCCACAGTTTTCCTTCCCCAGCAACCATTTAGCAAATTTCTCCTCAAAAGTTTCAGACAGTGGTGGGGGCTCATTCCCCACCGGGTCTTTACTGTACTTAGTTATCACTCTCCAGGCAGTGAGGGCTCCCTCTGGGGTAATGGTCTGTGGCACTTTGGAGCTATCTATGGGATCCTTAAACTCTACTAGGGCCAGGAAAGTGTGGGTGAGCAGATTAGCATGCCGACCCACCACCACAGGGTTTTGTAAACCTTCCACCTTGGAAAGTACTCCCTGTACAGTGTCCGTATTGATACCCAGGGGGATGTCCAGGATAAGCATAGCATTTTGGGGGTCAATCTCCTCCCCAGTACACCACTCCACCAGCCGGTGCACAGCCACTTCCTTCGGGGTACCCATTTTTTTTTCTTAACAGTGGTTCGTGAATATGGCCACTAGAGGACACACAATCCCAGCGGTGAGCCTCCAAGATGTAACCCCTAGATGGCGCTATCCCAGGGGCTACTACCCCTGCCTGATTTGCCACTAACTGGTTGAGGGGCCTGGATCCAATGGCGGGTGCCTCCACCCAGAGGTCAGGGTTTGCAATAGTTAAACTTACTTGGTCACAGCCTCTGGGACACTGCAACCCCCTTTCTTCCCACTAGTGGCCCACACAATATATCAGAATTACCTTCACAGTATACACTTACCCCCAGGACTAGTTCCGGCACTGGGACCTCCTGAGAAATAAGATACAGTGCAACAATCACAGTACAGTACTTTAACATAGACAAATACCCAGGCAGTATAACTTTGCTGAAACAAGCAGCTCTGATTTATTTAGGGGATATAACAAGGACAGGGGAAATCAGGTTAATTAGCTTATCACTACTATCTACCTATGGCTCTGTGCACAGGCCTATCCTACCAGTTACTGTCCCTGGGTACCTGAGCCCTAGTGGCTAGTCCAAACCGTGGCAGCTAGGGGCCCTTTTCACACAGTGAAAAGAAAAATTAGTTTAAACAGTCAGCAGTACAATGATTCCATTTGGATTTAATGTGGCAATTCAACAGGAGCTACCCTGAATTAGTACTCACGACCTTCAAACAAGATAGGGTCCTTCAATGTCAGTAGGGCTACTCTTGAGCTCCACGAGACTCTTCACACATTTATATGGTAAAAGAAAGTACTATACCAGGCAGGTTGCTTCTATCCCGATCGCAATTACTGCACATACCCGGGAGAACACACAGCAGATTCAGTTCCTGACAGACCGAGTGCAATTCAACAATTTCTCCAGTCTTTACAGGGTGAGCCTGGTTTCTACTCTTCAGAGATCCTTTGATTCTTTTCACAGGACGGATTCAGTCCTAACAAGCAGTTACACAAGCTGCAGACCGAACTCTGGGCCTTACACACTTTTTGACTGAAACTGTGCACTGAAGGAGCACAGGGTTTCTTTTCCTTCACTGCCAGATCTAAACTGAAACTCCAACAGACAAAACTGGGCACTTCCTTTGAGTTCCTCCCAGTTCTTGACTGGATTGGCTGTCACTCAATAGACTGCTGCTGTTGGTCCAAAAGGCCAAGTCTAAACTACATCTTCCAGAGTCACTGCCCATACATTCCTCTTGTGGCTGGCTCAGATTATGAGTCCAAGTTCTGATTCGCCCAAGGCACCATTTTAGAGCTAGCTTACCCCACACTGATTGGTCCAGTTCAGCAGTTCAAAACTAGAATGGGAACTAGGCAAACACAGTTCTGACTGCAAAGAAAGCAGGTTAGACAAACTGTATTTTCATTATTACGCTAAATTATTTCTGGCAAACAGTTACATCTTTCAGATAGGTTCCCTTGCACTCCTAGTGACTGCAAAATGGAGTGAATTGGCAGCAGCTCGAGTGGTACTCAATCAAAGAAACACACAGTCCCCCATACAAACTAATTATGTCTGCAAGCAGACAGCTCTTAAAGAGACAGTACCAGAGGTTCTAAAAACACTCACTGATAAATGGCTTAAACGCCAAACACCATTCAGGCTTGGAGCATTCAAGCAAGCTCCTGGAAGTCTTTTGGGAACCCCCATTTGCAGGGGGGGTTACATATTCTATTACCCACTTGCATGTAATTACAAATATTACATCTCATACATTTAAACACACCCTTGGGTCTTGCTGGCAGCCACATTCTGCATTCATGTTCTTTTTGACAAAACTGGCTCCTTACCAATGTATCCTGTAAGTTGGTGTTTTTTCTGAAAGTGACTCTTGGGCTATCAGAGATTATTTCTTTTAAAGTCATATCACTTTAAAGAATGTCCCAACAGTTCCAGATTACATTACTCACCTGTCTTTTGGGGTTTTATTCTTAACTCTGCTGAAGGTTTTAGTGAGGACTGACTCCTGATAACCTGTAGCTCTAAACCTATTTAGGAGCTCTGCTGCCCGATAATGAAAATCTTGGTCAGTGGTACAATTTCGTCTCAACCTGATTAGTTGGCTGTAAGGGATGGATTCTGAGTTTTCTGGGATGTGAGCTTGTATTTCTGAGCAATGAGTTAGTTGATGAAGTCTTTCTAAACCCTCTGGAGCAAATCCCACCTGTGGTGGTATCGCTAAACAATGTTATATCTAGAAAGTTAATACAGTCATTTTGTATATTGGAAGTAAATCCTAGGTTTACATCACTAATATTACGCCAAGTAACAAACTCTTGTGCACTTTCGTGACTGCCTTTCCAAACACAAAGGCAGTCATCAATAAAGTTACCCCACTTCACTATGTTTTCCAAATATGGGTTAACTTCAGGATTGTTCAGGGTTGTAAGTTCCTACAGACCCATGAAAAAATTAGCGTAAGCGGGGGCCATGGATGCCCCCATGGCCGTGCCACATTCCTGCAGATAGAAGACATTATCAAACTCAAAGTATCCATGATGTAATATAAAACCCAAGGCCTCTACCAGAAAATCTTCTGGGTGCATCTGCAGCTCATAGGCCCTATGAACCATGGCATGAATATGCAGAGTTTTTCTCGACTTTTGTGCTTGTCTCTCTTGGCACATTTGGGCAAGGCAGTCAGACATATGTGCAATGATCCCAATTAATACTGGTACCCCATCATATAGGCCAGAGGGAGGACAGACCAAGGCTAGTGTCTCCACCGGGTCTCCTACTCCTGCTGCAGAGGATGGAAAAGATAGCCACACATGCAGATACTCAAGGTATGGATAGGACTGGTCACTCAACCCCTCACACGTGTTTTTTTTTTTTTTTTTACCAATTATTTTACCAGGTGAGACACACTAAGCTGAAAGCTTGTTTGCAGGTGCAACCTGGGAGCACAAGGAAGTTAAGTGACTTGCTCAGGGTCACACAGTATGCACATAGGGGGCTGTGGGATTCAAACCCAGGTCTCCAGATTTGCAGCTCAGAGCCTTAACCCACTGCGCATACTGCCTCCATCAAGGGGCTGTAAAGGATGGTCAGATAGATGCTGCTCATACGAATCTTTGAATATGATCGTAACTTGGGACCCATTATCTAGAATGGCTCTGGCTGGGATGACGTCTGTATGTACAGTAGTCTCCACAAATGGACCCACCATTTCTGTCCAGTCAGGGGGAACATTATTCACAGAGTGTGTAACTGCAGATTTGGCTACATACAGCTTGTAGGAAGATTTACACTGAGGTTTTTGATTACTTTGTCTGACCTGGCTAAGCATCTTGGCTGTTACCTTTTGCAAATCTTCAGAAGCCCAGCATACTCTTTTTGTGTGCCCATCCTCACCACAATGGTAGCAGAAAACATTTGGTCTTGGGTTGTGAGCTCAAGCAGGGTCTTCAACCAGTTTTCTGTTATTATAGTGAGTAGACTTGAACTCATCTTTGGGCCTAGGGTCATGTTCAGCTCCACTAGACCATCTCCATGGGGAAGGCTGATGAGACGACTGGGGAAGGTCACAAACTAAAGCTCTTAGCTCTCTCACTCCCTTCAGCATATCACTGTTTACCTCCTCTTTGGGGACTTGGACACTAGCACTGGTAGCAGAGGACTGTGCCTCGCTGATGGTTTCAGCAGCAGGGGTGCGATCAGTTTGACCTATAACCAATTCTACAGCACTCTGGGCACTGGCCTTCACTTCCCTTAACTCTTTTAATAAGTCTTTAAGTTGCTGGGCATCAAGATCAGTTTCTTTTTCAACAGACTTTTCAGGGGGCTGGGGCCACTCGCGGGCAGCACCGACATAAGGGTCCCAAAACTCTTCCTCCTCCTTCTCAGCCTCTCTAATCTCTTTTATAAGCCAGCAGTGTGCAGGAGGATCATCTTTACTGTCTTAAAACTTTAGCCTAAACGTTAGCACAATAGAGAATCTGGCAGAATTAAGGATATGCTCTAGCCTTACTCTGTTCAAATCACTTGTCAACACCCCTCATTTTCTGTGAGCTGATTGCAAGGCTCTTTACAAATGGGTTACATATGCAGACAAACGTTCATTTTTCCACTGCTTGGTGAACTTGAATTTCTACATTAAGTCTTCCCCAGATTCAGTACTACTGAAACCCCCTTCTAAAGCAGACAGGTATTCTTCAGCTGAAGCATCAGGATTCATGGACCTCAAAAATCTAATTGCTTCAAGTGCAGGACCTCTTAAACTCTCCATAAGCCTCTTTCATTTTTCACCTTCTGCACATTGCCATTCTTGGACCGGGGGTTGCATAGTCCATCCAGGTTTCTAGATAATGTTCCCCCTGGGGTGGGGGAACAATACCAGAGAACATTCATAGCCGATGATAAGATTCAAGGTTTACTGAGGATATGGGCACTGATGAGGAAGGCACAGGCATAGGTGAAGGTGCCGGTGAGGGAGCTGGCGAAGGGTTTGTAGGAGTGACTCACCCCGGGGTCTCTAAAGCCCATTATAAATCTTAAAAAGTTTGTCCCTCTGTTGCTAGTAACTTCCATAGTTTCTCTTTTAAACCCTCTAACTTGGATGATCCCCCCCCCCAGGTGTGGGTGCCCCATTATGCATAGTGATCAGTCTCCAACCCACTGGGGACCCATCAGGGATAATGATAGGGTATACCAGCTCTGAATTAATGCCACTATACTCTAAGCAAATAAATCAGCGTTTTGCCCTTTTACAGTGGCTTTACCCAAACATTTGCCTTTGTTTACAACACCCTCTATAACAGCTTTGTTGGTACCCAGAGGAATATCCAATAACATCAAAGCCTTTTGAGGGTCAACCTCCTCAGCTTCACACCACCCCAGTAAGTGGTGCACAGCCATTTTGTGGGCAGGGATCCCAAGTCTAAGACCAGCTCCGTCCTCCATGTTTATGCTAGCACTCATATACAAAGCAATTGTAATTCAGTATAGTGGCCACTAGGGGTAGTAATCCCAGTGGTGTCTCCAACTGTGTAACCCTGGCACCGTTATACTAAGGGCTACTACCCCTGCCTGCTTCTCCAACTGCAGGTTGAGGGGCCTGGGTTCAGAAATAAGGGGTACTGTTGTGTGCCTACCAACAGGAGAACTAAGATTTTGGTGCCTCCACCCAGAGTAATAATTAAGTGGATAATTTATCAAACCAGTACAGCCCTCTGGGAAGCTACACCTACCCACAACCCTGACTAATGGCCCAACACACAGTTTGACAGTAAATAATATACTATTCCTGCAGTCCCACATTTAAGAACTAGCACTAATATTATGCTCACATGCTCTGCACTTATGAGCAAGGTTTAGACTTCTGGCATATACCCTGTGCCCCCTGTAAGAAAACAGTTCTCTGCAGCAACAGTGCTCTATCACAGTACCTTTAAACAGGCTCAGTAACCGGACACTGGGTAATAATGTGATCACAGCCCAACTTAACATCAAATTGTAAAAAAAATGTATTAAGGGGGCATGAACAAGGGAGGGGCATGAATTTAGGCTGATTATTGTAATACTGTAATTAAGCATTGAGTAGTTAATAAATAAGGAACAGTTATTTTGTCCCTGAATTATTCAGTTTCACAGCTTCTGGGTAGAGTTGCAGCTGATTGGGGCCCTTGATGGGAAGAAGGTGTAATTAAACAAATGGAAACACTTGCTAACAGTGGAATATTTGTAATCCCAGGCCGGATGACCTGTAAACACAGGCAGTACCCAACCAGAAAATATAAAGCAAATCAGATGACACAGAGCATTTATTTGGTTGCAGGGGGCTGCCCTGGTTGCCCTGGTTGTACTCACTGCACCCAGACAGATTGATGAATGGCTGGCGACACCATAGACTTTCTGGCCTTCCAGGATTATGGTGGAGACTGGGGCTGACATGATTCACCTCCACTTCATGGCCTTTCCCTGTAGATGGCCGCAACTTGCGATTTGATTCTCTGCAGGGGCTGACTCCCCTGTGTTGGTCTCTCGCCAGGCAGTTGTTGAAGCTGGTACAGGAACAGTGTTTTGGGCCACAGGTGGCACAGGCCCGATGCATGAAGTTTGGCTTGGTATTCAGATTGGCAAAGTCTCTTAACTGGCAACTACAGTAACAGGCTGACTTAAGGAGCAAACAGTAACAACTGGCAACTGGTCTCCTCTTTTATCAAATGAGACATGAGACCATCACAACATTCACAGGCTCCAAAGGACACTGGATTCCTTAGCTTAAGAAATCCTCTCGCCATTCTTTCAGATGCCCTCTCATTAGGTAAGATGCTTCTTTCAATTCCAAAGTCTCTGACCTTAGGGTAACAAAGGATTGCTTCGTTAGTTCTGCGGTTTCCTCCATTTCTGCGTTTTGGCAGTTTAAGTCCAGCAGGGTGGCAAAGCAGGCCGAATTCCCCATAAAGTTCTCGGCTCACCACCAACAAGCTCCCGGTTCTCACGCAGCTTGATTTGACTCACTCTTTTACTACTGTTAGGCAGTCCACTCCTTGTAAGTTCTGCAGAGAGGCACAACAGGCTTTTCACTTTGGTTCCTCTCAGCCCACATGCAGGCTGCCTCCTACTCGGTGGCTCAAGCTGGAACTCCACTGCAGCTGCGCGCTTCTCCTCTCAGCTTGAGAGCTCGAGCTGGACTGGGACCTGTTCAATGACAGTCTACACTGAGAACCAGGGTCTCTGTATTCCAGTTGGCTACCTTGTCTGTCAATCTCAGTCTGAGGGACCTCATTTAATTTTAGGCACCAACAAGAAACTTCACAGCTTTTCCCACAAGTCGCTGTAATTAGGACCCCTTGAAGACCCCTTGATTCCGAATGGTCCAAACAGAAATCCAGGACCAAACATAGCGGCTCCCATAGTGGAGGAATAAAAAGGCAAGATAAACAATTCATTTATACAGTAACAATAAAGATTCAGAAATAAACATTTACAGTGCTTTGAAGGACTCCATCAGTGCTACTGAACTACTGCTAAATGGTGTCAATTAGAGTTATGCCTGGCTGGTCACAAGTCATGATTTACTCGAACCCAGCCCAGGCAATGCGCACTATATACAGGCTGAATCTCTTAAAGAGATAGCGCAGCTGCATTGCTCTGCACACCCACATAGGACAGTATCAGAACACTACTGTGCATGGATTTACTTTCCCTTTCTGGATGTCAGCCTGGCAGTGGGCCCTACTAGAGCCCAAGGAGATAGTCAAGGTAAGCCCCCCAATTTTTTTTATTTAGTTGTTTAACCAGGTATAGCACACTAAGCTGAAAGCTTTTTTACAGGAGTGACCTGGGAGCACGAGGAGGTTAAGTGACTTGCTCAGGGTCACACAGTATGCAAGTAGAAGCTGTGGGATTCAAACCCAGATCTGGTCTGCTGGATGTCACCAAATTTGCAGCTCAGAGCCTTAGACCACTGCGCTATACTGCCTGCCGCAATTTAGGGGGGTGTACATAAGGAACTGAATATCACCCTGTGGGATAACTGTCAGTACTGTACTGTACTGCTTTGCTACTCCTCCAGATACATCTCCCAGCCCCAGTTATGCAGAGTTTGTCTCCAGGACCGCTGTAAGGGAGTGGACAACCAGGGCTGTTGTCCCAGGCACGATGCTTGGGGGGGGGGCGCCCAAGGAGCTGGCATGTTTTCCTGGCTTTTTTTATTTGTTAGGCATGCAACGCAACCATGTCCATCCACACTCAGAAGGGGCCCCACCAGCCCAGGAGGGCATGGGGTGTAGTAGCCACTGGGGTTTCCTGGGTGCATGAACCTGGTTTACCTATGCCGATGCGACAACATTGTTGTCAGTGTTTGGCACAGAGAAATCCCCAATGTCGACAGATGAAATTTCATCTGTCAGACATCGGTCTGTTTTTCTATTGGGGGGCTGTGCCCCTGAACCCCCCATGTGGAGGGCTGCACCACCGCACCTCCTTCTATAGATTGTTAACTCCAAGTTGAAGTTAACTTGAAAGGGGGGAGAAACTCGTGAAAGGGCAAATTACTCTGCAGGTCCCCCACAACCACTTTTCAAAACTTAAGGAATGTTGCTGTGGGGATTTCAACGACAGGTTTCGCCTTCCTCGGCATACCAACGAACCCCCGATATAAAAATGTCTGAAAACTCCTGAAGTGGCAGCCGAGGAGTCGGAGAAATCGCTGTGGGAGATGGAACAGGTGGGAGAGTTATGAAAGGCTGATGAATATGCAACACAGGTTCCCACCCCCGCCAAGGACAGGTCAGCTCACTGAGACCAAGCTGTACTGTCCTGGGGGAGACGAGGATGCTTGTGCTGCAGAGTCATGAACCTTTCATGAGACTCACCTGCCTGCTGTGTATCAGAATATCGTTAGTGTTCTTGGTCACATGACCTGTGCAGAGGATCGTCACGTGATGTGTTGGAGGAACAAGAGCACGTGAGTTGTGCAACACAGTCACTTCCCACCAGTCACAGTGAGCTGAGTTTTTCGTCTGGGTCTGCTCTAGTCTAACTTGAAGCCGCAGCATGCGACATAATTTGAATAATTGCTGAGCTCCCTCCGGTCCAGACAGAGTACACTGCACAAAGTAAAACATATTTACACAGGGACTGAGTGGCATGGGGGGGTTCTTTGTTTGCCAGTAACTGTTGACTAACCTCCTGGCTGTGCTGTGTAAGCCTCCTGCAGTAGTGGGCTGGCACATTTGAATGGCATGCTTTATTATTCAGAAATGCCTAGCCTTATCAGAGTTCTGAGACTGTGTGTGTGTTTCCTAGTTTTTATGTTGCTTGCACGCATGTGCAAGAAACATAGTGCCATCATCCGAGTTTTCGGAGGTGTGGTAGCCCTCTTCCAATTCAGTCAGTGTGTTTGCAGGCGCGTCCCCAGTTCTCCAATGCCCGTTGGAGCTGCCTATGACAGCTCCAAAATGCACTGGAGTACAGTTGAAAGGGGGAGCTATGCTTTAGTGAGCAGCGATAAGATATCGTCTGCTCATGCGCGCTCTCCCTACACACACACATACACACACACACACTGCTGTGCTCGCCCCCCCCACACTGTATAGCCAACGGGTGCCCATTCCCCGTCAGCTGTGCTGCTCTCTCCCCAAACAGAGTTGCACATGCCATGCTGGGTGCCCACCCCAGCGTGGCAACTCGATCGAGAGCCGACGGGGTGCCCAATCCCCGCCGGCTCCACTGTCCCCGCCCCAGACACGGTGTGCCACGCGAGCCCACCCCAGCATGGCAAAGCTTGTTATAGCTGACAGGTGCCCAATCCCCGTCCGCCCAGCCCCCAAACAGTTTTTCCAGCTGCCACGCTGGGAGCCCACCACAGCGTGGGCAAACGTCCCACGCCGCCTTTTAAACAAAAAGCCCTGTAAATAAAAAACAGTCCTCGCAGTCTCCCTGCCCCCCACAACCCACACCCACCCACTGACTCTGCCTCCCACACCCCTACACCCCCATACTTACTTCTGGAGCTCGGTGCGACGATCATCGGTGGACCAGGAAGACGCCTGCACTCTTCAAAGCCAATCGTAACTGAGGAATGCTGGTAAGCTGTGTATTAGGATGATAGGGTTTTTTCAACTTTGTTGCATATCTCAGGCATTTTTTGGAATTTTTGCACCAAATTTTCAACATGGGGTTTTTGGGACCCCTCTTCATGAATTCTTGCATTGTCATGGTGTTAATCAGGCCCGAAGGGTGATTTCACAGTCACTGCGCAAAATCAACTTTCCGCATTGATTAATGAAATGACACTGCCAATTTTCATAAGGTGGGCTCTCAAAAAGTCTATGTTGAAAATTTGGTGGAAAAATTCCTAAAAATGACTGTTTTACGAGCATGCGTTGCGCAGTTCCTACGCACGCTCGTAAGTTTGAGAATTTTCAATATTTCACTCCAGATTTTAACATTGTCTTTTACCACACCTCCTTATGAGCAGTACAGCTGTCATTTTCACATCTCACCTAAATGTGTTTCCGCCCATCTAAGCCACAATGGCATGAGTCGATTGTCTTGCAAATCACTGTATGGGACACATTAAGAAAATCACAGTGACACTGTTCATGAGCAGAGGTCTTAAAATTGCTATGTTGAAAATTTGGTGACAAAATTCCTAAAATGACTGTTTTATGAGCCCGCGTTGAAGCTTCCCACGCACGCCGTAAGTTTCATGTATTTTCAATATTTTCACTCCAGATTTCAACATTGTCATTTTACCACACCTCTTATGAGCAGTACAGCTGTCATTTTTCACATGTTGCCCAAAACATGTTTCCGACCATCTAGCGCACAATGGCGCAGTCGGTGTGCGAAATCAATGTATGGGACACATTAAGAAAATCACAGTGATACTGTTCATGAGCAGAGGTCTTAAAATGGCTATGTTGAAAATTTGGTGAAAAAATTCCTAAAAATGACTGTTTTACGAGCCTATGTTGCGCACTTCATACACACGCTGGTAAGTTCGCGAATTTTCAATATTTTCACTCCAGATTTCCAACATTGCCATTTTACCACACCTCCTTATGAGCAGTACAGCTGTCATTTTTCACATGTTGCTCACAACATGTTTCCGACCATCTAGCGCACAATGGCACAGTCGGTGTGCAAAATCAATGTATGGGACACATTAAGAAAATCACAGTATCACTGTTCATGAGCAGAGGTCTTAAAATGACTATGTTGAAAATTTGGTCAAAAACTTCCTAAAAATGACTGTTTCATGAGCGTGCGTTGCACAGTTCCCACGCACGCTCGTAAGTTTGCAAATTTTCAGCATTTGCACTCCACTGACTTCCAAATACCTACACAGCACATACAAGCAAGCAACATTCAGCATTGACAAATGCTTGTTGTGTTGTGTTTCAAAAATCATTTCTGGTCGATTGCACACAAACGCATTCCATTCCAGAAAGCACTCTAAAGTTTATAGCATAGCAATAAATTCCATAAACATACAGTGTAACTGTTATCCAATCAGAAATTTTAGCAGACAATAAGCAGCCCACATATCTGTGAAAAAGAGGACAATTTCCAATTTATCCAGCAATAGTTAATTTCCACGAATAATTTGGTACCTGCAATGCAAATATTTAATTAAAGCATTTGAAGTGCCATTCAGTGGCTGTTTGTTCCAGTCCAAACTAGCAACAGCAGTTCATCAGCAAACAATTTGAATTAGTTGTATAGCAAAGAAATCTACTCTGGAAAATGTGTGTGAATAGGAAGGATTCACAGGGAAAACAAATGAAACTATCACAGCAGCAAAACGTATGGTATCATGATACTGTAAATGCAGTTCAATTTATTTGTATAATTATGGCACAATTACCATTGTAAAAAGTACAGGTTATTGCTGACTGTGTCCAGCTAGATGCTAGCTAGTTGTGAGCTTTGTACACAGGACAAAACTGGCTTCTTAGGAGGGAACCTCTGTAGGCACCACCGCATATGAAGACATGTGCTTGGATTGTCAAGGCTTGAGACACCAGGCTTGGGGCACTTGTTCTGCCCCAGCTGCATCAGCATAAATACCTCTATGTGCATGTGCAGTGTAAATAAAGTGTGTTTTTATCTTCAATAAACGCACCAAAACTAACCACAAAGCATCTAAACCCCCATACCTCCGGCCTGAGCTGGTTTGGTAGAGGGGGCCCAGCTCAAATTACTTGTTCCTGGCCCCAGAATTGTTGGTTGCAGCCCTGTCTGTCTCACATAACAGAGGAACAGTAATACATCATGTTAGATGGGCACTGATTGCTTGAAAGGAACAGTGAGTATCTGACCTGCAGATGACATCATTGTTTTCCTGTACTGCCTCTATGTTCTGATGTTCGCATGCTACTGTGTCATATTGCTATGCTCTTGGTGACGGCAAGCACTGCTGATATGGGCCCCATTGCACCCACAGTCAGGCTGTATTCCACAGGTGCGTCCCACTGTGCCACACCTCTTGCATGCCCACATGCCTCCCTGTCTGTCTGTAGTGACAGTAGGGGGCCAGTGCATCCCAGGTCAGGTCGGGTCGGGTCAGATTGCATCCTCCATCATTTCCCACCCATGCACCACCTGTTTGGTACAGGACTCTGCCTGCGATAGCCATGGGGACTTTGACGATGGGACCTGTAATCTACAAAAATCCAGCACAGGGTCCCTGGTGCACCGAGCTTTGCCACAAGTGGGGGGGTTCAGTGCAACGTGTGTCCCCCTAACGGGCTTCTGAAAATCAAGGCCAGGGTATCTGAAAAGTGGAATCCTGAGTCCAGTGATGGCAAAAGTAAAACAGCCTCAGAGAAGACACTGGAAACAGTGTCTGCAAAGAAAAAAGAAAAACATGTCTGTCACTGCTCCTAAAAACAAGGGAGCAGACAATTGACACAAGACACATGCCCTCAGCAGAGGACATGACAAGGGCATGGCAATTTGTTTAGGCCTTTCAGGCTATGGGAATTTTTTTTAATATGCCTATCCCCTCCCCCGGCTTTGATTCCACACCAACTGCATGTGGAGGAGGAGGAGGAGGAAGTAATGTATTATGAAGATGAGGGGGAGGGTGAACCCCTGGAACCAGATGGTTTACCTTAACAAGAATTTGTCTCTCCTCCCAGGCCTTCTGAGGTTTATATACATCCCACTATTCCTTCATTAGGCAAATGGTTAACACCCTCTGCATCCTCTCCCATGAAGCTGAGGAGGATGAAAAGGAGGTAGGATTTATGAACATGATGGGTCTGACTCCTACAGAGAGGCTGCTACTTCTCATCCACAAATAACTCCAATTAGAAAATGGGCATCAAAATCCTAACACCCTGATTTGCTAAGAACTCCCCGACATCCCCAATCTATCTGGCAACAGACCCCAGCCAATAAAAGGTGCCAGTGTTTTTGTCCCCATCACGGCGATCCCTCAGCTGATCGAACGCTAAGTTTCTAACAGCTGTCAAAAGCCGCCATTTTTCTTCTCCGTGTGCCCTGAAGTTTAAAAAAAACTGACAATGTCAGATAACGTACCAGTGTTCTTCGAAGTAGTAACCAAGGAGAGTCTAAAAGAACTGTTCCCTTCATCGGAATCACCGTCAGCTGCCAAAAAAAAAGCAAGCAGAAAAACGAACTGAGTCCCTCGAGGCAAGCCGTCATATATCGGTGAGTGAACAGGAGCTGGCTCAGATAGAAAGTGATAGGGATGAGGCAAATACAAAAAAAAACACTGTTTGGGCTGTGGGAGTGTTCACCGACTGGACATCCAGGCAGGGTCTGCCCGTTAACTTTAAAACCGAAACTGACGAAAAGCTCTGCAGCTTACTGAGGCAGTTCTACGCTGAGGTGCGTACGAGTGCTGGGACCGAGTACTCTGTTTCTGGCTACTGTGCCATCCGTGCTAGGCTAAATCGTCACCTTAACAGCAGCACAGTAGCACGTAGCCTCAACATAATAAGCGACCCCATTTTCCATCCTGCCAACAATGTATTTATCAGTATCCTAAAAAAATATTGCAAAGCAAATAAAAACAAGGCTACCCACCACCCTGCAATAAATGCAGCAGACCTAAAAAAATCCGCGAGTCTGATGCTATGTCACCCAATACCACGCCAGGCTTAGTGAAAAGACTGTGGTTTGAAATACAAATCCACATGGCCCGGCGAGCAGGGAGGGGTTACGCGAGCTGACACCCAAGTCATTTGAAGTGAAGGTTGACGAAAATGGTTGCAGATATCTAAACCTAGCACATAACGAGCATTCAAAAAACCACAACCAGCCCAGGGAGTCAAACAAAGAAAACACCATAGGCAGTATTTTTGGGGAGCCTGAGAATGAAAACTTCCCAGTCAAACTGTACCTGAAGTATATTTCAAAAATCCCAGCAGACGCCAAAGCCCTGTACATGCATCCTAGAAGACTCCCCCCAGGCATTCCTAGATACTCAGCAGACATGGTACTCGAAAGAGCCTATGGGAAAAAAATATTTAGGCTCACTAATGCCACTAATAAGTAAAGAAGCAAACCTTTCAACAAGATATACCAACCACAGTATCTGTGCCACCTCAGTACAGATCTTGTCAGACGCAGGTCTCCAAGCCAGGGACATAATGTCAGTAACAGGTCACAAATGTGAGCAGAGCCTGCAAAGTTACTGGAAACCATCTACACATGATAAAAAGAAATGGAGCAATGTCCTGGGTGCACAGGCAGCACATCCTGCAGTGGAAACAACATTCAAGACGGAAGAACCAGAAGAAAAGCCATGCTGCAGCTCAGCCATGCCACCTCCTAGAACCTCATCAACACTATTCAATCTCCTGAATTGTTCCTTCACAGCACCAGTGAATTTTATCAACTACAGCAATTGAAAAGGCACACATTTTATTGTTTTCTCCATCCCAAAGCCAAAGTGCAACGTGCAGGTTATAAAAGCGTTTCTTTATTTTCCCCATCCCAGTCCTAAAAAGGGACTACTTTTTCTCCCAACAGTTTAAAGTTCATATATCTGAATGAATAAAAAAAAAGTTTTAACTGAAAAACTATTTTGTGTCTCTGTCTCATTAATGTTACCCATTGCCCATTTTCTAAGCGCAATAATACCCTCCAGGGTGGGTGGTATTGTGCTATAGCGGACCTTCCAGGAGCTATAAGGCCCTCCGCCTGCAGTGTCGGGCCTCATTACGCCCCTAGGGCAGTCCGGTATAGCACAATACTGCCCACTCTGTTGGGTATTATTGCTTACAGATCCACTGCCAAAATCATATCAGCGTCCACTTCAACTGCTGGCATTGATAAGAAGATTGAAAAGAAATATTAGATGGACACACAGGGGTCTGAGTACCTGTATGCCCACCCTGATCATGAGGGAGTGGTCCAGGCTGCTGAGTGTGAGAAGGCTAAGATGCTCTTCTCTGCACAGCCTCCAGAGACGGATTCTAGAAAACTGGGCACCATGGACACAAATGTGTACACCTCAGCTTCCTTGCTCCTCAGACAGGCAGCTTACATGGCATACACAGCTCAGTACCAGAAGGCACTATGGAGATTTGCCTGGCTTAGAGCTACCATCATACCCCAGGGCACACATACTAAGGCCATGGATTTACTCTTTTGAGGGAAACTAGTTGTTTGGTGACAAGACAGAGGCATATATCAAAAACAGCAGATGAATAGAAAACTACTGATAGAAATAACAGAAAAGGCCTCCCCTTTCTACAGGCCTTACAGAAGGAGGGGGGCAGGGGTAGGGGTTATTACCCAAAGCTTTATGTCTCTTATGAGTAGCAACCCCAAAGAGGTTACTATAGGGGCAGGGGCAGGAGCAGGAGGGGTACAGGACATGCAGCACCAACTCTTAATCCACAGCCATAACAAAACCCCTGAGCATTCTTGTTCACATTGCCCACCCATTGTCAGTGGTGGGGAAGACTAGCTGACTATTTCCAGGAATGGACAAAAATCACCACAGACAAAAGGGTCCTGGAAGTAGTGAGTCAAGGTTTCCCCTTCAGTGCCGAAAAATCCCCAAACTGCAGAAACCAAAATTGTTCCTGTCTCACTGTCCAACTGAAAAAAATCTTGCTGGAGTTAGAGGTAAAGAAACTCCTACCAGCAAGAGCAGTGGAGAAGATCCCTGCTTCACAATGGGGTAAGGGACTTTTTTCCAGATTCTTCCTAACCCACAGGAAAAGAGAGGAATGCAACTCATCTTAGACCTCAGGTATCTGAACAAACACATAAAAAAGTAAAGATTCAAGATGGTCACACTGGGCTCGGTGATACCATCCCTGCAGTCAGGAGACTGGTTGGGGGCTTTGGATCTGAACTATGCCTACTTTCATATTCCAGTCAGATATGCCCTCAGAAAATACCTCAGATTCAAACTAAGGAACCTGTTCACAGCCCTTCCTTTCGGCCTTATCTCAGCATCAATGGTTTTCACAAAGTGCCTAGCTGTGGTGGCAGCACATCTGAGAAGGCAAGAAGTGGTGATTTTTCCCTACATAGATGATTGACTTGTCTTAGAAAGAACACAACAGGAGGCAAGGTGCTCCATACAGGTGGTAAAAAGCACCTTAGAGGGCCTAGGCTTCCTGATAAACCTACAGAAGTCACAAACAGAACTAGCTCAAGTATTGGACTTTAAAGGTGCAGAGCTGGATACCCTGCAGGGGAAAGATTTTCTCCCTCAAGTAAGGATAGCAAGTCTGATTACACTGCAAAATCCTTGCACTGGGCCAGCCAAGGCCTGCAAGGGATTTTCTGCAACTGCTGGACACATGGCCTCTTCCACTGCAGGGGTACCAGGGTCCAGGTTCCAGATGGGAGACATTCAGTATCACTTAAGGGACCACTGGTCCCAAAGGTGGGACCCTCTGCCCAAACTAGTGCCAGTCACAAAAACTTTGATAATAAGGGCACTAGAGCAGTGAAAGGAAGAGGACAATGTCCCGGTTACCAGTTTTCAAGTAAATAAATAAATAAACCTCAGAGAGAGCATTCTCTTCCTGCAGCAACCCCCGACAAGTATCCTTACAGTAGATGCCTCACTCCTAGGGTTGGACATCTCACTGTTTGTAGCATCTGGAGCACTGGAGCGCAGGGTAGTGTTCCTAGAAATATAATTTTTTTCCTCCAAAACACAGGGTCAATCTGTTCAGATCCGAGCAGACACCACAACTATGTATTACATAAACAAGCAGGGAGGAACAAAATCCTCAAAGCTATACACAGAAGCCACTAAGTTATGGAACCTAGTCTACTCCCTAGATGTATCGCTATCTGCAGTGCATCTACCAGGAAAAGACAAAGTCCAGGCAGATTCACTAAGCAGAATCAGCCAAGGAATCCACAATGGACCCTGAACCAGTAGGTGCTGGCACCAGTGTTCAGGAGGTGGGTTAACCAGAAATAGACCTGTTTGCTTCCTGGGAGAACAACCAGCTCCCACAATTCTGTTACAAGACCCTAGCAATGGGTACAGTCCCAGAGGATGCCCTGATCCTGAACTGGACAGGGAGGTTCATGTATTCCATCACCACTCTTGCAGAGGGTATTCATAAAGCTCAAGAGGGAGCTAGCAATAATGATTTTGATAACAGCAGACTGGGCCAGACAGGTCTGATAATCCATGCTCCTGAGTCTGTCCAGCAGGGTTCCAATCAACTTACCACTGACACAACTTGCTGACCCTGCCCCAGGGTAGAATAACTCAGATCTCAAAACCATACATCTGAGGGCATGGTTCTTGAGGAGCTAAAATTTTCAACCTTAAATTTATCAGAGGAGGTGACGAGAGTATTGCAGATTTCTAGAAAACCAGCAACAAGGAAAGCATATGCCGCAAAGCAGAAGAGATTTTCATGATAGTGTGCTCCCAGAATGATAATTCCTATGCTGGATGGCATACCTACAGTTTTGAATTACCTAGTGCACCTACAGTCCCTAGGCCTGAGGCCTTCAACCCTGAAGGTGGATTTGGCAGTGGTTTTAGCTTACACATCAGCTGACTAAAGTTAAGTCTCTGGTCATATAACCTGTTTTAAAAAGGTTCTTTAAGGGTCTCAGTCATTTATACCCTTCTGTGATGGACCCTGTTTCTCCATGGGATCTAAATGTATGCATTGTTCAGCTGACAGAAGCACCTTTTGAGCCTATGGCTACTGCTAACCTTAAGTATGTTACATGGAAAGCACTATTCCTAGTTGCTGATACATCTACTAGGAGGGTGAGTGAGCTGCAAGCCCTCTGCATAGATCCAAACTATATAATCTTCCACAGGGATAAAGTAGTCCTCAGGACTAAAAGGAAATACCTCCCTAAGGTGGTGTCAGAATTCTACCCTAACCAGTCAGTTGCCCTCCCTCTTCTTTTCACTGAGCATTCCAGTACAGAGGAACAAAAACTTCACTGCTTAGATGAAAAGAGGACACTAAGTTACTAGCTGGGCAGCACAAAATATGTCAAGTTCAACAGACTCGCCATTTTATCACCTATGGTAAAGTGGGAAAGGGTAAATGAGCAGCTAGGAGAACTGTCTCACTGCTACAGAAAAGCTGGAATAATACCCTCTAGAGGTCTATTGGCACACTTCAGAAGGGGCAAATAATAACAGTAACAATAATAATATACTGAGACGCAGCAGATAAAATTCAGTCACAGTGGATTAAGCCTGATCATACCCAAAGAGATTCCAGATCATGTCAAAGCCAATGAAGAGCAGAACTAAAGAGGAATTCAGACAGAACAATTGTTTCAGGGGAAACCATTACTGAATGGAAATACCTGTGGAAGGTGATTGAGAATATACTGTATGGTGTATATTTAGCACACTGAATGACAATGTATGGAAACTATATGAAACATATGCAGCTTTTTTTGTATTGTGACTATATCCACACTTTGTCCATATGCATGTCATGTATACATCTTATAAAATGTGTCAAGATGGCCATCATAAATACCCCTGTCTGATTGGACAATCCAGGTCACCTGCCATTCCTATATGTACTCATGAATGATTAGTGCTACATTTTCTTTGGCCACATTTATAATACTAGGCCATTTTATAACTGCAATTACAGGACAGGGTGTGCATTCTTTGGGAGATATACAGTGGTTATCCAAGATATGTCCCAAGAATGTTTAGATATATCCCAGATATATCATAGGACATCCCAATGAAATGGATAATGATTTATTTTGTGAAATCTACAGCTATATGCGCCTCAGTACGCATACAGTAGATACATAGATGGTTACAGATAGAAAAAGACTGTGGGCCTGATTTTAGAATGACATGCGGATGCCACAAGTCCTTGGTGCACCGAACATACAGGGCAGGGGGCTTGCAGCATTCCTTTGGTGCCAATCGGGATTTTCATTCTGTGTGCCAAACGCAACAAGTTAAACCAGCTCCTCCCAGTCTAACTTATGCCATTTGGGAGACCCATTTTATGGGACTTGCACCAAATATTTGGCACGAGCCGCCATGAAGTGTGGAAACTGTCACAACTGCACCAAATGTACTAAAATTTGGTGGAGTTGCATCAAACATTGAGGTTAACGCAGGGCTTGACCTTTGAAAATCGGGCCCAAGGAGTCCATTGAGTCTTCACTGATATTCCTTCACTCTTTTACTGTGTAGTTTCAGAGTACACGCCAGAGGAATGCCTTTATCTCTCAATGAGCGCACACCCTGCCAGGTGTTGTTTTCCACATATCTTTTCCTACTCTTTCAGATGTTTTAAATATATCAAATAAGAGTCCTTTTCAGGCACTTACCTGCCCTCTGACAAATCACCAGTGAGTAAGAGGATGTGAAATGTCGGGACTTTATGAGGACTTCTGCCACGTGTTTGTAAGTTGTGTGTGGTGGAGCCCTCCAGACGTGTCAGGCTGTTTTATGCCCTGGAGCCTTTAAGGGCTCCTCCTCTCTTCTCTGTTGGTATCTGAGGGAGTCAACCTGGGTTCAAGCTGTAAGCGACCTAGAGTGCAGTTTAGACTGAAAGTGAGGAGGTGTCTCCACCTGGGGCAGTGAATAGTGGGGACATGGGATATGCACAGACCTATACTCACCAGGAAACAATATGCCTGCATTGCTGCCTACATCCTGTGTAGATTCCACCCTATAGTTTTTCCACTGTATAGTAACTGACACAACACAACACAACAATATAACAAACCATGAACATTTTTATTAACAGGGGAGGGGTGAAAAGGACAAGGGTAGATGAGGGAAAAATGGAAAAGGGGTACTTATCACTCTAAGTATTAATTATTTTGAAATGGTTAGAAAGAATGCTGGCTCCTGATTTGCCAAGAGGTGCTTTTAGCCAGGCTACTGTCCCAGCACAATAGCCCAGCCAAAAGCAGTTCAACACAAATATGTTTAAAAAATACATCCAATTTAATAAAAAGGACCCATTTCATAATCGCAAAAAGGCACTCCAGGGGGTACATTATGGTAGACTAATGGCGCTTCCTGATTAGTGGAAGCACTCAGCTTTGCCTTGTGTTTCAACCCACCTGAGGTGGGCCATGATCTAACAACAACACACTCCCTGTCATGCCTTATCGCTTAAATAACAATTGTGCACAGGGTCCTCCTTCCGGTAATCTCTGTTCCACCTTAGTGAGTGCACCCAACTTTACTGCTCAAAGTCCATAGACAGGAGAGCTTTCTTCTTGTGCAGCAGATACCACGCTGTGGTGAACATCAGTTAATGGTGAGCTGGGGCTCGTTGGTGAGCACACTTTTCATCACAACAATTAGTGAATCAAATATGACAGAAAAGATGTTTTCCTAATGTCCCTTTCTCTTTTTTTTTATTCTTTCTTTCTCCCCATTTTCACCCCAAGCAGCCCCTTCCAGTGGCAATCCCCAGCCCCATCACCCACTGTCCCAGGCCTTATCTCATCTCCTTACTTACCACTATGTGAGAGTGGGTGCCACAGGCAGTGTTGGAGAGCCAGTGGGGTCGCTGTCCTCATCCTGTTGCTCAGGACTCTTTTCCTCCAATTTTCTTCCTGTCTCCAAGAATGGCATGCATGCAGACGTGCAGGTATATGATGTGAAGATGCCTTTACATGCTCTGGCATCCACCTTCTGGGAGGCAGGCACTGGTGCTGCACTACATAACCTCTGCGAGGTGTCAGGCAAGCAGTGGCACGTGCTGTCTCCCCTTCCCAAAGGACAGCTGTCCATGAATGCTTAATCCTCCTTCCCCCAACTGGCCCCTGAGCAACCCTGGTCTGTTCCCAAACCCAGGACGATGGTGTGGCAACCAGTGTCTCAGCCCACCATGCCACTTGGCTGGCTCTCAAATGCCCCTTTCTTAACCAACAAGAAACCCATTAGAGTCCAACTCCAAGTTATTCATGTTCCATTGACTGGGGTGAATCAGTGGTTGATAAACATCTCCTCTGCGTGGTAAGGATGAACAAGGTTACTGTGTCAGCTGAGACAGTGGATGGAACTCCACTCTTTTTGAGGGTCCTCTCTCCTCTTGATCCTTGATTCCCTCAGATGAAGTGTTGGTTCTCAAGCTCTTGCTCCTCCTTCCAATGAGACTGTGCTGGTGCCTCCAAAACCTTCAAACTGGTGGCATGCCAAGACTCTCCCCCCACCCAGGCTGGTCACTTTTGATGTAAAGAGGCAGCAGGCCTTGGTCTGTTAGGGGTACAGTTTTGGTGAGTCTCAGAGAATGCTCACATGGATATAATCAGTTTGGTCACTAGCATAGATGAGAGTCATGTGTAGATAGGCCTAACAGTTCTGGAGCACTTCCCTCAACGACAGCAATGCAAATACTGATTCCAGGCACCCCCAAGTCTTGGTCACAAGAGCTACTCCAACAGTAGCGGTAGACAGAATTAAAGTTTAACATTTTTGTAAACCGGCAACCCACCCAGCCTGCAGTGCCAAGTGATTAAAGTAGAAGTTGTCTGTTGTTGAACAAAGACTTTCCCAGACTTTCCTTGTTTCACCTTAACGCCAGACTGTATGCCTAAAGCCTGAGAAGCTTAAGTGATAACTGTTAATGCTATGAACATTGACAGCTAAGCAGGTGCCATAAAGCAATGAACAACATGAGAAGGTCCTTTTTATAGTCCAGTGAACTTGAAGCTTCATTGGTCCTCATGTGTCCGTGGTTACCATGTCCTGCATGCACAGTGTTCTGCAAAACTGGAGCTCTTTATTGGTGCAGACTCACAGAGTTTTCTCTGGAATGTTCCAGGCAGACTACATGGAGACTTCATGGGGCAACAACCAACTTGCAAAGTTCTTAAAGAGGAAGTGTCCCACGCTGCACTAGGGTGATTCTGATGCCCGATGATCCCACAAATGGCAGTCTAAACAGGGGAATCAGTAGTGCTAGAATTAGTAAACACACACTTTCGTGTGGGTAAGATTATGGAGGCACTGCTTAAGGAAAGGATTGTGGAACATCTGGAATCCAACGGAGTACATGATCCAAGGCAGCATGGATTCACAGCAGAAAGGTCACGTCAAACAAATCTGATAGATTTTTTTGACTGGGTAACAAAGAAGGTGGATCGGGGGGAGCGGTGGATGTCGCCTACCTCAATTTCAGCAAGGCCTTTGACACTGTTCCACATAAAAGACTGGTAAATTAGTTGGGTAGCCTGGGTGTGGGTCACAAGGTGGTGAACTGGGTTAGAAACTGGTTGGGGGACAGGAAGCAGAGGGTGGTGGTAAATGGGATCCAATCCAAGGAAAGAGGGGTGACCAGTGGGGTACCTCAAGATCAGTCCTGGGGCCAGTCCTTTTTAATGTCTTCAGGTAGCCGCCCCTTCCCGAACATCTAGGGGCATAAGAGAAGAAAAAACATTGATGGACCGGGGGAAGGGACTCACAATTTAGATTCTCTCCATTCATCTTCCATACAAAAATAATTAGAGTAGATCTTACTAGGCAGATGCAGGCCCTTCACCCCCCCCACCCCCGACTCCAGCAGTCCATTCCAAAATTCATTTTGAGATGGCATTTACTGGGTCTGCCGAACACTCTGGGCACTTGAAGGGTACAAGCTGGAACTTCCTTAAAAAATCCTGCGGAAAATTAAGGCCCATGGGCTCAGTCTAAAACAAAGAACGAATTTCATCAATCACTGAGACTGGCTCTAAAATTGAATCAAATGTATTCTCCTGGGCCCCAATGATTTAGAGGAGCCCAGGGGTCCCATTTGCTTAAAACACAGAAATCTTTCAGTTCCATGTGGTTAACTTTCTGCATCATCACTAAGAGGGAGATATTTTAAGGGCAAAAACACATTAAGCTGGCAGAATATTCTTCAGTTCGAATGCAGCAATAAGCTGCCACACAGACCAAAAAGATTTTATTCCAGAAACGTAAAGCTCCTATCCCACTGGCACTGGTAAGTACCCTCTAACCAGAACTTCACTCTCTTTTCCTTTAGGCCTCCACAAACCTGGTCGGCACCCAGAGTACTCACTTTAAAATACTTGAGCCACTCCATTTTCCTTGAGAAGCAAGCAGCTTCTCCTTACGCTCCCTGACCCTCTCTTACATGAGGGACACAATGGGTGCAGCCTGCTAATACAAATTCTGCCACCCCTGCACCAACCACACTCCAAGGCCTCTCCTTCCGGCCTGCTCTCTCACCTGCGGTCCCATGGCTCTCCGATCACAAAACTGCAGCCCCTCTCCTTATGGCTGCCTGAAGCCTTCCTCCCCCTGTACCTCTTTCTGGTGGTTCGTTCTCTCGACCACAGCACCAGTCCCTGCTAAACCTTTTGCTTCCTGTGCTCGAGTGGAGCTAACTGGCATGGAGGAGAAACTGCTAAGGCACTCTGCAGCCTGCCTGGCACATCCAGTGGCCCCAGGGCCTGTCCCTCCTAACAGGCCCTAAAAACAGGTAGAGCTTCCTCCCTGGCCCCATCACTGACCTGTCTGAGCTGCTCTGCCACATGGAAAAGGACTGCTGCCACCAGTACTCCTCCTGCAGGAGCTCTGCCACTGCCCCCACAGCCCTGACAGCCCAGACTCCTAACCTGCTGCCATGAGCCTCCTGAGCCTCCCCCGGGCCTAATCTTCTCCTACCACCTACACTACCCAGCCCCCCAGGGAACCCAGGGCCTAAACAACCACAAAGTGTGACTACCTACCACCACTCATGGTAAAAACTCCAGCTCAGAACCTGGCACCTCGACACTGCATGACCGACCTGCCTAACAGAAGGGGGGGTTACCCTCCTTTCACACTGTCCTGCAGATGTAGTCCGTTGGTCTCTCTCCCTCCAAAGACCCAGAAACTTCCAGTCTCCCAGCTTATATACCCCTGAAAACCCTTATCTTTGTTGCCACCAAGTGGCGGCTAGCAGAAATTGCACTCCACCAGGGCACCTAGCAGAAACCTACACCCTGGAAGAGTAGCAGAGGGACCCTTAGGTGAGCAATAAGCCCCTCTCAAATGAGAGGGGGCTTACACTCTCCACTTGCCCAGAGAAATTATTCCCTCCTGGGAATGATGCCAGAGGGCAACCCAAACAGCCACCACTATCACACCTGGTATGAGCACTCCCACAGCTGACAGCAAGACCGTCTGAGAAAAATTTGGACCTAAAGGAAAACCCTCCCTGACACTATCTAACCTTGGAAAATAATAAAATGCTATCCTATCTTACCTGTGCCAGGAGGTTCTGAAGCTAAACACAGAAGAAATCCAAGCAGCATAACAGTTCTAACACATTTCTAAAACAGGGGAATCATTACTTATATACACAGATCGAGGTAGACATTAATCAAAGTACTCTTTATCCCCAAAAACTGTACTTCCCACAAAATTCGCAAATGTTGCTGAAATAAGATGTTACACAGACAGTCTACACACTCATACATGCATACAGTCTCCAGACATACCTAAGCAAAGGCAAAACATTTTATAAACAGATCAAACTTTTGAAATCTGACATCGAATTATTGCTGTTGATTAGTTAGTAACTATAATCAACCAAATGAGCTTGGCATCAATCAGTTACCCAATCCTGCTCCGAGGAGCAGCTTCCTGGCACAGTTCCAGAGTCCTTAAAGGTATTTTAAGTGGCAGGTCCACCTCTAGGCAGGAAATAGAATTCAGGGTCCGGTTTGGTAGTAATGTCCCCAAAAGAGTCTTTTGCCATGGTGTAATACTTCACATGGGACCTGGCCAAATCCTGAACTAGCGCAAAATGTTTGAACAAGGTCAATCTGGTCCAGGGGGCAGTGTGGCACATGGCACAAGCTTTTTGGAAAAGTTCCTGGGACAGACGTCCTCCCACTCCAGACAGTGTTTCAGCCGCTCTAGTTGTTCCTTGTAAATTCATTCAGCACGCATTTTCTCTTTGATGTCCCATATCCGCTCCGATACATATGGGTAATCCAGCTGTGGGTACTCTGCACGCAGCCTTCTCTGCACCCACCTTTCAGCCTGACTCTAATCAGGCAGATCCTGGATGCTGGTTCTTCACGCCATACCTGGCTCCAACCACATTTTTCCATGGTAGGCCGTATTTAACAGGTCACTGTGGTTCATTCCATCCATCCTGGACCTGAGTGCTTTTGAATGGGCTGGGAGATTTGGGGTGCAGTCCAATGGGGTGATGACAGGCCGATTATATGATGGGAATAGCTCTGTAGACTTCGTAGTCGGCAAGCTCAAACTTTTGTCCGCTCGGTCTTGCTTCATCCACCCCATCATTTCCTAGCATGGCTGCTCCATCCATGGTAGCACCACAGCCAACTCTCTGATTAACTACTGGTATAGATTTCACTGACACTGAGAAACACGGCTGTACCATTGCCGGTGAGCTGCCCCCAGACAGAGACCAAGCTGGGCACCCCCTGGGCCATGGGAGGTCACCTGCTGGTTTACTAATGTCCCTGCCCCTCCCTGTGCCACAGGGATAGTCGGCAGTAGGCAAAGAAGGGCTGGGCAGATGTCTGTGCCCCTCATCACCTTTTATATTCTCTTTCTCAGCGCCACCATCCTCCCATACTTCTTCCACCGCTACATCCAAGGATGGTTCAACCATCTTCTCCTTTGCTGGTGAAGGGTCTTCCAGGGAGAGCTTTTCAATCAGTCTTGGCTCCATACTCCCCTGCGACCACACTGAGGCCAGCCCTTCAGAGATGCTAGGGGGATTTCCCCAATAGAATACTGGCAGAGCCCAGTTGAATATGCCTCCAGGGGCAGAGCTGGAGCAAATGCTGCAGACGGGCAACCTGGCAATGCCCTCCCCCTTGTAGCCACAGTGGATGCATCACTCATCTACTCATCCTCTGCCTGCATTTTACCACAGCCAAGAGAGGAACGATGAAGGAACCATAGACATAGGCTCCTGTGGGGGAGGCACATCCTCCACCTCCTCTAACTTGAACTCTCTGCCAGCCATTCTATAAAAGTTCTTGCAACTGCACTCCTCTTTTTCCACTCCCCAAACCAGTACCAAGGGGAAACAGAAGGCAAAGTCCTCTGCCGTTGGTCCAAATATCTCAGATCAACTGCCAGCTTCAGTTCCCACCTCATGACTGCTCTCTCTCTTTCCACCACCACAAAATGGCTCCTGTGCACCAGGCTGAGTCCCCCTTCATGGGTGTTCAGCCAATCAGGATGCCTCTAAGGAATTTGTGGCCTGCAGCCACTCACTACGGCACCAATGAGAGAGTATCTGAGGCCTAGCGCCAGAAGGCCTGCCACCACGCCACCTGCCGTTTTGTTATCCCTTTTCCTCCTGTGCCACTCGGCCTGGGAAGGCCAGAAACTGACCCGCCAGCCCTCCGGTCTGGGGACTCAATTAATTCAACTTAATGGGGGACAAGAAACATCCCGGACGAGCTCCTACATGTACCACCCCCTCCCCGAAAGTCTAAGGGCATAAGAGAAGAAAAAACACTGACGGACCGGGGAAGGGGCCAACAACATAGATTGTCTACATTCAGCTTCCATGCAAAAATAATCGAGTAGATCTTACTGGGAAGATGTAGGCCTTCGTCCGCTCCCCGACTTGGCAGTCCATTCCAAAATTAATTTTGAGATGGCATTTACTGGTCTGCTGAACGCCCTGGGCACTTGAAGGGTATAAGCTGGAACGTCCTTAAAAAACACCGTGGGGAAATTAAGGCTCATGGACTAAGTCTAAAACTAAGAAGGAATTTCATTAATCACCAGAATGAAATCAAACACTGAGACTAGCTCTAAAATCGAATCAGATTTATTCTCCTGGACCCCAGTGATTTAGAGGAGCCCAGGGGTCCCATTTGCTTAAAACTCAGAAATCTTTCAGTTCCATGGGGCTAACTTTCTACTTCATCACTAAGAGGGAGATATTTTAAGGGCAGAAACACATTAAGTGGCAGAAAATTCTTCAGCTCAAATGCATAGATAAGCTGCCACACAGACCAAAACAATTTTCTTCCAGAAGCATAAAGCTTCTAACCCACTGGCACTGGTAAGTGTGACATGGACAGCCAGTTCTGAATGCTGTATCATTTTTAAAAAAATATAAAATGTATTAGTGACTGTCTCTGCTGAGAATCTGGTACTCTTGAAATGACCTCACCCCCCAGGTTTCAGCATGAAAGATGAAAGCCATGAGAAAAGGCTGAAACAGCATGTGAGATCACACACACTCACACAGGTTAGATACCAAGTGTTACACGGCAGGCCTGAAGCTAATGATAGAGTAGAACAGACCTTGATCAAGGATCTCCTGTTTGTCTGAGTTAATTATATCTGTAGTTGCAAAAAGGGAAATCAATATCCCTTTTTATGTATGACATTGGAGGAAAACTCAAGTTATTACACAGGGGTGCGAAGTTGTAAATGCTTCTGTGAAGCCTGTGTGAAAGAGGATGCAGCATACATCAAAGGGTTATATGAGAAATTGAATTATGCTGAGGTCACAGAATCTTAATGCCTTATTAGGACAGCCTGTTTCATAGATATATTTTTTTATATATCCTGACAGGGAGGAGCTAGGTGACCTCCTGCAAAGAGGTGGGGTAAAAGCCAGCTTTTAATTTAGTCTGTTTTACTTCACAGAGACACTTTTATCTAGACTCTGACCAAGAAAATATCCTTGAGCACATCTAAGCAGGTATTTAGAGGTAGAGACAAATCTAAGTACCGTAGGTAGGAACTGTACTGTTTAAACCTTGTTCTTTTAAAAGATTTGTATGTCTTGTGATATAAAAGTTCTGTATTGTATGTTTTACATATTTTTATCTATTTTAATAAAACTCTTTTTAGAGCTTATTTGGTCTGCCTTTGATTTCTTTCCTGTTGTTAGTGGAGTGTATATGGTTACAGCAGACACTGTGCATAAGCTTGACTGGTGGTACCAAACTGGAAAGGTAAGCATAATCTGAAGTCTTTATTTAAGTTTTTAAGGGTTCATTTACTGTATACCTGGTTAGGTGCCCATAGGCAAAGATATCTGGCCCCCCAAAAACAGAAATATCTGAGCCTGTGCATTGGGTACGCTAATAAGAGGTTCACAGTTTGAATCCCTCCAAGACTTGAGACCAAAGGTTGATTCGAACCCGCAAAACAGACAAGAGGGTTACCTTGTTCTGTTAAACTGTTCACAAGACTGCACTCAGAGGTTGGCACTTTGGGAGTAGAGGGCCTGACCTGCTGAGTGGGTTTGTGACAGTAAGTACCCTCTAACCAAAACTTCACTCTCTTTTTCCCTTTTAGGCCTCCACAAACCTGGTCAGCACCCAGAGTGCTCACTTTAAAACACCTGAGCCACTCAGTTTTTCTTGAGAAGTGAGCAGCTTCTCATTATCACTCCCTGGCCCTTTCTTTCCCCAGGGACACGGGTGCGGCCTGATAATACAAATGCTGCCACCCCTGCACCAACCACACTTCAAGGCCTCTCCTTCTAGCCTGCTCCTTCGCCTGCGTCCCACGGCTCAATCACAAAACTGAAGCCGCTCTCCTTATGGCTGCCTGAAGCATTCCTCCTGCTGGACCTCTTTCCGGTGGTTCATTCTCTGGACCACAACGCCAGTCTCCACTAAACCTTTTGCTTCCTATGCTCAAGTGGAGCTAACTAGCATGGGGGAGAAACCGCTAAGGCACTCTGCAGCCTGCCTGGCACATCCAGTGGCCCCAGGGCCTGTCCCTCCAAACAGGCCCTAAAAATGGGTAGAGCTGCCTCCCAAGCCCCATCACTGACCTGCCAGAGCTACCCTGCCACAGGGGAAAGAGGAGTACTGCTGCCAGCAGTACCCCTTCTGCAGCAGCTCTGTCACAACCCCCCACAGCCCTGACAGCCCAGGCTCCTAACCTGCTTCCATGAGCCTCCCAAGCATCCCCGGGGCCTAATCTACTCTCCTACCACCTACACTTCCTTGCCCCCCCAAGGAACCCAAGGCCTAAATGACCGCAAACTGTGACTATCTACCACCACCACCACCCATGGAAAACTCCAGCCCAGGATTCGGTGCCTCGACGCTGCATGGCCGACCTGCCTCACGGAAGTGGAGGTTACCCCCCCCCCACACTGCCTGCAGATGTAGCCCATTGATCTCTCTCCCTCCAAAGACCCAGAAACGTCCTGTCTCCCATCTTATATACTCCCTAAAATCCTTATCTCTGCTTCCACCAAGTGGCAACCAGCAGAAATTGCACTCCACCAGGGCACCTAACAGAAATCTTTACTCTGGAAGAGCAGGAGGGAGACCCTAAGGTGAGCTATAAGCCCCTCTCAAATGAGAGGGAGCTTACATTTATTAGTGACATTGCTGAAGGGTTAGAAGGGAATGTTTGCCTGTTCACAGAAAACACCAAGATCTGCAACATGATAAACACTCCAGATGGGATGGAAAAAATTAGGAGGGACCTAGGAAAGCTGGAAAAATGGCCCAAAATGTGGCAACTGAGGTTCAATCTGAAGAAGTGCAAAATCATGCACCTGGGGCGCAGAAACCCTGAGGAGAGCTACAAGATGGGGGGAAGGGGGTAGTTGCTGACAGTCTCCAAGGAAGAAAAGGATATGAGGATTATCATCTCAGATGACCTAAAGGTGGCCAAGCAGAGTACAAAGGCTGTAGGAAGGGCCAGTGGCATGCTGGGATGCACAGAAAGAGGTATCACTAGCAGAAGAAGAGGTGGTGATGGCACTATACAAAACACTGGTGAGACCGCATCTGGAGTACTGTGTGTAGTTCTGGAGGCCGCATCTTCGTAAGGACGTAGACAGGGTGGAGAAGGTTCAGAGAAGGTTGTCTGAGATGGTGCAGGGCTTGCAATAGAAGACATATAAAGAGAGATTAAAAGATCTTAATATGTGTACACTGGAAGAGAGGAAGGAATGGGGAGATATGATAGATACTTTCAAGTATCTTCAGGGCATAAACAAGGTGCAAGTGGAAGTCATCTTTCAGTATAGGAGAGATACAAGAATGAGAAGGCATGATATTAGATTGGAGGGGGGTAGGATAAAGGGTAATGTGAGGAAGTCCTTTTTCATGGAAAGGGTGGCAGATGCATGGAATAGTCTACCCCAGGTGGTGGGAGCGAGCACAGTGGTGGGATTCAAACATGCATGGGATAGGCATAATGAAGCCCTACAGCTGGAAGGAGAAACTACAGCCAATGACCAGGTAGGGTCAGCTGCCGCTGATATAGGTATAGTATATGGGCAGACTGGATAGGCCTTATCTTCCATCAGCTTCTATGTTTCTGTTTGGTAAAGAGGTTACATGTGCTTTTATCCATTTTGACATAAGAAAGAATTTCTGTACTATAGTCCAGCATTTGGAAGTTTCATTTATGAACAAGGGCTGGGCCTTTTTCTTTCTGAACTTTCATGCACCCCCCCCCCCAGTTCCATTGATATTGTGCTGCACCCTGTTTCTTCCATGGCCCCACTCTACCTGAGGCAGGGCTGCTCAGGGGTGTCCCCCTGACTGTAGCCCAATTCACGGTGGGCTGGGCAGATTGGTAAGCCTTAGAGTGTGGTTGTTTTCTTCCGTGGCAGCTGACATATAGATATGTGGTGGAAAAAAAAAGGTTACTCACTGTAACCATAGTTCTAGGAGCGGTATACAGTTCACATCCACACTCTGGCAGTTCCATTTTAAATGTTGATTCATCGGAGGTCTTGAAGCTAAACTCCTCCCACTACTCTGGTGGTAGAGTATATCCCCTAACTCTGCCCCGTGATGTCAGATCTGTGCACGCTAGAAGTAGGGCTCTGTGTGCCACTTGCCTGGGCGAAGCTGGGTGGGTTGTGTGGATGTGAACTGTATATCACTCCTGGAACTATGGTTAGAGGTGAGTAATCGATTTTTTAAGGGCATGGATACAGTTCACTATCCACACTCTGGCAGATTCCTAGCAGTTCTCCGGGAGGAGGGGGCAAAGCACACACCCTTATTTGGTGAACAGAGACTGGAGAACTGAGGTCCCAAAAGCAGCATCCTGATGTGACTCAAGGTCAATGCTATACTGAGAAATGAAGGTGTGTGCTGACTTTCAGGTAGCAGCTCTACAGATCTCCTGCATGGAGATGTCTCTGGAAGCAGCCACAAAAGCAGTGATATGTCTGGTAGAATGAGCCCTAAGCCCTACAGGAGGATCCCTACCAGCCAACCTATAGCAGAGGTTGATGCAGGATGTGATCCACCTGCCAATCATCTGCTTTGCTGCTGATCTGTAAGACGCGGCTTCAGCGTATGTTACAAACAGCTGGCAAGTCTCACCCCGAACTACAACTGTGCGCTCATTATAATAAGAGAGTGCCCTCTGTAGGTCCAGAGCATGGAGCCTGCGGTTGGCTTCCAAAGAAAGGTTGGTAAAATATACCGCAAGGTTCATTACTTAGTTAAGGTGGAACTTCGATACTACCTTCAGGAGGAATGTCAGGTGGGGGCAAAGGATGACCTTGTCCTTGTGGAAGACCAGATAAGGAAACTCCACTGAGAGTGCCTGGAGCTCACTAATCCTTCTGGCTGACATAATGGCCACCAAGGAGATCGTCTTCCATGACAAGTGGAACTTCTCACACCTAAGCATAGGCTCAAATGGCTTGCCCATGAGCAGAGCCAGCACCAACAGTAAGTCCCATGGTGGTGGTGGTGGTTCATGCACCAGAGGGGACAGGTGATCCAGGCCTCTGAAAAAGCACCAGACCACCTTCTCCTGGGCCTGTTGTCACTTACCAGCCCATGCCCACAAGCAGAAATGGCTTCCAGGTTCACCTTAAGGGTCCTTGCTCACAGTCCCGACTGAGAGAGGGGTCACAGGTATTTCAAGATGCTTGCTACAGGGTAGACTAGGGGATCAAGCTCTTTGCCCTGGCAACAAATGGAAAACCTCTTCCATTTAAACATAGAAACACAGAAACATAGACAATGACAGTAGAAAAAGACCAATGGTCCATCCAGTCTGCCCGAGTTCCCAATTTAGCCTTGGGATCTACTGTCCCTCCATGGTCTTAGCCCTCACCATCATTCCCCCCATTTCCCTCCCAGCTTCTGCCACCCCAAGCAACCACTACCTTTCATACTGTCCCAACTGTGCTTGAACCCACCAACAGTTTTAGCACCCACCATTTTGGCAGGCAGACTGTTCCATGGCTCCACCACCCTTTCTGCAAAATACTTCCTCATGTATCTTCTGAGCCTCCCTTCTGTCAGTTTCCACTCATGTCTGTGTGACTGTGAACTAGTATTTAAGCTAAGTATTTCCCTGTAGTTCACCTTATTAATCCCTTTAAAGGAAAGCTGTCGAAATTCAACTCACTTTATGCCCTCAAGGCTTACTCCCCTTGTGTTGCTTTTTCCAAGGAAAGCTCTTAGTTTTATGAGTTGTAATTTCATTTTATTTACTCTTAGAACTCTGGAGTCAGGAACATGGCAGATGCTGTGAGTTCCATTTAGTGCAAAGTGTGACGCCACACCACCTCGCTAATACATTTATATTGAAGCGAGCTGTGCAGCACCGCACTTTTACACTAAATGGAACCGCATATCGTCCACCATGTTCCTGACTCCCAGAGTTTACAAAATTAAAATAAAGTAAGTTACAACTCATAAAACAAAGGCTTTTCCTTGTGAAAAGCTTAATTGGGGAGTAAGCCTTTGAGGGGATTGGGGAGTTCAAAATGTCGACAGCTTTCCTTTAAGAACAAGGCTGGGGACCGGGTGGGAGATGAAAAGAGGGCATGTATTACTTCCAGAACTTAGAGGGGTGGTTAAAGTTGTTCCAGAGCGTGGATAAGAAGTGTTCAGACTTGCAAACCTAATTAATACCTCTAGTACAGGCATTACAAAGGGCCCAGTACTTAGTGAGGTCAGAAGGGGAGCCAGTGGACTTGTTTGTCCACCAAGCAAGGCCATGTGCACAGTGACAAGCCAGCCACTCTGCTGAGATCCACAAGAGGTGAGATCCTATGACCCTGATTTTTCTAAAGGGTTTCATAATGATCCCAGACAGACATGAATTTTGAGTTGAAGAATTTGAGGGCATTGTCAACATTGCCAGCTGTAGAGATATGGGAGCAGCCAGTGTCAGCATAGAGGGAGGGACAAGTCCAGCAATCTGAAGGACTTTCTCTGGAGGAATTTGGGGGGAGCTTTGGGGTGATGAATCTAATTCATGAAGGTGACTGAGGGTGTCAGGAAGGGTACCAGCATCCACAATACAATGGGGATGGGTGGAAAGGACCCAGTCCAAGAGGGAGTGACTGAGATTTGAGACTGTGACAAGTGGGGTTAAAAGATCAGTTGAGGCAGGAGATTAGCCAGCCTGTCGGCACAGCGGTAGCGCTACTGCTCATGACGCTAGCAAGCCGGGTTTGAGAATGAGCCTGGATTGTCAGGGCCAGCTGACAGGAGGAGGATTGAGCGTCCCAGAGGATAATCTCCTCCTCTGGAGAAGGTGGGTTACTGTCCTTGCTGCAATACTGCCACTTGGGTGACCACAGGTGGCAGTGCAGTTGAGGGTGCCATGGAAGAGACAGATGCAGGTCTGGGGTCCAGCGCATCGGCACGCCAGGCATGCACACATGCCTAGGATCTCCCTAGTGTACCTGCCTTGGAGGGAATAGGAGAAATGAAAGGAATAGCCCCAATGCTCAATGAACGATGGACACTGATGGATTGAAGAGGACTGGCCTTGGACCCATAAGCTTTCCACTTGACAAGAATGATGCATTACTGGGGGTACATACCCTCTACTCCACCTGGGAGCATAACAGAGGCAGCACAGAGGTAGGCAGGTGATGGAGGGACAGGCTCCAGTGGAGCTAGGCACCTAGGGATTTCAGAAGGAGTTTGGGTTGTGGGGTGCAAGGGCATAAACACAGAATGAAAAAAAAAAGTGATAGCAGGAGACCTTAAACAGCATTGCTGCTGTTTTATTTATTTATTTATGTTTGTTCCCCACACTGCCTGGCAACCTCCTTCAGTCCATATGGTCCCCCAACCCCATCATCTGCCATCTCTGGGACTTACCTCAAGGGGGACCACTGATTACTCCACAGATTACCCCCTGTGACGGGACACCAAATTCCCTCTGGTACCTCACTATGTCTGGTGGTCCTCTGCTCAAAGTAGGCAGTGTGGAGCCTGCTAGGCTCAGCAGGGTGATATCCTGCTACCAGTGATATTTTTCCATTCTTCTTCCTCTGGTTTCCTGACCCACAGACACTCCATGGGGACAACAGCTTGGACATGCCCATGTCGAGGATGTGCTGGACATCCTCCATCAGGGAGCATCCCCCACCCAGAACTGCTGCTCCTATCTGCATCATCGTCATCATCATCCATGTTTACTAAGTGGCAATGTTGCAGCAGAGCAGGCTGCCTCCCTTCCCGGAGGAGGACAGCATCCACTGGGATGCTCAATTCTCCTGCCCCCGGCTGACCCCCGAGTGGCCCAGGCTCGTTACCAAACCCGGGTCTCCTGCGTGGTGGCAGATAAGGCATGTGTGCCTCTGCCCTCTCTGCCACTAGGCTGGCTCATTATTGTTTTATTTAAAAGAGCACCACCATTGGCCATCTGCATGCACCATAAGTGGGCCTACACCAATTCGATGACTGCTGGGTACCCAGTAAAATGTTGGGAGTTTCCTTACAAGTGTTTAAAATGGTAAAAGCACTGGTGCCAGTGGGGAGAAGGTAGCAAATCCAGTATAGAGGACAGAGAGAGTCATACATCGTGCACTTTGGTGTGGGGTTGGGCTGTGTTCGACAGCTGTTCATGGATGGGCATTTTTAGTTACAGCCTAGGGAAGCATTTAATTTCTCTGCAGCTCAGCAAGGCACTAAAGAGCATCCACGTGTTGTCAGGATGGGCATAAGAGGGCAGCAAAACACCAGCCATATTCTACTCCATACTAGCTCAACGGCTGCTAACCCTCTTTTTCTTCCCTTTTGGAGTGAAATGCCCTAAATAAAGCTGATGCTATTTTTCTGTTTGAAAGTACTTGTCTGCTGCCATTTGTTTAAAATATAAGTTGCGTGCTCATTGGGGTAACTGTTTTTGCACTGCAATAGTTCACGGCTGGGGTGTTCCCTGTGGGAGGTCTGGAGATACTGCATCCCAGAAGGTTGTACCATACTGACACCAGGTCCACTTCAACCTTTCTATGGGTGGAGTACACAATGCAGTTTAAACCTTGGATACAGATTCCCCAGCAGGACTTTAATGACCCGGGCCCCTCAATCTTGTCTGAGCCCACAAGGCATAGGTAGTAACTGTAGCATCCACGGCAATCCAGTAACATATATGCCATACTAACTGGTTAATAATGTGCAAAACACAACCAGCAGTGCGGAGTTTACCATGAGAATGCTGACAGACATGCTGGTGCTAACAACCTCAGGTTTCCTGGGAACCTCTGATGCACTCTGAAACGTTTGCTGTGTTTTGTACAATCATTTACTGCTTTGTATGGAAAAAAGGAACTGATTCTACAACTCCTTTGGCATACAAGTGCTTCCTTTATCAGCTGAGAGTGCATGCCGCTTGTTTCTTATTGTGATTATATTATTTTTCTGTATTGGCCTCAATTGGCTTCTGCTTGACCTTGGGCAAGTTATTTGACCGCCTAGTGATTTCGCCCAGCCAGCAATAAAATTTGGAGCTAGCAAGACCCCACTGAAATGGAAGACACGTCACATTTTAAGTGGGCTATTTTGGATAAATACATCCTAAATGAAAAGCAAAAATATTGGATGTTAGTAAATAGTAATAACTGAGGGTTCCATGCACTACCTGGCTATTTCTGCTTATAATTTTCAAGGAAAACTATAGCTCCCCTCCACAAGGAAATCATTTGAATGTTTGTAAGGAATGACAGATTAATTCTTGCTTGAGCAGTTTCTGATAAGTTTTTTTATCAGGCTACCTTCACCTCTCTGACCCTAAGAGAAGCAAGAGCCTGGCGTCTGGAATCATTGGGGAATTCAGGATGCTGTCTAGTTAGCATCTGCAGCATTTCACACATTTCCATGGCAACAGCAGAGGTGTGAATGGCATTGGCATAGTGCTTGCTTTTGTCACTGCTCACTCCATCAGTAAAGCTGTCTGTCTGCCTGCTAAGACTTTAACTTGTGAATTTTACTTTGACTTAAACATAGAAACATAGAATTTGAAGGCAGATAAGGACTGCTTTGCCAACCCAGTCTGCCCATTTCCCTACCTGATGGATAAGCTGCAGATTCTAGTTAATCAACAGCAACTTCCTCCTGCCCCCCACTAGAATTGCCTTATGCCTGTCCCATGCATTCTTGAATTCTCCCACTGTTTCTGACTCCACAACCTCCTCAGGAAGGCTGTTCCATGCATCCACAACTCTCTCTGTGAAAAAATACTTTCTACCATTACCTCTGAGCTGACCCCCTCTATCTTCAAATTGTACCCTCTTGTTCTTGCACATCTCTCCTTCTGAAAGATACTACCCTCTTGTACCTTGTTAATTCCCTTGAGATACTTGAATGTTTCTATCATGTCCCCCTCTCCCTCCTTTCCTCAAGGGCATACACATTAAACTGCTTTAGTCTCTCCTCGTATGTCTTCTGGTGTAGACCTTGCACCATTTTGGTTGGCCTCCTCTGAACAGCCTCCACTCTGTCTATGTCTTATGGAGATGGCGCTCCAGAATTGCATGCAGTACCCAGATGGGGTCTCACTAACTGTCTGTAGAGAGGGATAACAACTTCCTGTTTTCTACTGTTGATGCCTCTCCTTGTGCATCCCAGTATCCCCCAGCCCTCCTTACTGCCTTCTCACATTGCTTGCCCACCTTTAGGTCATCTGATATAATTACTCCTAGGTCTCTTTAGATTTTTGTTGTTGTTATTAACTCACCCCCCATTGTGTACTCTTCCCCTGGGTTTTTGTTTCCCAGATGCATTACCTTTCACTTCTTTGCATTGAATCTGAGCTGCCACGTATTTGACCATTCCTCCAACCTTGCCAA
The DNA here is from genome assembly GCA_016271365.2 of Neoceratodus forsteri. Taxonomy (NCBI): domain Eukaryota; kingdom Metazoa; phylum Chordata; order Ceratodontiformes; family Ceratodontidae; genus Neoceratodus; species Neoceratodus forsteri. Next base: position 284,066,270 of record CM057455.1, on the reverse strand, counting down.
GTCCCTTTTCATTCTTTCCACCCCACCTTGTGTATCAACCCTGTTGCAGATCTTTGTGTCATCTGCAAAGAGGCATACCTTTCCTTCCAGGTGCTCTCCAATGTCACCTATAAAGATACTAAAGAGGACCAGTCCCAGTACCGAACCCTGCGGTACCCCGCTAGTTACCCTCCTTTCTTCACTGTGGACTCCGTTTACTATTACCTTTTGTGTCCTGTTGTCCACCCAGTTTTTTATCCAGGCTACCACCTTGGGACCCACTGCAAGGCTGGCTAACTTGTATATTAATCTTTTGTGTGAGACTGTGTCGAATGCCTTGCTAAAATCTAGGTAGACCATATCCACAGCCACTCCCTGATCTACTACTTTGGTCACCCAGTCAAAGAAATCTATTAGGTTCGTCTGACACAACCTTCCTGCTGTTAAACCATGCTGCCTTGGGTTCTGTGCCCCACTGACCTCTAGGTACTCAACAGTTCTTTCCTTCAGAAGTGATTCCATCATTTTCCCTACCACTGAAGTCAAACTAACTGGTCTGTAGTTTCCTGCCTCTGCCCTGCTCCCACTTTTGTGAAGAGGAATCACATTTGCCCTCCTCCAGTCCTCAGGTACCACTCCATCCTCCCATGATTTGTTAAAGATAGTAGTCAGTGGTGTTACTAGTTCTACCCTTAGTTCTTTTAGTATTCTTGGGTGAATCCCATCAGACCCCATTGCTTTGTCCACTCTCAGTTTCAAGAGTTTTTTCAAAACCCTTTCTTCTGTGAATGGACTAGTATCAACCCCCCTATTCAGAGTTTCTCCCTTGTTTGGTTTAGGCACCTCCCCTCCTCATCTGTTGTGAATACTGAGCAGAAATATTCATTCAGTATCCCTGCTTTTTCACTGTCACCCTCTGCCCACATTCCCTCCCCTTTATTAAGTCTCTGTATCCCTCCTTTGGTCTTTCTTCGCTCCCTAATGTACCTATAAAATGTTTTATCCCCCTTCTTAACAGAGTTGGCTATCATTTCCTCAGTGTGTGCCTTTGCTATTCTGACTACCTTCCCTGCCTCCTTCTGCTTTAACTGATAAAGTTCTCTGTCCTGCTCCTTCTGTGTTTCCTTATATTTCCTGAATACTATCCTTTTCTCCTTAACCGTCCCTGCCACCTCTTTTGAGAACCATAGTGTTTTTTTCCTTCATTTTGTTTAATTGATTTGCTTCACACAAAGGCTTGTTGCCTCCGTGATGGCTGTTTTGATTAATCCCCATTGTTGCCGTGTCTGATGCATGCTAGTTTATTATAGTCACAAGAAACATGACCTTAAAGAGTAACTCTCTATTATAATAAAAAGCTTAAAAATACTAGATTTACACCATTTATGTTTTGTCTTTATTGTTTTTTTGGTTCTTTGTTACTTGTGTTTTACTTTCTCCTGCTGTTAGTCTATTAAATAGTGTAGATAAGGCAATTATTTCACGGAGCCTTTCAAAATGTATCTGACTCTCCCCTGCTAACCTCACAATTGCTGTTTGTGACAGCACAGTTGGTTGTCATGGTGAGCACTGTAGTGTCATAAACCAAGGCACTGTGAGGTAAACGGGAGGGGCAAATGTTTTCAAAGGTTTTCTGTACAGACTTTTTAGATGGACTACCAGGATGTGCTGTAAACCTTGGAAAAAAACACTGGAAATGGAAAAATGAATTCCATAGTTAATTGTACCCTTTGAAACATCCTATTTATGAAAACACATGCTGGGTGTTAAAAAAAACAACAGAGAATTGAAGAAAACTTGGTCTAAGCAATATTAAAAGGAGCAGACCTTTTATTATTTCAACTGCAAAAAGTGATAAAGCAGACTCATATCAGAGAAAAAAGGGTATCATACAAGTCAGGAGATAAGGGGAAACCTAAAATAGAATTAAGAAGCATTGGTGAAAGCTTTCACCATGATCGTGTACTGTCATTAACACCAAGCACACGAAGGAAAAATCTATATGCAGAGTCAGAGATCATGCTGTCTCTAGATGCCTTACTGATCCAGTTTCAAACAGCGTATGGGACCCATCTCACCAAACTGTGCAAGCCTTAGTGCCGGTACATGCCAACAGAGATTGTCAGAATATTCTGAAGTAGTACCCTTTGCTAACCCAGCTGAATATTGGGCAACAATAAAGTGACACGTGCAGTGCAGTAACATAGCACAGCACCAGCAGCACAGCACAAATGGAGGCACAAATGTAGCACTGAATATAGCACTGTACACAGGTGCAGCAGATTAAGCAGAGAACAGCACAAGGGTGGGTAGGGTTGGGGCTGGGAGAGGTAACAAGTGAAAGACACAATATAGCAACAAAGGTATCAAAAATATTTACTGAACAGAAAATGGGCAACAACCCATAAAACAAACAAACAAAAAAAAAAAACAATTACATAAATAAGGGAACTGCCATTAAATATAAATGGGGAAAAAAGGGCAACCACCTGTAAAGAAAAACCTACAGTCTAGGCCAAAAAACTCAGTAACACTGGTTGACCTGCTACTCATTCATTTATGTTACCAGTAGTGAACAGTTGTTATGATGTGGCAGATACTATATCCCCTGGGTACTACTAAGGGCGGGGGAGGTGGGATTCTGAAGCCCTTGGCTTTCCCGGGCTCTGCTCCTGAACAATAAACTCGGCCGCACTGCAGACAGGACACTCGCCAGATGCCATCTCCAGGGTCGCGAGGAGGCTCATCTGCCTGACGACCCCCCTCCTCCTCACTGATCGCTGCCAGGACCTCATGGGACTGCTCCGTAGAGAGCTGACTGTAGACCCTGCACCAGCACGCCTCCCTGTCAATTGGAAAGCTGTTCACCATATTTAACTGCTGTCTGTTCATGTGGCCCGTCCACACAGTGGCCTGTATATGCAACAGACCATGTGCTAAGGACATCGAGGAGTCTGCCTGGAGTTGTCCATGAGTCAGCTGGTCGGTTGGCCACGCTGCCCTAAGTAGACTCCTGCTGCAATCCTTTTACTTGTGCCTCTTCTATTGCACACCCCCACTGCACCCTACTTGGCTCATGCTTGCCTTCCTGCCTTGTCCTAGGTCTTCCTAGCTGGTACTAGTCGGTGTTGCTCTGTGCTCCATTTGGTACAGCTTATTGATACTTTCTTTTTGCCTTTTTATCATTATGCTTGTTTGCATTTTATTTTCTTTCTTTTTAGCTCATTTGCAGCCAGTATTTTACCTGTCTCAGTCATACCTGATATGTTTCAAATTAATTTCAGCTTGCTATTACGAATGCTATTATTTTTTAAACCTGTCTTGCTTGCTTGTATCATGTTAAACAGTTATTTTGTGTTTGGCTGTATTTCTACCATGACTACCACTCAACCATATGCCATGGTATCTAGTGATGATAGCGACTGAAAATGACCGACTACAAAACTAGCGACTCATTTTCAGCACTATCATTCTGGATTGCCCTGCAAGGCAGCTGCCCCACGTTAAAGTGAGTTACAGGGAAGGGCAACCTGAAGGGAGAAGGGAGGGCAGTGAAGGGTTTAGGGACTGGTGTGCCTGCTGCTGCTGAGCTAGCCATGTGGTGTGGTGGTGTGGGTGGCTAGCTCTGGTTCAGCAGGTACTAGGTTCAGGGCTGGGACCAGGAGCTGGAACTTTTGCCGCTGTCTGCAGCTGTGGGACTTAATTTTTGGCAGATCTGGACTGTGCACCTCCCCAACATGTACCCCCGGAGTTGAGATCCATATCTGGGGTGTGGGCCCCTGCAATTTTTTTGTTCTGGATGTCGGGGTCACCAGCAAGTGTATATCGCCGATTTGCTTTTCGGTTATATACACTCACCATAATAGCGATCACTGTTTTGCAATCACTATTATGACATGGAACCATATGCCATAGTTATTGCCCATAATTTTCAGACTGCCAATTGCTGTTCTCTTCCCTCACCTACTTGTGTCTACTGTGTGTGCTCACCCCTACACCTGTTGCTGAACGCTCTCATCTGTACTACTCACATCTCCAAAGTGCTTTCCTGCCTTCTGTCATTATTCTGTATCTACTGCCAATTCCTCCCCTTCCTCTCCAGCTGGTATCCATTGCTCCCCATCCCATCTCACCCTCTCTCTCTCTCTACCCCACCCTTTACACCCCTGGCTACCTACCTTCCCTGCTTCTCAGGCTCTCTAACTCCAACCAACTCTCCCTCTGCCTCTTACTCTCCTCTCATCCAACCATATCTCCTCCGCAACTATGCTCCTCTGGCTACCTACTTTCCTCATCTACCTCCCCCCTACTCTCCCCCAACCCTCCTCCTTTACTCACCCCTCTCGTATCCCCCTGCCCTTTCCTGCTCTCTTCCTCCCCTCCCTCCTCCTTCTCTCCTATCCTTACTGTCCTCCTCCCCTACCTGTCATCCCATCTCCTCACCTTCCCACCTCCACTCTGGCCTCCTTCCTACCCCTCCTCTCACCTTGAATTCCTCCACCATTCTCCTCTCCAAAAACACTACTCCCTCTCTCCCCCAGGCCACAAAAGCGTAATCACATTCCTCCTAGCTCTCCTCATACTCCTCCCAGCTTCTGGCCGTGATGTGAGCCTAGTCCTGGTCCCCCATCCCCACCCTTCACTGCAACCAAAGGTCTTAGTTTTTTCCATTTACATGCATGCAGCCTCCTCCCAAAGTTAGACTCCCTCAAGGTATGGGCCTCGCAACACTCCCCTGGCATCCTTTGTATATCTGAAACCTGGCCCTCCTCTAGAGTCCTGGACTTGCTTCTCGCCCTTCCTGAATTTCATCTTTTCCACCAAGACAGAGGTAAATGTGGTGGATGTATGGCTATTTATACCCGACAAAACATTTCCTGCTCTATCACTCTCAAAGAGTCAATCCCCTCCTCACACAAGCTCTTACTGCTCAAACTATCTGTCCCCGCCACCCTCCCTATCTTCATAGGTGTCCTTTATGCCTCTCCAAAGGGCTCCCCCTCATCTCTCCTCTCTTCTTAAGTCCCTCTCCTCCTTTGTCTCCCTCTCTGCCTCTGGTGAACTTATCCTTCTCAAAGATTTTAATCTAAACTGGCTGTCCCCTGACTCTAAGCCTATCCAGCACTCCGTCGAATCTTTGAACCTTTCCCAACTAATCTCTGAACCCACCAGGCTTAACCTCCACTCCTCAAACCACTCCCTCCTGGACTGTGTACCATGCTGTCACCCCCATCAAGTCTCATCCATTGGCATGCTCCCTAATGCTTTCAGTGATCACTGTCTCATCTATTGTATCAGGAAACTCTGCCTCCCAAATCCTCCCCAAAACATATCTGGCACTGACCCCTAAGGTCCTGCAACACTGATGCTCTTTTGAGTGACCTAGGCTCCACAGACTGGTCACTGGTCTACTCTGCCCAAGATGTCAACACAGCCCTAACCCACTTCATTGCCATTCTCACTTGCTCCTGGAGCACCCATGCCCCCCTCAAAAGAACTAGAGTGAAACACTCCCATTACCCCTGGACTACTCCTGACCTCCAAGAGTTATGCAAAACTAGGGGCTTTGCTTGGACCTGCTTAAATGGCCTCCCACTCTGACTCTGACCACCAGCACTACAAGTTCCTTAGAAACTCCTGCACCAAGGCTATCCATTCATATGGCCCACTACTTCAACTCAAACTTACAATCCCACCTAAACTCCCTTTACAACTTCTGGAAAGTAATCCACTTCCTTTTCGACCCACCACCCCAGCCAGCCCCTTCCCCCCAAAGTAGCTGGTTTACTTGTCTCTGACCACCTTGCTGTTACCGCCCTCTTCAACAAATTCTTCACAACATGTGCTGCTCCCTCCCAGTCCTCAATCGCTACCCCACCACCACAACCCCCCCACCACCACCACAACCTATTTCATCTGCTGGCTTTCACATCCCTCCCATCTCCCCTCAGGAAGTTCTCCTCACTCTCAGATCTCTCAACCCCTCAAAACAGAGCCTTGATGGCTTAGATCCCAAACTCCTTCACATATCAGCCACTGCTATTCTCCTTCTGCTCACCCACCTTTTGAAACTTTCTTTCTCTCTCTCTGTACCATCCCCCTCATCTGGAAAATCGCCAAGGTACTCCATCTCCAGAAAGGGGGTGAGTCTTCTTCCCTTGGAAATTATAAGCCTATCTCTTTCCTTCCTTCCCTTGCTAAACTTCAGGGATCGCTAGTCCACTCCAGATTAGTTGACTTCCTTGACTCCTTTTCTTTCCTATCCCCTTTCCAGTCTGGTTTCAGAAAAACACTCCACAATCACCTCCCTTCTCTGCATTACTGACTCCATCCTTACAGGATGGACCAGAGTCTCATCACTGTTGATGTTTTTATAGATCTCGCCAAGGCATTTGACTCGGTATCCCATTCGTTTTCCTTTTAAACAAACCAGTCTCAGCTGGTCTCGCCACCCCTGCAGTTCAATGGTTCCACTCCTACCTGTCTAACTGACAGCAATCTGTGCAGGTGGGTGGTGAATTATCCCCCTCCCCATTCTCACAAGAGTCCCCCAGTGCTCTGTCCTGGGCTCCATACTTTTCTCTATCTTTTTAAATGACACCCTTCCATCTTTGTCTCCTCTCTTATTCATAAAACGACACTACCATCAACACATCTGGCCCCTCCACATCTGCAGTTGCATCCTCTCTCCAACATAACTTCCATAAAGTACTACGCTGGTTTCAAGCCAACCAGCTCAAAGTAAATATCAAGATGGTGTCCATGATCTTTGACACACAAGCCAAAAGTTAGCAAGGCTATCTCCTCTTCCTGTCTTCTCTACCCTAGATGGTACCCAACTGGAGGAAGTCCACACTTACAAATACCTCAGTGTGTGGCTCGACAGAACCTAGACTTTTCAGCACACATCGATTCAATACACATAAAGCTTTGCCCCAAACTAGGCATCCTTTATAGTAATAAGGTTAGCCTCTGTTCTGAGGTCCAAAAGGACCTGCTTGTCAAGATGATCCTCCCAATTTTTGACTATGCGAATTAGTCTACAATGCAGCCCCTCCCTCCACTCTCGCTAAGCTGGACACTCTCTGTAATGCATTCTGTCGCTTTGCTACTAACACTTCTCCCCACATGCATCACTGCTCCTTTTACCCCACTCTTCTATCACCCCGTACCCTCATGCCACCTTTCCCACTGCTCCTCCCTTATTGGAAAATACTGGTTCACCTCCGTCTCCTCCTATCTATCCTCTCTACTTTCCCCCTCTACTCTCTCCTCCTATCCTCTTCACTCCAGAGACTCCCGTTCCTTCTCGATCCCAGACCCCCATTCCAGCACTGGTCGGCTGCATTCTCTTAGTGGCTACCCTTCCTATGGAACCAACTCCCTCCTCTCTTTCACCATGCCTCATCCCTACTATCCCTAAAGTGGTTGCTAAAGCCAACCCCCCCCACTTGCTCCTGTCATTCCCCAACCTCCTCCTCTCCCCTCCCAGCTTCTCTACCCTACGCATGTGCCCCCACACTCCCTCACCTCTCCTCATCAGAGAGCTTTTGCCTCTCTTGAACTTATACCTGTATGATCCCCCGTACACTTTTTAAATTCTTTAACTGACACCAATGTACAGTAACCAGGCCTTTTTTTACCCCTATGTATTCCTTCCGCAATATTTCATTCTTGTTGCAGACACTGTATTGCACTTTGTTTATGCTGATTCTTGCACCTCAGTTTGATTGTAACTGCTGCTTATTCTGTTCCCCTTCCCCCTTCCCCCAGGTAGCACCTGGAAATGAGCCTTGGCTCAGTGTGCCTTTCCCGTTTACCAAACTTTTAAATAAGTAAATAAAGATGTTTCATCACAGTAGTAAGTTAAATCAGCTCCTGATTGAGACAAGTGATTGGGTTTTCAAGCCAGAAAAAAATACTTCAGCAGTATCTGTTGTCGCGAGCAAGCCAACTGCCAATCATTATTTACATTATATACTGTATTTCTGTTATGTATTGTTTTATGGGATTACTGTGTATGCCCATGCCAGTATTAATTCAAGGCATAGGGAAAGCCTAGTTTTTTTTTAAAGGGATGACCTTTTGACTCGAAGGCTACCTGCTTACCAGGAAGGGAGATTTTCATTCCCAGGTTCTTTTGACAGAGATGTGCCAAAAGCCATTTACCTGCCGTACACATGCAGTACAGAAGCAGATTGCTTGTGATTTCAGGAACTATTATATCACATTTTATGAGGGAATAGGATATATTCATCAGGAAAGACCATTCTAGCAGTACTATGTGAAATTCTAACATGACACTGTGAATTATGTGTATATATTTTACTATGTATTTTACATTTTCATGTGTATACACTGTAGATTCATGTGTATATGTTTTACTGCTAACTACTAATGTATTTTTGACAATTGTACTCGTTGTGGACATACTATGACGATCCTATGTTATAACTCTGTTAACTTAATTAGTATTCGATGTACTGTATTAATCTGCTGCTGTATTATCTGTTAATGTCCTTTCTTTTCCCTAACGTGGAGCCTTTGCAAAGGAGTCCCAGACTCAAAGGTTGATTCCAATATGATCAAATAAAAAAATAATAATAATAATAGCTTACAGGGTGCTATATTGATACATCCAAGTTTTAACAGTGACTGTCCTATTACTAGTTAATTATGGAGGCAGAATTTATGTTGAAGCTGGGTGACATCACCAGGTGGCCAGGAAATTGTGGGTCACTGGTGGAACAATAAACTGGTTTCCTTATGACTGAAATATTGCTGACACTGCAGTTCAGAAAAGATAGTTAAATCCTCAGTACAGTCACTCAGTGCCATTCTGTTTGGGACTGCCTTTTGACTACCAGACTGCAGCTGCCAGCATGAGACTACAACATTTACAAACCAGTGATTTTTTTCTGAACTTTTGAAAGTCTTCATAACAGGTTGAGGCATAGTTAAGCAGTTTTAAGGCATTTATACTGTATGCTTTCCTATTTATTTCTATTATTGTAACCTAAATTTGTATATGTTCACTTTTACTGCATTTGTTTAATTATTTTAGTAAAGACTTTTGTTTTTCTAAAGAATTCTGCCTGCGTGAGATTCCTTATAGTGTATGTGTGACTGTAGAAGTTTTATTACAAATCTGTGACAACTGCTTATGCTTAGAAGGGTCACCAAATAGCAACCAAATTGAAAAGGGTCAGTAGGGGATCTGGCAGGATTAGGGAGAGTACTAGAGTCTCATACGAGTCTGCAGGGATTGTGAACTGGGCTATTGTGAGGAAGTATTTTTTCACAGAGAGGGTGGTGGACGCATGGAACAGCCTTCCTGAGGAGGTGGTGGGGTCTAAATCTGTGGGAAAATTCAAGAATGCATGGGACATACATAAGGCAATTCTTGGGGGGGTAGGAAGAAATAGGCTGTTGGTTAACTAGGATCTGCAGCTTATCCTGTAGGTAGGGACATGGGCAGACTAGGTGGGCTAAGTGGTCCTTTTCTGCCATCAAAGTCTATGTTTCTATGTTTCTATACATGACCTGTAGGGTGAAGACCAAATCAGATTTTTGCACTGCTACCCCGAAGAGAGCGTACTTACCTGGGTCTTCATCCTTTGTGTAATATCCAGGAAAAGGGTTAATATTTGGCTGCAGGACTCAAGACTGGTATTGTGCCCTGATCCAAGGTATAGTGGGACCTCATGGCAAGTGTTCTGTTGTAAATCCAGTGAACACTCTAGGCAGATACAAGGAGGGTATCCCTGATTTCCCCCTCGCTGTCACAGATTGCACTTAGGGGTGGGCACTGTGAGCTCAGTGATCTGACCCTCATGAGTGGGTTCGTGACATCTGTTATGTCCTGTTTTTTCAAAGAGACTTTCACCTTTATGGATTTTTCAATACCAATGGACAATGTATTTCTCAGTAATAATATTTTTCTTTGTCACATTTTATATAGAAACATAGAAAGTGACAGCAGATGGGGACCAAAGATCCATCTAGTCTGCCCCAAGTGCTACCTCCCCTTAGAATTTCTTAGAGACAATCCCCTTATGCCTATCCCAAACAGATTTGAATTGCCGTACTGTTTTGGAGTCAATGACTCTGCAGGCAGACTATTCCATGAAGCCTTCACCCTTTCCGTAAAGAAGAACTTACGCATGTCACCCCGGAACCCCCCTTCCCTTAATTTCATTTCATGACCACTTGTTCTTGTAGAGTTATTGATCAGAAAGAGTTCCTGGGTAGGGGCTCTCTTTATGCCCTTCAGGAACTTGAATGTCTCTATCATGTCACCCCTATCTCTGCGCTGCTCCAGTGAGTACATGTTGAGTTGCTGTAATCTGCTTTCGTATGGCAGTTCATGGAGCCCTTGTACCATTTTTGTTGCCCTCCTCTGTACCGTCTCTAGTTTATCCATGTCCCTCCTGAGATAAGGCCTCCACAACTGTACGCAGTACTCAAGGTGAGGCCTAACCAGGGACTTGTATAATGGCATGATCACTTCCCTCTTTCCACTTGTGATGCCCCTTCCTATGCATCCCAGCATTTTTTGGCTTTTTGCACCACTTTTTTACATTGTCTACCCACTTTTAAGTCATCAGAGATGATGACCCCAAGATCCTGCTCCTATTTGTTGGCTGTTAGCTGCTCTCCTCCCAGATAGTAGACTGTCCCTGGGTTGCTCCTGCCTAGATGCATCACTTTGCATTTTTTTGCATTAAATTTTAACTGCCACATGTTGGACCATTTATCTAGCTTGAGCAGGTCACTTTTCATTTGTTCCACTCCCTGAGCAGTGTCCACTTTGCTGCAGATCTTTGTGTCATCTGCAAACAGACTCACCTTCCCACTCAACCCCTCAGTGATGTCACTTATAAAAAAATATTGAAGAGTAAACATATAGAAACATAAAAACATAGAAGTTGACAGCAGATAAGGACCACAAGGCCCATTCAGTCTGCCCATTTTTTCTACTTTATGAATGTGCCATAGGCCTTTACTCTGTCATCATCTCTGATGACATAAAGGACCCAGGACAGACCCCTGTGGCACCCTGATGGTCACCCACCTATCCACTGATTCTGCCCCCTTGACCATCACTGACTGATTCCTCTGACTAAGACAGCTTCTAATCCATGATACCACTGTCTGTCCCACTCCTGTATACTCAAGCTTATTTAGTAGTCTTCTGTGTGGGACCAAGTTGAAGGCTTTGCTAAAGTCAAGATAGATAACATCCATGGCTCCCCCTGGTCCACTATCTTAGTAACCGAGTTGAAAAACTTGATCAGATTAGTCTGGCAAGACCTTCCCGCCATGAAGCCATGTTGCCTGCTGTCCAGTTGTCCAGTCTTTTCCAGGAAAGTTGTAATTCCTTCCTTTAGCAGAGTTCCATCATCTTGCCTACCACCAAGGTGAGACTGACAGGGCAGTAGTTACCCATCACCTCCCTGCTCCCTCCTTTATGTATGGGAACCACTATTGCTGTTTTCCAGCCCTGTGGAACAATTTCTTCTCAGAGAGATATGCTAAAAACATCTGCTGGAGGTGACGCCAATTCATCCCTAAGTTCTCTCAGTATGTGTGGGTGGATGCCGTCCGGCCCCATGGCTATATCTGTCTTTAGTTTATTGAGTTCAGGCCTTACAAGAGCATCAAAAAGTAACCCATTTAAGCTTCCATTCTGATGCACCGCACAGGGCCAGATATCCTTTGGTCATTGGGTTCCACTCTTGTTAAACTTCCTCCCTACCGATCTACTCACTGAACCAAAAATTGGTCCTTACAAACCTAAACTTTGATCTCACCTCTTGAACCAAGTGAAGTGTACCTGCTTCCCTTGACATGTTCCCCTCACCACATGCGAATATGAAGTGCACCTACGTCCCCTGACATGTTTCCGCCATCACCTGCAAATATCTTAGGAAACAGCACTTAACATATCCACAACTTGCTACTTACCCCTCACCCTTCTCCAGCCACTCCTTACTCCTAACTCATCCACCCTGCTCCTCCTCTGACCACTCCTTACTCCTAACTCCTCCACCCCGCTCCCCCTCTGACCACTCCTTACTCCTAACTCTCCTCACTCCCCCATTTCCCTTCCTCCCAAAGCACTCACCCTCCCTTACCATATCATCCTCTTTTCTTTCCTAACCACCTTCTGCTTTACCCTTCCTCCCTCCTCTTTCCTCTCCTCTACCCTTGCCTACAGTCTGACAAAGTTAACCAGTTTCTGGTTTCCTGCTCCCTTTCTCACTTCTCCCTCTTCTCTCAATTTTTATTGTTGTATAACCTAATTTCCACATTCTTAATGTACCTGATTTGTTCTTTTTTAGTGATTCTTTAATTTCTACTTGCTCATCTTCCAGTTTATCAATTTGACAGTATTATTATTTAGCCATCTCTGTTTACTTGGCACCTGTTAATTTGTGATTTATGTTTGTTTTTACTCTGACGTGGAACCTCTGTAAATAAGCTTTTAGCTCAAAGGTTGTAATCTGAGATTTCAATAAATAAGTACCTTCTCTACTGTAAAAGTGCTTGTGTCTAACCCCCTTGTGCAATTATTAACTCCTTTAGTGGTGTGCCCATTTCCAGGCTCCTCCTTTGTAAAGGCAGAGCAAAAGTACTCATTTAAGACCTCTGCCTTCTCTCTGTCTTCTTCTATCAAGGAGGCAGTATAGCATAGCAGTTAAGGGCACTGAGCTGCTAACCTGGAGACCTGGGTTTGAATCCCATCAGCCCCCACTTGCATACTGTGTGACCCTGAGCAAGTCACTTAACTTTCTTGTGCACCGGGGTCACATCTGGAGACAAGCTCCAGCTTAGTGTGCCTTTCCCCCTTCCCCCTATCTTCTTCCCATCACTGCTTATTAGTCTAACAATACCCCCCATTTTTCCTTTTGTCACTTATCCATACACCTAAAGAAGTTTTTTTATTTCCTTTACTCCTGTGCAATTTCCACCTTAGTTTGTGCCTTTGCTGCTCTAATCACCCTAGAAGCCTCCCCCAAGATGCTTTTGTAAGTGTCCCTATCCTTGTTGCTCTTTGAGCCCTTGTATTTTTCGAATGCTAGCCTCTTTGCTTTTACCACAGCTGCCACCTCTCTTGTGAACCAGAGAGGATTTTTCCTTTTCCTTGTCTTACTGACCAGTCTGGAAATTTGTCAGTTACCTCTGCTATTGCCTCTCTTATGTTAGTCCAACATATTTCAACCCCCCTTTTGGTTTACTCTTGAGAATATCTCTAAAGCATATTCACATCTAATCAAAATCCATCCTTCTGAAGTCCAGGACCTGTGTCTTAGAGTGATTTGTTACCTTCTTAGTATAGACCTTGAACCAGACCAATTTGTGGTCACTTGTCCCCAGATGGCACCCCACCTCCACCTCCTTGACCTTGCTATGGTTTGTGAGCACCAGGTCCAGGACTGCGTTTTCCCTATTGGGGGCTGTGATGAGTTGATTGAGGCCAGCACCTTGCAGGGTGTCCAGGAAATTTCTGCTTTTGGCTGTGGATGCCGTGCAGGAGGGTCAGTCTACATCTGGGAGGTTGAAGTCCCCCATCAGTATGACTTCTCCTTTTTCTGCCATTTTTACTATGCTTTCCAGCAAAGCTTTGTCTGTCTCTGCCCCTTGTTAGGGGGGGCCTATAAATCACTCCCAGTCTGAGGGCCGAGTTTGTACCAGGTTTGAGAGTGACTCACAGAGCCTCAGGTTCTCCCAAGTTCTATGGACTTCCATGGCCTTTATGTCTTCCTTTATATACTATGTAACCCCCCTCTGCATCATCCCTCTCTGTCCTTTCTGAATAACCTGTAACCCAGGATAGCAACATCCCACTCATGGCTCTCATTTAGCCTTGTCTCAATTACTGCAACCTAGTCCAGTCCGGCTTCCTCCATTGTGGCTGAGAGTTCCGGGACTTTGTTAGCTAGACTCCTGGCATTTGTTACCATTGCCTTCCATACACTGGCATCTTTCTTCCTTTTCTCCCATGAGCTTCATTTCCAATGAGTGACATTACCATGTTCTTTTTGCTTTTGCCTTTGTGGTCAATAGGAGCTGTCCTTGCCTGTCTCGGGGGGGGGGTGTCAGAGGTTATGCTTTCTTGCTCCCATCTGACCACCACCTCCCCACTTTCTAGTTTAAACTACTGGTGAATATGTTGAATTTTTGTCCAAGTGCCCTAACACTCTCCTTGGTAAGGTGAAGGCCATCAAATTTAAAGTATGCCCATTCCCAGAGTTCCTGCCAGTCGCTGATGAAGGACTGTCCTTTTTCTGAGCACCAAGTGTGAAGCCATACATTTAGTTCTTTGATTTCAGTGACTCTAAGTTGTCCCTGCCCTCCTGCTTACTCCCATGCTGGGAGTACCTTGGAGAAGGCCTGGGTGGATGAAAAAGAGGACTGTCTATTACTCAGTTGTGAGATGTGCTCCTTGACCTGTTCAATGGACTGGCTAGCAATATCGTTCATTCCTAGGTGAATTACGATGGCCCTGATATCTTCTTCCTTGCAGATGTATTTCTCAAGTTTGCCTGCAACCCTTTTTGCTGTGGCCCCAGGGAGACATCTGATGTTGACCTCCAACTAGTTGGTCCCATTTAGGTGTGATTCGACCCCTCGAATCATGGCGTCCCTCAGGATAAGCAGTTTCTTTTTTTCCCCTTATGGGAGTGTTTGCCCTTACAGGTTTGTCCTGCCAATGTGGGTGGTGCAACAATTCCTCCTTTCTTGGACCCCGAGTCAATGTCCTTACATAAGTGCAACTCAGACCTTTGTGTGTTCCTACCATTCACATTCTGCTCAGATTTTGGGTTGATGCCTGTTTTGTGTTGTTGCGTCTTAGACCCTTGGCTTGAGCAGCAGGTTGGTTCCTTATATGTGCTTGACAGCAGGGCAAACCTGTTTCACAGCTAAATCTCTGTTTTATTACTATTGTCCACCTGTTGAGCCCTTTTGTGATAGGCTTTGCCCCTTTGCACTTCCTGACACCTCCCTGGATGAGCTGTCCTCCATGGTAGAGGGACAGCATCCTGGCGATGTTGATGCTGTGGCAGTGGCCAAGCTTCTCTGGTCTGGTACAATAACTAATTCAGGTTAGATATTGTTGTCCATGCCTCCTTGAGCTGAGCCCCAAGGTCATTTATGGCCCGGCATGTGGGGCAATGACCTACAACCTGGACCCAGGCCCTTGATTACTGCAATGCCCTATACCTAGGGCTGCCAGGGGTGGACCTTCACTGACTCCAGCTGGTGCAGAATGCGGTGGCCAGGCTGTTGACTGGCTTGTTGAGATTTTTCCATATCACACCTGTGCTCCACCACCAGCACTGGCTGCCGGTGTGGTGGAGGATCACCTTCAAGGTTGGCTTACTGATCAATAAAGCCCTAAATGGACAGGGACCTCATTTTTTCCAAGACCTCCTTTGTCCCTACCGCCCCCTTTGTCCTCTTCTCTCCGCCAATGAGGGAATGCTAGAGATTCCCAGGGTCCGTGTTACTACCTCTTGAGCTAGATCTTTTGCTTTTGTAGTCCCGACCATGTGTAATTCTCTACCTTGTCGGATTAGAGAGTGCCCATCTGTAAAGGCCTTTAAATCTTTATTTTATTTTATTTTTTATTTATTTATTGAAATCTTGGATTAATACCTTTGAGCAACAGCTCTTTACATAGGTTCCACGTCAAAAAAAAAACATCATCATGATAACAATTACAATAACAGGTACATTGCAAGTGTCACCAGGCCTGAATACATCTAGGTAGAATACAGCAAAAGCCGTAGGTTCGTTGAAAAAATACAGATTAAAAACTGAGGTGGGACTAGACACATTGGGAGGGGTAAAGGACGGAGACAAGGAGTTTTAAATGAAACACTCCAAACAGACAGTACAATTCATTTAAACAATAGAGGCAGTGTACAAGGTATGCCTGAGTCAGGTAATAGCTAAATCTATGTTAAAATCCTTTGTATTTGACTTCGCCTTTCTGGACACTTAAATACCCGCTGTTTAGACTCTAAGTAGTTTTATTAATATGCTATATGTGTATTTATTGTATATGTTTTGGCTATGTTTTTAGTGGTTTTATTGATGTTTTATGGATGTTTGTACAATGCTATGATCTATGGAATAGCGTTTCATAAATAAATCTTGCTTTGCTGTAATAGAGTATGCTACAATGATTACAGTGCACTATGTCCATGTCTGTTGGTTTCAACCTTATGCGCACTAGGTATGCACGAGGATGATGGTACCTGTTGGGTTTCAGGGTAATCAGGGACGATGAAGGATGTGTAGGACAAAAGAGAGTTTTTTTTTACTTAGAATATAGCTTTCCTAGGTATAGCCACAGTGTAGGATGAAAGAGAGAGACAGAGAGATTTTTTTGTTAAGAATATAGCTTTCCTAGATATAGCCACAGTTCCACTCTGGCTGGCACCTGTAGATGGCAGTGAATAGCTAATAGTTGCTGTTTGTATCCTAGTATAAAGGGAGTAATTTGATTTGGCTTTGACTGGGGATGCTGAGCCGATGTCCCGTCTCCTCCTGGGAAGGGCAGGAAGTACAAAACTATAAAGTTGGAGCACCCGGGAGAGGGTGGGATTAGGGAGAGGGTGGGTGGGTAGTCCGACTGTGTTCCTGCCACCGAAAAACAATCAGAAGAGTTTCCCTGGTATGTAAGCCTAGAGTTCCCGGTCAGCCCACTGCCAACTTCCCCTCAAACAGGAGGAAATACAGAGTGTCTGTCCATCTCCTGCTCCATTTCCAGGTAGGTGCCTGTGTGGGAGAAAGAAAGAAAAGTGATTTTAGTCTTTCCCCTGCACTAAATGCCCTGTGTCCCAGTTTGAAGGTGAGTCACTACCAGCTATCTGTGATCGCAAATGTCAGTGAGAGCAGGGGACCCACTCCTCGGATAGAAGATCAAGTGCTGCCTAACCTTGGGTGATGGCTCATAGCAGATGGCTAGGAGGGGTGTCAGGGCAGCCGAGAGCTTCCTGTTCCCCTTAGCCTTGTAGTGGCTATTGTAAGCACAAAAGTAACAAAATCTGTAAGTACAACCTGTAACAATTTAACAGAAAATATACCTTGCAAAAAACACTTTGAATCAGAGAAAATAAAGCAATAATCTGTAAGCACAAAACAGTATCGACCTGTAAGCACACCCCATAACAATTTAGCAAAAAATATACCCTGCAAAAACAATTTCAATCAGAGGAAAATAAAGCAGTAAACTGTAACACCTGTAAGCACAACACAGTAACAAAAACCTGTAGGCACAACCTGTAACAATTTCACAGAAAATATAACCTGCAAAGTAACAATTTGAATCAGAGAAAATAAAGCAGTAATCTTTAAGCACAAAACAGTAACAAACCTGTAGGCACACCCTGTAACAATGTAGCAGGAAATATACCCTGCAAAAAAACAATTTGAATCAGAGAACAACAAAGCAGTAATCTGTAAGCAAAAAACAGTAACAAAACATGTAAGCACAACCAGTAAGCACAAAACAAAACAGTAATACATAGTAAATCTGTAACATAGTAACACATAGTAAATTTGCTTAGCCAAAAGAAAACTTAATGTTTCTCCTTGCTCTGATAATGTTGCTCCTTGCTCTGTTCTTTCAAGCAAACCTAGAAGAAAAGAGCTTGAGTGAAGCTAGGTGCCTTTGCCAGCAAACCTAGTCTTCCATTTTGGAGTTATTTTGCCTTTAAATGAAGTACCCTCTGTGTAAATATGTGCCAATACTTTTATGATCTTCAGAATTTTGTAGAAACCAGTGATTAGATGTACTATAAAATGGGTCTCTTATAGAATTTCTGCATTCATGTTTTTGTACCATTGTCATATTGTACATTTTTATGTTTGCTTGCACGCATGTGCAAGAAACATAGTGCCATCGTCCGAGATTTCGGAAGTGTGTCACCTCCTCCTCCAATTCAATCAGTGTGTTGGCAGGCACGGCCCCTGTAAGCCAATGCATGCTGGAGCTGTCTATGACAAGCTCCAAAATGCAGTGGCATACAGTTGAAAGGGAAAGCTACGCTTCAGTGAGCAGCGATAAGATATCACCTGCTCATGCGCAGCTCCCCTACACACACACACACACAGAAACGCATGCATACTGCATGCTGCCTCCCCCTCAAACATCGTGATAGCCGACGGGGTGCCTAGCCTCGACAGCTTGTGCGCGCCTCTGCTTCCACATGCCACGCTGGTGCCCACCCCAGTGTGGCAACTGATAGAATAGCCAACGGGGGTGCCCAATCCCCTGTCGGCTCCACTGTCCTCACCCCCCCGAGTACTGGGTGCCATGCTGGGAGCCCACCCCAGCGTGGCAACTGATCATATGGCCGACAGGGGTGCCCAATCCCCCGTCAGCTCCACGGCCCCCCTCAGCCATCCTTGTGCCATGCTGGGAGCCCACACTAGTGTGGCAAATGTCCCACATTGTCTTTTTTTAACCTGCAAAATAAAAACAGTCCCACTGCGCTTCTCCCAGCCTCCCCTCCCACAACCCGCACCACTGCGTGAAATCACCCTTTGGGGCTGAATAATGCCATGACAGTGACATCATTCATGAGAAGGGGTCCCAAAAACCCCATGTTGAAAATTTGGTGCAAAAATTCCAAAAAATTACTGTTTTATGAGCGCGTGTTGCGCAGTTCCTACACAGGCTTGTAAGTTCGAAAATTTTTAATATTTTCACTCCAGATTTTCAACATTGCCATTTTACCACACCTCCTTATGAGCAGTACAGCTGTCATTTTTCACATCTTGCCCAAAATGTGTTTCCGCCCATGTAATGCACAATGGCGCAGTCGATGTGCAAAATCAATGTATGGGACACATTAAGAAAATCACAGTGACACTGTTCATGAGCAGAGGTCTTAAAATGGCTATGTTGAAAATTTGGTGAAAAAATTCCTAAAAATGACTGTTTTACGAAGGCATGCTAAGCAGTTCCTATGCATGCTCATAAGTTTGCGAATTTAATATTTTCATTTCCAGATTTTCAACATTGCCATTTTATTACACTTCCTTATGAACAGTACAGCTGCCATTTTTCATATGTTGCCCAAATGTGTTTTCGCACATGTAGCGCACAATGGTGCTGTTGGTGAGCGAAAGCAATGTTTAGGACAGATTAAGAAAATCACAGTTACACTGTTCATGAGCAGAGGTCTTAAATGGCTATGTTGAAAATTTGGTAACAAAAGTCCATAAAATGACTGTGTTGCAAGTGAGCATTGCACAGTTTCCACGCACCCTCGTAAATTCATGACTTTGTAATATTTTCAGTCCAGATTTTCACCAGTGGCATTTTTCCACACTTCCTTATGAACAGTATAGCTGTCATTTTTCACAACATGGCTGAAGTGTGTTTTCACACTTTCGGTGCAGAGATGCGTGGTCGCTGTGGGAAATCATTGCTCGGCACAGATAAAGAAAATCACAGTGACACTGTTCATGATCGGAGGCATCAAAATGCCTGAGTTGACAATCTGCTGTAAAAAATCCCCAATCTAATTATATTACGGGTTGCGTTGCACAGTTTCTATGTACACTCATGACTTCACCATTTTTTTAAATATTTTTACTGCAGATTTGCAACATTGCCATTTTTTACACCTCCCCATGAACAGTACAGCTGTCATTTTTTACATCCTGTTCAGAATGTTTTTGCACCTGTGGTGCTAAATGTCGAGTCGCCAGCATAAGCAGCTTTCAGCTAACAAACTGATATTCCCCTGTTCATGAGGTGGGGTCACAAAAACATGTTGAAAATTTGGAGTGAAAATACCAACGAATGCCTGAGGTATTAGGGTTTCCAACCATAACGCCCAACCCTGTAGAGAATGACAGGCATCAGAGGTGTGACTTGGGATTCTTGCCTGTAATGCTCATTCCATTCCACACCCTGCAGCCAGTGAGAGGCATCGAGGTATGCCTTGGACTCTTTGGCCCCAAAGTTCACCCCATTCTCCTGTATCGCACCCATCTCACCGTATTTCCTAATGAAATGGGGTGCGCATAAGGGCCAAAGACCCCAAGGAACACCGTGACACTTGTCAGTGTCTGCAGGGTGGGGTGTGGTGAAATGGCGTGGCCATTATGCCTGACGACCCAAACGCACACCCCAATGCCTGTCACTCTCTGCAGGGTGGTGGTGGGGTTGGCTTCAGTTCAATACTTCACTGCCATTCCTATTACGCAGCTCTGTAACTTCTACACTACCACTGCCAATGCCAGCAAGCAAACATTCGGCATTGACAAATGCTTGTTATTTGAAGGTGCTATGTTTGGGGAAATGCGTAATACCGCTAGTGTAAATCTCAGGTCCTGTTTTAACTACAGTAGTAGTATTTGAACCTGCTGTCATTAACTACAAGTTATGGTGCAATTACACAGCACCTGAGAAGCTGAACTATATCGGTGGGGGGTGGACAAGAACCCACCAGTGAGGTGTTTTGAGGCGCTTTAAAAACTGGGGAAGAAACTAGCAACTTAACCACATCCCATGACGAAACTCATAGAGCAAAGCCCTGGGGCTGGGCATGCTGTCAGTTTGGTAGGAGGCAATACTTTACAGGTATAGCTTTTTTTATTAGCTATTAAATGTATTTTGTGTCACAATTGTTGATTCGGGATTATTCCTGTATTTGCACTGCTGGATAGCCTTATGGAGTAGCTGTTGCACCTTTTGCACAAAGTACAGTCATAAGCCTTTACTTATGGACTGTCTTTTCTTAATAAATCTGTTTTGCATTTGAGAAATCTTGCAAGTGTAATATTTTTCCTCTACTGAATGGTAGTAGAAACATGGTAATTCCATGAAAAGTGGGTACCAACGTCCCAAATACTTTGTATGTCGATTTAAAAAAAGTTAACAGCCACTGCAGTCATAATAAATGAATTTAAAAGTTATCCACAAGTACAGATACATTTCATAGTTTGAGAAACCCAGGTGCATCCATTTTATTTATATTCCATGTCTAGTCCCCAAATGATACAGATCTTCCCTAGCAAAATGTGACATGCAAAAACACAGTACATTCCATTGCTTCTATGCAGACTTTATTGCAGTTGCACTTCAGTGAATTTTTGTTGAAAACTGCCTCTGGTGTTGTCTTTTGTTAATGAAGACATTATCATCCTAGTTTTTCAATGCATACAAAATTTCTTGTTCACTCAAAATTTTGTGTGGTGCATGGAACTGTGGTGTCCAAGCAAATTCATTTTTTACGTATTCCCCCCAAAATTTTAACAAAAGCATCCAGCTTGTTTTGAGTGGGTGATTTTCTTTTGGGATGGGATCTTAAAAGTACTGCAGGACTTTGGTGAGAGAGGGGTACAGGCAATTTTTTTTTTTAACTTAAACAGTTGTGTGGTGTCCACTGTTGTACATGCAACGTTTGGTGTCCCTGTTACATGAGCAACACTGAAGGTGCTTTATCTCAAATCTGATATGGAGTTATCCCACAACATAGTCCCTTTTTTCACTCTTGGGTCATAGTGTCTTGAAATGCTTAGTAAAATAAAGTAAAAAGAAAAGTAATTTTTTTTCCCAAGTTAAACACCAGTTGTGTCCACTGTTGCATGTGCAATGTTTGGTGTCCACCATTACAAGTGCAACACTGAAGGTGATTTTTCTCATATCTCTGCTAGGGAGTTATCTCATAATCTGGTTCCCTTTTCACTCTTCGGTCACAGTGCCTTGACAAGCATATTAACATTGATCTATTGTGGATTTGAAAAATGTACCCTCATGTTACACTTTGGTAGCCCCTTTTCATAAACTTAATAAGTGTTATTACATTGTGCCTGTGTGACAGGGTTGACTATGGCCCTGTCCCAGTTGTTGTGGAGAAAGAGTTCAATCTGTTCTATTCTCTCCTTTTCTGTCTCTTCTCTGTCTGGTTGCGCAACCAGATTTTCTCATGAGACCTAGGATTTGATAACCCCTACAGTCTTGCAATTCTTATTTGTTTATTTATGTTTTGGGTAAGCAAACTGATCCAAGGGACCATTTTCAGTTGCGACCCGGGCCATACAGTGGCACAGACAACAGATACAAGTTATAATACAGTGGTTACATATAGCACAGTGAGTGCAGTGGTATCAGAAACAGTGATACATAAACATCACATCTTAAAATAGGGGTTAAGGACATAAAAAACAAGTTCATGACAAATAAAGCAACACTTCTCTGCTTGCAGGGAACTAGGACATACACTTACAGCAAATCAAGACATTATTCAGTCAGTCAAGGGTTTACAATACAATGCATAAGGGATTACACTATAGCAATCAACATTTTCACAATGGAGTCAAGCATGTCTATTGTTTATTTAGTAGCCAGTACTTGGGAAGTAAGGCAAGTGATACACTGGGCCCCTCTGCCTCTCGCTATCTCGCTACCCTCACTTGCTCTTCTGTCTTTTCTCCCCCCTTGCATATCTGCAGGCATAAAAATATATGTGAATCATTTTGTGGAAATGTAACTGATACTGGATGCCTTTGTTTAAAACTGTATTTCATTTTACTGTTTAAATGATTGCAAAAAGCTATTTGGAACTCAAGGGGTTAACCTGAACTGCAGTTTTTAAGCCTTTTGCAGCGATGTAAACAAGAGGTCAGTTCTGGGTCACAATTAAGCAATAATACACGACAGGGTGTGTGTTGTGCTGGGATAACGTCACGCCTGGGGTGATTGCGGGCTCGTGCATCCAATTACCACAGAAGTGACATTATCCCAGCACAACACACACCCTGGAGTACATTATTGCTATTATACAATGGCTCATTTGTGAAAATTAAAAAAAAAATTTAAAAATATATCTGTTTAAGTTTTTAATTGATTTTTTTTGTATGTGGAGGTATACTTTGTAACAAAAAAGTCAAATTTCTATTATGTGCAGCAGGTGGTGCTACTGAGCTACTTTTTTGCTGTTGGGGTTTGCTCTCCCTGCCCATTTTTTGTAAAGAAAGATGTTTTCTTTTGTGTTGTAATCTGCCCCCCAGCACTACTGCTCCTCCGATGTGATTAAGTTTGTCTTTTTTTTTTTTCTCGTAAGAAACCGTGATGTGAAGGAAGCGCGAGTTGTGGAGACTTTCCTATTTCTGTGAATGGTAAGCCATCTTGACTCGTGGAGCAGCTGTTGGGATGGGTGAGGGTTTTGGGGTCTGGATCAGGTGTTGAGAGAGGGCGCTATGAGGAACACGGCCAAATTAAGTAAAGTTTGCCACTTTCAGTGCCAGCCACTATCTGCTGCTTTGTGAGAGAACGGCTGACCTCGTTCTCCATTGTGATGCTGTGCCTGTGCGACCAAAAGTGAAGCGGGTGCTATGGCAGTGTGTGAGAAAAAAAAAAAAGAAAGTGAGGTTTTCTTTAGGGAATGGTCAATGCTGGGGGAGTGTTAAGAGGGGGTATCTTACTTTGACTAGTGAAAGCTTCGGGACTCAGGAGTTGGTAATGCAGCTTGCGAGTCGGTGAAGCAAGCGGCAGAGTGAGGATCACTTATACAGGCTGCGTGGAGTAATTTTTATGCTGGTTGATGTGGTCGTGTGTGTGCTGGGACTAGAGCCGTGATGTTGTACTGGAATAACATCACAGGTCCAGTCCCAGAGTGACCAATCAGAGCCCGGGATTTTTCTTTGCCATTGTATAATTAAGCAATAAGGCACGACAGGGTGTGGTATATCATGGGATATCGTCATGCCTCGGGTGGTTTGGCACGAGGCCGCAGGCCGAGTGTATCCAACGACCCGAGAAGTGATGATATTCCATGTTCTACCACACCCTGGAGTGACTTATTGCTATTATGAACAGAGTTTGAAGTTTTATAAATAAAAAAAATAAAACAAACAGGTTTTACAACGTTTTATGAATGAGTTTTTGGGTGGTGTAGGAGTACATTTTGAAGAAATAGTTCTCAAACAGTAGAGAACAAAGAGACTGGTGGCGCTGGAACTTTTTTGAAGCCGTGATGATGTAGCCCGATATCATCACGGCTTCAAAGAGCTCTGGGCCAATCAGATTCCTCTATTTACGATCGTTGGTTCATAATGTTCTTTTTTCTACACCTGCTTAAACTGACAAGAGCACTTTAGGAAAAATAGGATGTGTGTTAATGAGCGGGGGTTGCAAAAACATAAAAAAGAGCTGCAATGTATTGCAAAAGACAGAGACAAACTAAGATTTGAAACTGAGAAGAAAAAGGACTCTGCTTTCTATGTTTGTACTGCCATTGTAAATAGTTATTCTGAACATTTTTTTTATTTTTATTTTACTGTTATTAATAATAAAACTGTTGTTGTGAATTTTACAACTGCTCCTGATTTTCCTATGCTTCCTGACCTGTGCCTCGATGACAGCCTGCCTCAGAGTGCATGGGGTTTCTTTTTGGAATCCAGAAAACTCTAGGCCCTGTAGGTGGTGGTGGTGGTGGTGCCTGCTGCAGTTGGATGGCCACTGAAAGGTCCTGGATGACCCTAGTGTTCTCCTCCATGCTCCAGACCAGCATGTGCAGCAGGTGGACCTGGTGACATAGCAGACCATCCCTGCACTCTTGCAGCATGGCATACTGCAGCCTTGCGGCGGCACTCAGGGCACTTATTGAAAAAATTATTCCAAATTCAGCCAGCTGTGCACACAAGTTGGGGGCCCAGGAGTGGCATAACATTCATAACAGATGTACAAATAACGACATTTGGGCTGACATGTCACACACAGGTGTATAGTCATACAGCCACAATGGAATGTGCATGACATACCAGAGACAGCACTGTGTACCCAAACAGTAGAGGATTGCACATAGAATGAGTGTGCTGTGCTGCAACAGAGCCAGACCAAGCTGTGCGAGGCACATAAGATACCAACAGACATGCCAGATGTGAAAACATAGCACCTGCCAGACCAGTACCAAGACAGAGCGCAATGGAAACATAGACTTTGTTGGCAGAAAAAGACCAGTAGGCCCGTCTAGTCTGCCTATTTTTCTCTGCCTATTACTACACCCAGACTGTATTTAGTCACCGGTGTCCCTGCCGCTTCTCTTTCTTCTGTTTATGCCCATTTGCCTGTCCCACGCATGCTTAAAGATCCCCACTATCTTCACCCCCACCACCTCTTCTGGCAGGCTGTTCCAGGTGTCCACCACCCTTTGTGGGAAGAAGTATTTCCTCACATCCCTCTTAAACTCCCCCCACCCCCAGCATTAGTGTATGCCCCCATGTTCTGGTGCTCCTCCTTCTCTGAAGGAGACTTCCCTCCTTCACCTTGTTCACCCCATGAGGTACTTATAGATCTCAGTCATGTCCCCTCTCGCTCTCCTTTCCTCCAGGGACTACATATTGAGCTCCCACAGCCTCTCCTCATATGGTTTCTTGTGCAAGCCTCACATCATTTAAGTAGCCCTCCTCTGGACTGCTTCCATGCTGTTAGTGTCCTTGCAGAGGTTCGGCCTTCAGAACTGGGCACAGTACTCTAGGTTGGATCTAGCTAGTGAGCGATACAGTGGCAACACTAGCTCCCTTCTCTTCCTAGAACTACACTTCGCTATGCACTCTGGCATCCCACTAGCCTTGCCTACTTCCTTGTCACACTCCCCTGCCACCTTGAGATTATCACATATGACTACCACATGGTCCCTTTCTTGCTTGGTAACTGTAAGTACCTCCTCCCATCTTATATTCTGATAATGGGAGACTTCAACATGCCAGATACAGATTGGTCAATACCAGCAGGAACATCTGCCAGAACTAGACACATGGTGGATTCCCTGCAGGGGAGGGCCTCAAACAACTGGTACAACAACCTACAAGAGACAGAGCTATCCTAGATCTAGTACTGACTAACAGGGAAAGCATCACAGATCTCCAGGTAGAAGGTCACCTGGGGGCCAGTGACCATCACTTGGTATGGTTCAGTTAGGCCACTACAACTAAATCATCCCATTCCAAGGCAAAAATATGGGACTTCAAAGGAGCTGACTTTGATAAGATGGCCAACAGAGTTAAGCTAGCCCTGGCCAAAAGAAATACATGTGAGGGGGTACAGACAAAGTGGGCAAGCATTAAGGATGCAATACTTGAAGCAACATCTCATTGTGTTAGAGAGAAAAGGAAGTGCAAAAGAAGAAGGAAACCACTTTGGTTCTCAAAAACAGTAGCAGAAAAGGTCAGAGCCAAAAGGCTGGCCTTCAGGAAATATAAGGGAACGCAGCGGGATGAAGACAGGGAGGCATACCAAACTTCCCTAAGGGAAGCAGGGAAGGCAGTAAGGCAGGCAAAGGCCCAAACTGAGTAAACACTAGCACAGACAGTAAAAGAAGGTGACAAGACTTTCTATAGATACATTAGTGAAAGGAGAAAGTCTAGAGGAGGTATTGCTAAGATCAAAGGAGATAAGTGGGCCTGTGAGGAGGACCATGTAAAAGCAGCTATCCTAAATAGATACTTCTGCTCAGTATTTACTGAAGAGTAGGTAGGGCAGGGCCCACAGCTCAGCACCATGGACACAGGGCGGAGGGAGGTGAGCACTAGTCCTTTCACAAAATAAAGGGTCCTGCAAGAGCTCAGTAAGCTCAGGGTGGACAAGGCAATGGGACCTGATGGCATACATCCCAGGGTACTAAAGGAGCTAAGGATGGAACTAGCAGAGCCATTATCAGAACTGTTTAGTGCTAGTCTCTGAGCACAGGAGAAGTCCCAGAAGACTGGAGAAGGGCTCATGTGATCCCGCTCCACAAGAGTGGCAGCAGGGAGAAGGCAGGGAACTATAAACCAGTCAGTCTTACCTCAGTATTGGGCAAGATTATGGAGGCACTCCTTAAGGAAAGGATAGTGCAACACCTGGAATCCATAGGAGCACAGGATCCAATACTGCATGGGTTTACAAAAGGAAGGTACTGTCAAACTAATCTCATAGATTTCTTTGACTGGCTACCCAGAGTGGTGGACCAAGGGGGAGCAGTTGATGTTGCCTACCTTGATTTCAGCAAAGCTTTCGATACTGTTCCACATAGAAGATTGATTAATAAGCTGGGTTGGCTCAGAGTGGGTCAGAAGTTTAACTGGGTGGCAAACTGGTTGACAGGCAGAGAACAGAGAGTGGTGGTAAATGGTATACAGTTAGAAGAGATGCAAGTCACAAGTGGGGTACCCCAGGGATCAGTCCTGGGGCCAATCCTCTTCAATATCTTCATCAGTGACATTGCAGATGGACTGGAGGGTAAAGTTTGTCTGTTTGCACATGACACCAAGATCTGTAACAGAGTAGATAATCCAGATGGGGTGGGCAGAATGAGAAGAGAGCTGGATAAACTAACAAAATGGTTGGAAGAGTGGCAACTGGGGTTTAATGCAAAGAAGTGCAAGATCATGCACATAGGGAAGAGAAACCCTGAAGCCACCTGGCTAGAAGAGGAGTTGCTGGCAGTCACAAGGGAAGAAAGAGACTTGGGCATCATCATCATCACTGATGACCTGAAATCATCCAAGCAGACCACTAAAGCAGTAGGTAAGGCTAGGGGGAGGTTAGGGTGTATTAGTAGGGGTATCACAAGTTGAAAGAGGGAGGTAATAATCCCTCTTTACAAGACACTGGTTAGGCCCCATCTGGAGTACTGCGTGCAGTACTGGAGGCCACACCTTCACAAGGATATTAACCAAATTGAGGCAGTCCAGAGAAGGGCAACTAAAATGGTGCAGGGACTGCATCAAAAAACATATGAGGACAGATTAACGGAGCTCAGTATTTATACACTAGAGCAAAGGAGGGAGAGAAGTGATATGATCGAAACATTCAAACACCTTAAGGGCATTAACAAGGTGAAAGAGTCTAACATCAAATCAAATCTATCTTTATTTATATAGCGCCTTTCAATATCAAGGCGCTGTACAAAATATAGCCACAATATACAAATTACAATAATATAAATTAAAAATTCAGTCTGGGAACACCTGAGAAAATAAATAAATTTTCAACATAGATTTAAAACTGCTGAGGGTCAGGCTTTTCCTTAACTAACTAACATGTTTCAATATAAGAAAAATAGCAGAACAAGAGGACACAGCATGAGATTAGAGGGAGGCCAATTAAGGGGTAATGTGAGGAAGTTCTTTTTCACAGAAAGGGTGGTGGATGCATGGAACGGCCTACCTCAGGAAGTGGTGGATATGAATACAGTGAAGGGCTTCAAACAGGCATGGGATAGGCATTAGGGAGCAATACAGATGAGTATGACTAGATAAGCCATTGACAGAGCAAAGGCTGAGGGCACATTTATAAGATAGAAAAAGAAATGGGCAGACTGGATGGGCCTTGTGGTCCTTATCTGCCGTCAACTTCTATGTTTCTATGTTTCAACTTCTGTATACAGCTCCTAAGTTCCCCCCTCCAGGTGCATGACTTTGTACCTTTTGGTACTGAGATCCAGCTGCCACACCCTAGATCACTCCCCTAGTTTCTCTAGATCCCTTTGCATTCTCTCCACCCCTTTCTAGGTGTCTGCCTTGTTTCAGATTTTAGTGTCATCCACAAAGAGAAACACCTTCCCTTCCAGTTCCTCAGCTGTATCACTTAAGAAGACACTTAAGAGGACAGGATCCAGTACTGATCCCTGTGGCACCCCACTGTTCACCCCATGAGATCTCCATCCCTCTGAGTACCTACTGTTTGCAACCACCCTCTGCCTCCTATCCTTCAACCAATTTGATACCCAGCTTACCACCTTTACCCCAACCCCCAGGCTGCTTTGTTTCTTTCTTAGCATCCTGTGCAGCAGTGTCAGAGGCCTTATTGAAGTCCAGATAGGCCACATCCACTGCCCTCCCTAGTCACCCAGTCAAAAAACTCTATGAGATTTGTTTGACATGACCTCCCCCCTGTGCAGCGATGCTGCCAGTGGTTCTGCAGCTCATTCTCCTCCAGATACTCCATCAGTCTCTCCTCTGCAGGGTCTCTATTAATTTCCCCACCACTGATGTGAGAATGACTGGCTTGTAATTGCTAGCCTCCTCCCTGCTGCCGCACTTGTGCAGAGGAACCACACTGGCCCTCCTCTAGTCCTCTGGAACTACCCCCATCTTCAATGAGGTGCTGAATAGTGTTGCCAGAGGATGGTTAGCACCTTACTCAGTTCTTTTGGAACTCTTGGGTGAATCCCATCTAGTCCTATCGCCTTGTTTTCTTTTGAGGCTTCCAGTCCCCTTCAGACTATCTCTTCTGAAAATGGACTTGTGTCCACTCCCCCCTCTCCCAGTGCCTCCTAATACATGTTGGTCTGCTCCCACCACTATGAAGACTGAGCATAAGTGCTCATTTAGTCCCCCCATTCTCCTGATCCTCATTATCCCACCCCTTGCTTGCTTCTTTTCAGTCATGTATCTGAAGAAAGTCTTATCTTTAACCTCCTTGACAATTCTCTCCTCTGTTTGTGCCTCAGCTGTGCTCACTCTCTTTCCTGTCTCCCTTTGCTATCCCAATATCTCCCTGTCCACCTCCATCTGGGTGTCCTTGTACTTCTTAAAAGCATTTTTTTCTCCCTTATTTCCTTAGCCACCACCTTTGAGAACCATAGTAGCCTCTTTCTCCTCCTGCCCTTGCTTACTTCCTTAAAACAGCATGCTCTTGCCTTAGCTATCTCCCCCCTTGTTCTTTTTTCCATTGGACCTCCACTCCACCCCATCCCCCCCCCAGCCATCAATGCCTTCAAGTTGTTTACTGAGGCAGTCTACCATTTATTTAAAATCTGCCCTCCTGCAGTCCAGAACCTTTATCCTAGTCTGTTTTTCTCTTGCTCAATCTGTATGCAAAATCACACCATACAGCAACCGCTTGTACCCAGGGGACTACCCACTGTGATGTCTGCAGTGCTGTCACTGCTCATAAGTACCAGGTCCAGCACTGCCTTGTCTCTAGTGGGTCCATTACCAACTGCCTGAGAAATGCCCCCTGTAGTGTGTTAAGGATAGCCCTGCTTCTTCTTGTAGCTGCAGCCAGAATGCTCCAGTCTATATCTAGCAGATTATAGTCCCCCATAATCAATACCTCCTCTTTGCTTGCGATTCTGCAAGTGGCCTCCCCAAAATCTTATCTAAATCTACCCCAGTGTTGATAGTCTGTGCACCACCCCCATGTGGATGAAGGCCGTGGATCCTGTCTGTCAGCTGACTCAAACAACCTCCAACCCTTCCTTATCTCATCTTACAACTCTCTGTCTTCCTACCACTCTTTCATACTAGCCTGCCCAGCGTCTCATTTCAGTCTTCACCACTTCCCTTCCTTTAACTGCTACCCTCTGTCTGCTGGCCCTCCACTTAGTGCAATCTCGACTTTCCTGTCTGCCAGTGTACATACGTATCTATACCTGTGTATTACCTGAATTACCACTCTAGTGGGTTTGAATCCCACAGCCCCCACTTGCATACTGTATGACCCTGAGCAAGTCGCTTAACTTCCTTGTGCTCCTAGGTCGCACCTGTAAACAAGCTTCAGCTTAGTGTGTCTCTCCTGGTAAAAAAAAATATTACATGTAAATCCCTGTATATTTGTATTTTTTGTTTGCAAATATGTTCTGTACTCTGTATTTGTTATCAAACTGTACTCCCTTCTCCCCTTCCCCCAGGACATATCTGGAAACGAGCTATTACAGCTCAGTCTGCCTTTCTTGGTGAAACTCTTCAAATAAATAAATCTCCCTGTATCCCGGTGTCTCTGTGGCCTTTATACCATCCCTCACATATAAAATGATGCCCCTTTCATCCCTGTCCTGTCCTTCCAGAACATGGTGTAACCTGGTATGGCCATATTATAGCTGTTGTTGTCAGTGCACCATGACTCTCTTATGGCCACCAGATCCAGGTCTGCCTCCGCAATGGTTGCCTCAAAGTCAGGAATTTTATTTCTTAGGCTCCTTGCATTGGCACACATGGCTCTCTGCACCTTTGTTCCTCCCTCCCTCCCCTTAGTCTGCACTTCCTTACTGATTCCATCCTTCGCCTTTCCCATTTCCTTGGTTCTGTCCTTCCCTTTTTCATTATCCCTCTGCCCGCCCTCCTTAACTTCTCTCAGCCTTAGATCAACTTCCCGACCTACCCTCCCCTTGTCCCTATGCCACTCTACCCCTGGGTAATTCATTTCCCCAGGGCTTACCCTCTCTGCTGCTTCATTTTCGGGGAGGAGGAGGGGGCAGTCACTGCTTCCCTTGTTTTTTCTGCCTCCCTTCTTGGCTAGTTCAAATGCCCAGCAAAGTAGCATCTAAACCTTCTACCCAGGACTGCTGTTCCCTCCCAGATGGAGAGAGGCCATATCCTTGTACAGGCCTATATCCCCCTAGGTAGGATCCCAGTCCCCGAAGTAGCCCAAACCCTCCTCCCTGCACCATGCTTTCAACCACTCATTGAAGGCCCTGGTGCAGTGTTCCCTAGCCTCCCCCCTCACCATATACAGGTGGCACCTCAGTGAAGGCCACCGTGCAAGCTACCTACTTCAGGCCCCTCACCAGCTCCCTAAATCTTTCCTGCACCACCTCTGCTGCATCCCTTGCTAGGTCATTAGTCCCCACCAGGGCTCCCAGATCTACAAGGATTCCTATATTTTACAGGGGAATGGAACCATCTACAGGGAATTTGTTCCCATAGACTTTAATTGGTTATATGGGAAAACAGAGCAATTCATGTTCCATAAGAAATAAGGCAATCTACGGGAAAACACAAGGAAATTTCCTTGCAGTTACAAGGAAAATGTCAAATCATTCTGGGAGCATTGCCCCATATGAGCAATGACATCCAGCTCCCTCTCCTGCTCCTCCGCCCAAGCAATCCTAAGGATTTGTTCTCCATCCCACCGTACCTAGGTGCCAGATAGGCACTACACTTCCCCTTCCCTCCCATCCTGCTCCCAAACTACCCCAAAACAATTGAATCCCCCATCAGAAGTTGCTTCCTCTTTTGCTGGCGTCCTCTGCCTCCAACCTTGGGACCTCCACTATGGAGGACCCTCACAACCTTGCTAGTCAATACTACAGATGCCTCCTCTTGACAGTACCATCCTGCCAGAGTAATGAATGAATTGTGTAGTGGCACTGACTGAGAAATGTGCCCCGATACCACCACCCCACCCTTCCAGAGCCAACCACAGTCTAGCTTGCACTCCTCCTTGGCACTCTCTGAGGCAATAGTGAAAGACTTTGTGGCCCCTGGGTTGGGGAATGTCATTGAGACAAAGGTCAGGAAGCATAGGAAGACCAGGAGCAGTTGTAAAATTTGCAAATGGTGTTTTATTATTATCAACAACAATAGAATAAAGAAATGTTCAGGATAGTTATATACAAAGGCAGTACAAATAAAGAAAACAAAAGTCCTTCATCTGAGGGTTTCTTTTCAGTTTCAAATCTCAGTCTCTCACTCTCTTCCTAGCAACAGCATTGCTGCTCTTTTTATAAGTCTTTGCCTAGGGTCTCCTTGCCTGGGGACTCATTAAGGGGGCATCTTGTTTTCCTCAAAATGTTCTTGTCTGTTTCCTTGCAGAGCACACTTACAAATAGAACAGGGTCCCAAGCTGGCATCCTGCTGACAGCTCTGCAAAAGAGTTTACAAACAAGCCTGAGAGGAGCTCGGACTGTATCTCAGGTTAACTCCTAAATTCCAAATAACTTTTTGCAATCATTTCAACAGTCTAACTATATACATTTTCAAACCAAGGGATACCACTTTCACATAAAGATCCATATATATTTTTATAACTGCAGATATATAAGGGGGAAGAAAAGACAAATAGCAAGTGAAGGCAGAGAGATAGCGAGAGGCGGAGAATCAAGAGACCGTCAGAGTGATCAGTTCCTAGGTTTCACAAGAACATTTGGTTACACAACCAGACAGACAAGAGACAGAAAAGGAGAGGAAGAACAGATCCTTGCATTTAAACCCTTTCTGAGTCACAAATGGGACAGGGGCACAGGGCCTTATTCAACCCTGTCACAGGGAAGAGGTCCCCCAAATCCTAGCCAGCTCAGTCCAGAGTCTATTGACTTCCTCCCTCAGCCCAGAGAGGTGCATGCAGATGGGGCAGCACCACAGTCTCCCAAGGGCTCCCTGAAGACTGCCACTCTTCAGCCACTGCACTGCACCACTCCCAACATTCACATTTCTACACTCCCTATAATCCTGGAAAATAAGTTGTGCCCTTACCCAAGATAGGGAGTTTCTAAATTTCCCCTTTTTTGTTTCATTTACCCCTTTCTCTTTTGACCCTAGATAGGGTTTTTTAAGTTTTCCCCTTTAGCTTCTTTTTCTCTCCCTTTTTACCCTTACCCTAGATAGGGCGTTATAGTTATTCCCACTTAACAGGTGCATGTAGTTTCAGTAATCCCTTACTCAAGTGGCAGCAAATATACAGGTAGTATACGTTACCTTAGTGAACTGGTAGAGTTCCCTGCATGCTTGCTGTCACCTGCAGACGCCTGCTGATGCGTAAGATGCCAATCTCTTCACTGTTCCACTCCTGCTACATTCTACTCACATTCTGGGACACGAACATGAATGGGACATGTTAGAAGTGATGCCTTATATTCTTCAGTTAGGACCTCCCTCAGGCAGGACTTCCTATTTGTCCCCAGACTGGTCCATGCCAGTCACGTGACCCTCCTGTCTGATCTGGCCCCCATTCCAGAGATCCTGACCTGTGTGAAGAAAAATAATTCAAAATACAAGTTAATTTACTTGCTGTAACCAAAGTCACAACTTAATTTGATTTCTTGGGATTTCTTGCAATTTATTAGGTTAAAATCCTTCGTACTTTTCACTGCAGAATGGATCTCCACCTGACTGCTGGAAAGACCCGCTGGCTCTTGCCAGTTGCTTGAACCTGTGCCAAGTAAATCAGCCTGGCGCAGGATCTACTGGAAACTTCCCAGCAGTTGTGTTTTTACAAAGAACCACTCATTTATAAGAAAATTCAAGCACCCTTGATTTGGTTAGTTTCAAACCCCAGCAGCTGTGCGTTTTCTAGAACTCCACTCCTAATTCCTGTATTTCAATTTAATCTCCCAGCAGCTGCGTGTCTATGTAAAATTCCCTTCCTAGTTTGTTACCCCATTTGATTTTGTGTTCCCTCCCGACTGCTTCTCCTTACCACTGGTGCCTATGTTTTTATTAGAAAAGTGCTCCAGTAGTCTCTCCCCAAGTATGCAGCCTAGAAGTCACAAAACAGCTCAGCCTCCGAATATGACCAGGAAATATCCCTACCATCTACAGTCTTGTGCTTGTGCTATTGGCACTTTTAAGACTGAGGACTACGCTCTGATGTAAAACTTTCTTCATTTTAAGGAGCCAGTCATCCCTCAGGACTTCCTGCTTGGCCCCTGATTGATCTGTGTCTGTCACAAGACCCTCATCTCTGTTACAGTCCTGTTCCAGAGATTTTGACCTGCATGGAGGAAAAAGAACTCAAAATACAGGTTAGTTTACTTGCCTTAACCCAACACCACAGCCTAATTTGATTTCTTAGGACTTCTTGCAATGTGTTAGGTTAAATCCCTTACACTTTTCACTGCAAAACAGAATCCCTCCTGATTGCTGGAAAGACCCGTTGGTTCTTTCCAGTTGCTCAAAAATGTGCCAAATAAGTCAACCTAATCCTGAATCTACTAGAAACCTTCCAGCAGCAGTGTTTTTACAAACAACCCCTTGTTTATGAGGAAATCCAAACACTCTTGATCTAGTTAGTTTCAAAACCCCAGAAGCTGTACGTTTACCAGAATGCCCCTCCTGATTCCTGTGTTTCAATTTAGTCCCCCGGCAGCTGCATGTTTATATAAAACGTCCTTCCTGATTTGTTACCTCCTTTGGTTTTGTGTTCCCGTCTGATTGCAGCTCCTTAGCCTGTGTTTTTAGAAAAGTGTACCAATCCTCTTTTTACCAAGTGTACAGCCTACATCCGCCAAAACAGCTCAGCCTCCGAATATGGCCAGCAGATATCCCTCCCATTTACAGTCTTATGCTTGTGCTGTTGGTACTTTTAGGACTGAGAACTGCACAATAAGCAGTGCATTGGCCCCAGTGGCTATGAGTTGCAGCCACACACACAACACCCTGCAGACCAGGCATCCAGCACACAGGCACACACAGGTGTGTAGGACACCAGACATGTAGGAACCACCCTGGCTAGCAGCAGCAGCAAGGTTGTGGCCCAGGCACACAACCAGTGGTACACACAGAGCACGGCTGCATATGGATGGGACCATCATGCAGTAACATGTGCAGCAGGCAGGGTAACACATGAGTGCAGTGGTGTGGTAGGTGAGTTCAGTGGTGTGGTACGTGAAACACTCCATTCTAGAGTCATCTTAACACCGATGTGAGATGCAGAGCCACCGTTAGGCACCCGCCATCCTAGGGGATGCCAATCCCACCCTAATGATATGGGTCCCCCATACAGAGGCTCTGCAGGTCATCAGTCATCCCAGTGGTGTTGCAATGTGTGCATGTCACTGCCTATGTACTGTGGCATGATCACACAATGGACATCACTGTGTTGGGTAGACGCTGTAAAATACTGTATGCATAAGAATGCCAAACAAATACATGTTAAGGTACAGTCAACACACATCGATGACTACATTTGCTGTGGACTCCATGCCACAGAAGACTAGCCTGGTGAGATGCAGTAGTGTGGAACCCAGTGCAGACAGCACTAGAGATGGCACCAATGCAGGCAGGCTGCCATGGGTGCCGTAGATGGCGGTCATGCTGGACTAGCCCTCACTACTTGTTTTACTGCCCTTGTGTTTATTTTGTTTTATTCTTTGTCATTCTTTGTTATTTTTATTTTATATTATTTTTATTTTAGTTTCGTTTTAGCGGTCGTTTCTGTAGCCGCGTTTAGCTGTTCATTTGCTGGTACATCCGGTGTGTGCATGAAGTGAGCACTTGTAGTGCTGGAACTAGCAGCTGTTTTGAGCATTTTTTGTTAAATCGCCTAACCGCATTTTGCCTTGAGGTCGTTATATATATATATATATATATATATATATATTTTTGCTGCTGTGTTAAACTGTAATATCTGCTGGTATCTCCAGTGTGTGCACTCATGAAGAGAGCATTTGTGAATGTATGAGCGTTGGAGCCAGCGGCTGTTGTGTGTTGGAACTAATAGCCAGTTTAAAATTGTGAGCCGGTGAGACGGAGAGTGGCCTCCAGAAGTTGTCCTTTCACTTTGGAATCTGAACTTATTAACTTCTCTCGGATTTCTTTCTAGCCTGCTTTATTCCTGACATTTTTGGATGTATTTGCTGTACTGGACATGAAGAACCGGGAATTAGGGCTTTTTGCAAGGCAATAGCTCTTGATATCGGCTGAAGAGACTGCTGTGGGCTTTCCTGGAGTACTGCGAGTGAGAGGGACTGGAGTACTTTGAGTGAGAGGGTCTGATTCATTGATCAGAGCCCTTCCTTCCAGCAACTTTATTTTTTAACTGTCTCCTGAGCTGTGTGTTTAGAGGCAGGGCCATAGCTGCAGTTTGGTGGTGAAAGGCTGTCCCCTCCCCCCTGCCTGGATAATTTTGGCAGCCTCTCGGGACTGAGCAGGCGCTACCTCACTTTTCCTTAGTGTGTTAGGGATTAGTGGTGGGCTCCTAAGATATCTTGGGGTCAGTCTGAGTGCTCCAGCCCTAGGATGTCTGTAGCTGCAGGTCCTGGTGGTATAAGTTAGCCTATTTAGGCAGTTTTGGGGGTATGGGAGGAGGGGAGCCCCGTGTTTAGTGACTTGGCCTGTTTGCTTCTCCGGCTCCTTTCGAGACTTTGTGGTTTTGTCCTGGAAATATATTGAGTCTACGTGTGGCTACATTTGATGTTTTATTCTGATACTGATGGAACTTCTGTGATTTTACCTATGTTGAATTATTCAAAATTTTCATTTGGACTTGGATTTATCGCTTTGAATTTTTTCTACGGCTCCTTCTACTGCTTGATGACTTTTCCCAGACTTATTAATTTTGTTTTTGGTCTCCTGGTGGTGAGAGTTCCAGGGTGCCTATATTTATTTGTGTTATTTCTTTGATGTTAATGTGTATGCTTATTTTTATTGTTTGACTATTTTCCTTCCATCCTAGGCAGTGAGAGAGCTGTGGGAGGGGGGGATTTTATATGTTGTTTGTTTTTTCCTGTGAGAGGGGATTGTGTTATCCTGTGCAAGAGGACTATATTATTGTTTATTTTTCATTATTATTTATTTTTTCTTGGGTTAAAGTCACCTTATAATGGAAGGAGGGTAGCTTAATATAGTTTTATATATTTCGTTAGGGCAAGGATTATTGTATAAGTTATTATTGTTTTGGGGTTTTCTAAAGTGCCTGCCGTTTCCCTTTGGATTTGGAATTTGGTATTTTATGTGCTTTCCCTGTTATTCTGCTATAATTATTAGTGGTGTGTGCCTGCTTGCCCTCGTCTCTGCACTATTCGCCTCCACTCTCCACGCCCTCCGCCTGCTTTTCTCCCCTCCACCCGTTTTTGTCTATCAGCGCTGAGCGCTGGGGATTGCTCTCCGGGGAAAGAGTTGGGGATGGGTGGGGGTTGTGACAGCGTGTCCAAATGAGTGGTGCTCTCCCATAGGGGTGGTTAGGCCCAGAAGACACCGTGGGGTGAAATGGCATCTGGAACGTGGTAATTCTATTCTGGTTCCCATACCCAAGGGCACCTCTGTTTCTGGAGGGCAAGTAGTTGGGACAGTTCGCCAACCTCGTCCAACTCGGGCGCTGTTATGCAATGCCAGATCTGTCTGCAACAAGACTGTGGATATGGCCTACCTAGACTTTAGCAAGGCATTTGATACAGTCCCGCACAAAAGATTAATAATCAAGTTAGCCAGCTTGGGAGTGGGTCCCAGGGTGGTAGCCTGGGTTGCAAACTGGCTGCACAACAGGACACAG
The DNA here is from genome assembly GCA_016271365.2 of Neoceratodus forsteri. Classification (NCBI taxonomy): domain Eukaryota; kingdom Metazoa; phylum Chordata; order Ceratodontiformes; family Ceratodontidae; genus Neoceratodus; species Neoceratodus forsteri. The sequence continues at coordinate 284,028,343 of CM057455.1, read as the reverse complement.
AACGTAATAGTGAGTGGCACACATTCCGAAGAAAGGGGGGTCACTAGTGGAGTACCTCAGGGCTCAGTACTGGGTCCAGTCCTCTTTAACATCTTTATAGGTGACATTGCAGAGGGTCTGGAGGGAAAGGTATGCCTCTTTGCAGATGATACAAAGATCTGTAACAGAGTTGATACACAAGGGGGTAGAAAAGATGAAAAGGGACTTGGCAAGGTTGGAGGAATGGTCAGACATATGGCAACTTAGATTCAATGCAAAGAAGTGCAAAGTAATGCACCTGGGAAACAAAAACCCAGGAGAAGAGTACACAATAGCAGGGGAGGTACTAACAACAACAAAATGGAACGGGACTTGGGGTAGTCATATCGGATGATCTAAAGGTGGGTAAGCAATGTGAGAAGTCAGTGAGGAGAGCTAGGGATACTGGGATGCATAGGAAGGCATCGCAAGTAGAAAAAGGAAGTGGTTATCCTCTATACAGACAGTTGGTGAGACTCCATCTGAGTACTCGTGCAGTTTTGGAGACCCCATCTACGCAAGGACATAGACAGGATGGAAGCAGTCCAGAGGAGGGCAACAAAAATGGTGCAGGGTCTGCATCAGAAATCATATGAAGAGAGACTGAGAGAGCTTAATATGTATACCCTTGATGAAAGGAGGGACAAGGGGGACATGATAGAAACTTTCAAGTACCTCAAGGGAATCAACAAAGTCCAGGAGGGTAGCATCTTTCAGAAAGAGATGTGTAAGAACAAGGGGACACAATTTAAAGTTAAAGGGGGGACGGCTCAGGGGTAATGTGAGGAAATCTTTTTTCACGGAGAGAGTGGTGGATGTGTGGAACTGCCTTCCTGGGGAGGTTGTTGGGGCTAAAACAGTGGGAGAATTCAAACATGCATGGGACAGACACAAGGCAATTGTAGTGGGTGGGTGGCAGGAAGTAGGCTGTTGGTTAACTAGAGTCTGAAGTTTATCCAGTAGGTAGGGATATGGGCATACTGGGTGGGCCAAGTGGTCCTTATCTGCCATCAAAGTCTATGTTTCTATGACTGGTCTTATTGCAGATTTTGTTGGGAGGGTAGATCTGGTTTGCATTACCAAGACCTGACTAGATGGAAATGCTGCTCCTATTTTAGAGGCAGCTGTTCCCACTGGGTACTCGGTTTTACATCGCCCGAGATTGGACCGTGGGGGAGGGGGGTCATGATCTGTTTCAAGACCAAATTGGGCCTAACTAATGTTCCAGTAGAGGAGGCTAGGTCATTTGAGTGTACCATGGTAGCTGGTGTGGGGTGCAGGATAGCTCTCATCTACTGTCCACCAGGCGATGAGAAGCTGTTCCTGCAGGAAGTAATAGATTTTGTCGCCAACATATCATTGGAGTCACCCAGATTGATGGTTCTGGGTGACTTCAATGCCTGGGTCGATGACGAATCTTCTCTTTTTGGTCAACACTTCCTCCAGTCAATGATATCTTTGGGCTTCACACAGGTTGTTTCCTCAGCTACTCACAAGGGTGGTCACTCTCTTGATCTAGTCTTCCTCCTGGGGATCGAGGCCTCCGACTTGGTGGTGGAACCAGTCAGTTGGTCCAACCACTACTCTGTTGGGTTAAATTTTTTGGCCCCCCCTGGGTAGGTCAGCCCCTGTGGAGATGGTCAGTTACCGCCCTTTGTGGGAAATGGTCCCTCATGACCTGATGGCGGTAATTGACCTCTCGCTATTTGACAAAACTAGCATGGATCCTGAGCAGTTAGTTGCGGCCTATAACAGGGCCGTCTCTACAGTTCTCGATCTAATTTCTCCTGTTCATGTTCGCCCCTTTCCGCGTCACCCTGGGGCCCCTTGGTTTGATGGGACTCTAAGGGAGTTGCAGAAACAGGGGCGTAGGTTGGAGTGTCATTGGCGGAGGACAGCCTTAGATGCCGACCACCTTATTTTGTTAGAGCATTATAAACTCTATCAAACAGAAATTTCCCACAAGAAGGCAGCATTCCTGTCCAGGGAAATAGCTGTCACATGGAACCGACTGGCTCAACTCTTCAGGACTGTTGACAGACTGTGCAACCCAGCTTGTCAGCAATTCCGTCGGGTTTTTTCACAAAAGGATTGTGATGACCTCGCTCGCTTCTTTGTGAATAAGGTGGCTGACATCAGGCATGAATGCCTCCAACTCCACTCTATGGGTGTTGCTGTTGATCGGTGCCATGTCACAGAGCCTATAATTTCCTGTAGTACTTTTGATCTGCCGGAGTTTGTGGCTATTATGAGGATTGTCCAGGCAATGCGTCCCACTTGTTGTAGTTTAGACCCTGGCCCTACTTCCCTAATTTGGGGTTGTATCGACATCATTGGCCCGGTCTTAGCTTGGATTGTCCGGTGCTCTCTGGACTCGGGTGAGTTTCCTAGCTCCCTGAAAATGAGGGTGGTGATACCCCTCCTGAAGAAAGCTTCTTTAGACCCGGATAACCTAGCAAACTACAGGCCTATCTCTAACCTCCCTTTTGTGGGGAAGGTTATTGAGAAAGTTGTGACTGCTCAATTGGATAACCATTTAACCATCCATAATTTATACGAACCTCTCCAATCAGGTTTTCATAAGAGACATAGTACTGGGACTGCTCTGGTTCAGGTGCTCAATGATCTCCTGATGGCGAGAGATCGGAGATACCATTCCATCTTGGTTCTCCTTGATTTATCATCAGCTTTTGATACTGTGGATCATGGGGTTCTGCTCAAATGTCTGAGGTTCATCTGTGGGCTGTCTGGTACAGTTCTCAGATGGTTTACATCTTTCCTCACTGGTAGATCACAGAGAGTTGTCTCGGGTATTTTTTCTTCTGGGGCTTTCTCTCTGCCTTGCGGGGTACCCCAGGGTTCGGTGCTGTCCCCCATGTTATTCGCAGTATATATGCTGCCCCTCGGAGACATTGTAAGATGGTATGGGCTGAGGTTTCACTGCTATGCTGATGATACCCAGCTCTACCTGTCTTTTGCCCCCGACCAGGTTAGTGCTATCCCAGTACTGAACAGCTGTCTCACAGAAATCCAAGATTGGATGAGTACCAGCGGATTAAAGATGAACCCAGGAAAGACTCAGGTTCTGGTTGTGGACCCGGGTCGCATGATAGAGGGGTTGGGGACTGTGCTTCCCTCCGGTTTAATCTTGGGAGGGGCCCAGATTCTCACCTCTGAACAGGTGCGTAGCCTAGGAGTGGTGCTTGATGGTGGTCTGACCCTTCGTCATTAGGTGTCGGCAGTCATCAAGCTAGCTTTTTATCATCTTAGAAACATTGCTAGGATTAGGTACCTTGTTTCACCCAGCTACCTTCCTGTTTTGGTCCACGCCTTTGTGACATCGTGCCTTGATTACTGTAACTCCCTTTACTTGGGGCTTCCTGGGGTTGATATCCGCCACCTGCAGCTAGCGCAGAATGCGGCAGCACATTTGTTGACTGGGGTATCAAGAAGAACTCATATTACCCCTGTGCTGCACGGTCTGCACTGGCTGCCTATTCAGTGGCGGATCACCTTTAAGGTAGGTCTGTTGACTTACAAAGCCCTACACGGACAGGGTCCTGATTACTTGAAAGAGCTCCTGATTCCCACCTCTGTGGCAGCTCCACTCGTGGCCGAGGGGTTGCTACAGAATTCAAGGTAATTTAAAATCATCGGGTGCACGTGCTTTTGGGTTTGTGGCACCTACCCTCTGGAATTCTCTGCCATGTCAGCTTCGGGAGTGCGGGAGAGTGGGGTGTTTCAAGCTGGTTCTTAAGACTTTTTTGTGGGGGAAAGCCTATTCTGTATTTTCCTGATTTTATTGTATTTATTGTATTCTGCTTTTATTATGATTGTACAGCACTTTGAAACATGAAAGGCACTATAACAAATACATTTTATTATTATTATTATTGCATGTCACAGGGGAGAACCGGTATGACAGTGGCCAGTGCCTGCCACCATCAAACACATACGCAAACCTAGGCCTGACCATATGGCACAACAGACCTGACAAACAATAACAGGCATGCCATCTGGGGGCAGTAAGCATTACTGTCACTGCCCTGGTGTACCAAGGCTGTGACATAGGGATTTTGCTACTGCATGGTGTAATGCATGCCAAAGTACAGTACACACACAGGGCAGCATGCCTGTCACAATGATGATCAAACCAGTAGACAGCACAGCCCCTGCCACACTACAGTGTCAGCAGTGGGACAGTGCCCCAAGGGCCAGGTTGCATTTAATTTTATCATTTGTTTTTAATTTTAACCAGCTGGTGGTCTGGGCACAGTCCTTTTTAGCGGTTTCACTATGCTGCCATGACAAGAAATTTGTCAACCACCAGCACAGCAACAGCACAACACCGCCAATTGGTGTTGTGCCATTGCTAGATGAACAAGGTTTCTGTGGGGGCTTGCCCCCACTTCCCCATGTGGGGCTCTGTCCCCCACACCCCCTGCACTAAAGATTTCTAAATCCAATTGGAGTTGGTTCGGGGAGTGGGCAAACACCGTGGTGGTAGCAGTGTCTGAATACCTGGAGACCATCACAGCGAACTGCCAAAAATGTCGCTGTGATGGTCTTCATGGTATTTGCATCGCTGTGCCATCGGTATACCATTTTTAGCCACGCCCGACATAATATTAACATACAGTACAAGATTTACAACAAACAATTGTAACAATTACATACATTGACAATTACATACATTGTGAGTGTTTAGATATTACATACAGGTGAATGTCTAGATCCACAACCGCTGAGGTGCTGCCCTCACAGGCATGTGTGCAACCTACCAAGACACACACATATGGACATCTCTATCCCCTGGCCGAAACATATGGTACAGTGTAGACATGCAATACAAACTGAAACACACAATGAAGAGTACGCATGTGGATGTGTGGCTGAGAACCATTCACCCTCCCTTGATGGCCCCATTTCACTGTCACGGCTTTGAACCCCTCCTGCTGCCTGGCATCCTGCAATACCTGTGTCCTCACCAGCACTTGGTGACCCTAGCTGGATCCTGTGTCTGTGGAGGGGGCAAAGGTGACATGTGATCAATAGTAGGCAGTGGAACACATGACACATTACCATGCACCATCCACACTACACACACCTGTACACCAGTACTATGCACTGCAGCCACATGTGCATGGCAGAGATGGACAGGACTGTGTACAGACCCATCGTACAGGTATGCACACCCATGCTGTGGCACACCAACAGGTGAGACCAGGGACTGGGCACAGCCTCAACACCAAATGCCAGTTCTGTAGCTAGGACTTAGCACTGTGTACACAAGACCCATTTAGTAAAGGGGTAAGGGGTAAATTGTTTAACCAGGAAAGGCACACTAAGCAAAAGCTTGTTTCCAGGTGTGACCTGGGAGCACAAGGAAGTTAATTGACTTGCTCAGGGTCACGCAGTATGCAAGTGGGGGCTGATGGGATTCAAACCCAGGTCTCCAGGTTTGCAGCTCAGTACCCTTAACCACTATGCTATACTGCCTCCTAGTTAGAGATGCAGCAAATTTAAAATCCGCTGGCGAAGTGAAGGCGGAGTGCCCCATAGGAAAGGCTCACTTCACCTTGTTATTATTACTTCGCATTGTCATTCCACCTTAAACGCGAAGTAAGGTGGAGTGACAACAATATTGGCAGCATCTACCCACACAGTCACCAGAATGAATGTGCATCCCGAAGTGCTACTGTCTTGTGTCCAGAAAACTCCCCAGTGCTGATGAAGTGAAATGAGAGTATAACAAGAAATGCAAAGTCTCCCAGAATTAATGGCACACTCAGTCATGCGAGCAGTGGTCAGGTCACACACAGAGTCACCAGAATTAATGTGCATCCCCAAAATGCTACTGTCTTATGTCCAGAAAATTCCCCAGTGCTGACGAAGTGAAATGAGAACATAACAAGAAATGCAGTCTCCCAGAATTAATGGTGCCATGCAAATGCACAGACAGATTAAGATTGCGCTGCACACTCAAGGGATGCATACGAAAAGGCACAACAACACCTAACCAGTGCTCACAAGTCACAAATCCAAACCTGGAAAGGAATACATTTTGCCAGTTGGGGGATTAGTGCACAGCAGTAACAATCCACTACCAGTAAAGATACCACAAAGCAGTATAAAAAATTCATGCAGGTACGGTGGATAGCAGGTTCACACTGCTGCAATTACTCTGTAACACAATAAAAGGTGTCTGATTTAATAGCATGCATCGCACACACACTCACACACACTACAAGTAATGCATAGCAAATTGAAAACCTTTAGTAATACAACCAAATTTGTTTAAACAAACTGAAATTATACACTGCTGCACCACAACAATCAGCAAAAACAATTTCAAGAATTACTGAAAATATTGCTGTGTGTACATTAACACAGTTATACAAGAAAAATATAACCAAAACAGAAAGACTGCTTTTTTCTCCCAGTTAATCTACCTACGCCACAAATACACCCCTCCCCCAAAGCACACTTCACAGTACACAGACTGACTGTTCTAAACTGACATTCAAAATCCACACGCAACAATAAACACTCAATGATACGAGCACAGAAGGGTTTTCTACAATCGATGTACTAAATTTTGAGCAAAAAATATTACTCAAAAAGGTATTTTAAACAGCTTTTAGAAGTTTTGAATCGCAGAGCTCTGAGAGCAAACTGTCTCCAGCTACCACTGCACACACACTACCCAGGCCAGAACTGAGGCTGTGCCGAACAATCTAGAGCCCATGTGACCTGCAATCTCATGAATAACTGCAGAATTTAATTTGGAGCTCAATTACAGGGCGAAGTGAGGCGAATTACATTGATATCAATGTACTTTGCCTTAAAATTGGTGGAGAAGTGGTTTGGGGAAGGCGGAATAATGTAAAGTCATTGGTTTCAATGGACTTCAAGTTCCTCATTATGCTTCACATTGTGGAGTTCTCCGCAGATTCCGGGTTACTCAATGAATCACTTCACAGAGCAAATTGGAGCCATTTCACCCACCACCACTTGCAGGACTGTAACTCACATGCTGTACGGGAAGGAACGCGAATGCCTATGGCTGTACTTCCCTGATGAGCTATAGCACAGAACTCCATGACTTAAAAATGCTTATTAATGAGTACAATGGTGGAGTGGTGAAGCCTGGAGAGATACTACAAAACATGCTTACAATACATCCAAGTAAGTAGTAAAAATATTAATGTTGTGATTTGTGACATGATCGTGAATCATGATTTGTCACTGCATTTGTGACTGTGATGATGAAGAAAGTGATTCGGTGTTGACGGTGTGAGATAAACAATATGAAACTGTACTGGGAATGCAAATGCCTACAGATGTACTTCCCCGATGAGCTGTAGCACAAACTCCCTGACTTAAAAATGCTCATTAATGAGTACAATGGCAGGGTGGTGAAGCCTGGAGAGATACTACAAAACAGGCTTACAATACATCCAAGTAACTAGTCAAAAAATTAGTGTTGTGATTCGTGACATGATCGTGAATCGTGATTTGTGACTGCATTTGTGACCGTGATGATGAAGAACGTGATTTGTATCAGGAGTGACTCGTGATGATGCTCCTGACTTAAAAATGCATATTAATGAGTGCAATGTTCATGCAGAATTATGCACCACACCTGTCCAGTACTCTGAAGAGAAGCCAAAGAAACAACTGTGACTTAAGTTATAGATGGAGACTGGGCCCTAAAGAGATGCAAATGCACAGATTAAGATTGCCCTGCACACTGACGAGATGCAGATGCAAAGGCACAACACCTAACCAGTGCTCACCATCAGAATTTCAGATCTGGAAAAGAATACCTTTGCCAGTTGGCGGGGTGGGGGCAGTGTACTGCACTGCTGCAGTAACAGTCACTAGTACTAGTACCAGTAAAGATACCACAAAGTAGTACAAAAATCACACGGCTGCAGTGGACAGCAGGTTCACATTGCTGAAATTATGTGGCACAATAAAAATTGTCCAATTTGATGACACGCGTCACACACATACACACACACACACCACACACACATACACACACACACAGACACACTAAGTAATGTGTAGCAATTGAAAACTTCAGTAATATAACCACATATTTTAAACAAACTAAAATTATGCACTGCTGCACCACAACAATCAGCAAACAATAGCAAGAATTATTGAAACTATTACTGTGTGTACATTAACAGTTATACAAGAAAAATATCACCAAAACAGATAGCACTGTCTTTTTCTCCAAGTTAATCTACCTACACCACAGATATGCCTCTCGCCCAAAGCACACTTCCACACTCAGTACACAGACTGAATGTTGTACATTAACATTCAAAATCCACACAAACAATAAACGCTTGATGATGTGAGCACAGGAGGGTTTCCTATAATAGATGAACCAAAGTTTCAGCAAAAAAAATGCCTCAAAAAGACTTTTTTAACAGCTTTTAGAAGGTATGAATCACAGAGAGCTCTCAGAGCAGATTGTCTCCTACAGCTTCCTACACACACTACCCCAAACTGAGGCTGTGCAGAACAATCTAGAGCCCATGTAACCTGAAATCCCATGAATCACTGCAAAATTCGCCTTTGGAGCTTAAAAACAAGGTGAAGTGAGGCAAAGTACATTGTTTTCAATGTACTTCGCCTTAAGAATTGGTGGAGTAGTGGTTTGGGAAGGTGGAGTAACGCAAAGTCATTGTTTTCAATGGACTTCGCGTTACCCATTATAACATGAAGTACTCCACTTCGTGTTGTGGAGTACTCAGCGAATTGGGGCCACTTCGCCCATCCCTACTCCTAGTTTAGTGCCCCTGTTCTGCTGTCCTCGCCACCCTCTTCAACATATCCATATATATCAACCTAACACCATGTATACCCAGTATTACTTAACTGGATACATGTAGCCTAAGGTCTTATACAAACTGAGTAAAATAAACATACTAATCATACTTGAATCCAGACAGTTACAAGACTCAAGGCAGCATGGATTCTCAGGGTAGAGGTCATGTCAGACAAATCTGATAGATTTATTTGACTGGGTGACCAGGAAAATAGATTGGGGGGTAAGTGTGGATGTGCCCTACTTAGAGTTCAGTGAGGCAGTTGACACCATTCCACATATGAGATTCATTAGGAAACTAGGCAGCGGGGTGGGTCTAAAGGTGTCAAACTGAATAAGAAATTGGTTAAAGAGACTTTCCAGCCTCATTATATGCACCGACCTGATACATCGGTGCTTTATCCCTGTGAAATGCTGTTGATGTAGATATAACTAAAAATATTTCAGTAGTTTAGAAGTAGTAGCGCACATAACTTTCCCCCCACTGGGTTACTCCTGCTTCCCAGTCTGTAGAGCTTCCCAAGACCTGCCCCCGTGCTTAGCCATGTTATGACATGGAGCCAGGGAGAGCACGGGGGCACGATCCATTATAGTCCATAGAGGCAGATTTTACATCGTGTTATATATTGTAATGATCATCTGGCGATTAATCAAGGGCACCGATCGACTAACAAGGGCCTTATTAGTCGGCCGGTGTCCTTGATTAATCACCAAATGACCATTACAATATACAAAAATGATATAAAATCTGCCCCCCATAGACTATAATGGAGCATACCCCATGCTCTTCCTGGCTTCATGTCATAACATGGCTGAGTGTGGGGGCGGATCTTGGGGGGCTGTACAGACCGGGAAGTAGGAGTAACCCAGTGGGGGAAAGTTACGAGTGCTACTACTTCTAAAGTACTGGAGTATTTCTGGTTATATCTACATCAACAGCATTTTGGAGGGTAAGTCACCAATATATCAGGTGCAAATCTTGAGTCAGTAAACTTGGTGGATCTCTTTAAGCAATAGGTAACAGAGGGTGGTGGTAAACAGAGTTCACTTCAGGGAAGGGAAGGTGACCAGTGGGGTGCTTCAGGGTTTAGTACTGGAACCAGTCCTCTAATGTTTTTATGTGACATTGCAGATTACCTGGAAGGGAAGGTATGCCTCTTTGTGAATCACCCCAAAATCTGCAATAGGGTGAAAACTCTGGGGGAAGGGGTGGAAAGAATGTTTAGAGACCCGAGAAAACTTTAGGAGTTAAAAAAAAAACCTACAAAGAACTGGGGGGGGGGGGACTCTTGCAAACAACTGGAAGTGCACAGTACCCATAGGATTTAGATACATGGAAACAAAAAGTTGCCCACAGGCCTCAGTCACGGGTCCGCTGCTTCAGTTCAGTTTCTTCTAATTTCATACTGATTCCATTTAATAAATGTTCAAAAAAATTCTTGTCAGTTTTCATGTATTACTTGCATATTTTGTCATGGTTCAAAAGATTAACTCAGTTTAAAAAAGCTTACCGCTCCCAATTACAAGGCATACTCTGCAAAGCAGGCAGGTGCGGTATCTACAAGTATGGGCAGATAAAACAGAAATCCTTAAACAGACAACACCAATTCACACTGGAAAAGCACATGGCTACAGCTGCAAAAAAAAGCTTCTCGTGTGTATATATCTTGCCGACCATACTAACCCACTTGCCTGTAGTATGTAGCCATGCCCTTAACTTTTCAATGTCATACTGACATCTTCATCAGAAGTGGCATCCTATCCCCCCACATTAAACATATGGAGACAATACCTAAAGGGACATACAATTAAAACAACCAGCCCACAGTGCCATGCATTACATGCAAAGAGTTGTGAAAGTGCTCTGTAATACAAAAAGTGCAAAGATTTACAAGCCACCTAAACGGTATGCCCCCATAACAGCAACATTTCTACAGTGACATGCGTCAATATCGACAACAGTGCCATGCCGCTGTAGAAGTGCCACTGGGACCGGGCAACCGCTTCCCCCGACCTGCACCCCCTCCCAAAATGAACTCCGACCTGGAATTAGAATCCTTCAGTAAGAGGAGGCTGGGGGCAGAGCCCCCCCATGTAGGGGGTTCGGGGGGCTTATGAAAAAACACACACCGATGTGTGCGGCTCCCATGCCAACTGCAAATCACGGTCAACCATGGTGCCTGGCGTTGTGATGCCGGTCGATGTGTTTCTTGTCGAACCAGCATCATAGAACTACAGACAATAAGACAACACTATTTTAAGAAACCAAGGGATATAAAGTTAGGTTAAAAATAACCTGTTCAGAAAAAAAAATATTAATAAATATTGCTCATATTATGTAAACAATAAGTAGATAATAAATGCACTTAAACAGATCATAAATATGCATGTAAAGACAACTCATCATTAAGCCCATAAGGTTGCATAGTTTCCAAATTGAATATCTAGTACGCCTTATGTTGTAAGCGTTTTTTCACAATGTCACCCCCACGAACACCCAGTTCCACATTTTTGATTCCTATAAACTTTATAAATGCTGCTGATCCATGTTTTACCTCCTGAAAATGTTTTGCCATGGCATATTGTATATTGTTTGTTCTTATCTCAGTTTTATGTTCCTCACTGATAGTTTCATTTCCCATTTAGTCTGTATTACATATAGCAGACCAAAAGGGCATACCAGAATATATACAACCCCTGTTGAACTGGAGTTAATAAACTGATTTATTTTAAAATGTTTTCCAGACCTGGGGTATGGTAGCCAATGGGTGGTGGTGGTAGCCAAGATTCAATTTGGGGTTTCAGTAGTACATTGTGAACAACCATATCTTTAATATTGTGTCCTCTCTGGTATGACACTCTAGGATTCTGTTCCGTTAAACTGTTAAGTCTAGGATCTGTACTGTGAAGAGGCCTACGTTTTTTAATCACATTGCCTATTTGTGTAGCTTCTGGGTTAAAACTGGATTACAAACCTGGGTATCCATTCATTTGGGGCACGCACATTTTACTTTCCCATTAATAATTGTTCCCTGTTTGTCCCTTTTGCATAATTGTAAGCAGCATTTATATTTTCTCTTCAATATTGTCCCTTTTCAAACCTTCTTGCCATGTCCACACTTCATTCAAAATCACTGTCATCAGAAGAGGTTAGTTTAAGTCTTGAAAACCATGCCTTGTTATGTTAGTACTCAGATGTTTAGAGTGGCAACTATCTGCTCTAAGCAACGTATTGTGCAATGTGGGTTTTCTGTACCTTTTTCATTTGAATTTATTTCCATCTTTGAAAATGGTTAAATCAAGAAAATTTACCTGCACAAATCTTTTGCACCATAAATTTCAAATAAGGACTAGTCTCATTGATGTTTCTCACAAAATTGTTAAAAACAGTCCCCTGCCCTTTCCACACCTCAAAAATGTCATCCAGGTACAGTACCATTTCCAAACTTTCATCTTATCCAAAAAATTATTCCACTCCAATGTATTCAGATTCCCAATCTGCCACATATAGCATAGCCACATTTGGGGCAAACATCGTGCCCATTGTCGTGCCCTTGATTTGTGCATATAACTTTTGATTGGAAATAAAATAGAACCATAGAAACATAGAAGTTGACGGCAGAAGGAGACCACCAGGTCCATCTGGTCTGCCCATTGTCTTTTAGCCTAGCCTTCTAACTGCCCTTGGGTTTGAGGGCTCCCATGTATCTGTCCCAAGCATTCTTGAAACCTACCACTGTGCTTGCTCCCACAACCTCTGCAGGCAGGCTGTTCCAGGCATCCACCACTCTTTCTGTGAAGAAAACTTCCGGTGTTGGTGGAGAACTGCCCTCCTTGCAGCCTTAGATCATGTCTCTTGGTTCTGCTGCCTTCTTAAATTGGAAGAGATTGTCTATCTGCACCTGGTTTATGCCTTTATGTACTTGAATGTTTCGATCATGTCACCCTTCTATCATCTCTGTTCCAGGGAATACAAGTTCAGTTCTTTCAGTATATACCAGTAGGACATCGTGCAGTCCCTGAATCATTTTGTTGCCCTTCTCTGCACTGTCTCCACTCGGTCAATGTCCTTTTTGAGGTGGGGCCTCCAGAACTGGATGCTGTACTCAGGTGAGACTTAATCAGTAATCTGTACAATGACAGGATCACTTCCTTCTTCCTGCTTGTGATTCCCTCCCAATGCATCCTAGCATACCACTGGCCTTTAATGCTGCCTTAATTAGATTCCGAAAGAAACAGAGCCATCTCAAGAATTAAATCATTCTGTATTAAGGAAAACATTGCTGTTACAAATGCTTGTGATTGTATGTCTGTATGATATCTTTATTTGTTGATATTTATTGTTATTGTTGTTTAAGTGTTCTGGTTGCTCATGTAAATGGGTCTTTGGCCTATGGACTTTCAGATTTTAAATAAATAAATAAAATTTGATGGCAGAACTGATGAGTCCCTTGGTCTTAAAGATTTCTGTAATGACTGTAACCCCATGGGGCATATTGGTATACAAGCTTTCTATGTCAGTACATAATGATATGTCATTCTCTTCCACTTCCACTGTATCTAGAATCTGAACCATGCGATTAGTGTCTTTCACATGTGATATAATTTGGTACTTGCTTCTTTTATGAATTCATCTTCATATTCAGTGTTTCTGTTACTACCCTATAGAAGAAACTATAGGACATCCTGGGACTGGGGTTTTGTTTTTATAAAGCTTGGGTAGAAGATACAGTGCTGGATTTTTAATGTGCTTGACTGTTAAACACTCTGCATCTTTTCAGTTATCCAGCTGTTTAATACTGCTGCTGATATGAGCTCTTAGCTCTCCTACAATATCTTCCCTACTCGGTTAGAATAAGCGCTACCAGAATAGTGTACATAAAGAGAGCGCTAGTCTGAATAGCGCTCCCACGAACAGCGAGAGAGGATTGGCAGCACTTGCAGTAAGCACTCCCCAGGTTGCTGTCTGTGGGGCTGCTATAAGACTAGGGCAACAGAATTCTGGAGGCTGGCCAAGCTGCTCCCATGGCGTGGAGGGCTGAAGCATAGAGCAACTTGGCTGGGTGACAGTGGAGACCAGGGTTCTAATCCTGGTCTCCCTAAATTTTGCCTTTATCGGGACTTAATATTTTTTACAAGGGGCCATGGAAACAGTATTCCATGGCCCCATGATTCGTCTTGCCCATGATCTGCTCCCCAGAGTTAGAATCAGTTAGTCCAGGGGGCAGTGGGCAGAGCCTCCCTGCAAAACATAAAGTTGTGGCATTTTGACGGTGTGGCTCTTGACCACACTGTTTTAAGTGGCACTATTCTGACCTAGTGCCATTTTCTTCCATAGGGTCTCTTTTGAGAGCGCACACACAAGGTCCTATAACTGAGTTGTCTGGGCATGATCATTACCAGTGACATAAGGTAGGGAAAACAATGCAAAAAGCAGTGCAGAAGGCAAGTGGTATCATCGGATACGTAGGAAAGGGTATTACAAGCAGAAAGCAGGAAGTTATCATGCCCCTCTACAGATCCTTGGTGAGGCCACACCTCGTGTACTGTGTCCAGTTCTGGAGGCCTCACCTAAAAAAAGGACATCAACCGTCTGGAGACAGTGCAGAGAAGAGCCACAAAGATGGTGCAGGGACTGCATCATGAGCCATATGAGACTAGTCTCAAAGAGTTGAACTATTCTCTCTGGAACAGAGAAGAAACAAGGGGGACATGATTGAAACATTTAAGTATGTCAAGGGAATTAACACAACTCAGAAGGAAAACCTCTTCCGGGAAAACAGGGCAGCACATACAAGAGGGCACAACTTGGAGTAGGGTGGGAGGCATGTTTAAAAGCAACTCTAGAAAGTACTTTTCACCAAGAGACTGATAGACCCATGGAACAGCCTACTACCAGAAGTGGTGGCATCAAAGACAGTAAGGAATTCAAACTCGTTTGGACAGGCAATGTGGGCAACTTAAGAAAAAAATATAATTGGGGGGTAGCCACCTTGGGCAGACTAGAAGGACCACACAGTCCACATCTGCCAACGCTTTTCTTATGTTCTTATGAAAAGAAACTCAAATTAGAAATGTGCAGAAAACCCACATTGCGCAATATATTGCTCAGAGTAGATACGAACATACATACGAACATATGAAATTTGCCAGCAGATAAAGGCCTAGAGGTCTATCAAGTCTGCTCGAATGTGCAGCTAGCACCCCTTATTCTGCAGCTGCCCCTCCCTTCCACCCCTCCCCTTCATTAACCCTCCCCCTTGTCCTGTCCCATCCTCATTTGAAGCAGTCCACTGTTCTACTGCATACCACTCAGGAGGTAACGATTCCACCCAGCCACCACCCTCTCTGTAAAGTGTCTCCTCATCTCCTCCTGAACCTTCCTCGCTCCAGTCTCATATCATGGCCCCTGGTGTCCCTCTCCTTCCTCTTTGAACAGCCCCTCTGTACTTGTCTTGTTTATTCCGTTCATGTATTTAAAGGTTTCAATCATGTCACCTCTGTCTCTCCTCTCCTCCAGTGAGTACATGTTCAACTCCTTCAACCTCCTCTTGTATGATAAGTCCCCCAGCCCCTTGATCATCTTTGTCGCTCTGTGCTGCACCCCCTCCAGTAACTTAATGTCCCTCTTCAGATATGGACGCCAGTACTGCACGCAGTACTCCAGGTGTGGTCTAACTAATGACCTATACAGTGGCAGAATAACCTCCTCCCTCCTCGAGGATATACCCCCTGCAATACAACCCAGCATTTTGTTGGCCTTTGCAGCTGCCTTCCTACTTTGTGCCGAGTTGTTCATTGACCCTGTAATGAGCACGCCCAGATCCTTCTCCTCCTCTGTCTGGGCTAGCTGCACTCTATCTAGCTGGTAACTCCTCCTTGGGTTCTTCATCCCAAAATGCAGCACCTTGCACTTTTTGGCATTAAAGCCCAGTTGCCAGGTGTCTGACCAGGTTTCAAGCTTTGCCAGATCATCCTGCAACCCCTGCCATCCCCCTAGGTCATCCACCACCGCGTCTACCTTGGTATCATCAGCAAACAGACTGATCTTGCTCTTGATGTCCCATGATATGTCTGCAATGAATATCCCAAACAACACTGGTCCCAACACGGGGCCCTGTGGAACACCACTTCGTCACTGCCCTTGGGTGTGAGAGCCCCACCACCATCACCCTCTGTTGCCTTCCCTGCAGCCAGTTTCCTACCCATCTCACCAGCTTTGCACCGCCCCTGTGCCTACTAACTTCCTTCCCAGCCTTCCATGTGGCACTGAGTCGAATGCCTTACTGAAGTCCAGATACAGAACATCCACTGCATGGCCCGTGTCCAGTTGCCTAGTTACCCAGTCATAGAACTCGACCAGGTTGGTTTGGCAGGATCTGCCACATATGAAGCCATGCTGTATGCTGTCCTGTAGTCCTTTGGCCTCTAGGAGGGCCACCAGCCTCTCCTTCAGGATGGTCTCCATTAGCTTACCCACGATGGATGTGTGGCTCACTGGTCTGTAGTTTCCCGGTTCATCCTTGGGGCCACTCTTGTGGAGGGGCACCACATGAGCCATCCTCCAGTCCTGAGGTACACACCCCAAATGTAGTGAGGCATTAAATAGGTCTGCCAAAGGTCCTGCAAGGACCTCTGCCAGCTCCTTCAGTACCCTGGGGTGGATGCCATCTGGGCCTGGCACCTTGTCCACCCTCAGTGCCTTCAAACCTCTCGAACTCTGCTCTCCATGATTTCCCCATCTGTCACCACTTCCCACCCTGCTTCTGCCATTTCTCCCACCTTGGGTGTCACCCCTCTTCTCTTTAGTAAATACTGAGCAGAGTACTCATAGTGCTTCGCCTTATACACCCTGCTTCACCCAACCCCCTCCTTCCTAATCCTTACTATGTGGTCCTTACAGCTACTTTTCTCCTGATGTACTTAAAGAGTCCTTCTCCCCCTTCTTAATGCCTTGTGCCAGCCTGAGTTCCGTAGATGCTTTGGCTCCCCTTACTGCCCTTGTCACCTCCTTCGATTCTGTCAAGTACTCCTCCCCTGTCCTCCCCCTCCCTGTTTTCTTGTACTTCCTAAAGGCAGCTCTTTTCCTCCTTACCTTTTCCATGACCTCCTTGCTCAACCAGATCGGTTTCTTAGCCCTAGCCTTCTTGCTCTGGGCTTTGCAGCAGGTTTTGGTTGCCTCCACTATCCCCAGCTTTATGAGCTCCCACCTCTGGTTTGTGTCCATACTAGATTGAATTCTGGCCAGGTACCCTTTTACCACTTCCCCCATCCTCCCAAAGTCGGCCCTCCTGAAGTCCAGCACTAGTTGTCACCCTAAACATCAGATTACTAACATACCCAAGGGACAGTTTTTAAGACTTAAGCAACCCTGTTCTGATGACAGTGATTTTTGGTGAGGAAGTGTGGATATGGCAAGAAGGTTTGAAAAGAGGCAATATTTGAGGGAAAATATAAATGCTGCTTATAATTATGTAAAACAGACAAATAGGGAGCAATTGTTAATGAGAACTCAAAATGTGTATGCCTCAAATGAATTGATACCCACATTTGTAACCCAACTTAACCTAGAGGCTACAAAAATAGGCAGTGAGATAAAAAAAAAACATAGGCCTCTGCTCACTGCGGATCCTAGACTTAACAGTTTAACGAAACAGAATCCTATAGTGAGATGCACGGGAGGCGTAGCTTAAAGATACAGTTGTTCACAATGTACTACTGAACTGCCAAATTGAATCTCGGCTACTACCGCCACTTGTTGGCAACCATAGGTGTGAACACTGCAATGTCTGTTCAGATACTTATAACACTGACTCTTTTGCACACCCAAAGGTCTGGACAACGTTTTAAAATAAATCAGTTTATTAGCTGCAGTTCAACAGGTGTTGTATATGTTCTGGTGTGCCCTTGTGGTCTGCTATATGTAGAGCAGACTAAGTGGGAATTGAAACTATTGTGGGAACATAAAACTGCGATAAGAACAAACAATATACAATAAGCCATGGCAAAACATTTTCAGGAAGTAGAACACGGATCAGCAGCATTTTAATAGTTTATAGAAATTGAAAAAGTGGAACTGAGTGTTCATGGGGTGACATTGTGAAAAAACTTGCGACCTTATATACTTAATGATGAGTTGCTTTTACATGCATATATTTATGATCCGCTTAATATTTGCATAATCTATCATCTATAGGCCCTCACCAGACCTAACAGCAATCAGCTCACAGCTGTCTACTGATTTCCAAGCATTAGAATGCTGGTTTCTGCAAAACAAATTGGTTCTTAATGTTAAGAAAACAAAATGAATGTTCTTTGGGCCTAATAAGCTGGGCTAGGGTAGAAAACACTTTATCAACCTATGCACTACAGCTGATTGTAAACTGGAGATGGTTCAGTCTTTAAAATACTTGGGAGTGGTGATGGACCAAACCATGTCATTTGAAACACATGTTGACTCCTTAGTCAAAACCTTAAATCAAAGAATTGGCCTGATCTATCAGCTCCCTCCCTATCTCTCTAAGGAGGCTCACCTAGCTATATCTTATGTCCTCTCTTCTGCCCCTTCTCATGTATGGTGCTTCTGTGGTTTAGGCTGCTGACAACTTTACTTTTTCAAGGTTAAGAACAGTGAACCATAGGATCGGGCACTTTGCAGCTGGTGCCCACTCTAGAGTCCATCATTGTAGAGCATTAGCTTCCCTGGACTGGCCTTCACTGGAAAACAGAATGAGATATTTGATATTATGTCTTGCATATAAGTTACTGCAACCCCTGTCTCCACCTAGCCTAAGCAGTATCATTTAGTGATGACATTTTATCAGTCCCCTCAGATCAGCAGCCCTCCCACTGCTTGTAACACCAAAAGTACAGTATGCATCTGGGAAATAGTCTTTTCTCTATGCTGCCCAAGTTTGAGGAACACCTTACCCTCTGAGGTGCTCAACAGCCCCACCTATGCACTCTTTAAGAAAATACTAAAATCCCTTCTCTGGCCCACACCCCCTTATGAACATACGAACATATGAAAATGCCAGCAGAAGAAGGCCTCATGGTCTATCGAGTCTGCTTGATGTGCAGCTAGTCAACTTGCTGCTGCCCCACCCTCCCACCCCTCTTCATCATTACCCCCTAACCCTGTCCCAACCCCTCTTTAAAACTGCCCACTGTTCTACAGGATACCACCTCCTCAGGCAGAGTATTCTACTGTGTACCACCCGTTCTGTGAACAAATTTCTCCTGATTTCCTCCCTAAATCTTCCCCCTCCAATCTCAGCTAGTGTCCTATCATATTCCTCCCTCCCTCTTCTAATTCCTTCTGTCTTAGTCTTGTTTATCCCCTTAAGGTATTTAAAGGTTTCAATCATATCATCCCTATCCCTCCTCTCCTCCAGGGAGTACATGTTCAGCTCACCCAATCTATCCTTGTAGGACTTTCCCTCCAACCCCTGGATCATCTGTGTCGCCCTACATTGTACCCCCTCCAACAGTTTAATGTCCTTCTTCAGGAATGGGCACCAGTACTGCATGCAGTACTCTAGGTGTGGCCTGACCAGAGACCAGTACAGGGGAAGGATAACCTCCCTTTTCTGGAGGAGATTCCCCTCACTATACACCCCAGCATCCTGTTGGCTTTTGTTGCCACCTTCCTTCACTGAGCTGGGTTGTTCATGCTGCCCGTTATAAGCACCCCCAGATCATTTTTCTCCTTGGTGCTTTCCAGCTCTACCCCTCCCAGCTGATAGCTCCTCCCCTGGTTCCTAGCTCTAAAGTGCAGTACCTTGCACTTCTTGATGTTGAACCCTAACTGCCATATTTCTGACTACTCCTGTAGTTTGGTCAGGTCCTCCTGCAGCCCCTTCCACCCTTCAATGTCATCTACCACAGCTCCCATCTTCATATCATCAGCTAATAGACTGCTCCTACTCCAGGCCCCATGTGAGATTGCAGCTATGAATATCCCAAACAGCACTGGTCCCATTACCAATCCCTGTGGCACCTACTTGTCACTTTCCTGGGTGATGAGACCCCACCTCTGTTGCCTTCCAGTCAGCCAGTTTATGATTCATTTGACCACCTTCATTCCCATCCCTATATATTCCAGCTCCCCCCCCCAGCCTCCCATGCAGCACGGAATCAAAGACCTTGCTGAAGTCCAAAAGTCAGGACATCCACCGCATGGCCCCTGTCCAGCTCCCTGGTCACCCAGTCATAATAATTAATTAGATTTGTCTGGTAGGATCTGCCTGAGACAAACCCATGCTGTCATCCATCCTGGAGACCATTGTCCTCCAAAAAGGTCACTAGCCTCTCTTTTAGGGTTGTCTCCATGAGCTTTCCCATAATTGATGTGAGGATCGCTGGTCTGTAGTTGCCTGGTTCATCCCTAGGGCCACTTTTGTGAATGGGCACCACATGGGCCATTCTCCAGTCTTGTCAGTATGCCTCCTGTGTCCGGAGAGATATAGAATAGGTCAGCCAGTGGTCCTGCCAGGACCTCCACTAGCTCCTTAAGTACCCTAGGGTGAATGCCATCTGGTCCTGGTGCCTTGTCCACCCTTAGTGCCCTTACACCTTCCAGAACCCTGTCCTCTGTAATATCTATGTCAGTCACCCCCTCCTCCCCAACTGCCCACTCCACCCCTCCCTTGAGGTACCTGCCCCTTTCTCCTTCATGAACACGGAAGTATTCATTTAATGCCTCTGCCTGATCCTCCCCCTTCTCCTAGATCATTATGCATATAAATCATTATTGGGGCCCTGACCGGGCCCCCTACCGTTGCGCTATCTGGATCCAGCAGCTGAAGTCGACCAGCCTCAAATTGAAAGGTACAGACCTACTTTGCACTGCCAGCCAGCCAGCCAGCTTCCTCCTCTATCTTGGCACCACTTTTAAACCAGATTTTGGCAATCCGAGAATTAGACCTGCACTACTTCTGTTTGCTGAACTGTGTTAATTGCTTTTTGTCTTTTTGTTTTCTGATCTGACTTCAGATCTTGCTCTGCTCAATCAATCAATCAATCAATCAATCAAAATCTTTATTTATCCAGGTGAACATCATTGAACAGAGCTCTTTTACAAGATGGACCTGGTTAGAACAGGGTCGGGTAACATCCATAATAAAAACATATAAATACATGCAAATAAGTATATAAATACAAACACAATGGTGCAGTAATAGGGGAGTCAAATGATAAAATGAAGACAAGGCAAGCCATAACAGAGGAGGATTCAAATACAAAGGGGCAGGTCCACCGTTGAACCATGCAACTGTATATAAACCATATTCTCTGTATAGAAGTACCAGTTAGTTCATTTACCAGGGGCAGTCACTAGTACTAGCCATGAAAATGGCTTGGAGAACCACCAACTAATGGCAGATGGGGTACCAGGAGGGGTATGTAATATGTAAGCGAAGGATAAACATTGTGAGAAGTGAAGTCCCAAGGATAGGTCAGTAGAACTGATGCGGCTGTGGGGGTCTACGGAGAGAGGGAAAGGGGAGTTAGGACTTTTATAGTATAATTGCATGTAGATTGTGGATGAGTGCAGTATAAAGTTGTGAAAAGAAGGCTGGAGAAAGCTGGAAGATAGACCAGTATCAAAGAAGGACAGAGGCATCAAGGTGTTACGAGAAAGCATGATGACAGACCAGGGCCAAGGAGGAGACAAGCACTATAAAAGTAATTTGTTCATGGTTAAATGGTACAGGTTAGCATGATGACAATTCATGGTCATGGGAAACAATTGCACTGATCATTTCTGAGGCGTGAATATAAGAGCTTGAAAGATGAGATGCCGATGGGTGACCTCAGTTTCAGTTTTTTGCAATTTATTCCACAAGGAGGACAGTGTAAAGCTTATAGCAGCCCTGCCAAAGTGAGAGTTAACTTTGGGAACCATCAGTAGGAGAAATCTGCAACTTCTCAGGGAGTAATTGCCTATTGGTTTTATAGGAAGACAGTCTGTAATGTATTGGGGCAGTTTTTTGGAGATGGCTCTCAGGGTCCATAAGGCTGCATTTTTATCATGCCTGAAGTGAAGAGAACCCTACCCCACTGATTGATATAGGGAGCAGTGGTGAGTGGCATAAGGCAGGCCTGTGATGAACTTCAAAGCTCTATGATATAATGTGTCAAGTTTGGTGAGGTAGGAAATGGGGCAGTGACTGTAGAGGATGTCAGCATAATCTATCAAGGATAGAAAGGTTGATTGTACCAGCTATAGTTTGGCATCTCTAGTTAAGAAGCGGGCTATCCTAAAGAACAGGCCAAGTCTCTGTCGTAATTTTTTGAGTAATTCTTCAACGTGCTCTATAAAGGAGAGCCTATGGTCCAGCCATACTCCCAGGTATTTGAATTTAGGGACAAATTCCAACTCTCGCCAAGAATTGTAGTAATCGTGGTACAGGATCTGATAGGGCTGAATTTACCATTTGGGCAGAGGGAGAAAAGAGCATTGCTTTTGTTTTATTGGCTAAATATAGCTTTTTGTTTAGAGTTGGTGTTGTAGCAGGTTGAACTCAGATTGAAGGTCATTACATGCAGATGGTAATGACGGGTGGCTTCACGAAGAACTGTGTCATCTGCCAACAGATGAATGTTGACCTTAGTTATGCTTTCATCAGTATTGTTGATGTATATTACAGATAAGATCAGTCCTAAGATAGAACCCTTGGGAACACCTCTTAGGAGAGGTTTGAGAGTTGAGAGATCTCCTTCCACTTTCACCTGCTGGAAACGATCAGAGAGGTAGTTGTTGAACCACTGTAAAGATAATGGGTCAGCACCTAGTGAGGTCAAGGAAGAGAGTAGCAGAGAATGGTCGACAGTGTCGAAGGCCTTGCTCAAGTCCAAGAATACGGCGCGAGGTGTAATTCCTGTTGTCTCAGCCTCTTTACCAGTCATTAGTCACTTTGGCAAGTGCTGTGATGGTGCTATGTTTAGCTCTAAACCCTGATTGTACTGGATTAAGCAGGTTATTAGCTTCTAGATACTGCCTCATCTGGTTACTTAAGACTTTTTCCAGTAATTTTGATAAGACCAGGAGAATCGAAATTGGTCTGTAATTATTTAGATCACAGGGATTTCTGGACTTGAACAGGGGTATGATGTGTGCTGTTTTCCATATTGAAGGAATGGATCCTTGAGTTAATGTTAGGTTAAATAAATGGGTTATGGGCACGGCTAACACATGGATGGCCACCTTCAAGAAATATGGGTCGAGGGTATCCGCACCAGCACTCTTTTTTACATCCAGTTTTAGCAATAAGTCTTCAACTTCTTTCAGAGTAGTAGGATGCAAGGAGAAGACTGAATCGGTGACGTTAGGATCTGCACCTTGATTATCCACCTGAGAGCATATCAGATTCACAGGGGAATTGTCAAAGGCTAAGCCTGCAGTCACAAAGTGATTATTGAAGGCATCCAGAACTTCCAGTCTGTCACTAATGGTGTTATTGTTTAAGGAGATTTCATCAGGTAGTGAGCCACCAGACATGTGACCAGACAAGTCCTTGACGGTTTTCCAAAATTTTGTAGTATTTTTGGAGGCAGAGAGAAATTCAGAATGATAGTGTGCAGCTTTTGTATCTCTAACCATTCTAGTATATGAGTTTCGTGCCCTTTTGAACTTGCACCAGTCCGCAGCAAACTGGGTTTTATGTGCTTTTTCCATAGGTTATCCTTTCAGTCAATGCAGATTTTAATAATGGTGTGAACCATCTACATGCATTTTTGCTATATGCACCTTAACTATAGGGGCATATTTATTTAGGTGTCTAGGATAATTTTGTTGAATATGTCAATGCTGATTGCGTGTTGCCAATACTAGCAGTGCTTCAGTTCGCTTTATGTAGGCAGTGAGATCAAAGTTCTGTCTCAGATTCTTGGCAGCAAACTTCTGTGAAGTAGTAGGTTTGTCGCTTGATCTTATGCAAGCAATAAATGAGTGATCACTGATATCACTGAAGAAGGTGCCGGCAAAGGATTAGAGATGTGGTTTATTCACTAGGATAACATCTAGCAGGGAGCTGTTATCCACATTCTTTTTATTTACTCATGTTGGTTCGACAATGAGTTGTGATAATCCATGGGTGTCACAGAAAGCTACGAGAGGAGCAGTGGTTTTAGATAGCCAGTCTAAATTAAGATCCCCAAGAATAATTTTTTCTGAGGATTGTTGTTCGTTGATATTACTCAGATGAGGTAACAATTGTAGTTTGGCAGAAGGAGGTCTATAGCACCCTATGATACATAATGTTGAAGTGTGAGATGGTGACTTAAAGAGACAGACATTCATAAGCATTTGCAACAAATAAAGCACTCAGACAGGATGCGTACTATCCTTGACATAGATGGCAACCCCTCCACCCTGGAGTGTCTGTCTGCTCTAAATAGTAAATAGTTAGGGATATTGACTTCCCTGTCGGAGGTGGCCGGTCTAAGCCAGGTTTCTGAAACCACTAGGATGTCTGGTCGAGTATGGAGGACCCAGGCCTGGATCATGGAGAACTTTTTTAACAGACTGCATACATTAATGTAGAGGAAACTCATGGCTTTCAGAGTGGCAAGGTCAGAGGACAATGTGATTGCAGCTGGTGGCCCAAGATTGAGCTCCACATTTCCTGAGCACAGGAGAAGAAGGAGTAAAAGTTTTCTTACAGTGGCAATAGTAAGCTTCATACTGGTAACCTTTATGTTGTTGTGGGCTTGCATCGTCCGGGGGTGCGCCCAACATTTTACCCTTTTCCTACTAAGGGTGGCAGAGACGCCCAGTACTTGACTGCTATTCTGTAGAGGTGACACCTCTATGATGTTATGAAGTCATAAGCTGAGGTGGTAATTCATTTCGTACCAGCGTTAAAGGTAATATGAAAATAGTGTTGAAGAACTGGGGAGTTGAAAAGGCATATATCCACGTAGGGACAGAAACTAGTTACAGAGCAGATCAGATTAGTATCCACAGTAATAAAGGCTTGAGGTGGCATATATTGGGCATGTGATATGAGATAGAAGAAGGACCAGAACAGAATCCACGATTTGACACACATAGCGGAATAAGAATGGTGGGGGGGAGCTAGAGAGGAGTGAGCTAGAAAGCTGGGGCAGGGTTTATGTGTATTTAATCAGGACCGGGGCTGGGTGGGTGAAAAAATTGGCAGCTAGGGCTCCCTTCCTGGAGGTAATCAGTCTCTGAGGGCAAGTCCGTACCTGCGTTTCTGTGAGGGGCTGGTGGCTTCAGACCTGGACTGCGGGTGGCAGTCTGGCTGTGGCTCTCAGACTACCTGGAAGGAGAAGGCAGAGGAGAATTAAATAAATGCTGCCTCCTGGTATCAGCTTTGGACTGCAGCCCACTTTTCCTGCTCCTACAATTCAGTTTTGGATTGCAGCTTTTCTGCTGCTGATGGCTCTGATCAATTTTTCAAGCCAGATGTAACATTTCTAGAATTACTCTGCTACGTAGGACAATCTGCTAGTATCTGTGCTCCTTCTAGTTGCAGAGTTAATGCTAATTTTAGTGTGCTCCTTTCGAGCTATTTTTGCTAACTTCTTGAACTAGGAGTGAGGGCTAATTTGTGACCTGTGCTCTTTCTAGTTGCAGAGTTAATGCTAAATCTACTGTGCTCCTCTGAGCTATTTTTTTCTTCCTTTTTGCTTACTTTAGAACTAGAGTGAGGGCTAGTTAGTGTTCTGTACGCCTCAATAGTTGCTAAGTGAATGCTAAATTTAGTGTGCTCCTTTTCGAGTTAATTTTTGCTACCTTCTGAGCTAAGAGTGAGCGCTGTTTGTGTTAACTGCTGTCCTGTATCCTGCCTAACTTTATTTTGTTGTTAGACCATTCATAGAGAATTTATGCCATTTGAGCTAAATATTAGCTATGTTATTCTGCTTGCTCTGACTACTGTTTGATCTACCCTGTACTGATTTCTGCTGCCAACTAACTCTGTCTGTGTTTTCTCTCTCACCGTTTCTTACTGTTCCTCTTCACCATTCCTTAACTGCACCTCCATCTTCTTTCCCCTCAGGTCACTTTGACCTGCTCTTATTCCCTCCACCTACATTTTCTGTCTGACCCCTGCAGCCTGATTTCTGTCCCCTCCTCCTGTTCAGGCCACTGCACAGAACTACCCTCAATTTCTTTTCTCCACAAAGCCCTCTTGCTAGCCAGCCCCCAGCTCCTCCCCCCTAGCTCTGCATAGCCTAATCCTCTGAGCTAGTTTTGCTTCCAAGATTGACTTAATCTCTCCCCTTCCTTCCTCCTTAGGTATCCCCTGACCGGGCCCCCTACTGCTGCACCATCTAGATCCAGCAGCTGAAGCCGACCCACCTCAGATTGAAAAGTACAGACAAACCTTGCACTGCCAGCCAGCCAGCCAGCCAGCCAGCTTCCTCCTCAGTCTTGGTGCCTCTTTCAAACCAGATTTTGACAATCCAAGAATTAGACCTGTGCTACTTCTGTTTTCTGAACTGTGTTAATTGTTTTTTGTCTTTTTGTTTTCCGATCTGACTTCGGATCTTGCTCTGCTGCCTCCTGGTATCAGCTTTGGACTACAGCCCACTTTTCCTGCTCCTACAATTCAGTTTTGGACTGCAGCTTTTCTGCTGCTGCTGGCTCAGATCAATTTTTCAGCCCACCACCCACCCTTGCCCCCCCGGCACT
The DNA here is from genome assembly GCA_016271365.2 of Neoceratodus forsteri. Classification (NCBI taxonomy): domain Eukaryota; kingdom Metazoa; phylum Chordata; order Ceratodontiformes; family Ceratodontidae; genus Neoceratodus; species Neoceratodus forsteri. Next base: position 284,001,815 of record CM057455.1, on the reverse strand, counting down.
TTTTAAATGCCCTAACCTGCAGCAGGACCATGCCCCATGTGATCACCTAGCCAATCAGAGACCTCGACAGTCAATCTGATTGGCTCATAACTACTTGGAAACTCTGGGCTCCACACGAGCATTGCTGGGCTCAATTCCTCATTTTTCTCAACCCTGCTTACTCCACAGCTGTTCTCTTGTTGCTTTTCTACAGATGAATCCTACCACTAGCTCAGCAGCTGACATCCCACAGGCATCTTTGTTTTATTGGACCATTGCTCTCCTCTGTCCTCCTGCACAATGAATCCGCTTTTTCCTATCCCTTCTGGTCACCTCTCTGACAGGCTCTCTCTTGTTTGCTGACCGCTCTGCCTCTGTGCTATCCCTGGACCAGACTGACCTTCTTTATTTCTCTGATGGTAGTTATCATCCTTGCCCACCCTTTTCTACATGGAGGGAGTGGACCTCTCTCGGCTTTCTCACTAACATTGAGCACTATATGCTTGGTTCCCTCCTACTTGACTCACCCATTTCTCACCTTCCTCTTTTCTACCATGCCCCTATTGCCTTCTACTCTCCCTGCTCCTGCTGGCAGGAGACATCAAGTCCAAACCTCGTCCTGCACAATCCACCCTCACATCTGTCGATGCCTCTGGGGTAAATCACCCTGGTTTAAAAATTGCCCATATGAATGTCTGCAGTCTTCCTGCTAAATACCCCGATATTGAAGCTTGGGTTACCCTCTACAAGTCACACATCCTCTGCCTCACGGAGACCTGGCTGAAGCCACAGCACCATGACATCATATTTCAATTGGCTGGGTACTCCCTCCTATGCAAGGATTGTCCTGGCAAAAGAAAAGGTGGTGGTGCTGCCATCTTTGTTAGAGAATCTTTCCTGGCCTCCTCTGTCCTCTGCTCAGATAATGCCTCCCCCAGTAACTGGCTCCTCATTGAAACTACCCTGGGCTCCATAAAAAACTGTTCTTGGGCTTCTGCTACAACCCTCCTGATGGAGGAGTGGAGGGCCTCCGTAGCTTCCTAGCTGGGTTTGGCACACTCTCCCCTACCCAAGATACCATCCTACTTGGGGACTATAACCTCAACTGGTTCAGCGCCAATGAACCTGACTATGCTAGTCTTCTAAACAAATACTATCTGGTGCAAATACTCACTCTCCCTACCCACCTCAACACCCATACCTCGAACCACACGCTTCTTGACTGGGTGGTCACAAATTGTACTGGTAGAGTTGCTCTAACTGGCACTTTGCCTGACTCCTTAAGCGACCACTCCCCTACCTATGTCATTTGGTCCTCTAAGGCCTCTTGCCCTCCCTTAAGTGTCTCTCCTTCCATAACTTAAATTGCTCAAATACCTCCCGCCTCTTCGAGAATATCAGGCTATCAAGTGGCTTGACCTCTATGCTCACCAACGTGTCCCTGACCACAACCTACTTCACCAATGCACTCCTGGCCATCCAGGACAACCACTTTCACTCTCCACCACTCGGCGTGTCAGAGGTGGGTGCACTCGCTGGCTAACGAAATACGTACTGTCCCTCATGAAGTCAGGAGACAGTAAGTGGGCCACCTATAAACTAGCCCCTTCCCCTTACCCTTGCCTTGTGGAATGAGTACAGGAACCTATGTAACAGATGTATATTACTTGACTAGATACTCTAAACAGGATTACTACTGCTGGCTTCAGAGTGAGAACCTGGGTAATCCTAGAAAATTCTGGGATTCAATCAACTCTTTATTAAATATCCGTACTCATAGCTACTCCATCCACCTGAGTTTCCCCCACTGGCCCTCTGACTGACCCCTTGGAGGCAGCAGAAGCCTTCAACACCAAGTTCTCTGACCTCATCAGAGAACTTGGTGTTGAAGGTTTCTGCTGCCTCCAAGGGTCGGCCAGAAGGCCAGTGGGAGAAACTCAGGTGATGGATAACCCTTATAGTCTTCAGGTGAAGCTACCTCTGGCTGCAAGCTGCAACACTGGACTTAAGATTTGCAAGAAAGCGAGTAGTGCTCACAACAGAGGGAGGTGAACTACAATTTACAATTGTCTTTGGTTTGAAGCAGATTCCTTAGGAAAGTTAATATTCTTCAGGTGGAGGATACTTCTAACTGAAGGGTGAAATAAGGAACTTAGAATTATCAGAAAAGGCAGTCTTTCAATCAACAGAGGAGGTGGAGTTTGCTTTACCTTTGTTACAATTGTTAAGGTTTCAGTGCAGGAAGAGTTTAAACCACATAGGCTGAATACTGTTTTCTGTGTCTGCCCTTCTGCACAGCTGACGTGTTTTGGGGCTGACTGTTTTCAGAGCACAAGTCACCAGGCTCTTTTGGGGCTGGGAGGTTTACCTGTGTCTGACTTGGATGTTTGGATTTTTCTCTGTTTGATTAGCAGGGTATTTTCTCTGTCAAATTGGTTTGAAGCAGTATTACAAATTGTCGTGTATGGCATCTTTGCTGACAGGAAGGCACTCAACGCATCGGTAGGTCAGAGCGTTTAGCTGATTGTTTCGTGAGGGCACAGTTTAGGCCCAACCCTTCCCACCCTCACCCCACCCACCCCTGGAAATAGTTCATTTATACCTGGGGTTCTGACATCATTTCTCAAGAGGGCAAGGTACATATCACTGTCATATCGTCTCTAGCACACTGCACTGACAATATAAGCATACATATTATATAAATACATATATTTCTATATAACGCACCAATCACACACACACAAAAAAAAAATTAAACAAGGTAGACAGTTATGTGGGGAGTAGTACAATGTAATGGCTGTGGGGCAGCAGTCTTCCGGGAGTCTTTCTGGAGGCTGAGATGCTGCCCTGTTTGCAGACAACTATCTGCCCTGAGGGAGGAAGTTGCCCGTCTTCAGGCCGCACTGGACAGTGGCAAAGGGAACCTCCCCCATCCAGGGAGCACCAGAGCCACCACCACTACCTCAGAGGTTGCGAAGAAAGCACAGCAGTTGGACCACAGTGGGCTCAGGGAGGGTAAGGGTGGTGGAACAGAGGCACACCCAGTCAGTTGTTCCACTCCACAATCCATACACCATTTTGGGGGAGCACAGTTCTCCTATGGATGCACCCACAGAGGAGACTAAGGAGGGTGCCGACAACTGTCACAATGGAGGCCCTCAGGAAGGAGGCAGAGGGCACCACAGGGAAAGAAAGCAGCTTCTGGTGGGGGACTCAATTATTAGGGGGATAGAACTGGGGGGAGCAGGGAAAACTGAAGTAAGGTGCCTGCCTGGTGCCATGGCTTGGGAGGGACAGGAAGTGCATCCTTAGGATCACGAGAACAGTTGCACGGGAGTCTGAGCTGGACATCATTGTCCACCTAGGGACAAATGACTTAGCTCATCATGAGATTAGAGCAGTGCAGAAGGACTTTGTAGAGTTGGGGAGGGGCTTAGAGAAGTAGCACACACAGTATCCTTCTCAGAGGTGCTGCCTGTCAGTGGCATGGGTGAGGCGAGGTACTTTGCACCATGTAGTTTAACAAATGGTTGAAAAAATGTGTGGAGCACAGGGTTTGGCTTCATTAGACTGGGGTTCACCTGGAGGGACACCAGCCTATACTGGCAGGATGGTCTGCATCTGTCCAGGAAGGAACAAGTCTTTTGGGCAATCGGTTTAAATGCTTCATTGGCAAGCCTTAAACTAGTCAAGGGAGGAGGCACTGATAAGCAGCAGTAAAATCCCAGCCTACCCCTACAAAACAGGGTACTAAATGAGAAAAAGACCAAGGTAGAAAGGTCAGTGGGGGATGCTGCTACAGAAGGTAAAGCCATCAAAAAATGGAGAGCAATGAGTACCAATGCCCGTAGTCTGGGTAACAAGCTTCCTGAATTAGTGGCCTTGATGGAGGAGGAAGATCTGGATATTGTGGTAGTCACAGAAACATGGTACACACAGAACCATGACTGGGATGTAAACATACCAGGATACACTATCTACAGGAGGGACAGGGAGGGTAAAAGAGGAGGAGGAGTAGCTCTCTACATAAGAGAAGGAATCAAAGCAACAAAACAAAAGGGTAAACAGGGAGGAGAAGAAGCACTGTGGGTCAATTTGGAGGCAGGCAATGGCACCACAATCCGCACAGGGGTTGTATACAGACCCCTCTCAGGGGGAGGAAATGGACAAGGAAATGATAGAAAGTATACTTAGAATGGCAGATAAAGGGGAGATATTGCTGATGGGTGATCTGAATATGACAGATGTTAACTGGAGTGCAGTTGCAGCAGCCACTTCTAAGAGTGGGGTTATTCTAGATGCCCTACAGGGGGCATGCCTTAGACAACTAGTATTGGAACCCACTCGAGAGGGAGCAATCTTAGACCTGGTCCTCTCAAATGGAGATGGAGAGAGGATCACAGATGTAGAAGTGGGTAGCCATCTGGGAACTAGCGACACTGAACAGTATGGTTCACAATAAACACAGCAATAGAGTCAAGCCATACAAAGGCAAAAGTACTGGACTTCAGGAGGGCTGACTTTGCCAAAATGGGTGAGTGCCTAAGGAATGCACTAGCAAATGGGCAGGAAGGAGGGGTGGAAGAACAATGGGGAATAATAAAAACTGCCATCACAGAGGTAACAAGCCTTTGTGTGAAGCAAATAAACAAAACAAAACGATGTAAGAAACCACTGTGGTTCTCAAAGGAGGTGGCAGTGAAGGTTCAAGAGAAAAAGAAAGCATTCAGAAAGTACAAGGAATCACAGAAGGAACAGGACAGAGAAGTGTATCAGTTAAAGCAAAAGGAAGCTGGGAAGGCAGTCAGAACAGCAAAGGCCCAAACTGAGGAAAAGATAGCCAACTCAGTTAAGAAGGGGGATAAAACCTTTTTTAGGTACATCAGGGAGCGAAGGAAGACTAAGGGAGGGATAGTGAGGCTTAATAAAGGGAGGGGGTGGGCAGAGGGTGACTGTGAAAAGGCAGAGATACTAAACAAATATTTTTGCTCAGTATTTACAAACGAAGAGGGGCAGTACCTAAAACAAACAATAGAAACACTCTGGATACAGAAGTTGATACCAGCCCATTTACAGAAGAAAGGGTCTTGAAAGAACTCTTAAAACTGAAGGTGGACAAAGCCATGGGGCCTGATGGGATTCATCCCAAAATTCTAAAAGAACTAAGGGTAGAACTAGTGACACCACTGACTACCCTCTTTAACAAATCATGGGAGGATGGGGTGGTACCGAGGACTGGAGGAGGACCGATGTGATTCCCTTCACAAAAGTGGGAGCAGGGCAGAAGCGGAAACTACAGACCAGTTAGTTTAACCTCAGTGATAGGGAAAATGGTGGAATCACTTCTGAAGGAAAGAAATGTCGAGTACCTAGAGGTCAGAGGGGCACAGGACCCAAGGCAGCATGGGTTCACAGCGGGAAGGTCATGCCAGACAAATCTAATAGATTTCTTTGACTGGGTGACCAAAGTAGTAGATCAGGGAGGGGCTGTGGACATGGCCTACCTAGACTTTAGCAAGGCATTTAACTCAGTCCCACACAAAAGATTAATATACAAGTTAGCCAGCCTGGGAGTGGGTCCCAAGATGATATTCTGGGTAAAGAATTGGCTGGAGAATAGGACATAGAGGGTAATAGTAAATGGAGTCCACTCTGAAGAAAGGGGGGTTACTAGTAGGGTGCTGCAGGGTTCAGTATTAGGACCGGTCCTCTTCAATGTCTTTGTAAGCGACATTGCAGACGGACTGGAAGGAAAAGTATGTCTCTTTGCAGATGACACAAAGATCTGCAACAGAGTTGATGCACAAGGTGGGGTGGAAAGGATGAGAAGGGACTTGTCAAGGTTAGAGGAATGGTAAAATGTATGGCAGCTTAGATTTAATGCTAAGAAGTGCAAGGTAATGCACCTGGGAAACAAAAACCCAGGGGAAGAGTACACAATGGGGGGTGAGATACTAACAACAACAAAAATGGAAAGGGACCTGGGGTAGTCATATCAGATGACTTAAAGGTGGGCAAGCAATGTGAGAGGGCAGTAAGGAGGGCTGGGAGGATACTGAGATGCATAGGGAGAGGCATCACCAGTAGAAAACAGGAAGTTGTTATCCCTCTGTACAGACAGCTGGTGAGACCCCATCTGGAGTACTGTGTGCAGTTCTGGAGACCCAGTCTCTGCAAAGACATAGACAGGATGGAAGCTGTCCAGAGGAGGGCAACTAAAATGGTGCAGGGTCTGCACCGAAGACATATGAAGAGAGTAAAGGAGCTTAATATGTATAGCCTCGAGAAAAGGAGGGAGAAGGGGGACATGATAGAAACTTTCAAGTACCTCAAGGGAATCAACAAAGTCCAAGAGGGTAGCATCTTTCAAAAAGAGGTGTGCAAGAACAAGGGCACAATTTGAAGATAGAGGGGGCAGCTCAGAGGTAATGTAAGGAGTATTTTTTCACAGAGAGGGTTGTGGATGCATGGAACGGCCTTCCGGAGGTTGTGGAGTCAAAAACAGTGACTGAATTCAAGCATGCATGGGACAGCCATAAAGCAATTCTAGGGGGTAGAGGTAGAAAGAAGTAGGCTGCTGGTTAACTAGGATCTGCAGCTTATCCATTAGGTAGGGAAATGGGCAGACTGGGTGGGCCAAGCGGTCCTTATCTGCCGTCAAATTCTATGTTTCTATGCTTCTATCCGCCCTCCTCAGCAACCTCCCATCCCCTGGACACTGCGCTTCCTCCTGGCCCTCTAATCCCCCCTACCAGTGTCCCCCCACACCCCTCTATCTATTTTGCGACCATCTCCACCAAGGTCACATCCACTATGTTAAAGAGGTTACCACATAGGGAAAGCCCAGGCTCTGACAGCCTCTCCCCTGTCTTTCTGAAGCTTGCCTCCCCTCTCATCTGCAAGCCACTCACATTAATATTTAATCTTGCGCTATCTACCTCCATGATGCCCGACTCATGGAAGTCTGCTAGAATAGTTCCTATCTTTAAATCTGATGACCCCCACACTGCTGATAATTACAGGCCCATAGCCATCCTCCCGCACCTAAGCAAATTCCTGGAGAAGATCGTCCATCAACAGCTGTCTGAGTATATAGCAAAGCACAACCTCCTATGTAATCAGCAGCATGGCTTCTGTAAGTCTCATCGTACCTTGTCTGCCCTAGCTCTCGATACTGACCATATCCTCTTTAACATGGACCATGGGTGTGCAATGGTTGCCTTCTTTGTTGACCTGTAAAAAGCATTTGATATGGTCAACCACTCCCTACTCCTATCCAAACTATTTATTCTTGGCTGCTCCACAGAGACCATTTACTGGTTCCGGAGCTACCTCTCTGGACGCTCCCAGTCAGTCTGTATTAGTACCACCATTTACCCTCCCTTACTGGTTATCATAGGTGTTACCCAGGGCTCCATCCTGGGCCCCCTGCTCATCTCCCTATTCATCAACTCCTTCCCTGATGACAGCTTTACTTGTAACTCCTTACTCTATGTGGGCGACTTTGTCATTTGCCATAACGACAAATTTCTCTTGCGTATTTCCTCTGCCTCCCAGAACTACTCTGCTACCTACAACTGATTCTTCTCAAACCTGCTGTTGGTAAACTCTAAGAAAACCAAGGCCATGCTTTTGGGTGAAAATCCTTCCTTTTAAAGCGCTCCACTAACTCCTCTCTACTTATTCACTCCCCTGATGGTTCCGTCCTCAACAGCATCTACTAAAATACCACCAACAGCATAAACTGGTTCATGGAAACATAGAAGTTGACAGCAGATAAGGACCGCAAGGCCCATCCAGTCTGCCCATTTGTTCTACCTTATGAATGTGCCATAGGCCTGTACTCTGTCAATGGCCTATCTATTCATACTCACCTGTATTGCTCCCTTATACCTTTCTCATGCCTGTTTGAAGCCCTGCACTGTATTCATATCCACCACTTCCTGAGGTAGGCCATTCCATGCATTCACCACCCTTTCTATGAAAAAGAACCTCCTCACATTACCCCTTAATCAGCCTCCCTCAAAGTCAGTTGGCATTTATCTAGATCCCCCTTCCCAGGATCATGCCTGAAAATAGGCAGAATTTGTCTAGTGCACTTACCTGGTCAACAAAATCAGAATAAATAAATACTCCTTTAAATACCTAGAGGTTATGCTTGACCCTTCTCGCACCTTCAAAGGCCACATCGACCACTTAGTTTGTAGGGTAAACATGAAGTTTGGAGTGGCTTATCATATCAAGCCCTTCCTCACAAATGAGGCTCACTTGGCTATTGTCATTGGTAATCTCCTTCCTATCTTCGATTATTGCTCTCCCATCTACTCTCAAGTCTCATCCACCCTCCTGGCTAGGTATCGGTAGCCTACAACAGTGCCTGCTGCTTTGCACTGTCGGCACCTTACTCCACACACCACTGCAACCTTTATAGCTGACTTGGTTGACCTGTGAAATGCTGTTGATGTAGATAACCAAAAGCATATCGCCAGCAAATTGGGTCCTTTGACAGGTTTAAGCTTTTTAAACTGAGTTAATCTTTTGAACCTTAATAAAATGTGCAAGCAATATATGAAAATGTACACAAATTGTTTGAGCATTTATTAAATCTAATCAATATGAAACTAGATGAAACTGAACTGAAGGTGCTGACCAGTGGCTGAGGCCTGTGGGCAACAGTTTGTTTCTTTAAACTTGAGGAGTTGTCAAGGGGCATGGTAGCTGGGTTTCAATGCAGAACAGTTGAAAAACATGCACGGGGGCACAGATACCCAGAAAAGAGACCTGGGAGTAATCATATCAGATGACCTCAAGGTGGCACGAAAGTGTGACAAGGCAGTTGGTAGGGCCAGCGGGATGCTGGGGTGTATGCAGAGGTGTATCACCAGCAGAAAGAGGAAGTTGGTGTTGCCACTGTATAGATGGCTGGTGAGATCCCACCTGACTTACTGTGTCCAGTTCTCAAGATCACATCTTATGAAAGACATCGAGAGGAGGCTGTATAGAGGGGGGCAACTAAAATGGTGCAGGGTCTGCATCAGAAGCCCTATGAGAAGAGACTGAAGGACCTCAATATGCACACACTGGAAGAGAGAAAGGGACATGATAGAGATCTATAAATACCTCAGAAGGGTAACTAAGGTACTGAAGGGGAATATTTTTCAGAAGAAGAGATGCAGAAGAACAAGGGGCCATGCATTGAAAGTGGAAGGGGTAAATTCAAGAGAGATATGAGGAAGTACTTCTTCACTTCAAAGAGTGGTGGATGCTTGGAGTAGTCTTCTGGTGGAGGTGGTGGGGCAAAAATAGTGGTGGGATTCAAGAATGCCTGGGATAGTCATAAGGGAATCTTACTGGAAAGCAAGGGGGAAGGGGATCAAGTAGAGTCTGCAGTGTCAGTAAAGGTAGAGGGAAAAAACAAGCAGACTGGGTGGGCCAAGCAGTTCTTATCTGCTGTTACATTCTGTCTTTTTGTGTTTCCATCACACCAGTAAAGGTGGATATCATACAATAGATATAACCAAACACAATGGAAGGTCCTAGATTGGAATAACCACTCTAATTTAATTATAAACTGTGTATTTCATTGTGACCAAAACACAAATTGCACATACCTCAATAATGCAAAGCATCATGGATGCATATGCAAATGTCCATGAATTAATTTGGACTGGCTCAACTTTAAGCAGAATTGCATGGTGCCAGAAGGCCTCACAATACAATCAGCAAAGGTTGAGAACAACAGACACAGACACGTGTTTTGTCCTCATTTGGACTCATCAGTGTGCCATATCTATACCTCAGCATATTCTTCTCATGATGCTTTGCATTATTAGGGTATGTGCAATTTGTGTTTTCTTTAAAATTTGACTATATGGCCAATATCCTCCGGGATAACCCTTGCCCCAGTGCATTTGCTCTGGGGTTCTTTTGTTGTTCTTTTCTCTCTCTCTCTCTACTTTGGGCTGCCCATGACCCAAACTAATGAGATCCCCTATAGGGTGGATGGCTATCTCTCCCTTGGCTGAGGTACAGATATGGCACACTGATGAGTCCCAATGAGGATGAAACATGTGTCTGTGTCTGCTGTTCTCAGCCTTTGCTAATTAAATTCTGAAGCCTTCTCGTACCATGTAATTCTGCTTAAAGTTGAGCCAGTCCAAATCAATTCATGTGCATTTGCATATGCTTCCCATGATGCTTTGCATTATTGGTGTATGTGCAATTTGTGTTTTCTTTACAGTTTGGCTGTATGGTTAATATCCTCCAGGATAACTCTTGTCCCATGTTGCATTTGCTCTGGGGTTCTTTTGTTGTTCTCTTATTTTGTGGTGTATGCATACCTGCACCCATGCTACATTTAACTGACAGCATACATGGAACAGACATATGCTACAGCAACATGCTGTTTGGTACACCTAACACCCTGGCTAGATGTACACACCATGGTAAAGGACATATTCATCCAACCTGACAGTGCCTAGTATCATACAGTGATCACATGCCTATGTGGTATCACACACCTTTGGTAGTATGGCAAGCAGCATGGCTCCCAGATCCACAGCGATTCCAGTATTATACAGGGCAATGGAGACATCTTTTCATACAGGAACTGTGTGTATCCCCTGCCTGCTGAGATTGGAGCTCCAGCATTGCCTCCCTGACTAGCCTGGACTTCTGCTGTGTGAGAGACTGTATGTTGCTTCATTTCTATCTTGCTTATTGGAGGTTTGGGGGGAGCTGATAATTGTCAGCTGGAGGGGTGGGGATTTATGAGCTACTTAGGCCCCATAATGGATAGAAACTGTTACAACCGGGGAGTGGTTCAGTGTGTCCACACTGCTGCGGTGTCCATTACCGGACCGGCAATGCTGGTCCACACTTCAGGAGCCGGGCGACTGTTACGGCGGCACCCGATCCCACAATACAGCTCACGCTGCGCTAGAGGACCGGTGCCACGCGTCCGCCTGGTAACGCGTACTGAGGTATACCGTTTCATAACCATTGTTGAAACCACCTCATATGTGGTTTCAACAACAGTTACGAAAATGCCTTCTGTAACGTTACAGGCGTAAACGCAAACCGTTAAAGTAAGGGTTTGGACACTCTGTAACATTACAGAGGCGTAGTTTGGACAGGGCCTAAATCACAGTGGCTGAATGTGCTGATGCTTTTCGTACAGGAACTGTGTGTATCCCCTGCCTGCTGAGATCGAAGCCCCAGCATTGCCTCCCTGACTATCCTGGACTTCTGCTGTGTGAGAGACTGTATGTTGCTTCATTTCTATCTTGCTTGTTGGAGGCTTGGGGGGCTGATAATTGTCAGCTAGAGGGGTCGTGATTTGTGAGCTACTTAATCACAGTGGCTGGATGTGCTAATGCTTTTCATACAGGAACTCCGTATATCCCCTGACTGCTGAGATCGGAGCTCCAGCATTGCCTCCCTGACTAGCCTGGATTTCTGCTGTGTGAGAGACTGTATGTTGCTTCATTTCTATCCTGCTTGTTGGAGGCTTGGGGGGAGCTGATAATTGTCAGCTGGAGGGGTGGGGATTTGTGAGCTACTTAATCGCAGTGCCGCTCACACGCGCGAGTGTGTGAGTGGTGCGAGCACCACTCAGTTTTGAAAACACTGTGGAGGGTATGTTATTCCCCACAAGTTTATAAGTACTGAAAGAGACCTTAGTGTCTTCATTCCTTACTGTTTAGTATTTGAACTTATTTCTGGTGTGGGGATAGCGCAGCTGGTTCAGCATTATTGTGAAGTAGCTTTGTCCTGCACATGAGACTTATTGTCTGTATTAGTATATTTGCTTGTTTTATATGAGTTAGACAGGCTTTTTAGCTGTTCTTTAATTGTGTATGATTAATTGTGATAAAGTTATTTGCTGTATCCTGAGTTTAATATTTAGTGATGTGTAAGGGTTATATGGGAGAACCTAGGTGGGGCCAGGATTATGTATGGGAGCTCCCTGCTGCGTGATCTGTGTCCTTTTATCCCATTTCCAGTTTCAGATACCACAGCAAGATGCTGTCGGGAAGTGGGGATTAGAAGGATTCGAGTTAGTCATGGGCAGTGGGGCGCCCCATGCATATTGGATGGTGGCAGGATAGAGGTTGTCGGGTCCAAAAGGCACCCTGGGTTTCAATGAGCACCTGGGAGAGGCCAGACGTGGTTGGTACCTGTCTCCAGGGAATCCACCAGACCGAGTGGTCAGGTAACCCAAGGGGCTGCTTCACCCGCCAGTCCCCTGAAGGCAGTGCTATGCAATGCCAGATTGATTAGAAATAAGACAGCAATTATTGCTGACTTGATTTCTTCAGTTGATCTGGCTTGCATTACAGAGACTTGGGTTGGGGATGATGCGGGCCCAATTTTTGAGGCCACAGTCCCTCCTGGGTATACCGTGGTGCACTGCCCCAGAGTGGAATGCAGGGGTGGTGGTGTAGCTATCTGTTTTAGATCCAGTCTGGCCTTCACTGTGCACCCAGTGGGAACTCCAGATTCATTTGAATGTGTGGCTGTTCATGGGGGGCCAGGTGCAGGCTGCAGGATCTTCCTTATCTACCGCCCCTTTGGGCTGATGGGGAAATTCCTGCAGGAGGTCGCTGAATTCATAGCCGACAGAATGCTGGAATCCTCCAGATGTGTTTTTCTGGGGGATTTCAATGTTCTGTCGAAGACGGGTATCAGAGGTATAGTCATGATTTTCTTCAAACTATGTCCTCCCTGGGCCTGACACAAGCTGTTACTGCAGCGACTCATCAAGACGGCCACATGTTGGACCTGGTGTTCTCACTGGGGCTTAAGATTGTTAATCTCAGGATTGATCAAGTACCTTGGTCCGATCACTGCACGGTGCAGTTCATGCTTGGGGCTCCCACCAGAAGCCCTTCCCCTGCTGAGATGATGAGCTGTCGCCCTTTACGGAGTTTGACCGCTGAGGGTTTTTTGGCGGCAGCTAAATTATCTAGTGTGGGTGCTGCATGCATCGGAGGTGTTGGTGCTGGGGTTGACACCTATAATAGGGTGTTATCTGACACCATTAACTCCCTCGCATCTGTCCGTGTATGATCCAGAACTTCATACCTGAGGTCCCCGTGGTTTGACGGAGATCTCAGGGTGATGAAGAGGATGGGTCAGAGGTTAGAGCACTGCTGGAGGAGGTCTGGCTTGGAGGTGGACAAACTGGCCCTGTGTACGCATTATAGTGCATACCAGGAGGCAATCAACTGTAAGAAGGCAGTGTTCCTGTCCAGGAAGATTGCCGCCGGGAAGAACCGACCAGCTACGCTTTTCCGAGCTGTAGACAGGCTACTCCATCCTGCTTGTCTGCAGCCCGGGAAGGTTTTTTCTAATACAGAGTGTGAAGAGTTTGCTCGGTTCTTCTTGGACAGTGTCCATGATCCAGCAGGTGGCTTCTTCAGCCAGCAATGTCATAGCTGGCAGTGGTCGCGTTATGTGTTCTGAGTGCACTCCGCCTAGTTGGGGGGAGTTTAGACCAGTGGAGATTAGTGAGGTTATTGAGGTGGCAGTCAATCTGAAGCACATCTTTTGTGAGCTGGACCCAGTGCCAACACATTTCTTAATGAGATGTGTTGACACTGTAGGCCCGGTGTTTGCCCTGATTGTTCGGTGCTACTTATCCAAGGGGGTCTTTCCGGATGCCTTGAAGGAGGCACTAGTGAGACCCCTCTTAAAGAAACCATCTTTGGACCCGGAGGTCAGGGCAAATTACCGCCCTATATCCAACCTTCCCTTTTTGGCGAAGGTGGTGGAGAAGGTGGTGGCGCTTCAGTTGGAAGAGCACCTCGGGACTCATGAGTTGTAAGAACTCTTTCAGTCGGGATTTTGGGCTAGGCATAGTACAGAAACTGCGCTTGTTCGGGTGCAGAATGACCTCCCCAGGGCAAGAGATCGGTGGGATAAGACAATTCTTGTTCTCCTTGATCTCTCTTCAGCATTTGACACTGTGGACCATTGTGTGTTGCTTGACCGCCTTAGGGAGCTCTGCGGACTCACCGGTACTGTCATCCGCTGGTTTGAGTCCTTTTTCACCAACAGGAGGCAATGGGTTGTGATGGGGAATTCCTCATCTATATCCAGCCTCCTTTTTTGTGGAGTTCCTCAAGGATCGGTACTGGCCCCAATATTGTTCGCAGTGTGTATGCTGCCCCTGTGGGGATCATTAGGAAGTATAGCTTGGGTTTCCATTGTTATGCCAATGATACCCAGAGATATCTGTCCTTTGCCCCAGGAACATACAATGCAGTGGATGTACTAAACATCTGCCTGGCGGAGATCAATGACTGGATGACCTCCAGCTGGCTGCAAATGAACCCTGATAAGGCGGAGGTATTGGTAGTGGAGTCGAACAGAGTGCATGATATGATGGCCTCTGACACAGCAACTGGAGTTGCTCTAGGAGCTGTGTCATTAAAGGCCTCCTCTTGGGTGCAAAATCTTGGAGTGATTCCGAACAGGAATTTAACTATGGAGGCACAAATATCCTCCACGGTTCATTCCTGTTTTTTCCATCTCAGAAATATTGCCAGGATTAAGCCCCTTGTTCCACCTCTGGGCCTCCCTACCTTGATACATGCCTTAGTCACATCTAGGCTTGACTACTGCAATGCGCTTTACCTCGGGGTCACAGGGGGATCTCTCCATAGGCTGCAGCTGGTGCAAAACACAGCTGCCCGGTTACTTATTGGGCAGCTTAAATTTTGCCACATAACACCAGTACTGCGTGAATTGCACTGGCTGCCAGTCAGGTGGAGAATCCCCTTTAAGGTGGGACCTATAAGGCCCTACATGGGCAGGGCCCTTGTTATCTGTTGGACCTTCTGGTACCTGCTCTCTCTACCCGCCCTCTCCATTCCTCTAGTGGGGGTCTCCTGGCCATTCCTAGAATGAGGCTAAAATCTGCTGGCGACAAAGCTTTCAGTGTCATAGCTCCCATTCTCCGGAATTCTTTGTCAGCTGAGGTCAGGGGAGCTCCCACTATAGATATATTTAAGGCTCACCTGAAGGCCCTCCTATTTTCCCAAGGTTTTGTGGGATAAAATCATGAACTGTAGTAAGAACCTGATATTATTTGCTGAGTTATTTATTTTATTCTTTATTTTGTTAAAAATTCATGATGTTTTATTTTATTTTGACGCTGTCTTATTTATTTTGTACGGTGCCCAGAGCCTCCAGGATTGGGCGTCTTTTAAATAAATTTTGCCTTGCCTTGCCCATCTGTCCCAGAAGATCTAATAGACCTGCATTGGTTACATAGTATAATATAGTGAATCAGTTCCCATAGGACAAAGTGCACTCAACAGGTATACATGGGTACATTGCACTTTTCCACAGACAGTAACAAAGCAGTCCTGTAGCATGGAAACAGTACTGCACACCACATCAACTATACATACAGCTGGCTGTAATCACCTGGCCATGGTACATTGCCACTGTCTGCTATGGTCCGCAGCTGTTGCAATTGCTTTGGCTCCCTCTGGAACAGGTCACTGATGATGCCGACACTGGTCCCCTCTCCTGGCAATGCCTGTTCTACATGCTAAGCACCATGTCACCAATCCCCAGACCTCACACCTTGGCCTGTCTGATGCCTCCCCCCCTGCCCAGCAGCAGCTCCTCCCAAGGTCAATCCAGTTGGCCAGCTCTGCAACTGACCACTGTGTGTCCCACTACCTGGCCCCCCTGACACTCATGTGTCTGTCTGACGTCATTAATCCTTTTCTGGCAACTCCCTCATATTCCTACAGCTCCTTTTAGGACTGCCATGTCTCTACTGAGTAGGCCAGGCATTAGCCTGCATGTTTGTCATTTGTGCAATGTTAACATCAATTTACACAGCGCTAAACGTGTTTCTGACTGTGCTTCCCGGGCTCATGGTGTACATGTGCATCAATGCACAATGTCATAGTGTGCAAGCCGGTGCAGCACTATAACTTCAGCAGATGTTACGCAGTGTCATGGCTGTCACTGCCCTGGCCATGGTGCTATGCCTAATTTCACTTAGAGCATATGAAATGAGCAGACAGCACCACACAGCTTCCACAGAGGTATTGCAGGCAGCTATTGGTAAGTGTAATTTGCAATGGCCTGCAACAGGGATGTGGTGTTAAAAGAAATGGTTTATGCTGTATCCAGAATTGCCTGTTGCTGTAGCTGCACATGCCCTCCAGTCTGTGATAGGCAGCCAACTCACTGTGTGTTCAACCGTGCCCTGCAAGGACACGTACGTGTGCTAGCCAGTGGGCACTGGCGCCTACACACCACAGTACCTGTGCGCTCTGCTCTACCGTGTGTATAAAATGCTCAGTTCTGTCTGTCCTCCCCTTTCCAACAGGTAGCATGATGGAGGATGACAGAATTTCAAAGAGGACGTTTTCAAGGGGCTTCCAGTTTGACGGCAATCAAGATGGCTGCATGAGTTCTTAGCTCTGTACCTCAGGCTCCAACTTTTAAAATTAACGAATTTAGCAAATGCGATTTTGTAAATTCTAAAAGTAGATTTCAGGACAGCTTGCTGAAATGAATTATACTAATTATGATACAGTTAGCTCTGAAAACTTTGTCAGATTAATCCACTGACGTTTTATTGACAGCTCTCAACTCTAACCATGGGCAGATTGGTTACAGGTGCAGAAGTGGTGGATCCTGTCATCTGAGCGATGTCCGAGCAGATCCTGTCTAAAATCTCTAAGGTAAAATCGTCCATCTCCAATTTAGAAGAAAAACTGGAGAAATTGACATTGAGAATATCTGATACAGAAGGTATACTGGTTGGGGTCCTGTGACCAGCGGAGTCCCACAGGGCTCTGTCCTGGGTCCATTGTTATTTAATATACTAATATCTGGGCTGGCAGTATAGCCTAGAGGTTAGAGGAACGAGGTGTGAATGAGCTTGATACATCCAGCAGACCAGACCTGAGTTTGATTCTCACAACCTCCACTTGCATACTGTGTGACTCAGCAAGTCACTTAACTGCCCAGTGCTCCCAGGTCACTCCTGAAAACAGGCACTTGTGCCTAGTGGGCCTTACCCAGATACCAAAGACTAAAAAATAATATCTACAATGAGTGTGAGTGATGGTGTCTGGATAGGGAAGTATGCAGACGATTGCAAAATTGCAAGTATAGTCAATCACTCAGACTCAGTATCTAAATTCCAGGAATGCATAGATAATATTTGTAACTGGGCAGACGAGAATAAAATGACATTTAACGAATTAAAGTGTAAGGTGATGCACTTTGGAACTAATAATCAGGGGGCAAACTACAATATGAAGGATAGGATAGTTCAATCAACAACAGAGGAAAGAGATCTGGGTATAGTCATCACCAATAATTTAAAATTTGATGTTCATACAAAAAGAACAGCAAAAAAATGTTATTCTATTTTGGGATGTATACATCGGCATATAAAGAGTAGAAAGGCAGAGGTCCTGATGCCTTTGTATACAAGGCTGGTTAAGCCTCACATGGAGTACTGTGCCCCCTTCTGTGCACCCACTACTGCAGGTTCATTGAGAATGATGGAGAAAATCCAAAGAGGAGCAACTAAGAAAGTAAAACAGCTCAAACATCTCCCATATGAGCATAGATTGAAATCTTTAAACTTATACTCACGAGTACAGGTTATTATGGGGTGATTGTATATACAGTATATGTATACAATGCCTTACACAATAGTGACACACTTGATGTTATATGTCTAGTAAAACAGGATGGTGAAAATAAAACCAGATCACATAAAGATAAAATCAAATACCCAGTAAATGGAACTCAACGAAGGCAGAGATTTTTTACACAAAGGGCACCACCTATATGGAATTCACTACCAAACAATGTAGTTAATAGTGATACAGTACACAGTTTTAAAACTTCACTTGATGACTACATGAAGGAAGTAAACTATAAATGCCACCGTTAAGTTGGTGGCAAGTTCATTATGGGCCTTGGCCTTCTAAACTTGTAGAATAACTATGAAACTATGAAACTTACAGTTACAAACCAACCACAGGGATACGAAGATTCACCAGATAAAGCAAGAAGTCTATTTGCTGTGGGACAAAATCGATGACCTCTAATGCAGAGGTTGTGGAAATAACTTAAGATTGATTGGTATTCCTGAGGGAGTAAAGGGGAAAAATGTGGCTGGCTTTGTGGGCCTATTATTGACTGAAACTTGGGGGTTTAGAAACTGCATCTAGGCATTCAGCGTGAGCCCATAGATCTCTCATGCCAAAACAAAAGACAGGAGAGAAGCTTCACCCTATCTTGGCACTTTTCTACACTATGCAGTTAAAGAAAGAATTATCTCATTGGCAAAGTAAAAATGTCCCTTTGTAAGGCATGTACATAGGATTTCAGTTTAGTACAACTACTCGGCTAACCTAACCAAAACAATAGCCTGTTTTACTGATAGCAGGCACACCATGCAGAAAACTGGAATCAAATACAGAATAGCCTGATAGGCCAACTTCAAAATCAAATGGAATGAGGTCATGTTTAAATTCCAGGACCCAGTGGAAGCAGCCCACTTTATTCCAAGAACCTAGGGAGAATGGGTCCTGAGCATGCAGCCTAAATCCAGAGACGTCCTATCCAACTGAATAAGAGTCCCCAGAGATATGTCTCAGGAAATGGACACCTCATTTTTTTCCCTTATCTCATCTGAAAGTGCTGCACTCCCCGAACTGTGGCAGAAATGGAAAGGAACCCACAGGAAAGTCACTCATGAACCAGTGCCTGTGCCATCAAAAACCTTGTATGGCTCTCATCACCAGAGCTGCAGCAAGGCAAGGCAAATTTTATTTCTATGGCACCCAATCCCAGAGACTCTGGGCACCTTACAGTCAGAGCAAGTAAGAGACATAAAAGCATATGAATATAATAAAAACAATAATAAAAACAGATAATGCAATAAAACCAATAAATAGCTCAGAATACAATAAATACGCCAGTTCGGAGCTCCACATCCAGGAAAGCCAGGGAGAACAGGTGGCTCTTTAGACGACACTTAAATGTCTCTACTGGTGGGGCCTCCCTGATGGAAGGAAGCAACACATTCCACAGGACTGGGCCGGCGACACTGAATGCCTTATCACCGGCAGTTCTCAGTCTAGTCCTGGGAATCTCAAGGAGGCCCATAGCAGAGGAACTGAGGGAGCAGACTGAGGTGGCTGGTGTTAGAAGATCAGTCAGGTAGCCAGGGCCTAGTCCATGTAGGACCTTTTTTTTTTTTTTTTTTATCATGTCATGATTTTTCCACCTTGCTGTGGCAACTTACCGGCAGGGGCATCCAGCTGCTGGCCCTGCCCACCGGGAGAGCACCAGGCTCACTTGCATGATGGGGAATCCGGCACGGCCATCGCCAGTCCGTCGCAGGGCTTTCCTATACTCTGTACAGCCAGACCAGCCCCCGATCCCCCCCAGTGCAATTCCACGAGAGTCCTCCTGGTGAGGCAGGGTGCGACTATCAGGCTGCATGGTCACGCCCAGCCAGTTTTCCTCCATTAAGGTCCCCCCGATGGAGCACAGGCTTGCAATGACATCCATGCACTGATGTGCAGACATCCACCACACTCCCCTTCTACTAACACCTGCATCTGCAGTACCCCTGGGTGTCCCCAGGGGCCGCCGCAATGTGGTGTGCTTCCCCAGCCCACCCCAGGACTAGGGGAGCTGTCGGCAGATGCTCAGTCCTAGTCCTCTCCTGCAAACCCCCGACGACTTGGGCTCATTCCTGAAACCGGGTCACCGACATGGTGCAAGGTGTGATGTCCAGTGCCTCAACCCTCAGTGCCACCGGGGCCAGTCATCCATGTAGAACCTTAAAGGTGAGCAAACCCAACCGACTGGCAGCCAGTACAGTGCCTGCAGCACCCTAGGTCACATGAAAGAACCAGGAAAGGCCCATCATTAACCTGACAGCTGCGTTCTGCACCAGCTGTAGTCAGCAGAGGGTACCTTCTGAGATCCAGAAGCAGAGAGCATTACAGTAATCAAGTCAGGACATTACAAAGGCAGGAACCAGTGTGAGAAGATCCTCAGGCGGAACTAGGGGTTTGATTCTGGCAAGGTTCCTCAAGTGGTAAAAACCACTTTGGACTATAGACAACACCTGAGATTCAAATGTCAATCTGTCATCCACGAACATGCCAAGATCTCGCACCCTAGAGGAGGTCATCAATGGTCTAGGCACCAGGAAAAGACTTGTTGCCGTACCGGGGGCACTTCTATCACACCCTCTGCCCAATTCCAACACTGGAACCTCCATCTTGTCCGGGTTCAGTTGCAACCAGCTGGAGGACATCCGGTCATTGATCTTGGCCAGGCAAATATTTAGCATTTCCACAGCGTCAGATGTTCCAGGGGCAAAGGACAAGTACAATTGAGTATCATCTGCATAGCAGTAAAAACCCACATTGTGCCTCCTAACGAGCTAACCCGGGGCAGCAAGTACACTGCAAACAGCATCGGCGACAAGATTGATCCCTGAGGTACTCTGTACAACAGGGGCCTCAGGGAGGAGGAGGAGAAATTCCCCATCACTACACATTGCTTCCTGCCAGCAAGATAGTGACTCAAACCAGCTGATGACAGTACGGTGAGTACACAGTACTCTTCGAGATGATCAAGCAGCACAATGTGGTCTACAGTGTCAAAAGGTGATGAGAGATCAAAGAGAACAAGAACTGACCTGTCTCCTCGATCCCTTGCCCTGACAAGGTCACTGTGCACCCGAACTAGCTCTGTTTCTGTGTTATGCTTGGCTCTAAAACCAGACTGGAGTGGCTCATAGATGTTAAAGATCATGAGCTGCTCCTCAAGCTGTTGCGCCACAATCTTCTCTACAACCATTCCCAAAAATGGGAGGTTGGAGATCGGTCGGTAATTCGCCAAGATGTCCTGGTTGAGAGATGATTTTTTTCAGAAGAGGCCTCACCAGAGCCTCTTTCAAGGAATCCAGGAAGCCTCGCTCTGAAAACAAACACTGAACAATCAAGGTGAACACCAGGCCAACAGAATCAACACATCTCATGAAGAAATGTGTCAGAACTGGGTCCAGTTCACAATATGTGTGCTTCAGCTTTAAGATGACTTCAATGACCTCAGCCACCTCCACCAATTTAAACTCCTCCCAAACAGGCCGAGCACCTCTATCACAACATTCCCTGCCAGATGGAGGCTCCCCTGTCAGTGAAGAACTGAGCAAACTCTTCACACAAGGTGAGTGAAAATAATTTTTTCGGCTGCAGACAGACTGGATGTAAAAGTCTGTAAGCAGTCTGAAAAAGCACAGCTGGTCATTCTTCCCTGCAGCAATCTCCCTGGACAGGAACTCTGCCTTCTTACAGTTGCATGCCCCCTGGTAATCACCCTAGGGAGCACGCGGGGCCATTTTGTTCTCGTCTGACTTGGTTCTTCACCAGCAGTGCTCGTCATCTGACTTGGTCCTTCACCAGCAGTGCTCCAGGTTCTGACCCCTAATCTTCATTGACTTGAGCTCTCCATCAAAGCAGGGAGACCTCAAGTGAGAAGATTTGGGTCATACAGGGACCGGAGTGAGGGCATTGAGTGCTTCAGACACAGCCTTATTGTAGGCTGCAACTGTCTCACTTGTGCCCTTTGCACATGCAACACCTACACTAGATAGATCAACTACCACCAGGAATTCCTCCGGGGACATTCCCCTCAAAGGGCGGTAGCTGAGTATCTCAACAGGTGGAGGGCTCTTGTGGGGGCCCGAACAAGAACTTCACCGTGCAATGATCAGACCAAGTGACCTGATCAGTCCTCAGGTTTACTACCTCTAGCCCCAGTGAGAACACCAGGCCCAACATGTAGCCACAATACTGGATGACAGAAGTAACTTCTTGTGTCAGACCCAGTGATGACATCATCCTACTCACCTCTCTCAAGCCTACTGCACCCTGCCACAGCTGACCATTCTGACCCCTCACAATACCAACCTCACGACAGTGCCTTGCTGTCATAACCAATACAGGGAGGTCGATAAAGGGCCAGAGGTTGCACAGCTGGGATGCCTCATAGACTATCCATGTCAATCCCAGACCCTTATAAATCCTAGATGGGTCACTGAACCAGCCTAAATGTCTCCAAAAACCTAAATTTCCATTTTAAGAAGCTATCACTAATACACAAGTAACCCCCTACAAATGGGGGTTCCTAAAATCTTCCACGGAGCTTGGGTAAGTGCTCCGTGCCTGGTTGGTGTTCAGTGTTAAAGCCGCTTAAATGTTGTTACCAGTGAGCGCTTTTAAAACCTCCGTATGCTGTCTCTTTAAGGGCTGCCTGTTGCAGTCGTAATTAAGTGAAATGGGGGGGGCTATGTGGTCGTATGCCCGAGTCCCACCCGGGACACTGAAAAATAGCTCCCTTCTGCCATCGCTAGTGGTGCAGAGGGAGCTCTGCTGGAGGATGTGATTGCTTGCTGGAAATAACGTGAAATAATAATGATAATGTAGTTGTTCTAACCTGCCTTCCTTTGCAGTAAAGACTTTCGACTATCTCCTCCATTTTGGTCCAGAACTGCTGAATTGGACCAATCAGTACCTCAGGACCCTACAGAGTCGGCTGACCAATGGAGGGACTGTTTGTATTTTGGGGAAAGGTATTATGGGCTATGGCACTTTTTCGCACCACTGAGGGCAGGAGGAAATGACTGGCATGTTCAGCCAGCCAATGGAAGCGAGTAGCGCCCGATCTGTAAGGAGTGCTTAATGCTGCCAAGGCCAGATGCGTTGTGGCTGGTGAGAAGATAGGAGCTCTGTGCTTCTGTGCTAGTGGAGTGTTCGCGCGGGAAGCACGTGAAGGCCTGCATCGGCCGTTTGTCTGCCATTGAGTGGTTCGGATTAAATCCACTGGTGTGCGGTCGGAGGAGGCTGGTGCCAGCCCAGCTACCTACCAGGCTCAACCTGAGAGGACTGGAGAATCTGCTGAATCGTGCTCGATCCACCCATGATGTTGAAGCTGCCGTTTGCTGCCCGAGTTCTGCTGCAAGTTCATGTGGGGTCTGAAAGCAGCTGCCTGGTATGGTACCCCTCTGTTGTTTGCCATATAAATGTGTGAGGAGGCTGGTGAAATTCAGGCTCAGCCCTGCCAGCGTTGAAGGAAGCATTATTTGCTAGAGTTGTGAGTACTGAATCAGGGTAGCTCCCTGCCAAGTGTGCAAACAGTGGTTTCTAGTTGTATTGTTATACTGCTGACTGCCTACTTAAACTTTCTTCCCAGGCTGACTTGCTTAGAATTGTAACGGTTATCTGCGTTAAGGGCCCCAACCAGCTGCCACGTTTGGACTAGCCGTTAGGGCTTGGGTACCCAGGGACAGTAAATCTTAGGGTTAGGCCTGTGCACAGAGCCCTAGGTGGATAATTATAGTATAAGCCAATTAACTTGATTTTCCCCCTTTCCTTGTTATCTGCCCCCTTTAATAAATCAGATTGTTGTGTTGCAACTACACCCTGGCTGGTTTGTGCATCCTTGATAAACTGCTGCATAGTGACTGTGATATAACTGTACCTTACTTTACAGGGGGTCCCTGGAGTGAGCTGAGAGATACTACCCAGGGGGTAAGTGTACTGGTGAAAGAATTGTGGTACCCAGTGTGAGCCACTAGTGGGACAAAAGGGGGGTTGCAATAACCCAGAGGGCTGTAACCAAGGTAGTCTCGACCGTATTAACTCCGACCTCTGGGTGGAGGCACCCGTCAATGGATCTGGGCCCCTTACCCTGTCTCAGTGGAGGCAGGCAGGGGTAGTAGCCCTAAGGGTAGCGCCCTCTCTGGGGTAAAAATTGGAGGCACCGCTGGGATCAGCTTCCCCTAGTGGCCAAGTGAGGAAGTGCCTAAGAAATGGAAAAACTGGAAGGGGATATGTTGGAAAAAATTAAGTTGGGGCCTATCAAGACAATGGTACACAGATTGATGGGGTGGGGTGAAGCTGAAGAGCTGGATTCACAGAAAACTGTATTACTGTTAGATGTGCCCCTGGGAACTCCAACAGCGGACATCGTTTCCACAGCCGAGCGAGTAAAATGTTTAGGTAAAGTGGAGGTGAAAGGGCATATGGCTGACCTGCTTGACCAGACGTTGCAGGTACTGCTATTGTGTAGTGTGGCCATCGACTCCGAGAAGGTACCTCCAGCGATTTACCCAGAGGGTGCCTCACAGGGATGGAGGCTAATTCATATTCGGAGTGGGTCCGTCACTCCTGGAGGGTCTCCCCAGACCAATAGTTTTAAAGATAAGCTGCTTAAATTGCTAGCTGTGGAGGGAAGGACTACCCAGGAATTGCTGCAAGCTTTGGATTTGTCTAGTGATGCTACCCCCCAGGTCTCCCCAGGCAACTCCCCCGACCCACCCAAGAGTTCTATTTTGGCTCCACTGCCCTTAGTGGTCCTTCCTAGTCAGCTTGATTCCTACCGCAGGCTGAAGCTTTTTTCTGGCACAGTGCCAGTGCCTCCAGGGGAGGATGATCTGGAAGCTTGGATGGACTATGCCACCCCCTTAGTTCAGGAGTGGCAATGCTCTGAGGGGGAGAAAAGGAAGAGACTAATGGAGAGCCTGCGGGTCCCTGCTAGAAGCCATTAGGTTTTTGCGGGTCACTTGACCGGAGGCCACCGCCACAGAGTACCTCTCTGCGTTAGAAGGGGTGTTTGGGAGTACTGAGACTGGGGAAGATTTGTTATGGAAGTTCAGGTCTGCCAAGCAGTGGAGAAATGAGAAGCTCTCCGCCTTTGTCACTAGGGTGGAGCGAGCTTTGCAGAAGGCTTGTAGAAAAGGGGGGGTCACTGCCGTAACCTTGAATCAGGTCAGGTTGGAACATGTTTTAAAGTCTGCTAGATTCTCTAGTGTAATACTGTTAAAACTTAAGTTACATGATCGCCGGGCTACCCCGCCTGAATATTGCCAACTGATGAGGGAAATTAGAGGTGGAGACCGATGTGAAGAGGGGTGGGAGCCCTGTGGGGGGGCGATGAACCCTAGTGGGACCCCTGAGCCTAGCACCCCCGAGGAGACCAGCCTGTCCGGAGGGTCTGAGGGATCCCCAGATTTTCCAGGTGCTTTGGGAATGCATGTTATTTCCTACCGACCCCCACGTAGAGAGTGAGTTGAGGGCCGAGATCAGGAATTTACGGGAACTGGTGAGGGACTTGAAGCAATCTATGTACCCTGTTAGATCTGGGGCCCCTGAGTCAAGCAGAAACCAGAACCCCAGCCCAAGGGAGCCTCCCCACCCCTCTCAGGGCCCCCTACAGATAAGGTGTCCACCGCCAAATAGTGACCCCCGGGACCCCAAGTTCTGTTACCATTGAGGGGAAGATGGGCATTTCCAACCCGAGTGCCAGAGGCCAGAGAATTTAAGGAAAGTCAACAGCAGACTGATCACCCAACATTGCCAGGCCCAGTCTCGGGCCCCCAGGAAAAGTTTTGCGATTCAGGCCCATGCCCAGCCGACTATCAATGCTGTGGTCCCCGACTGGTCTGATGTGGTCGGGCCTTCAATGGAGACCCCGGTACAGGTAAATGGAATCCCCACCCGAGCTGTATTAGACAGTGGCTCTCAGGTAACCATCATGCTTCAGGACTGGTACCAGGCACACTTACCTGAGGTGCCCCTGCAACCTTTGAATGGTCTACATGTGTGGGGGTTGAGCGACAAGGCCTATCCGTATTTGGGGTACATCCGAGTTTGGTTATCTTTCTCTGCAGCTGTGGCTGGAATGGATGAGTAGGTGGAAATCCTAGTTTTAGTTTGCCCACCCACTGGACTGTATGATGGGGTGCATTTGTTGATTGGGACGAATGCGCATAT
Organism: Neoceratodus forsteri; assembly: GCA_016271365.2. NCBI lineage: Eukaryota > Metazoa > Chordata > Ceratodontiformes > Ceratodontidae > Neoceratodus > Neoceratodus forsteri. The sequence goes on along the minus strand of CM057455.1, from coordinate 283,975,983 downwards.
GTTCGGACGACTGGCCCAGTTGTGTTCAGAAAAATAAGCATTCCAGGCCGGGTGAGCTTTAAGCATATCTGCTGTGATTCAAAAGGCAAGTGCCACTCAGAAGAAAGTTAGTTCGGAGGAACCTGAAGGCCCGGTGGGTGTGGTGTGGAAAAAGGATCCGGCCCCGGTGATACTTGCCCTGAATGCCCGATGTGTCCTGCATGGAGAAGTACGACTAAAAACTGATGTTAAGAATAAGTTGTTGATGTTGGATGCGCCTGTGGAGGGCAGATTACCTGAGGGACTGTTGGTCAAACCCAGCATCTTGCCAGCTAGAGCTCATGCCTATGTTAAGAGGGTGATGGTTCAAGTGCATAATGTGTCCGACAGAGAGATTCGAATAAGAAGATGGTGCACCTTGGCAAGCGTACATTGTGCAGATACTGCAGTACTACCAAACCGTAAGGGTTCCAGGACAGATGATACAGTTACTCCTGATTTGTTTGACTTCGGTGACTCCCCGCTGCCAGCTGAATGGAAACAAAGGGTTAGTGAGAGGCTTGCCAAGAGAGACCAGGTTTTCTCTCTGAAAGAGTGGGATGTGGGGTGTGTACAAGGGGCTGAGCATCACATTCGGCTGCATGATGAAAGGCCTTTCCAAAAGAGATCCTGGCCCCCGCTGATATAGATGATGTAAGGCGGCATCTGCAAGAGATGTTGGCTGCTGGTGTAATACAAAAGTCCAGGAGCCCTTATGCCTCCCCCATAATAGTAGTAGTAAGGAAAAAGAATGGGGCAGTTCGGATGTGTGTAGATTATTGCACTTTGAATCGGCGGACCATTCCGGACCAGTATACCATGCCATGCATACAGGATGCATTGGATTGTTTAAATGGTAGTGAGTGGTTCTCTGTGTTGGATCTTCGTAGTGGATACTACCAGATCCCGATGGACCCAGATGACCGGGAGAAGACTGCATTCATTTGCCCCCTAGGCTTCTATGAGTTTGTTCTCATGCCTCAAGGGATTTCGGGTGCCCCAGCCACTTTTCAGCGCTTGATGGAACGGGATGTGGGGGACATGAATCTACTCGAGTGTCTGGTCTATTTGGATGACATCATAGTGTTTGGCCGATCGTTGGAAGAACACGAGCAACGATTATTCAAGGTCTTGGATCGGTTGGAGGATTTCGGCCTCAAGCTGTCTATCGACAAGTGTCAATTCTTCCAGACTTCTGTGAAATACATAGGCCACATAGTGTCCACTGAGGGCATAGAGACTGACCCTAGCAAAGTGGAGGCTTTGACCACTTGGCCTCAGCCCAGGAATTTGAAAGAGCTGCAACGATTCCTGGGGTTTTGTGGATACTATAGGCGGTTTGTTAAGGATTATTCTCGAGTGATTTGCCCCCTCCTCAACCTCACTCAGGGGTATCCGCCTACGCACAAAAAGTATAAGAAAGTTGTGCGCTCTGAGACAGAAAAGAAGTATTTCCGGCCGAATGATATGTTTGGGGATCGTTGGACTGCTAAGTGTGAGGAAGCCTTCTATGACATCATATATCAACTTACCCATGCCCCAGTGTTAGCCTATGCTGACCCGGCCAAGCCATACATTCTTCATACTGATGCCAGTCTACAAGGGTTGGGGGCTGTGTTATACCAGGAGCACTCGAATGGTCTGAGACCTGTAGCTTTTGCCAGCAGAAGCCTGACTCCTTCAGAAAAAAATTATCCAGTGCACAAACTAGAGTTCCTGGCTCTGAAGTGGGCCATTGTTGATCAGTTTCATGACTATTTGTATGGTGCCAAGATATTGGTAAAGACTGATAACAATCCTCTGACTTATGTACAGACCTCTGCCAAGTTGGATGCCACTGGCCATAGGTGGCTCTCTGCCTTGGCCACCTATGACTATGCTGTGGAGTACAGGGTGGGCCTAAACCATGTAGATGCGGATGCTCTCTCTCGGAGGCCTATGCCACAAACTGATTGGGTCAGGTTGTCCAAACCTGACATAAGAGCCCTCTGCCAGAAATTTGACAAAGAGGAACAGGTGTCTCCTGACGCGGTGTGTATGGTGGTTTGTTTGGGGCCATCCGAAAACTGCATACCTGCTGCCTACTGTCATTTCTCTGCATTAGACACTAGCTCACTGCCCCAATTCAACAATGATAGTCTCCAGCAGGCTCAATCCTGTGATCTTATGATAAAAATGGCTGTGGAGGCTTTGAAGGCCGGGAGGGATGTGTCCAAGTTACATTCCACTGATCTGAGGACTGCCTTGTTGTATAAAGAAGGACCCAAATTGAAGCTGATTAACCAGCTACTATACAGAGAGACTGTGAATAAGGAAGGCTGGGTAGACAAACAACAACTGGTGCGGCCCTCAGCTTTTAGAGAACTGGTCTTAAGGTCCTTGCATAATCAAATGGGGCATCTCGGCATAGACCGAACACTTGATCTAGTATGGGCTCGATTTTACTGGCCGAAAATGAGTATGGATGTACAGCAATATGTCAAGACCTGTAGCCACTGTTTGCAGAGGAAAGCTCTACCCCAGAGAGCTGCTCCCCGGTCAACATTACCACTAGTGCCCCTATGGAACTAGTCTGTATTGATTTTTTGAGTCTAGAACCCGATCTGAAAAGTGTCAGTAACATATTGGTGGTCACTGATCATTTTACCCGGTATACACAGGCTTTCCCTACTAAGGATCAGAAAGCAACCACAGTGGCTAAGATACTTGTAGAAAACTTTTAGTCCACTATTGGGCCCCTAGCGGATCCATTCCGACCAGGAAGGGACTTTGAGAGCCCTTGATTAAAGAGATGCTGTCTTTGTGGGAGTCTGAAGTCAAGAACCACCCCCTACCATCCTCAGGGAGATCCTCAGCCTGAAAAGTTTAACCGTACATTGCTGGACATGTTGGGCACATTGCAACCAAAAGACAAACCGAGATGGAGCCAGCAGATTAGCACCCTAGTTCACGCTTATAATTGTACAAAAAGTGATGCCACAGAATTTTCCCCGTACCAACTGATGTTTGGGAGAGAGGCTAGACTGCCAGTAGATGTGTGTTTTGGGGTTTCCCCTGATGGGGTGCGAGCAGAGAACCATCTACAGTATGTACAGAAATTAAAGGCCCAATTCAACCATGCCTACCAACTGGCCCAGACCATGGCGGCTTAACGAAACCTGGCCAACAAGGAAAGATACGATAAGAAAGTAAAAACAGTGGAGCTAAAAGAAGGGGACAGAGTGTTACTGAGGAAACTGAGACTGCATGGGAAACATAAAATTGCTGACAGATGGCATCACCTCCCCCACATTGTTGTGGGAAAATTGACAGATTTGCCTGATATAAAGTGCGGCCTGAAAACAATTCCAAAGATGTGAAAACCATACACAGAAATCAACTGCTGTCAATCGGGCAAATACTGATTGAAGTTGAATCCCCAAATGCCCCCCCCCCAGGCCTGTGACTAGATCTGCTGCCAGGAAAAGCACCAAACCCGTTGATTCTTCAGCAGGCCAACCAAAAGGGCCTCACCCAAAGTCTGCAGAAGGAAATGATCAACCATTGGTGTCAGAACACAACGAAGATGATATTGAATACTATCCCACTTATGAATTGAGTCAGTTATTTCGGGGCAATCCCCTTGTTAACTCTGGAGATGAGGTTGGGCCTTCTGGACTGTCTGAGCCCCCAGCTTTGTCTCCAGAACCCATGTTTCCAGAGCTTGAATTGAGAAGCAGCAATGCTCAGGGGGTGGGATCCTTGAGCATGGCTGAACTGTCTGGCCTGGCTGAATTATCTGACTTTTCAGAAGAAGAGAATGAGATGGGGGAACAAACCAGTGATATTTTGAATGCCCTGATGGTTCCTCATCTGTACCTAGACAGCCCCCAGCTGAGTCCAGTGGGGTGGGTCCGGGGGTAGAAGGTCAGGCCCCCAATAGTACTATGAGTGCTGAGCCCTTTTCCCCTGAAGAGATTCCCGTTGCTAATGTCAATGAGACGGAAGTGGAATCAGGGCCTGTTTTAGGGTCTCCCGAGACCCCTAGGAGCTCCGGCCAAGACATACGGCCGGCAATAAAGTTGAGTTATGAGTCTCTGGGTCAGTCGGTGGACTTGCCTTTAAATGTGGTCCACAAAGGGGTGTATGTGTCCCCGCATTCCTTGCCTAAGTTAGCCTTGGGGGATAACTCCAGACTGTTAGTATTGCCCTTTGAGTGTGGTGCCCCGGCTTCAGGTGACCCGCCAGTAACTGAAAGGGAGGGGTTCCCCAGTCCCGGGGTCATGCAAAAAAAAAAACTAATGACCTGAGTTAAAGGGGAACAAGAGTTTATGTGTATAATGTTGTATAAACCATAATACAATGTGAATGTAATATTCAGGTATGTAATGCAAAGAGTGATATCGTGTTAACTGAGCTGTCTGCCTTAAATGTGATTTAAGGGTAACTACTTGACACAGACGTCAAGCTTTCCCAGGCCAGGAAGGGTGTAACCCCCCTACAAATGGGGGTTCCTAAAGCTTCCACGGAGCTTGGGTAAGTGCTCCGTGCCTGGTTAGTATTCAGTGTTAAAGCCGCTTAAATGTTGTTACCAGTGAGCGCTTTTAAAGCCTCCGTATTCTGTCTCTTTAAGGGCTGCCTGTTGCAGTCGTAATTAACTGAAATGGGGGGGCTATGTGGTCGTATGCCCGAGTCCCGCCCGGGACACTGAAAAATAGCTCCCTTCTGCCATCGCTAGTGGTGCAGAGGGAGCTCTGCTGGAGGATGTGATTGCTTGCTGGAAATAACGTGAAATAATAATGATAATGTAGTTGTTCTAACCTGCCTTCCTTTGCAGTAAAGACTGTTTCGACTATCTCCTCCATATTGGTCCAGAACTGCTGAATTGGACCAATCAGTACCTCGGGACCCTGCAGAGTCGGCTGACCAATGGAGGGACTGTTTGTATTTTGGGGAAAGGTATTATGGGCTATGGCACTTTTTCGCACCACTGAGGGCAGGAGGAAATGACTGGCATGTTCAGCCAGCCAATGGAAGCGAATAGCACCCGATCTGTAAGGAGTGCTTAATGCTGCCAAGGCCAGATGCGTTGTGGCTGGTGAGAAGATAGGAGCTCTGTGCTTCTGTGCTAGTGGAGTGTTCGTGCGGGAAGCGCATGAAGGCCTGCATCGGCTGTTTGCCTGCCATTGAGTGGTTCAGATTAAATCCACCGGCGTGCGGTCGGAGGAGGCTGGTGCCAGCCCAGCTACCTACCAGGCTCAACCTGAGAGGACTGGAGAATCTGCTGAATCACGCTCGGTCCACCCGTGATGTTGAAGCTGCCGTTTGCTGCCCGAGTTCTGCTGCAAGTTCATGTGGGGTCTGAAAGCAGCTGCCTGGTATGGTACCCCTCTGTTGTTTGCCATATAAATGTGTGAGGAGGCTGGTGAAATTCAGGCTCAGCCCTGCCAGTGTTGAAGGAAGCGTTATTTGCTAGAGTTGTGAGTACTGAATCAGGGTAGCTCCATGCCAAGTGTGCAAACAGTGGTTTCCAGTTGTATTGTTATACTGCTGACTGCCTACTTAAACTTTCTTCCCAGGCTGACTTGCTTAGGATTGTAACGGTTATCTGTGTTAAGGGCCCCAACTAGCTGCCACGTTTGGACCAGCCGTTAGGGCTTGGGTACACAGGGACAGTAAATCTTAGGGTTAGGCCTGTGCACAGAGCCCTAGGTGGATAATTATAGTATAAGCCAATTAACTTGATTTTCCCCCTTTCCTTGTTATCTGCCCCCTTTAATAAATCAGATTGTTGTGTTGCAACTACACCCTGGCTGGTTTGTGCATCCTTGATAAACTGCTGCATAGTGACTGTGATATAACTGTACCTTACTTTACAGGGGGTCCCCAGAGTGAGCTGAGAGATACTACCTGGGGGGTAAGTGTACTGGTGAAAGAATTGTGGTACCCAGTGTGAGCCACTAGTGGGACAAAAGGGGGGGTTGCAGTAACCCAGAGGGCTGTAACCAAGGTAGTCTCGACCGTATTAACCCCGATCTCTGGGTGGAGGCACCCGTCAATGGATCTGGGCCCCTTACCCTGTCTCAGTGAAGGCAGGCAGGGGTAGTAGCCCTAAGGGTAGTGCCCCCTGGGGGTTACACACACCACTCACACCACACACACACACCTAATACATACAGTTCCTTGCACATACACTTCTAGATACACTCACCCCCCCGAATCCCACAAAACCAACTAAGATTTTTAACCCCTGCCCCTCAACCACTATATACTATACTGAGTAGAAGAATTGTTTCACAGGAGTGAAAAAGGAGTGCTAAAAAGAGAAAACAGCTCCCTTAAGGGCAATGTCCAAGTTCACAGCAACAGGAAAGAATATGCAGTCAGCGTTGTTTCCATTACAGAAAAAATTCCTCGAACTGGGTACGGTCTGTCTCTTCTCACCTGACAAGACTGACTCAGGTCAGGGAGTAAAGCAGATTCCTTCAACTCCCCAAGAGGGAAATTGACTGGCTGACACATTCAGAGTATACTGGTCGGAGTGGGAGATTCTAGCCCAGGAACACAGTCTAGTTAGCAGGTCTGGTAGGACTCTCACTCACACCAGAAAACCTGCACCTTATCAGGCTAGAGTCCAAGTAGTCAAAATGGAGCAAAGTCACTGAACCAAGGGTAAGGAGGAGAAAACAGGCACCCCCTCTCACTGGCACCCAAAAGGCCTCCAGGCCAGAGGAAGAATGGAAAGTCCACAGTCCGGATCGGAGAAGAGATTCACAGTTGCCTCTCCAGCTCTCACACACCACCACAAGCTAAGCCCACATGAAGCGCAAAGTTTCCAAAGTCCAGCCGCAGAGCGAGGTCCTCAAATGTGGAAATCCGACTCACAGCCCTTCACTTCCTGCTAGCAGGGATGTCCAGAAATCCTCTCAGAGACTGCAGCAGTCTTAGGTAATCCACCAGATTCTTTACAGACCCGCTCTATTCAGAATGCTATGGCAACACAAGGAGCAGCGAGAATAAGGGCCCACAGCACCAGCAACCGACTGAGAGTCAAATTCTGGATATCCGCAAATGGCTCCTCAGCAACTTCAACAGCCAGGTAAGTTCAGACTGTTTGAGCTGACTCACCCAAAATGATCAAACAGACTGCAGCACTCTGAATTCCTAAAACTGTAAAACAATAAAACTAGCTCCTCACGCCAGCTCACTAAATATCCCTAACTAAAACAAGTAGTCCCTACACCTGACGCCTTACCTAAACAATTAAAACTTTAAAATTTCTACAAACTCAGGACAAAAGTCACACCAGAGTCAGCAAAGACACCAGATTCAGTCTCCTGTGAAAATCTGAGCAAAAGAACAGGTTTAGGAGGTTAAAAAACGGGCTCTGTTCAGAACCTTTGCAAGCAGCTACTTAGCGTGGCAGCCATCTTGCTCCCTTCAAAACATATACAATGCAGGTCATCCAGTTTGTTTCTGAGACTTCTGGCTCCAGAAACTCATCCCAGGACTCTTCCTTTGAGATTCTCCCCTTGAACGTTCCAGTATGTCCTTGCCCCACCAAGACTACAATCAACAGGTCCAGCCACCCTTAGAGACTATCCAATCTGATCCTTCATGTGTCCCTGCACCCCCCATGACCAAGCGGGTGATGCCTCCAGCACAGATGACTACATCGTCCTCTTGGGCAAAGGTAACTGAACATCAGCCTATCCCAAAACTTACTGCTAGTCCACCCATTCCACCAAGAAATAATTCACTAGTTTGCCCTTCAACTGGCAAATCTGGCACCTGGTAATATCTGTATCCTTGACCTGATTGTAAGTCAGAACTGTGCTGTATCCTTTTTGCTACAGAGATCTGCATGATTTTTAGACTGTGGAACGCTGATTTAGTTACATCTCAAATAGCAAAACTGGTAAACTTGGTGTTTCAAATATCTCCTTTTCTTTCTTAGATCCAGATGTTATGCTACAATAGAAATTTCAGGCAGAATGGAATATGTGTAATGCATTGTCTGGGGCCCTTTAGAACAAATTAAGGAGAGGTTGCATAGTCTCACTAGGTCTCCATAGTCTGGGGCAACCATCCAGAGACACAGTGACATCGAGTCCTCTGTTCCATGTCATAATAGCGATCTCAAAACAGCAATCGCTATTATGGTGAGTGTATATTGCCAAAAAGCTGTGGCCCTCACCCTCGCGCACCTCCCCGAATTAGGATTCTCAACTCCAGGGGGGGTGCATGTCAGGGAAGGGGCAAAATCCGAATGTCAAGAAAAAATTAAGTGCTGCAGCTGCGACAAAATGTAACCCGCTCCCAGTCCCGAACCCAGCACCTGCTCAGCCAGAGCTAGCCTCCCACACCACCAGCCACATGGCTAGCTCGGCAGCAGCAGGTACTCCAGTCCCTGACAACCCCTTCTCTGTCCCTCCCCTTCCCCTCGCTATTCCCCCCTTCCATTCGCCCTTCCCCATAGTTGCTGTCCCATACCCTTGCTATTCTGCAGGGTAGCCCAGAATAATAGCGCCCAAAATGAGTCGCCATTTTTGTAGTCACTCATTCTGGGTCGTTACTATTACATGATACTGAGTTCTCCCTTATCACAGACTGTCTGCCTCCACTCATGCTCATCACCTACAGTACTGACTGTGGTTAAGTGTTACACTGATTGTGTTGGCAGTACCCCTTGCAAAACAATAACCAGTTGAAGCTATATTGCAGCACATCCTCAGGCATCAAGGGGCTTAAAGGACTGTCTAGGTTATTCATGCCTTCAAATCACTGGATATGTAAGCAAAATGCTTGTTCCCTATCGGCCATTCACCCAAGCGATTTTACCTTTGTTGAGGCAGAGGTAACTGCTCTATAGACTGCCAACCATATCCCCCCTCCACTGAGTTGAATAATGCTGATCCTCGATGGGGCTGGGAAGGCAGAGCAGGCCAACGCATGGCAATTTTGTTATATCACAGTCAGTCCCTTAGCAACCCCCATCTCAGACAGCTTCCTGGTTCCCCCTTTTAAACTCCACCTCCCCCCAGAGGTTAAGGTAGGCCTTCACCACCTTGTTACTAATACTGGTAGCCTCACAAAAGAAATAGCACCCCCCCCCCATCTAGACACAGCCAACTGTAGGGTGGTGAGCAATGAATTACAGTTTGTTGACTTACAAACTGCAAAAGTGCTAGATAGAGCCAATGTAGCAGCTTGTGCAGACACCTCTTCTTGTTTTTCACTAGCTCTTCGAGTGGTGTGCCAACTGCTGCATAAGAAACAGCCACCTCCTGTGCAACATGAACCTGGACTGCGGGAAATAGTGGGCGGAGCATTGCGTCTGGTGTGGGGTGATTTTAATCAGCATAACCAGTCCCTTCTGGTGAGGTATGGAGGTTAGGGGAGCTGTCTCCTTCTCTCAGCTCAAGGTGCCCAGTAACTTGGATAGCAAAACATGCTCCCAGTCTTACAGCATGAGACTTCAGGAAGGAGTGTGGGCAAGATCTGAGGTAGCACACCATAGTTCACAGATGTTGGTTACACCCAAGACCCAAAGGCCACATCACATTGGTTCCTGCCTCTGTTGTTGATCCCTGAGGCCAAGGAGGTCACCGTAGGCACTACCACTGTACTAATTCTTCTGAGTGTCACAGATAATATTGACAACCACCCTGCAGCTAGTTGATGACATGAACTCTGACCCCTGACATCCTTCCAGTAAGTCTTCACCTGCCTCTGTCTCGTTTGAAGCGTTGTTATCTAGAGGATGGGCAATACAGTGGCACTGTAGCAATACATGGAGTCATATGATTTCACAGATGGCACTGACTTTGGATGGATAAACGGCACCCCTCCCCCCTGCCACCCTTCTCTTGATCAGCAGGTGAGCCAGTGGTATGGGACAGATACCCCGTGTGCAGCTTTTGGTAGTTTCCCAAGGTACAAGGGACACGGAATGCTCCCATCGATCATAACTACTGTGCTTAGGACCCCTTTTGATAACTCTAAAACAGGGGCATCCTGTACCCTAGAAGGTATTAGCACTGCAGATCCTAATCTCTGTAAGTAGCCTCCAGGGTTGCAAATACTAGCATTATAAAGGGTAGGAGTAAATGATGGCAGTTCCCCTAGCCCTCCCCCCACACACACACAATCTTAACCTTTTTTGAGCACATTTTTCAGCACTTTTACTCATTCCAATCTGCAGTCTCATATGCACTAGCAGAAGCTTCATCCCACTTTCCAACCCAGCATAGACTTCAGTTGACTATTCACTTGTACCCACTCTTATTTATTTATTTATTTATTTAAAGGTTTTACCAGGAAAGCATGCTGAGCGGACTATCGCTCGATTCCAGATGCGTCCTTGGGGTGGGGGGTAGGGGAGAATACATGTAGCGTACAGTGTACAATGAGTAAGCAAGCAAAACATACTGAAACATTGTAGTACAGATTGGTAGATTGTGTGATACACAAACAATTTAAGTTCAAGATACATCACAAATGAGCAGTCACAATAATAATTATTGAAACCCCGCATGGCATAGCCTGACTTTTTTGCTTAAGGCCTAATCCCTCCGTAGCCTGAGGAGGAGTATAGCTAGTTATTCATTGGTGTGATGAGCCTAGAGATTAGCAGTTACCATTGGAGAAGGCAGTCACCTCCCTAGAGTGTGTATATATATATATATATATATATATATATATATATATGGATATACAATGGTGAGCTATCAGATAAATGATTTATCTATACAAGTGCTGTCTGACCTCGGGTAACCTCACGAGTGGCATAAGCCATGAGTGAGGTGTCCGAGGTCAAACAGCGCAAGTGTAGATAAATAATTTATTTGACAGCTCATCATCGTATATTTCATTTATGCAATACGGATGCTTTCTGTTAGTGCAGGGACATTTGCTTTTGACCATTTATCTTTTTTTTTTTTAAATGATAATTTCTGGGACTTTTTGTTAATTTTCCTAGTGTATGTCTGCCTAGTGTAGAGTGGTTGCTATTAAATGAAACACCACTCATTTTGTAGAAAACTTTGTGCCGAACAAATAGTATACTCATAGTACCATGCTACTTTTTTCATTTTAATGTTATTTGCATTTGTTTGTTGAAAGAGTGGATAAAAATTGAGTTTTCTGCTGTTTTTTTTTTTTGCTAATTATAAAAACACTAAAAGGTATCCATACATGAAACACCACTCATTTTGTAGATGATTTTGTGCTGAACAACCTTCATGCTCACAGTACTATGCTATCTTTTTCTTTTAAAGTTATTTGCATTTGAATATAGTTAGTACTAGCACTGAGGCCGAACATTCTAAATGAGTTCTGGAGTGATTGTGACATATCTGTTAGGGCCTGGATATTCAAAGCAGTTGCACATGGCGCAACTGAGTTGCACTGGCGCAAGTGTGGACTTGTGCCAAGAAGCCATATTCAGAGGGAGCCATTGCGCAGCACAAAATCCATTGCACCAATGTGCAACTGTAGTGAATGCAGGCACAAGTGCAGGGGGCTACCCATGAAAATCCTGTGCAGTGGTATATTCAACCATGAAACCATGGCAGAAGTGTGGAGCAAATCAAAGTTGCTCCGAGCAGACTTGTTCCTATAAATACAGGGTGCAAACACATAGACAGCACTTGCACCAGGTGACAGTGAGTGAGTGAGAAAGAAAGAAAGAAAGAAAGAAAGAAAGAAAGAAAGAAAGAAAGAAAAAGAAAGAAAGAAAGAAAGACACAGAGGGAGAGGGACACAGGTGGCATTGGAGATGGAGAGAGGGGCAGAGAGAGTGAGAGAGAGAGAAAGACACACACACACTGCCAGGCAGTGCACCAGGGTGGCACACAGCCAGCAGCAGCCAACCGCCAGGGGGATATTGGACAGCAAGGGCCATGGACAGTGCACCCTTCATGATGGAGGCTGTAATGAGGGGTGTGGGGGGGCAGGAGGAACAGCCATGTGGCCAAAGAAGGGCCCATCGGCGGTATGCCCGACACAGGTGGTACCGTGCCAGTATCACCTTCAAGAATTACAGTGACATGGAGATTGTGGGCCGGTACCACCTGAACAGGGCCATTCTGAGGCAGCTCTGTGAGCTGTGCAGTGAGGAGATGCAGGTACCCACCAGACAGAGCCACGCCATGTCCGTGGAGATGAAGGTGACAGCCTTCATATGCCTGCTCACCACGGGCACCCTCCAGAGACCAACAGGGGACACCACATGCATAACCCAGTCAGCCATGTCCCACCTCCTCACACAGTTCCTCAATGCTCTGCTGCCAAGTGCTTCGGAATTCATCCATTTCCCCAGCACACAGGAGGAGCGTATAACAACCATGCAGGATGTCCACAGGGTTGCATGTATGCCTGGCGTGACTGGGGCCATTGACTGCACCCATGTGGGCATCCGCATGCCACCTGGCCCCGAGTGTGTGGCGTACATAAACAGGAAGGGGAGCCTGAGTGTCAACTGCCAGGTGGTGTGCAATGCCACAGGGCGTAGTACCAATGTCTGCGCCACACACCCTGGGAGTGCACATGATGCGTTCATCTGGAACAGCTCTGCACTGTGCCACAGGTTTGAATGTGGGGACATCCTCATGGGCCACCTAGTGGGTGAGTATGGCACAGACAAGGGGCGATGGTCAGAGCAGACCATGGGATGGGGGAGGGCAGGGTGTGCATGTTGGCGTGGGTGCCAGAGACAGACAAGGGGTGCAGCATAGAATAGCAGAGGGCTAACCCTGTCATTATCTACACAGGAGACAGTACTTATCCACTGAGGCCCTGGCTGCTCACCCCCTACACACACCCATCGTCCCCAGCAGAGGAACACTATGAGGCACACGCCAGCATGTGCAACATCATTGAGTGTGTTTTTGGCATGCTGAAAGCATGGTTCCATTGCCTAGACAGGTCAGGCGGTGCCCTACAGTACAGCCCCTCAAAAACCTGTGGCCTATTCCTGACCTGCTGCATACTGCACAACATGATCATTGACCGTGGGATAGCTGTCAAGGCTGATGAGGGCAACACTAGTGGGGACGATGGAGGCAATGGGCCAGAGGGTGGTGGACAGCTACCCCCTGGGTGGAGGGATCCCTGGCTGCAACAACAGGTGCGATGACACCGGGACACCATTGCACAGGAGCACTATGGTGCACACAGGTAGGTGGTGCGATACACATGCATGGGCCACACAAACAGGTACAACACACATGCAGGGGCATACATGGAAATGGGCATGCACTCACAGAGGCGTGATGCAGGGGTAGGGGAGTCACTGGCACACAACCACACACAGCAACACACACATGCATCCACACACCCAAGTATTGGTATGTGGCATGGATCAGATGCACTGCACCGATGCACAGGCACAACCAGTGCTAGACTGCTTTCATCACGTCCATGCCACATGGTCCAGCAGCCGGGCAAGCATGCACACAGGCAGCGTGTGGTGTGACACACAGGTGCCACACCAGTGGTAGGCACACTCCTCCCATGTGTGCACAGGACAGCAGCTGCAGACTGCAGGCGGGATGGCCCGCACATCAGGTCTGCTGCATGGAACCATGGCCACCACGGCCATGGGGGATGCCATGTCTGGGCTGATCGGCAGCCACAGACTGTGCCTCAGCCAAGGGGGGTGAGCGACAGTCCCCCCAGGGGTTCAACCGTGGGACCACGACCATGTCCATGTGGGGGTGTGAAGGCACCCAAACAGGCCAGCCCAGGGGTGCCTGGGATGCCTACATCAGAGCCCGGCGTCGACTGTGTTGGGGTCACCAGATGCTGGGATTATGGAGTGGACAGTGCACTGCGGAGGGTCACCTGTGCACGGCCATGCCCTGTGGCAGCCAGCAGAGCAAAGTCATCTGTGATCGCAGTGGCAATGTGATCCAAGGATGCAGTCTTGGCCTCCTGCATGCTCTGCATCCCTGCCAGGATCTGTGAAGTGCCCCTCTCCTGCTGCTCAGCTAACTGGCGCACCTTCACACGCAATGCATGCACCCCAGTGGCAAGCAGCACCTGTTGCTGTATGGACGCCCACAGCAGATGGGTGTGCTCATCCAGTGGGTCAGCGTCCTGGGGCTCCCAGGTGGGACGCTGATCCTCTTGTGGAGACTGGTGGTGGACCCTGTGTCCAGCTTCCCAGTGGCACCCACAGCCTGCTGCTGTTTCCCGTCTGGCCGCTGTATGCCACCCAGCACCTGTGCCGCCACACCACCACCACTGCAGGGCACAGCCGAGACAGCATACACTGCTGCACCCGCAGTGGTGGCAGGCAGCTGCTCTGCCACTGGCAGAGCATTGGGCATGCTGCCTGTGTCAGTGGTCAGCAGGGGCATCTCACCCACAATGTTGCCCATGCTGTCCAGGATAATCATGATGTTGTCATCGGTGTCGGACCCCGCCCCGATCTGTGTCTCTGCACAGAGGACACCAAGGATGGCATCTTGCAGGAACACATCCAGGGCCTCGTCCCCAGGTCCAGGACATCCACCTGCACTGTGTTGGTGAGCTGCAGCCTCTCTGGACCCTGGAAGCCAGTGGAAGTGGACACTTGGTCCTCCGGGGCCGTTCCAGCATCCACAGCTGCTGTCGCTGCCAGGGCCCCATCATCCACACAGAGGTGTGCTGGTACTGCAAGAGAAAGAAAGGCATGTCAGTGATGCATTGCCCAAATGTGCCCCCCCTACACTGCCACTGCATGTGTCCTGCAGCATGGCATGTGCATGGGTGCACACACATGCACATGACATGCATGCTGACTGCATGCACGCCAGCATGCCCTTGTATGCACCCTCCGTGCCACCAGCTGTGTGTGGCTGACATATATACCATGCAGTGATGGGCTGCCACCCATCTGGAAACCACCTTCAGGCACACTCTCCACCCTGCTGTGGTGCATGGTGGCTGCCACCAACTCCTCCTGTGCTGTGAGTGTTGGTGCATCTACAGGCCCCCCTCTGGTGGCATTCTGGGATGCATGAATGGCTGCCACCTTCTCTTTAATGCGCCTCTTGTCTGTACCCACCTTCTTCAGGCACTCCTGTGCTGACCACTGGTGGCTGCCATGCTGGTTAACATATGTCGTCACCTCCTTCCAGGCCCCAGCCCTGGCCTGTGGTATGCCCGGGCACTACTCAACATGGGCTCCCTGTCCAGGTATGCATCGAACAGGGCCTCTGTCTCTGCTTTAGTGAAATTGGGCCTGCGCTTCTGAGCAGGCTAACACTCCTCTCCCTCCTCACGTTCTGACATGTCATGTCCTGTGGACATGAACAGCACAGTGTGTCAGTGGCAGCATCTCCCTGGTCTGTCCCACCCTGCTATGCTGTCTGCTCCCAGTGAGCTGCAGCAGCATGCACAACTTACCTCAAAAAGATGCAATACCAGTCCATGGCCTGTGCTGTTCCGTGGCACTTATAAGGTGCAACGCATACATATGAGGTTTGGCACAACAGTAATGACATGCTAATGCACCCAGTGCACCATGCATTTGCTGATGAGCTCATTTCCATGTGGTGTCTGAATATTGCAGTATTGCACCATGCGCAATGGGGTTGCACCAGAGCAAGTCGCGATGGCGCAATGTGCACACATGCATGGAGCACAGGCCCACAGTGCATATGCGCATCACGGTATCATGACGGCAATCATGCACCATGTGCGGACAGCGTGATGCAGTGGCATTGCACATGTTGTGCATGGGCCCGGCTATGTACATGGCCGCGCATGGGGTGCCATGCCCTATCATGCACATGCGCAATGTCGGTCGACCCCGACCCTTGGGTCAGACTTCTGACCCTGTGACCTCATGTAGCCACACCCATTCTGTGCATCTCTGGCACTGCACACTGTGTGTGCACTGCGCATGCACCCACACATCGTGCAGCGGGTGCATACTGTGGACACCTGCGCCTCCAGCCACCATTTTCACCACCAAATGCAGTTAGCAGAACATGGCACAGGCACGGTGAAGGACGGCCCAGAACTGGTCTCCCATTGAGGTGGCCAACCTAGTGGCATGTGTGGAGCCCCTGCCCCCAGCTCTTTTGGGCAGGTGCCCCTGCAGCAGGCCAGGCAGGCAATCACAAGCCTGGAGCACAGGACAGGGGTGCCCAGGACTAGGAAGCAGTGTCACCACCGCTACGGCAACCTCATGAAGTGGGACCCAGAGCACCTGAGGAGGCTACAGGCACATGCTAGGTGAGGAGCCGTGCCACAGCCAGGTAAGTCATCCTATGTTGCATGTCTGTCCTGGTGCTGTACTGTGGTGTTGGCTTGGCTGCCTGCCATGCCCTGCAGAGAGGTACACTGTCATCATGAACATCACAGGGTGGCATTGCCAGCTTCCGCTTGCATTGCGATGCCACCATGAGGCAGTGTGGGATATGTCGGGCAGGGGCACATCCTGTGCACAGGGGTTGGGGTGGAGGGCAGCTGCAGTGGTCAGTTCCTGATGTGCACCTGTGTTCTTTCCATTCCCAGGACCTGAGGACCGTCAGAGGGCCCAGGCTGCTGCAGCAGTGCAGCAGGCCACAGTAGGACAAGCTGGAGCGGGACCAGCACCAGCAGGGCCCCAGAGGGTAGGTAGGCACTGCCATGGTCCTTCTCACTGTGCATGGGAGCTGCGGGGAGCGTGGGTACAGGCATGGTCATCTGTGCCATGTGCCATGGCAGCTGTGTGTGTCACACTGTGCGTGGTGCATGCCACTATGGCGCATCCATTGGACACGTGTGCCAGCTGTTGGTGGGGTGGGCATGTGCCCGGCTGCCACTGTTGTTGCTGTGGTGCTGCCAGTGCACTGTGCCATGTGACTATCATTATGCAGTCGGGTGGCCATTGTGTGGTGGGGACCACCTCTGTGCAATGTCGTGGTGCGCCAAGTTTCTGGCAGGCATTGGCCCACCCCCCTGTGGGTGGCCAGTATGGGCCCTCCAGGGGTATGTGTTCCCGCTGCCCATTGTGCACTGTGGGTGGGCACGGTTCCTTGGGACATTGCACTGATCACCTATCCTGTCCCTTGTTATAGGTGTCCAGCGAAGGGGACCCAGGCTGCCATTGTATGGACAGCTGCTCCGGCAGCTTATCCTGATTGCCCCCACCACAGTGGAGGTGGTGTTGCAGATGAGGCACATGATGTTGGCAGAGAGGAGACAGTGACAACACCAAGGGATGGCAGGACATGGCCGCTGTTAGTTTGGCCACAGCTTTCCCCTATTTCCCCTGCTGTACCTCCCCCTACAGTCCCCTTCCCACTGTACAGTCCCTGTTCCCTGTCCCCTTCCCTCACTTTACCTACCCTTTCCCAGCCCCTTGTTTTTGTACTTTGTTGTGTTCAATAATATATTTATGTGACTTACCTGCCTGTGTCAGTGTCTGCTTTGCAGGTGGTGTGAGGAGCCATGCTGCAGTGGCCCAGAGTCTGTCCATGTGGTGTGCATGTGGCGGGGCATGTGTTCTGCTTCTGTGGTTCACTGCTGTGTGCTATGGTGTGTCCCACTGTGGTGGTGTCCTTCCCCTCCGTCGGTGGCTGTGCCTTGGGGTGCCCATGGGGCCACTGTCAGGGGTGTGTGGTGGGTGTGTGCATGCAGGTGGCACATGGCCATGGTCATTGGTCGGGTACTGGCCACACACTGTGTTGGGGCCCCTGCTTGGCACTGTGTGGCCTGTCCCATGTGGTCTACCACACTACTGGCCTCCCAGCATATTCTGTGCCTACTGCGTGGGCTTCCTGTGTGCCTGTGTAGTGTGTGTGTTTACTTGGCTGTGTGATCCTGGGTGTGGCCTGCTATAGTCTGGGTGGGGGGGCACAGCCAGCTGCCTGCAGGAGGGGGGGCTCCCTTGGTGGCCCTCCATTGGCCATTGGCACCTCCTGTTGCCTGCTTTCTGTGCCACTGTTGTGTTCTGGAGAGGGGTGTCTCGGTGCCTGTGTGTGCCCTGCTGTGACCTGCTGGTGGAGGCCTCCTGTGGCCTGTCACTGTGCTTCCCTGGGTCTGTTCTTTGTGCCGTGCCCCCCTCTGTTGCTCTGCTGCTCTGCTCCCACAGTTGCGCTGCAGCATCTCTTTCTGCACCATGGCGCAACTGTGCTTTCACCATGGTGGAACTTTGCTTGGGCCATGGTGCAACTGTGCCATATTCAGCCAGGTTGCGCTGGCACAGTTTGGCCTGCGCAACCTCTGAATATGGCTCCTGTTGTACCATGGCACATCGTGTTTGCATTGTGCCAGACTGCGCCGGCCTTTGGCGTATGTCTGAATATCTGGGCCTATGTGTATAAATCTGTGACAATGTGTCTACTATGTGTATAAATGTGAGACTTCACATTTATACACATAGAAGCTCAGATTTATCACATAGGATATATGTCCATGCATATTGCATACATATATATATATATATATATATATATATATACACATTGTAAAAAAAAACTCTGTTAATGCATCAGTTAGGGTTGATAGCACAGCGACAAAAGTTTGAAATGGGGTGTTATGGTTACACTTTCCACCCACCTCCACACACACCAACGTGCATCGGGGTGTGTGTTAAGTCATATTGGCTAACTCTCACCCCATTCCATGTGTAAACAAGCTGAGATAGTGCAGTATAGGAGAATGGGTGAGAGTTAGTTCATGACCCCAACGCACACCCAGATGCTTGTTGGTATGTGGGTGGGGTAGGGTGGCAGGGGTGTAACCCTAACACCACATTTCCAAACTTTTGTTGCTGTGCTGTCAACCCTGACAGATGCATTAATGGAGTTTTTTGCAATGAATTTCCCTTCTTTTTGAGAAAGTGTAATGTAACTGGTAACTGGTATGAGTTAGTGGGAGCACGGGCCCTCTGGGCCCTGAGCTCCTTTCACATTGTCCATTTTTAGCATAATGGTGTATGTATGTGGGAGCACAGGCCCTCCAGGCCCTGCACTCCCACTTACACATAACTACGAAGCCATACAGCAGCGCCATATTACTCCAAAGGAACCCACGTAACACATGTTTGCCAATATCTCCTTAACTGTAGCAAGTAGCAAAAGACATTCCACTGCAGTTGTAATCTATTACTTCAAAACTTGTTTTTTGGCTTATTTCTCCTACAGGTGATCTAAGCTGTGGGAACTGAAAAATTCATATCTCACAACGTTTCCAAGATATGGGCTCCGGAAGTCGCCATAGTCGCCGCAATATTAGCCCATGGGAAATTTCTCAACTTCAGAGTGCTGTAAGTATGAGCCCGTTGAATGTTTTGGGACCAAACCACCAAAAGGCACATCTGTGGGACCAGGGCTTGCCACCCTGCAAATTTCAGCCCGAACGCCCCAACTGTTTTGTTGCAGGTGAATGGCAACGATTTGCTGTTTTTGGGCAAAGTACTGTCATAAATTGTGACAGTTTCGCAAAAACAGCACGACACTTTCGTGATTTGTGAAAGTGTTGCAGCCATTTCTGTAGCAATTTGCGACAGTACTGGAGCTCTGATTTTTAAAACTGCATTTCTGGGGTGTTTTCCCCCCCAAAACAAGATATGGCTATCATCCTCAAGACCCAACCAGGTAAACACAACATTCAGTGTTTTTCTAGGGGGTCCCAAATTTAAATTCCAGGCATTTTTCTCTCTCACTAACTGAAAAGAAGATGTCCACCACACGATGGTAAAAGGGCCATTTGTGACAGTAAAGTGTAGTGGCGGCAGCTTGCAAGAGACACATATATTTGTTCCCATTGATTATAGTGGGAAATTAGTTTTTTGAATAACTTTTGAACAGTTTAATATTTTTCACCAAATCTTTGAAAGGCACATCAATGACCCAGACTGCATCTTCTCTGAAGATTTCAGATGACACAGACAAATTGTGTGGGCTGTAGCCACGAGCAAAGAAATGTGCAAAAATCCATTTTTTTGCAGTTTCGCCCACTCCGCAGTTCCTCAACTGCTTATCTGACCATAACTTGCTAGATCCAGAGATCTAGAGCTATCACATGCTGATGAGCGGTGACCTCTGGGGATGCATGCATTTATCAGACCAAAACCAATCCGGGTCTCGGCCCGGCAGCTTTGGTGATTCTAGATAAACTCGGGCTGCTTGCATGCCCTTGTGGCGACGACGACGTGACATTTGAATGTCTGCCCTATCAACTTTCGATGGTACTATCTGTGCCAACCATGGTGACAATGGGTAATGGGGAATCAGGGTTCGATTCCAGAGAGGGAGCCTGAAAAATGGCTACCACATCCAAGGAAGGCAGCAGGCATGCAAATTACCCACTCCCAACTCAGGGAGGTAGTGACGAAAAATAACAATACAAGACTCTTTCGAGCCCCTGTAATTGGAATGAGTGCACTTTAAATCCTTTAATGAGGATCTATTGGAGGGCAAGTATTGTGCCAGCAGCCATGGTAATTCCAGCTCCAATAATATATATTAAAGTTGCTGCAGTTAAAAAGCTTGTAGTTGGATCTTGGGATCGGGCTGGCAGTCCGCCGCGAAGTGAGCTACCGCTTGTCCCAGCCACTACCTCTCAGTGCTCCCTTGATGCTCTTAACTAAGTGTCCTGGGGGTCCGAAATGTTTACTTTGAAAGAATTAGAGTGTTCAAAGCAGGCTGGTTGCTTGAATACTTCAGCTAGGAATAATGGAATAGGACTCCGGTTCTATTTTGTTGGTTTTCAGAACTGGGGCCATGATTAAGAGGGATGGCCGGGGACATTTGTATTGTGCCGCTAGAGGTGAAATTCTTAAGAACAGTTGAGGAATTCAAGAGTGCATGGGACAGACATAAGGCAATTCTAGTGGGGGGGGTAGGAGGAAGTAGACTGTTAGTTAACTAGGATCTGCAGCTTATCAATCGGGTAGGGAAATGGGCAGACTAGGTGGGCCAAACGGTCCTTATCTGCTGTCAAATTCTTGGTTTCTATGTTTCTATGGTACCAGCCCGAGCATGCAAAATTTCAGGCAAATCTGTCATACGGTGGCAAAGTTATTAAAGTGCAAAATTTTGGGTTTAACATGGACATGGCCGTGCAACCCTAACTATACTGGCCCTACTGGGCCAGTATAAAATATATATATATATATATATATATATATGCATATATATATATATATTTTTTTTATGTATAGTAGTCTCTCCTACTGTAGTGCTGGTTATTTGTTGAGGGTACCTATTATAACACAAGGCTTATTATTGCTGGTAGCTTGGAATCATATGCAGTATCAGTCATCCTGCTGTGAAGTACAGGTTAAGCATGGGGCTAAATTAGCTGCCGACCCTTTAACAACATAAGACAATGTTGCAATTATAAGCATAATGGTAATTGTGGTATACTAATTATTGGCTTAGCAGGGGCTAAGAACCCCTTTAGCAGCCTGTTAGTGAGTCGGTCAAAGTCTAAACCTCATGCAGAGAAGAATTACCTGCAGATGTGTCTCAATAAACAGTATTTGTTCATTATTTTAGGCATCCGACTCAGTTCGTTTGGTACCAGCAAGATGTCTACTGCAGCAGCACCAGATGGACTTGGCAGAACAGAAAGAAGGTAAGGGTTCTTAGTGACAGACCAACACCAAAACGCCACACATGGTAGAGAATGTGGTCCTTCTGCTGCCCAGACTCCCATCTCACTTGTCTGCGTCACTGGTTACCCAAGTCATCACCCCAGCATGCCTGAACAGTCTGCATGATACTAATCCCACAGCCTTGGCTGCACCAAGAAAACAAAAAGAGGAACAGTCTCCTGTTTGTATAGCAACCTGCAACCTTTTTACTGCTACAGGAAAGTCAAAACTAAAACTGTTGAACATCACTAGCCAGCTGCTCAATGATGGCACCATCAAACGTTTCATTTTCAAAACCTAGGCTCCACGGAGCTGTGAACTGTAAAACCCCCCAGCAGCATCACCTCATGGCAGCACTCATTCTCCCTGCTCCATTTTGCCAAGCACGCAAAATTCACAAAATTAAACTGCAGCCACTGCCACACTGCCTCTTGCAGCAGGGATTGCAGCTACAGAATCAACCCTCACTTATGCTGCCATTCAGGACTGCAACTCAGTCCTGCTCAACACCTCATGGCTTAGTCTATTGCTGGACCGCCTCTGCCTACAGCCACCAGCTGCATTCAGGCCCTCAGCCTGCAAGTACCTTGAACGGCAGCTCACCAGTGACTGGCCCATTATTGACTCACAATCCCTGCTGCTCTGGACCTCCACTCAGGACCGTAGCTCAGTCCTGATCCTCCCCCATCTCCTACTACAGGGCTGCACCCCACCAGCATGAGAGAAGGCGGCTCCGCAATTTCACCAGCCCTCTTGCCACTACCAACTGAGGGTTCTCCCAGCTCCTGCAGCAGCTATCGCCAATTCCTGCCTTCCATGGCTTTGCTGCTTCCTTCTTCCCAACTGCCACATCTGCAGCATGCCACTAAACCCTCCTCGCACCAGCAGGCTCGACTCACAAATGTTGCCCAAGCAAGGACCACACAGCTGCTCTCCTACGTTCTCTCCTACTCCACCTCCTGAAAGCACCAGGAGGGCCCCAGTGCACACAAAGGACAGAACTGGAGCTCCGCTCCTCCCACAGACATAGACCACAGCCACTGCATGGAGCACTCCTCTCCCACTCAGCCATGTTTCAGAAATGGGCCATATCAATAAATTAACTAAAATAAAATAAAAGCATCAGGAGCCCAATCGAAGCATATGAATTACTTAGGAGCAGAAAGAAAAGTGAAAATTCACCAAACCTCAAGCAGGGCATAATCAATAAAATGTGGGGCACAACAAAATAAAATGGGGGAGAGAGAAGGAGAGAGAAAACAAACCCTGGGGCAGAACATAACATAATCGGAGGGCAGCCTGGGGGACCAAAAGAAAATAGAAATACAGCACAAGCACAATACCCAAACGGAAGTCAAATAAATACAGAATTTCCCCCAACAATTGTTAAATCAAGGATGGAAATGAGAAAGGAAAAGTGTGGCCTACTGGGATTTGAACCTCAGATTTCTGGTGTGCCATTCCAGTGCTCTAACCATTAAGCTACAGGCTCACTGGTCAAAGTGTCTGAGGAATTTCCTTTACAGCTACATGCTCCTTTCTCTAGTGTTGCGTAATTATGCAACTAGGAACCAATTTTAGAAATACCACTTCTCTCAGTGCAGTTTAACCCCTGCATGGTATATATATTTTTAAATCAAGGATGGAAATGAGAAAGGAAAAGTGTGGCCTACTGGGATTTGAACCACAGATCTCTGGTATGCCGTTCCAGCGCTCTAACCATTAAGCTACAGGCTCACTGGTCAAAGTGTCTAAGGAATTTCCTTTACAGCCACACACTCCTTTCTCTAATGTTGTGCAAAATTATGCAACTAGGAACCAATTGTGCCACTCACCACAAAACAGAAAATTCCTGCCAAATTTCAATGGGGAAGTAGCCCAGCAGCGTGGCAATGTCGTCCCTTGCACAGCAACCTCGTGGCAAGCAGCATCCATCTTCTTGGCATTAGATATATAGATCATTTCCTGTCACATGACCTTCCTGGCCAGATTTATCTCTCTACTTTCCCATGTTCAAATTATACTAAGTCACCACTAGGAGTCACTAGTAAGCATTCAACTCCCTTTCTCTTAGCTCTGTACTAGTTCACTACCTCAACCTTTTCTGCCTATCCCTACCTTTTCTGCCTGCATTTCTGTATCCCCGTGATCTGCTGTACTCGTCTCCTCCTGTACTCGAACCCCCCGACCTCTGGCACTGGAGGTGGCAACACTACCACTGCAGTAGCTCTAATTGTTACTGCTCTTTTGTGTCTTTCATTTTTTCCACTAGCTTCCTCCTCCACCTGGCTTTGCCAGTGATGTCAAGGTGACTCCCTACTTTTCCCCATACAGCCTTTCTCTCTAGATCCTCTATGGCCACCGTCACACCACCCTACTTCACCTTCAGTACATCAATGAGCTCCTTTCACGCTCTCCTCCTCCCCCCCTTACCTAGTCCTCCTTTTCCTCCCTCATTCTGTCCTCTCTATTAATGCCCCTTGTTACTCCATCACTTTCCCTTTTGCCCTCTGCCCACCCTGCAACTTATCTACTCCCACTGCCACTTCCCACCTCCCTCTATTTCCCACCTCACATCGTAATCCTCCCTGGGCTACTCAGCTGCTCTCTCTTAAACTTAGTGGCCATCTGTCAATTACACCCCCCCAAACCTCCCTTGTATGGCTCTCTTCAACTTTATTGAGTCAAGCACAAGTGTAACACCCCTCACCTTCACATTTTGGTCCTTCTACTTCTCCTAGCAGGGGACATCGAGCCAAATCCTGGTCCCTCTAGCCTTACCACCTCCCCCCTTCAGGCCCTCTCAAAAGGCTAGCGGATTTTCCACATAAATGCACATAGCCTACTCCCCAAATTGGATGAACTAAAAGTTTGGGTCACTCAGCACTACCCTGACATTCTCTGCATATTAGAAGCATGGTTGTCCTCCCATATCCCTGATTCCCAACTGGCCCTCCCAAACATTAACCTCTTTCGGCAAGACCATGGAAAAGGAGGAGGCGGGGTGACTATCTACTCCTGCAGCTCCCTAAAGTTCATTATCTCCTACTGTGAAGAAATCCCTTGCTCCCATTAGTTCCTCTTAGCAAATCTAGCTTTTCCATCTTCTTCACCCCTTTTCGGGGGAGTTTTATATGTCTCCCCGAAACTTCCCTCCTTGTATCCTGCATCACCGCAGCCTCTGCCCTTGCATCTACAGGTGAACTAATCCTCCTCTGTGACCATAATCTCAACTGGTTCTCCCCCTTGTCACTTAATTCATGTCATCAAATCAAAGCTTTAAACCTCACCCAGCTAATCAAAGAGCCTGCCTGTCGCAATCCTAGATCTCAGTCACATTTCCTGCTGGACTGGTTGCTCTCAACCCACCCTCACTGTATCTGCTCTGCTGGTATCTTACCCAACCCGCTCAATGGCCACTGCCCTACCTTTTGTGTTAGGAAGACTTGCCCTCCTCCCATTCCCCCAAAATACATCCAGCACCAACCGTTCAAGTCCCT
The DNA here is from genome assembly GCA_016271365.2 of Neoceratodus forsteri. Classification (NCBI taxonomy): domain Eukaryota; kingdom Metazoa; phylum Chordata; order Ceratodontiformes; family Ceratodontidae; genus Neoceratodus; species Neoceratodus forsteri. The sequence goes on along the minus strand of CM057455.1, from coordinate 283,950,906 downwards.
TGACATGAGTTAACTACTTCACGACCCCCTAAGGAAGCCATTCTGGCGAAGTGCAGGGGTATATTGATGGCTGGTGCATTAGGACTGGGGTAGGTTTTGTTAATATATTTCAGAGCTAATCCACTTTTTTGTCTGATTGTCTTGAATAGTTGAGACGACAAATATATTGTAAAATGAGCACTTTATTGCGAATAGTTGAATTGTGAAAACAATAAATGAAAAAATATATTTTTGCATACATCTATAGTGCTTCTGTGGATTTTTTCTGCATTACTACCCAGTATTTGCTCACCGTATTCTTTGGAATTGTACTTCATGACCTGACCCTGGCAAACTGGATTCCAATCTTCTGCCTCTCAGTCGACACTGCCCTGCTCACTTCACAGCTGTCTTCCTAAAAGTCTGGGATGCCCATGCCCCGCTACAAACTATATGAGTAACATGCAGCCATCATCCCTGGATCTCCCCAGATATCTTGGCCATGTGCAGAGCTCACGATCTCGCTTGGCATCATTTTAAAACCTCAGGTAACCAGGCCTCCCTTCAAGCCTCTCATACCCTCTGCAACAGTTGTACTACCAATATCTGCCATGCCAAATCTGACTTCTTTAAGTCATGTTTGCATCCCTCAAATAGTACTCCCTTCTCCTTCTGGCAGGATCTCTGCTCTCTCCTGCACCCCACTCTGCTGATCCCTTCCTCCCTCTATCCATGAGGCAGATTCACTAATCTCTGATCCCTCCCTTGTTGCTGAGGTCCTTAATAAGTTTTTCACATCCTGTGTCATTCCCCAGGAGCCCCCCACTTCTCCATCCTACACCCTCCAATCCCTCTCACAGTCTTCCAGTTTTCAACTATTGCCAATTTCACCATCAGAAGTTCAAAGAGCTCTCGCTTCACTTAACCTCTCTATATCAAGCCCCGATGACCTGCACCCTCGGCTCCTCAAAATCTTGGCCACCGCTATTGTTACCCCTTTAACCTTCATCTTAAATCTTTTGCTTGCCACAGCTACTGTCCCTTCAGCATGGAAGTCTGCCACCATTCTCCCCCTCTTCAAAGGTGGTGACCCCAATATCCCTGGAAATTACCGGCCTATCTCCCTTCTCCCCACCCTCACCAAACTCCAAGAGTCTCTAATTCTCAGTAGGCTCAATGAATTCCTTCTTGCTTTCAACACTGTCTCCCCATTTCAATCAGGCTTCAGGAAATTCCATGCCACCACCTCCTCCCTTTTATGCTTTACTGACACCATTCACTCAACCATGGACCTTGGCCAGATCACCTTGGCTATCTTCATTGATCTTGCTAAGGACTATGACTCTGTTTCCCACCCTCTCCTACTAAATAAACTGTGCCTCGCTGGCCTATCCCCTACTTCAGTGTTCTGGTTTAGCTCCTATCTAACTGGCCATTCCCAGGCAGTCTCTAGTAAAAATGTCCTATCCCCCTTCCTCCCCATCCTCACAGGCGTACCTCAGGGATCTATCCTTGGGCCTGTTCTCTTTTCCCTCTTTATTAATGCAAGGACCTCTACAAGCCAGACATCCTGGCTATTTCTGAGACCTGGCTTAAGACCAGCATCCACGACCATGAGATCATGGCTCAGGGATACAATTCCTTCCGCAAAGATAGGGAGACAAAAAGAGGTAGAGGCGTGTTAATCTACACTAAGACAACCTGTGTCAAACTTATCCCTGAAGATGGACACGGCACCAGAAAGTGAATCAATATTCATTCACATTACCCTCGGCCAATCCAAGCACCTCACGATAGGATGTGTCTACAATCCATCTAAGATGGCTCTCCAATCCCTGGAGGCCATCATTAGTTCCACGACCAAAGATGTCACCACTGAACTTATCATTATGGGGGACTTCAACCTAAACTGGGCCGAGGACCCCAACAAAGACCTCTTGTCCCTGACACAGGAGGCTAACCTGACTCAGGTTATTTCAGAACCCACCAGGTTGAATCATAAATCTGGGAACCTCACCATCCTGGACTGGGCTTTGGTTACAAACCCCACCAATATCCAGGAGGCTGGGCTCGTGGCCGATGCTTTGAGCGATCACTCCCCAATATTCTGTATCTGGAGGAATAATGCGCCGAAAGTCCAACCCAGAATATTGACCTCCCATGATCATTCTAAATTCTCAGAGGCCCAATTCAATAACTACCTCAAGAGCCTGGACTGGAGTCCCATCAGGCTCCTCCCATCCTTGGATGCGGCACTTGAATACTTCCAAAACTCTTTGACTACCGCAGCCAACCTCTTTGCCCCACTAAAGAAGCTAAGAGTACAGGGCAGCTGCTACAAGTGGATCTCCCCAACTCTTATAGCGCTAATGATCAGCCAGGACAAGGTCTGGAAGAGGTTCAAGAAGTTCTCTCTCCCAACAGACCTGGTGGCATATAAAGCCCAGTGGAATAGATGCAAGAGCTCAATAAAACGGTCTAAAAGGGAGTATGTCACTAACCTTCAAATAAATAGCCTAGGAACTCCTACACTATTCTGGTCCCATATCAATGAGCTGATCAAAGGGAACTCCAAGGCTGAACTGGGCCCTACGGAAGTCAACGGTAAGCTAGTGTATGATGGCCCACAAATTGCTGCAACCCTCAACCGTCACTTCACCAATCTTGAAGCATATAAGGCTGGACTACCCCCTCACCACATGGCACCCAATAACTCTGAACCCACAATACTACTACTTCCACTCTTCCACTTCAGGTTGGTCAGGCCCAAAGAGGTACTAACCCTACTATAGACCACAAAAATCTAAGGCACAGGCAGACCTGATGGAATCAACCCTGAGCTGCTCAAGGATGGTGCCCAATCCTTCGCTAGACCTCTGACCTGGCTCATAAACAGATCTCTGCTGGAAGGCACCATTCCATCCCAGTGGAAACAGGCTAACGTGGTTCCCATCCACAAGGGTGGCTCCAGGGAGCACACAAGTGACTACAGGCCAATTTCCCTGCTCTGTCTGCTTGCCAAACTGCAGGAAAGATGAATTTATAGTCAACTCTGCGACTACCTTGTGACTTACCAGCTTCTGGCCTCCTCTAAGTGGTTCAAGAGCTATTTATCCAGCCGTAGCCAGAGAGTTAGCTGGAAGGGGGTGCTATCTGCCCCGTTACCCCTAAACGAGGGAGTACCACAGGGCTCATTCCTTGGTCCCCTACTTTTCTCATTGTTTACCAATGATCTGTACCTTCACTGCGGGGGAAGCGCAGTAGTACAATACGTGGATGACACCGTGATCTACCACTCCTCTGATAACCTGGAGGCGCTCAGCCCATTACTCCAATCTGACCTTATTTTTTTTTTTTTTAGTCTTTTGGTAACTGGGTAAGGCCCACTAGGCACAAGTGCCTGTTTTCAGGGGCGACCTGGGAGTACTGGGCAGTTAAGTGACTTGCTCAGAGTCATACAGTATGCAAGCGGAGGTTGTGAGAATCAAACTCAGGTCTGGTCTGCTGGATGTATCAAGCTTGTTCACACCTCGTTCCTCTAACCTCTAGGTTATACTGCCAGCCCAGTCACTTATGTCACTGGAGGACTGGCTAAAAACTAATAGAATGGTCTAGAACGCAGGCAAAACAAAAGCCATGCTGTTCGGGACCAGATCCCTTGGGCAAGATAGGACCAGCTCCCTACAGCTTAAGTCACTGGCTGAAACCAGCATTGAAGTTGTGTCCTCCTTAAAATACCTAGGGCTAACACTTGACCAAGGTCTCACCTTCAAGAACCATGTTGATCAAGTGACCAAGACCATCCATGGGAAACTCAGCATTTTGTATCGGATTAAGGATCAGCTAATACCTGGAGCCAGGCTCGCCATTGCTTCTAGCATCCTGCTCCCCGCTCTCACCTATGCAGCCCCTGTAATACAGGGTATGGCCAAGCTTGAGGTCCAACAGATGCAGATCTTATACAACAAGGTAGCGTGGTTCGCTGCCCAGGATCACTCCAGAAGCCACCACTGTGACACACTTGCAAAACTACAGTGGCCTTCTTTTGAATCATGTCTCCAATTCCCTCTCCTCTGCTTAGCATTCAAACTACTCAGCCCTACAGCCCCACCTAGCCTATCATCAACCTTGGCCTCCAAAAAAAACCCCATACCCTGAGGTCCACATGGAGGGCTCTACTAGAAACCCCCAGGGTCAGGTCCAGCGCTGGCCAGAAATTGTTCTCCTCCACAGCCCCCCAGCTGTGGAACAAACTTCCACCAGAGAAACAGGAAGCCCCCTCACTCATGAACTTCCGCACCAGGCTCAAGTCACATCTACTTGAGGCCAACACTTGCTTCTGTCATGGCACCTGACAGCCCCCCCCCAGACTCATGCCTATCACCTTACCTACAAGAGTTGTGCCAATCCATTTATGATGGCTTGTCTCTGTTATGAATCAATGTCATATACTGTAACTAGTGAACCTGTATGTCAGTTAATTACCTGTTTATTGTCTGTTTCTCACCACGTATGCCATGCAATTATATGTAATGCCACTTAATGTATCTCCGGGTCGCCCCCGGAAAAGGGACCTTCGGGGCCCAGCGGGCCTAGCCGGTCATCAAAATTCAATAAATAAATAAAATAAATAAATAATGATTTCCTCTGGGTTTGCACCCACGCCAATATTTACATGTATGTGGACAATACCATACTTTTCCTGTCTGGCCCATCATCCAAGCCATCCAATCCCCCCTTCAAAGTGATCTTGCAGCAGTCACAGCCTGGTTCCATGCCAACTGCCTAAAACTGAATGTAAAAAAAAAACATTGCCATGACCTTCGGATCTAAGCAAAAACTGCCCAGACTCCCCACCCTTCCAGTCTCCTTCTCTGCAGCCAACACCCTTCTAGCCAATCTCCCCATCTACAAGTACCTAGGTGTCTGGCTCGATCCCTCCCTCAACTTCTCCTCCCACTTCAGCACTCTACACTTCAAGCTGTGACCTAAACTAGGGCTACTATACTGCCACAAGGCCAGTCTCTCTCTCGCTGTAAGATGTGATCTCGTAGTTAAATGGATTTTCCCAGCCTTTGACTACGCAGACATAGTTTACAGTGCTGCCCGGGCCACCTCCCTTGCCAAACTTGATGTTCTGTTACACACCTTCTGTAGATTCACCTCCAGCTCCCCCTCTCTAACTCAGTACTGCGATCTCTACTCCTCCTCCCTGTCCCTTCAATCCCTCGCTCAAAGACACTTCGCACTCTGCTCCACCTTCATCACTAAATATTGGTTTGGAACCCTTCCCCCCTACCTTGCCTCCATTCTTAATGCAACTAACCCCTCGCCTTACAACTCACTGTCAAATTGCGCTCACACTTTCTCCCTCCCACAGGTACCCACATCTGCTGGCAAATTTTCCTTCTCCTATAGACTTCCTTCCCTCTGGAATAGTGTTCCTCACCAAATTCATCTGTCTCCCTTCTTCGCTGCCCTCAAGCGTCTACTCAAGCCAACCCCTACTACTTCCTGCACCTGTTCTCCTTCCTAGTACTCACTTACCTCAGTTACGTTGTTCCCCTCGCCCTTGCTGTAACTCACTGTATATAGCCATGTAAATATTATTTGTAAATATTAGATATTATTCTATTGTAAATGGCATTCTCTCATTTATATAATGTATTATTTCTACATTTTGTTACAACTCTTTTGTCACTGCTGTGCTCTTCTTTTTTACCCCCATCCCCGGGTCACACCTGGAAATGAGCTTCTGCTCATGGTGCCTTTCCTGGTTACCAATTTTTAAATAAATAAATAAAAATAAATACTTATGTCATTCAGCAAAAGCCAACAACCTGGATGGACACAATCCAAGCTGCATGACTTGTGCAAGAGTCTATCTCAGTGTTCCAGTCCACCACTGTTCAGGTGCCTCAGTCCTCACAATTGGCTGCACTCGCAACATGTGTCCAACAGCAACAAGCAATGATAGACAAGCTCATCACAACTGTCAATAACTTGCACCTCAGCACTACTGCTTCCCCTGCAACTTCTGTCAATGCTCTGCAACCACTTCAACAGCTACCTGAGCCACCCACATCTTCACGAGAACCAGTGACCTGTCAGTAGTGTGGATTCAGGGGACACAATGCTGCTGTCTGCCGAAAGTTAAAGTAGTACAACAGAAATCAAGAGAACCAAAGGCACCCATCACAGCACAAGCAGCAAGATAATCACAACTACTCCCAGGATCAGGGAAACAAGTACTGCCCAACAAACTAGGGGCTTTTGTTGAGCAGGGGAACACAGCAACTGATTGCCTCGCTGACTTTCGTAATTCAAACAAACCGCATCCTTTAACTGCTAACTCTGGCACACTCTCACTTCCAGTGGCAAAGGTACCTGTCTTCAGATCACCACTCCTAGCAAACTATGTCCCTGTAACCATTGGAGATTGGTCCATGCATGCCTTGGTCGACACTGGAGCAGAAATCTCAGTCATCAATAACAGTATTCTGGACAACCCAGCTATTCATTATTTACCCAGTGCTGCTCCAGCTGACCTAAAGTACATTATCACAGCAAGTACCACTACAGTACCTATCACAGGCCTGGTTCATCTCAAGCTCCACTTTGGCTCACAGTAAGCCACTGTCACATTCTGCCTAGTGTCTGACTTACAACCAGCAGTGATTCTTGGCCTTGACTTCCTCAAAGCTCACAAAGCCATTCTAGACTTTGTATCAAACAAACTCTCACTAGACCCTCAGAGGCAACTCACAGCTACAGACTTAGTCACTGTGCCTCCTAAGACAGAGATGGTTTTAATTGCCAAGATTTGAGGTGAACCACTTCCACAAGGTGTTGTTTGCATCATCACAGGATCCCCCGCTCTGCATTCATCAGATCTTCTTCCAGGAAATACCTTACCTGCAGTGCATGGTGGCACAGTCTTCCAAAAATGCTAAAACTTCACAGATGAGCCAGTGGTCATTTCAAAGGGTGCCAATATCAGAAAGTGTGTTTGCTTGTCTACAGGGGACCAGCTCCATCTTATGCAAGAATATCAGCCTGGTTCCACCAGGTCTAGTCCTGTCAGTACTATCACGACCACTCCTGCTTCACCACAGTTACCCCTCAGTAGGCGACTTTCCTCTTCAAAACTTCCAGCATCTCCAACAGAGATACAGCAACATTGGAAATTCCTGGAGAATTATCTGGATGTCTGTGTTGGTCCAGATAACAAGCTTGGATGCTGTGATACCCTGCAACACACCATTGAGGTGCAGCCCAACCAGAAACCAATCCGTCAGTGAGCCTACAAGGTGGGGTACAAACAGAAACAAGTCCTAGAGGACATATTCAAAGACCAAGACATTATCAAGGAGTCTACAAGTCCCTAGGGTGCACCTTTCCAGCTGCTGGTAAAGAAAGACAAAGGGTATCACTTCATGGTAGACTACAAAAATCTCAATGTTTACATGGTGCAGGATGCTCATCCCTTACCTCCAACTGAAGATGACTTAAAGAGTTTTGGAGCAGCCAGCCCAGCTTACTTCACCAATCTAGACCTTTAGACTGGGTTCTACCAAGTTTCCATTGATCCAGCTTCTCATCCATACACAGCCTTGTGCTGCCACTTGGGACTTTTTCAATTCAAACATCTGCCTATGGGACTTTGGAATAGTCCAGCCACATTTCAACATGTTATGGATACTACATGGATTGTCTTGGAAATCTTGCCTAGTCTACCTAGACAATGTTATTGTCTTCAGCAGAACTTTGCCAGAGCACCTCCAACATCTCAAAGAAGTGTTTGAACATCTCAGACAAGCCAATCTCAAGCTTTGCCCAGTGAAGTGTTGTTTTCCACAGCATCAAATTAATTACCTGGGACATGTTGTTAGTTCTCAAGGCATCTCTCCAGACCCAGACAAGTTCTCAGCAGTCAAACAGTATCCAGAACCTAACAATCTCAAAGATCTTAGAGCTTTCCTAGGCTTGTCTGAATACTACAGAAAGTTCATTTGCACCTATGCCAAGATTGCAGCTTCATGTACGCCCTCACCAAAAAGTAATGTGACTATTCATGGACTTTCAAGTGCAAAGAGGCCTTTGAAACCTTGAAAGAGAAACAAATCTCTTCTCCAGTACTGGCCTACCCAAGGTTTGACCAATCCTTTAAGCTCTATTCAGATGCCAAATACAAGATGGAACAGAATGAGTTGTTTCCTGTACCAGGCTGTCTCTTTCCTCAGCTGAGCAGAACTATGGCAACACAGAAAAAGAATGTCTAGCCATGATATTTGCTGTAAATAAATTTGACTGTTACCCTTGCTACTCCTCCTTTACAGCTATCATTGATCACTCCCTCAGATGGTTCTTTCAAATAAAGGAGCCGGTAGGCAAGTTTGCCTGAGGGATCACCACGCTGCAATGGTACAACTTTGAAATTCAGTACCTCCCAGGTTGAGTTCACTCCAATGCCAATGCTGTAAGCTGAAGACTATGTCCCTCTGCATCATCCTCAACAGACGAAGAATCCTGCTTACAAGCTCTTTCTTTCCATGCCACAGATGTGCTTCCTGTGGACACTCCTACATCACCTCAAGTTGCGTTGCTGCTACCAACTGCTCCTACAGCAAAAAGCATCAATCCTCATCTACTGCAAGCAGCCGAAGAGCTTCTCACCTCCTCTACTACTGATATCTCCCTGGTGACAGTAAAAATACAACAAAGAACTGATCCTCAGATCACAGACATAATCACATACTTAGAGTCTGAAACCTTACCGCAACAAAAGAAGCATCACCAGGATGTACTTTTCTTTGCTTCACAATATTTCCTCAACGACGGAGTGCTTTTCCACATTTGGACCAAGGAAGGCAAGGCCCATCGCACGGCTAGAACTCATGTTCAGTTAGTTGTGCCAGCCTCTCTAGTCAACGAAGTTCTTCTCTCCACTCACGCCTTTCCACTTTCCAGAGGTCATATGGGAGTCCACAGAACTCTCGAAAAGACAAGGCTTCACTCCTTCTGGCCTTACATGAACAAGGGCATTGTCAGATTTGTCAAATCTTGCCAGCCCTGTTCCCAAAGAAAGCCTCCTGCCAAACCAACAAAGGCACACATCATTCCAATGCCTGTAGCTACTGAACCATTTAATAGAGTCAGCACAGACATTCCTGGGCCTTTACCCACATGGACTGACTCAGGCAATAAATACAAACTTGTTTTTGTGGACTACCCAAGTATTTGGAACTAATCCCCCAGAAAGACATTAAAGCTACCACGGTAGCAAATGCTTTCCTCAACACTGTCATTTTTCATCATGATATCCCCTCATACTTGCATTCAGACAGAGGCACAAACTACCTTTTTAACCATTGTGTGAGAAATATGCAAACTTCTCGATGTAAAAAAGACACACACAACATGTTATCATCCACAATGCAATGGACAAAGTGAAAGAATGATGATATCTACCATTCTCAACATACTCTCCAAGTACATGGATGAAACTCATGACACTTGGGATTGTTTTGTTCCCTTTGTGCAATTTGCCTACAATACCAGCCCTTGTGTCGACAGTACAGAGTATGCACCATTTTTCTTAGTCCATGGACGTCACCCAAGAACTCCACTGGACAGGGATCTCTCACCACTAGAGGTTCCAAAGTCAGCTTCTTCCTTCATTATTCCTATGCTGGAACAGCTTGAACTTGCCAGACATGTTGAATCAACACATTGGGCCAGAGAAAATCTGCAGTGCAGAAAATGTCAGCAGCCAAGTCCCATGAGCCTTCATTTTTCATTGGGGACATTGTGTACTTGTACCGACCTATCCTAATTCCGGGCACCACCAAGAAACAGCTTCGCCCTTGGACTGGTCCCTTCAACATCCTATAAAAGCTTCCTCCTGTTCATGTCTGCTTGTGACGCAAGTCTGATGGAAAGCTGGTACACAACAAAATCCACATCAACTGACTGAAACATGGGTACCTGAGTAACACTCTCCCAGATGATCCCAGTCCCCCAAACAATGAAGCTGCACTTGAACCTGCCATACTCTCTGAAGCTAAAATTCCTTCAGACGTGACCAGTTTATCCAGATCGCCATGGTCCTGACACTCTTCAGCCAGATCCTGTTTTTCCTGATCAGCCAGATGAACTTCCTAGTACTTCTCAGTCTTTTGCTTCTTCTTCTTCTCAGGAATCTCTTGTACACAAACCAGTGTACCGGATCGAAAAAATTCTTAGAAAGATGTATACCAATGGATCCTGGACTTATCAAGTGAAGTGGCGCAGGTTTGACAGCACACAGAACACTTGGGTCACTTTTAATGACCTGACACATTCCTGTCAGGAACTGGTCCAAGCCACACATGTTTCTATTCCCACTGACTGGAAAAGCCATAGGAAATCGTGAACTTGTGGTAACCAGACTCAGTAAATTGTACTTATATTGCATTCTTTATGCTGATATTTCATGTCTGTATCCACATACATATTAGTGTTCTGCAACAAAGTTTTTGCTGGTATTTCTATGTCATTATAAATGTTCTGCATTTTGCAACTGTTAATGTCAAGTTTAACCACATTGGGTATCCTCCAGCTGCTACCGTTCCCTCCCTTCCGTGCACTGTGGCACTTGTCGCCCTGACCAAGCTTCAAGTTGCTATGGTGTTTCCCCCATCCCTTGGCACTACAGACTGGTCACCGCTGTAGTCCAGATCCCCCCCCCCCCATAGCAGAGTATTGTTTTGGAAAAAACAAAAAAAATGTCTTCAAGTTGGTAAAATGTTTAATTCCACGCTTTAAGTGTTACACTATTTTTTATTGTCATTATGTCATGCTTGTTTCACTTTTTTTTGTTCGAGCGGTGCTCACCATACCTCTCAAGTGTCCCTGATTTTCAGGGACATCCCTGATTTTGCCTCAGAATTTTCCTCTGTCCCTGGTAAAATGTGTGTTTTTGTGACAGAACAGTGGGATTAAAAGCACAGAATAATGTCAAACATTAAAGTAACAGACTTGTTCTTCTTCAGAATATGCATTTTAACACAAATCCCCTTATTCTATCAGCTTTCTGACTGAATAGTACCAGTTTTTAAGATGTGTCCCTGATTTAGGGTCTTTGTCCCTGATTTTTTTAAGCCTTGTCCCTGATTCATGAGGCAAGAGGTTGAGAGGTATGGTGCTCACACTCACTGTCCCAGCAGTGATGTGGAGTACAGGCTAAGCATGGGGTTAAATTAGCTGCTGCCCCTTTAACAACATAGACAATGTTGTAATTATAGAGTCATTATGGTAATTGTGGTATGCTAATTATTGCCTTAGCAGGGGCTAGAAAACCCCTTTAGTCTGGCAGTTTGTGTGTCAGTCAGAGTCTAAACCTCATGTAGAGAAGAAGAACCTGTTAATGTCTCTGAATAAACAGTATTTGTTCATTATTTTATGCATCCAACTCGGTTCATTCAGTATCAGCAAGATGTCTACTGCAGCAGCACCAGATGGGCTTGGCAGAACAGAAAGAAGGTAAGGGTCCTTAGTGGCAGACCAACATCAAAACGCCACACTGCTAAACTTTGAAAGTTTTGCTGCTTCTGTTAGTTTTACTTATCTGTTTAATGGATGTTTCACACACAGCCCCATGCATCACATTAAGGTACTTTGCAGCAAAGGATCCAGGTCATACATGTGATGTAGTTACTAACTGACTGTCAAAGAGGAGATGCCAAATCAGCTCCAACGAAGCAGGCAATATTTACCTCCACTAACAGCAGCAGCTCAAGCGGCTCTGCTAAATACCTGCAGTTGGGTTTGAACCCCAGAGACTGGTTGGGAGTGCCATGAGCCATGTGGGAAGGCCACTTCAGTGGAGCTCCTTAAAACCGAAGCTAAGCTGAAAGGCAAAAGTAACATGAAAACCTATTGAAAGATGCATGTGCTGTATTTCCATATGCGTGAATGAGAAAGAACATTTAGTGAATGGGAAAGAACATGAAGAGCCAGATATTTTCTTAAGGAATAAATAAAAGGAAGCTAAAGGGATATGAATTTACATTAGTTAGCGTTAACCAGTTTCCCCGAGGAAGGGGTTGTATTTATTCTAAAACGCTGATGTTGTAAAATACTGGATGGATACATTTCAATAAATAGATATATCCCTATTTTTACAAAACTGAGTGAGTAAGCCTGATTGTTCAATCCTGTCTGTGATGGGTTTTTTTAACATAAACAGCTGTGTTGTGTCCATTGTTACATGTACAACATTGCAGTGTCCACTGTTACAGGTGCAATGTTAAAGGTGATTTTCTCAAGTCTCTGTTAGGGAGTTATCTCACAACATGGTACCTTCACTTTTTTACTCTTGGGTCACATTGTCTTGACAAACTTATCAAGTTTGATCTACTGTGGCCAGCCCAGTGGTGCAGAGAGCTGAGGCGCTGGACATCTCACCTTGCGGCACGCTGGCGACCCGGGTTCGGGAGCGAGCCTGGGTCGTCGGAGGTCAGCACAGAGGGGTGGGTGGAGCTGGATGGAGCAGCCATTAAGGCAGCTCTCCTCTCCGGGGAGGTGGGTGGCATCCCTCACTCACGGCTAACCCCTGGTGGAGGCCGTGGGGCTGCGCAAGCAAGGGGGCCGGCGATAGGCCAATGGGGTGGGCGGAGGAGGGCCGTTACCAGAGCTGTAAGGCGCATGTGTGCCTCCACATGCATGCGTACTTCTCCTGGGGTCCTCAGGCTAAAATGGGGAGAAAAAGTGGAAAAACACTGACAGCAGGATGGCGACCGACTCTCCATGAGCCCCGCCCCTGGACGGTGTGGAGTACTTCTGTTAAATAATTCGGGGGACAAAGCTGGGGAGTCGGTCAGATGGGGCAGCACGGCGATAGGAGAAAGATAGATGCAATAAAAAAAAAAAGTTTGATTTACTGTGGCTTTGGAAGATTGATCCTCATGTCACACTTTGGTAACCCCTTTTCATGGATATATCCAATACTGTATTGTGCATTGTGGGACGAGGGTGGATCGCATTTGAGGACTGTGCCTGGAAGGGCATTTTTAGTGGCAGCCCAGGAAAACCTTTAATTTGGCTACAGAGGGCATGTGGACAACAGCCTAGGTTTTTGGATGGGGCCTATATAGGGCACTGGAAGACCAGCCAGTTATACTGTCTACTTTAATTGCTGCTACCCCCAGACACACACCCACACACTTCCTCTTTAGGGTTGCTACCCAAATAAAATGTTGTTTTGTTTAAATTATTGTTTTCTGTCATTCTGTGTAAAGTATAAGAACATGATAAGTGGGATTGCACAAGTGGCCAGAGTGGAGCATGGAGATGTGCTAGCACAAGTTCCATTGCGCCATGCACAGCAACTGCGATATTCAAAACTTGACATGCAAATGGGGTCATAATATATGCAAGGTGCACATGGGGCCATTTGCATGTCATTATGGCCCCATTTGCATGCAGGTGCACCGATCTGACGACTTGCGCTGCGCCCTGAGCAGCGAGCATCTAGGACCAACACCCTTGCAGCCCGATCGCGGGCATTTGTATAAAACAGAAATATTCAAATATCCTGGTGGTCCAATGGACGCTATCTGCCTGATCCCGGGCATCTGTAATTAAAGAAGGAATAAGTCCAATATCCCTGATGGTCCAGTGGACCCCTGTCTGCCCGATCCACGGGCATTTGTGAATAAAATACATAAGACCAATATTCCTGGTGGTCTGGGGTACCCCCTAACCATCACCACACGAGCCCTACCGCCCGATTCATTCCACATATCTGGAATGTGGCAATGCAGTGGGCTGCCGCTTGATGGCTCACGCTGTGAACCAATGGACGTTCAACCCCACCGGCGGTTTCAGTCGCTGGGCGGCGGGCGGCAGGGGGTAAGGTGCTGCCGCCACGCTGGCTGACGGGAGGGAGCGGGCGGTAGGGCTCAGTGGGCGGGTGGGAAGGGGTACCCTAGACCACCAGGAATATTGGACTTATGTATTTTTATGTACAAATGCCCACGATCGGGCAGACAGGGGTCCACTGGACCACCAGGGATATTAGGACATTTCATTCTATTTTTACAAATGCCAGCAATCGGGCAGATAGCGGTCCACTGGACCACCAGGGATATAGGATGTATTCTTTTATTTTTACAGATGCCCACAATCGGGCAGATAGCAGTCCACTGGACCACCAGGGATATAGGACAAATTCTATGATTTTTACAGATGCCCACAATCGGGCAGATAGCAGTCCACTGGACCACCAGGGATATAGGACGAATTCTAGGATTTTTACAGATGCCCGCGATCGGGCAGATAGCAGTCCACTGGACCACCAGGGATATAGGACGGACTTCTTATTTATTTTTACAAATGCCCGCAATCAGTCATGGGGGGGCGCCGCCAGGTGCAGCCAGAACTCGGGTGGCCACCCACAGGTGGCAGCTGCCGTGTTGCGCCCTGCAATGTGGCAGCTCACCTGTGGGTGGCCATCAGTTGTTCCTTTTTTTTTTGGATCAACTTTGTGCTGGCGCAGGTAGGTTGTGATGCATGGCTCTGCACATCCGGGCTGAATATCAGGCTGTGCAGAGTATGCATGGCACGCCCCCACCTGTGCCTGCATACACTACTGATGTGCTCCAGGCGTGCTCGGGATTTGTGCCATGCACTTTTCCCATTTGAATATCCGCGGATGCAGGGTTGCGATGAAAATGCAACACTGCTGCGCCTAAGCAACCCTTTGAATATCTGGGCCTATGTCTCTATCTTCAAATTTTGGTTTGGCTCCCTCCCCTTTCTTTCTCTCCTCTCCCCTCCACTACCTCTTACTCCCCTATGCAACTCATGCTCTTGCTCTCTCCCCCCCCAATGAAATCCTCTGCAGGTCAAGCTGCCTTCTCTTTCTGCTTCCCTAAACTCTGGGGCTCTCTCACCCTTCTGTTTGCTCTGCTCCTTCCCTTCATGCTCTGAAGTCTCTCCTCCATGATTTCACTACTCATTCCTGCAGTTTCTTCGGATACTGGATCTTGGACTTTTGTCCACTGCACTCCACCCCACACTGTCACTAGCTCAGCCTCTTCTCACCCACTTTTCAGTTACTACCCCCACCCCTCATATTATTGTATCATTGCTCAGTGCTTACTGTTCTTCTTATTTATTTATTTATTGAATTTTGATAACCGGTAGGCCCACTGAACCCCGAAGGTCCCTTTTTCGGGGCAATCTGGGATACAGTACAGTATCAGACAGTAAGATACACAGGTTACAGAGAAAAAAATACAGATAATGACAGGGTTACAGCATAAGCAATAATTCAGGTTCAGTAAGACATAAGTGCAATGACTGCATAAGTCAAGGCATGACCAAAGGTCTGTTTAGGTGAGAGAGGGAGAGGGTTGGTATTGTTAGTTAGGCAAGGGGGAGACTATCCTATACCCTGACAGTGACAAGAGCTGGAGTCTACCATGTAGGTATTGAGCCTAGTGCGAAAGTTTGGAAGAGATGTGGCTTCCTGTACTGAAGGTGGGAGATTGTTCCTCAAGTAGGGGGCAGTATAAGAGAAGAATTTCCCACCAGCATTTGTCCTGACTCTGGGTATTGCAAGTAGGGTCCGACCTGAGGTCCTAAGCGTACGAGAGTTGTGCTTGGGAGTGATAGTCCCTTTAAGGCTGGGAGGGGCAGTCAGGCACTGTAATTTGTATGCAAGGCAGAGCAGGGGGTACTGAAGATGAGATGCAAAGGAAGGCCACTGCAGCTGGGCCAGTGAATCACAGGGGTGGCTTCTAGGGTGATTCTGGGTCACGAACCGCGCAACCTTGTTATACAGAACCTGTAACCGGTACATCTCTGGTTTAGACATCCCTGAATTACAGGGGCAGCATAAGTTAGAGTAGGGAGTAGGACACCGGTGGCAATTGTTAGCCTAGCCTCTGGGATAAGCTGGTCTTTAAGCCAGTAGAGAGTGCCAAATTTACCATGGATTGTCCTGGTTACTTGGTCTACGTGGGACTTGAAGGAGAGACCTTGGTCAATATTTAGCCCAAGGTATTTTATGGTACCTACCACATCAATCCTTTTTCCCGCAAGGGAATAAATCTGTAAGGATGTGGTCCTGTCCTGTCCTGTCCAAGGGACTGAGGACCAAACAACATGGCTTTTGTTTTGCCTGCATTGAGGACCATTCTATTTAATGTTAGCCAGGCCTCTAGCATCATAAGGTCAGCTTGGAGGAGAGGACCTAAAACTGAAAGATTATCCATGGACTGATAGATGACGGTGTTATCAGCATATTGGACCACTGAACTGTCCCCACAGTGATGGTTGAGGTCATTGGTAAAGAGAGAGAGAACAAGAGGGGCCGAGAATTGAGCCCTGAGGAACTCCCTCCTCGATGGGTAGTGGGTCAGACAGCTTTCCCTTCCAGAAGACCCTCTGAGAGTGGCCTGCTAGGTAGCTCTTGAACCGTTTGAGGGCCTGTGGATCCAGACCTATTGTGTGAAGCTTTGTTAGTAATAGGTTGTGGTCCACAAGGTCAAATTCCTTGGACAGATCTATGAAGATTGTGCCTGTAGGCTTACCTATATCCATTGCACTGAGTACATCCACTGTTAGATTACTAAGGGCTGTGTCAGTGCCATGGTTTGTCTGGAAACCATGCTGAGAGGGGGCAAGGAGCTGGTGGAACTCCAGGTAGTCCCTCAGTTGCCTGTAAACTAGCCTTTCTTTCAGTTTTGCAAGGGTACATAGCAGGGAGATGGGCCTGTAGTATTCCTCTTCTTCTGCAGTTCATTTGTATTCCATAATTCCTGCTCAGAAGCATTGCCTGTAATTGCTCATTTTGTTGTATTTATTGACATACATTGCATTGCATTGTACTTTGCATGTGCACTGTTCTCTACTCTTTCCCCCGCTCCCCAGGACACATCTGAAAATGCGCTGCTGCCTGCGCAGTATAACTTTCCTGGTAAAACCTTTGAAATAAATAATTAAAAAAAAAAAAAAAAACACGGGTAGCACAAAAATGGCCCCGAATTGAATTATTGTAGTTTGGCCCAAGGATGATTCTTTGATAGGTGGCTTCAGTGAAAAATGTGCAGAGTTTAAATTAATAAGAGCATAAAATGTTTTCACACAAGAGCGGTTCATGTTGTCATGTATTTTTTAAATCTGGATTTTTGCAAAACAGACGTACATCACTTCTGTGAGTCAGAATCCATTTTCGTGAGATAAGACTATGTATTTTGTGAGACTTAGGCCCTGTACACATTACCAAAGTGTGCTGTGGTTCGTTTTTAAAAATGTTTTTGAACTCATCCCAGCAGCCTGTGCACATCTCTCTCTTCAACTGTGTTTTAGCATGGTTATTCCAGAGCCAACTCACGTCTGCATCAGCCACCCAGTAATGGACTTAAACCCAGTTCCCCATGACTACAGCATGGTTCCAAATGGCGCAAGATGGTATGGTCACAGAACAAGCTAAAGACGCCCGTCTGCATTACCAGGTAACACAATTTCTCCATCCTAACCATTCTTGAAAATTGTTTTAAGACCAAGTTGCTTCAGGGTTTTAGCACTTTTTTTAACACCGTAAACAATCGTGTTTTAATGTGGATGGGAGCTGTGTTTGTAATGGTTAAAATGTTTTAAACACCATAAAACATTTTAACTAGCCTAATGTGTACAGGGCCTTAGTGGTGACAATACTGGGAAAAAGTAGAGAAACCTTTGTGCATCAAAAACAAGAAAATGTGCTGGTAGTTAAGTCAGAAAAGTATGTGGTCAATATAGTAGGTTGTAAGGCTATTTCTTCAAGTATTTTTGTTTTTTTGTTGTTAAAAATTTTTTTAAGTAAGTGAAATTAGGCTGTTGCACCTTACAAAAACAGGTCCTGCTTTCATGACTCATTACCCCACGTATGTGACTCACAACCCCTCTTTTGTGATTATCGTTCACAATAGTGGGGAATAGAAAACTTTATGCATCAAAAATGTGAAGTTACAATCTGCGCCCTCCTTGTCTGAATGATTTAATAATATGTCTGCCCTGGAACAAAATGAGACAATTTGTCATATACTGCATAACCATACACCTACGTTTATCGAAACTTGGTCACCCTTTCGAGAACTGAAATATTGACTTTACTATTCGGTTTGCCTTTCAGTTCACATCTATGGTTGTACAGGATTTCCTTACAGTTTGGTTAAGTTTCTTGGTGCATAGTCTTCTGTATTACAACTGTTTGTATTATTTGAATGCTGCAGTCTCCTTGATAGCATACTATACCTTAACAATCTTTACAGTTTTTTCCTTTTTTCTCCCCCTTGCCTCTTCCTTCTATGACTTAACAATAAAACTTTTTTTTTCCTCTTTTAGATATTTCCTGAAGAAGACCTAAGTTCGAAACGTAAATTTTTAACTCTTTTTTCTATTTTCAGCGTGCATTTAATATAACCATTTTGTTTTGCTTTTATTGATCTTTGTTGTTATGAATTCTCACTCATCCATGTGACTGTAATTTGTACTGTTTTCTTCTTTTTGAAAAATCAATAAAATATTAAATTAAAAAAATGTGAAACTGTTGAAAGTTAAGTCTGAAACTTGTGTGGTCAGCAGTATCGTGTGTAAGATTAATTCTTAAAGTGTTTTGCTTGTAAAAAAAGACTTTATAAAATATTGATGAAATTAAACTGAAGCATATCATGAAATGTGGCCCTTCTTTTGTGACTTTTAAACATAATTTCATAACTTGCAAAACCAATTTCATGAGATACAACCTCACGTTTGTGACTCATGATCTTAAAATAAGAAAAAACTAGATGGCTTTAGGGACGTGAGTGAGTGTGTGTTTTGTTAACCAGGTAAGTGCACTAGGCAAACAGATGCCTATATTCAGGCACAACCTAGAAGAGTTACAATACAATATTCAGTGGAATGAACAATATGCAGTAGATATTGGCAGCGAGATGCTACACACACTGAAAACGAGATACCACTTGATACACATTAGGTATTACAGAGCAACACAATGAACAATAAATATAGCAGCAGCATTAGTAAATGCATAATTTCTGATTGCAAATAGATACCAGAGGAATGCAGACAAAGATAAAGTGTACACCAAGATAGAGACAACAAGCTCAAGCTGTAGATTTGTGGAATGTGTATGAATTATTCTGCTTATTATGGTAAGAGCCAAATTTCAAAGTTCTGATTTCTCCACTAACATTCACACATTGCACCATGTCCTGTTTCATGTTTGACATATTGCCATGTGTTATATTTTACATTTGCATTTTACTCTATATATTACATGCCTTGCTGTATGCTATTCTTGCCTAAACCAATTTGTGCCATATTAAATGCCTGGGTCATGCCTGCAAATGGTCCCTGGGACCAGTGCACCCACCCAGTTAACAAATAAATAAAGATGTAGTGAAGTGAAATATAACATATCAACAAGGGCACAGAAAAACATAGTACCAGTAACACGTCAGAAAGTGCATGAGAAATATACTGTAGCACCAGCTGTAATCTGAACAAGATATCCAGCAGATATCAAGATAAGGGTAGGTGGGCAGCAGTGGAGCGTAAGCACAGGGTGCAAACCTGTATGGGCAGGGACAGGTGCGCATCACATGCAGGAGCATCATTTCTGTTAGACAGCCACAAAACTACAGATGAGAGGTAGAGTTTCTCACAGAAGAGGGCAGGGAGTTCCTAGTCTTAGACACGTTGGGCTTGATTCTCGAAGGTTGACACAGGGCGTTCACAAGCCCTGTATCGAACTCTGCGCTGCCCTGAACAGAGTGCCACACCATGCTCCCGATTCTCATAGGCTGCACACCTTTGCAACACTTTACCCTTTTTATGGTGGCTTGCACCACATATTTGGCACAAACCTCATAAAAGGGTCCCCAAAGTTAGACCAGCAAAAACTAGTCTAACTCGGGACATGTGGCACATGGGACTGAGAATCCCAGTTGCTGGCCAGGAATGCCGCAAGCCACATGCACCCTGTATTCGGCACACCTGGGGCCTGCAACACTCAAACACCTTTCGGGATCGAGCCCATAGTGTAATGAGAAAAGGCAAGTGACTAAGGTTTGTGGTACATTTGCACTCTAGGAGATTGTGTAGATCTCAGGCTGTAAGATGCTGAGGGATGATGCAGATGATTGGCTGGCATAACTGTGGACCTTGATCTAAGCAGAGTGTCTATAAAACAGGCCAAGAGGAAAGCAAGGAAAGAGCATTTCCCAGCCAGAGACAAGCCAGCATAGGCCAGTGTAGAGGAGGCAGTGGAGGATAAACCGAGAGGTGGCTAGGGCAAAGCAAGCAACGATGTTGTATGCCATGTCTCACTTTAATCGGATGATTTTAGTTGTTCCATAGGAACAGGATCTCGATCACTCAGAGTTCATCTGTCCATGCAGGTGACCCTCACTTGAAGTCATAATCCTCTGTTGTGATGCCATAATCTGTTCTCATGGTAGTAACTGCAATGTAACTAGCAAAGTATTATAACATGAGGTAAGGGTTAAGTAACAGGAGGTGATGAACTCTCAGTGAACAAAGATCCTTTGCTGGATTCTCAAAACACTTGGAGCAAAAACAATGAGCAAGACCCCAAAAGTTGCACAGTTGCAGAAAAAAGGGGTAATTGCGCTAAGTGGTACACACAAAACTTCTGCAGCTGCAGAAAAAATACGCTGCAGCCTGTAGAAAAAAGTGCAGCTGTGGAAGTTCCTGAGCAAACAAAAAAGCCATTGAAAAGTATGGCATATCACTTTAAAGGCTATTCTCAGTCACTGTTTTTCTGCAGTTGCAAAAAGAATGTTGTGCACATGCTGTACCACAGACAGTGAGGAGTAACTCACCTTGAGCAAAAAGTAGTGTACTAATAAATGGGATACAATTATAGTGGGGGTTCTGGCACCAGCAACTGCAAACCTGTGGGCTATATAGTAGTGTCAGTTGTTACTTAAAAAAAACACACACATTTCTATTCAAAGACAACAAACCACAACCACATGACCCAGTGCAGCCCATAAAGGAGCCCCCCAGGTTGTAGAGGCAGAAGTGGTAACAGCCAGAAGTGTGTGCTATAGACGCATGAGGAAGAAACACCTCAGAGAGAGACACAACCAACAGATATATATTAATAATAAAAATAATAATCTTTATTTAGGTTAAGCACCTTTCATAGTATCAAGGCGCTGTACAAAAATAATAAAACAATAATAAAATCATCAGTACAAACAATAAAAGGTCCATAGGAATCCATTCAGTCAGTTATATTAGGGTAAGCCTGATGCCACAGAAAAGTTTTAAGTGCCTGTTTAAAGCCCCCCACGGTCGCGCACTCCCGAAGCTGATGGGGTAGAGAGTTCCAGAGGGCTGGGGCCATGTACATGAATGCACAGGCCCTTGAAAATTTTAACAGTACCCTCGGAATCTCTAGCAACCCCTCATCAGCCGAACAGAGCTGTCATTCAGGGGAGTAAGGAACCAGAAACTCTTTCAAGTAGTTAGGGCCAAGTCCATGTAGGGCTTTATATGTCAGTAATCCAACTTTGAAGGTGATCCACCACCGAATAGTCAGCCAGTGCAGATCGTGTAATATGGGAGAACAGAGAGGTCCCCATCAACAACCATGCTGCAGTGTTCTGCACTAGCTGCAGACGGCTAAGATCAACCCCAGGTAGCCCTTGATAAAGTGAGTTGCAATAATCAAGGCGCGATGTCACAAAGGCGAGGATCAGTGTAAGAAGGTCACTGGACAGAACAAGGTGCTTGAGCCTGATGATGTTCCTAAGATGGTAAAAGGATGACTTGATGACTGCCGACACCTGAGATCGCAGTGTCAGCCCATCATCGAGCACCACCCCCAGGTCCTGCACCTGTTCAGAGGTAAGGATCTTGGAGCCCCGAAAAAGTCCAGAATGCTGACCAGCCCTCAACCCCTCTATCTGGTGACCCGGGTCCATGACCATCACCTCGGTCTTTCCCGCGTTCAACTTCACCCAGCTGGATCCAATCCTGGATTTCAGTGAGGCAGTTGTTAAATATTGAGAGAGCACTATCCTGGTCGGGTGCGAAAGACAGGTAGAGCTGGGTGTCATCAGCATAGCAGTGAAACCTCAGCCCATACCATCTTACAATGTCTCCAAGGGGCAGCATATACACCGCAAACAACATGGGAGACAGCACGGAACCCTGAGGAACCCCATATGACTGAGAGAGAGAGGGTCAGAGGAATAAATCCCAGACACCACTCTCTCAGTTCGGCCAGTGAGGAAAGATTTAAACCACCTGAAGACTATGTTAGTCAGGCCACAGATGAACCTCAGGTGTTCAAGCAGCACCCCATGGTACACGGTGTCAAAAGCTGAAAAGAGAGATCAAGGAGCACCAAGATGGAACAGTTTCTCCAATTTCTAGCCATCAGGAAATCATTGAGCACCTGAACCAGCGCAGTCTCAGTACTATGACTCTTTCGAGAACTGGATTGGAGAGGTTCATAGATGTTATGGATGGTCAAGTGGTTCTCCAGTTGTACCACCACTACTTTCTCAATAATCTTCCCTATAAAGGGAAGGTTTGAGATAGGTCTGTAGTTGGACAGAGTGTCTGGGTCCAAAGAAGCCTTCTTCAGGAGAGGTGTCACCACCACCTCCTTCAGGGAGCTAGGAAATAACTCACCCAAATCAAGGGAGCTCCAGACTATCTGTGCCAGAACCAGGCCAATAATGTTACAACAACCCATAATCAGGGAAGTTGGGCATGGGTCCAAACTACAGCACATAGGGCGTATACTCTGGACAATCCGCATGACATCTGCAAACTCCTGCCAGTCACAGTTACTCCAGGAAACACGCGGGACAGTGACCAGACATCAATAGTGTCCCTCATAGAGTGAGTCAAGAGGATCTCCACCCTGGAGGGACAGAGGTTTGTTCAAGCCTGACGGCCTGCATCCATCCTGGAGGGGAATCCAAGCACTCAATGATAAGTTTAAATGCTACATTGACAAGCATTTAAACTAGCAAAGGGGGGTGGCAGGCCAGCAAGGAGGGTACCTACTTGCTCACCCCCCACAGCTAGCAGTGGAACTAGTGAACCAGAGGAGTGGCTATCTCTGCAAAGCAGTGTGCAAAAGATGGAGATTAGTGCCCAAGAGGTGGATAGGCAGAAAAGGGGCAAAATTCAGCAGAAGGGCAGACAGCAAGGAGAACCAGGGATAAAGGACAACCAATGAAGAGGCTGGAGTAGAACAGCGAAACAGTCTAGGGAGGTCAAATCATGGAAAGCCATGTGTGCAAATGCCAGGAGCCTTAGCAACAAGATGGAAGATCTGGAGGCTGTCATGGTGCAGTCAGACCTGGACATTGTGGCCATCACTGAAACCCAGTGTAATGATAACCACGACTGGGAGATGGCCATACCTGGCTACAATATATTCAGAAGAGACAGAGCAGGTAGAAAGGGAGGAGGAATGGCACTGTATGTGAAAAATGACATAAGGGCCACAGAGATCCAGGAGGAACAAAATGGGGGAGAGATACTGTGGGTTAGCTGGAAAGGAAAATGGGGACAGCCATCCGCGACAGTGTGGTCTATAGACCACCAGCCCAGGAGGAAGAAACAGATAGGGAGTTGATGCTAGCCATCCAAAGGATGGCAGACAAGAGTGAGGTAGTACTGGTTGGAGACTTCAATATTCCAGACGTGGACTGGAGCATCCCAGCAGCAGCATCAACTAGAGCAGATTTATCCTGGACTCCTTCAGGGTGCCTTCCTCAAGCAACTGGTCATGGAACCAACTCGGCAGAAGGCAATACTGGACCTTGTGCTCACAAACAGGGACAGTGTGATGGGGGTAACAGTGGGGAGCACCTGGGGAACAGTGACCACCAGTCATTGTGGTTTGAAATCACAGAAAGAGCAGAACCAAACCACACAAAACACGTATCCTGGATTTTAGGGGGCAGACTTTGGGAAAATGGGAGATACTTGAAAGAGGCATTAAGGGAATGGGACAGGAATCAGGGGTTGAGGAACAGTGGGCAGTATTTAAAATGGGGATTACAAGAACAAGAGAATTATGCATTAAGCAGGTTAGCAAGAGGAAAAGGAAGAGGAGACCATTATGGTTTTCCAAAGAGGTAGCAAAGAAAGTGAAAGCCAAAAGATTGCATTCAGGGCAATACAAAAGACACAGGCAGAAGGGGATAGGGAGAAGTACCAGAGAAGCAAAGGGAGGCAGGGAGGTCAGTAAGGGAAGCCAAAGCTCAGACAGAAGAACACATTGCAAAATCAGTGGGTAGAGGGGACAAAACCTTTTACAGGTACATAAGTGAAAAAAGAAAGACAAAGGGAGGGATAGTGAGACTGAAGGGGAGGATAGGGGCCGCATGGAGGATGACAACAGTAAAGCTGACATATTGAACAGGTATTTCTGCTCAGTCTTTACTGAGGAAGAGGAGGGTAATGGGTCTGAAGGGAGTACAAGGAGTGAGAATGGTGCAGAAATGGACACAAGTCCCTTTACACGAGAAAGGGTCCTGAAGGAACTGGAAGTAATAAGAGTTGATAAAGCAATGGGGCCAGATGGGGTGCACCCCAGGGTCCTTAAAGAACTAAGAGAGGTGGTGGCTGAACCTCTGGCTATCCTGTTTAGCCGATCACTGGAAACAAGGAGGTACCAAAGACTGGAGGACAGCAGATGTAGTCCCCTTATAGAAAAGTGGGAACAAAGAGGAAGCAGGGAACTACAGACCAGTCAGCCTCACCTCGGTAGTGGAGAAGATCATGGAAGCACTACTGAAGGAGAGATTGGAAGAACATCTGGTTGTCAATGGACTACAGGACCCAAGGCAGCATGGTTTCACCAGGGGGCGGTCATGCCAGACCAACCTCATTGAATTTTTTGACTGGGTGACTAGGGAGGTGGATCGGGGAGGGCAGTGGACATGGCCTATCTGGACTTCAGCACGCCTTGACACTGTGCCACATAGAAGACTATTACACAAACTGGGGAATATGGGTGTGGCAGGACAGTAGTGGTGGGTGAGGTAACTGGCTGGGTGGCAGGACACAGAGGGTGGTGGTAAATGGCTGTCACTCCACAGAGGAAAGAGTGACCAGTGGGTACCACAGGGATCAGTGCTGGGACCGGTCCTATTCAACATCTTCATCAGTGACATTGCGCAGGACCTAGAAGGCAGAATTTCACTCTTCGCTGATGACACAAAACTCTGTAACACAGTAGACACACCAGAGGGTGTAGACAGAATGAGAAGGGACCTGCAGAAACTTGAAGAATGGTCAGGGGTTTAGCAGTTGAAATTCAATGCAAAGAAGTGCAAGATAATGCATATGGGCACAAAACCCTGGCACAATATATCAGTTGGGGGTGAAGATATAGCATGCACCAAGCAGGAAAGGGATCTTGGGGTTATCATCTCTGATGACCTCAAGGTAGGGAAACAGTGTGACAAGGCAGCAGATAAAGCAAATAGGATGCTGGGATGTATAGGCAGGGCATCACCAGCAGGAAAAGGGAGGTCATAATTCCACCATACAAGACACTAGTAGCCCACCTGGAGTACAGTGTACAGTTCTGGAGACCATACCTACGTAAGGACATAGACAGGGTAGAGAAGGTTCAGAGGAGGGCAACAAAGATGGTGCATGGATTGCATCACAAGTCCTATGAAGACAGGTTGAAGGAACTGAACATGTACTCCCTAGAGGAGAGGAGGGAGAGAGGGGATATGATAGAGACATACAAGTATCTTACAGGGAGAAACAGGGTGCAGGAATACACTATTTTTAAGCAAAAAAGATGTTCCAGGACTAGAGGACATGGGATGAAGTTGGAGGGAGGACGAGTCAGAGGAAACGTGAGGAAGAATTTCTTCACAGAACGGGTGGTGGACAAGTGGAACACCCTGCCAGAGGAAGTGGTGGGGGCTGAAACAATCACGGGATTTAAGAATGCATGGGATAGACATAAAGGAATTCTGGAGGTCAGGGGTAAGGGGCAACAGACTTCTAGGAAAACATAAACTGAATTTACAAGCTCAAATAGGCAGACTGGATGGGCCATAGACCCTTATCTGCTGACACTGTCTATGTATCTATGTATCTGATGTCAGCCACCTTATTCACAAAGAACCGAGCAAGCTCATTGCACTCTAATTGCTAAAAGGCTCTTCAAGACTGTGCACAGATCGGGTTGCACAGCCTGTCCACAGTTTGAAAGAGCTGAGCCAGTCGGTTCTGAGCGGCAGCAGTCTCCTCCGGCAGGAATTCTGCCTTCTTACGGGGGATCACTGATTGGTAGACTTGATAATGTTCTACCAACTTAAGGTGGTTGGCTTCCAGGGTGGATTTCCTCCAGCGCTGCTCTAACCTTCGTCTGAGTCTTTGCAGCTCCCTCAGGGTCCCATCAAACCAAGGGGCCCGAGGGCGAAAGGAGAGAGGGTGAACATGGACTGGAGCAACAGAATACAGTGCAGTGGAGTTGGCTTATTATAGGCCAACACCAAAGCCTCTGGATTCCTGCTTGCCACATGAAACTTTGAGAGGTCGATCACTACCACTTGGCCATCAGAGCTCAAATCATGTAAAGGGCGGTAACTGACCATCTCCACAGGGGTAGACCCATGAAGGGGGGCACAGAAACTGAACCTCACGGTATAGTGATTGGACCAACTGACAGGTTCCACCCCCAAATTGGAGGCTTTGATTCCCAGGTGGAAAACCAAGTCAAGAGAGTGACCATATTTATGGGTAGCAGAGGTAACAACCTGTGTAAGGCCCAGAGATGTCATCAGCTGGAGAAAGTGTTGCCCAGATTGCGAGAGTTTGTCATCGACTCAGGCACTGAAGTCACCCAGGACCATCAGTCTAGGCGACCCAAATGCCATGTCGATCACGAAGTCTGTGACTTCCTGGAGGAATCACTTCTCATCCCCAGGTGGACAGTAGATGAGAGCTATCCTACAACCTACACCTGCTACCACAGTACACTCGAATGAATTGGCCTCCTCAACTGGTACACTCGTGAGGCCCAATTCGGTCTTGAAACAGACCGCAACCCCCCGCAGTCCAATCTCACGCGGTGTATCACCAAGTAATTGGCCAGAATTACAGCCTCCAACATGGGGCCAGCATTTTCATCCAGCCAGATCAGTTGTTCCGGCAAGATCTGCAGTAATTGCAGTCTTGTTCTTAATTGATCTGGTGTTGCGTAACACTGCTCAAGTTGGATGGATTTCTAGGGCCACCCCGGCTACTTGCCTGCCAAAATTGGCAGTGCCCTTGGGTATGGGGACCAGAAATGATGGACCACATTCCAGACTCCATTTCTCCCCAGGGCATTTTCTGTATCTGACTACCCCGATGTGAGAGTCCCGTTTGTTCGCCCTCCGATGTCCGCACCACCCCATCCCCAACCCTCTCCTACGGGTGATACCTAGTGCTCTGCAGTGCTGGTAGATTGACAACATCAAAGAGGGGGGAAAAGGGCAGAGGGTGCGGAGAGCAGAGGATGAATAGCGCACGGGGGGGGGAGGCCTACAACACATTTCGCAGGCTTAACAAAGTCAAAATGCACCAGGCCTATAAATAAGAAACCCCCTAACAAACCAAAGATAAGACAACACCCAACCCAATAATTTACACTGTCAAAACTATAAAGATGAATGACACAAAGAAAAAGTAGCCTGACACTAAACAATTAAAATAAACCCCTATTTGAAGCTCTCCCACGCTCTCTCACAGAGGAGAGAGATTCAAATAGTACAATTAAAATAACAACCCAGCTTTAAACAATAAATTATAATATACCCCCAAATATGATAATAAACAAAAATAAAATAAAAATAACCCTTCCTCCCAACACTTCCTATTAAAACACAAATTTAAAAACAAACCCGTTCTAAAACTGTGCAAATATTTCAATCCAACACCCGGTTCACGAATAAACACAGTCAGTCTAAAATAAAGAAAATACAAACCAAAAAGGTGACAATCTAATAAAGGACTACCACTTTAAAGACTGTAAATTAAGAATAAAACTAAAAAATAAAATAATCATAAAAGAAAAGACACAAAATGGTAACTCTCCAGCAACCCCCTCTCACTGAGTATGCAGGGATCGGAAAAAAGAAAATGCAGTCCAATAGTGTTCTGGCCCCCGGGCCCTCTCACAGCCTGGGAGTACAAAAAGTCAGGGCACTCTCACTGCCCACAGCTGAAGTCCAGTAGTTCTCTCACACTGGACGTACAGAAAAACAATAAAGAAATGAATAACATAAAGGACTCCTGGGCCCTCTCACTGCCAGGGAGTACCGGAGAAAAGACACTCTCATTGTCTAAGAGAATAAAGGTCTGACCATGATTCCGAAGTGAATAGAGGGTTTTCTAATAGTACACAGTCCAGTCAGGTAGCAATCCACAACATAAGAACCCTGCTTGTGAGGGTCGGCCACCAGAAAATAACTAAACTGCAGCTATGGCACTCTACTCAAGCCAGCCCTCCGGCTGGCTTGGCAGAAGGCAGAAGGCATAGGCAGGCCGCACACCTGCCGGCTGGCTCCCCGACCCATCCAGCCCGGCCTACCTGAGCAGAGTAGAATTTGGCAGCCAGACGATCACAAAATGCAGGATCCAATGTCCAACCAAAAGAGTTCAAATTTGGCAATTCAGCAGTTCAGCAGGACGAACTCCACACCATGAAGCAAGTCTATACGATAAAAACTCTCCTCCACCAATCACCTTCTTATTTAAATCTAAGTTCTCCTTGGCTCACAACAGCGCAGTCCAAGACTTCACTCCTACTATCTTCCGTCACGAGAGCACATCAAAAAATAGGTGCACCCCCAATCTTGACGTTCTCTCAAAACTTCAGGCACAACTGAATTTCAGGGTTCCCGCCAACAACCGGAGCGGCACTGGGGCAAGTCCAGATGATGTCAGTGTACACTGCGGGCCAGTAGTAGTGACCCCGGCAACACTCAACAGTACATGGTATTTACACTACTAGCATCTAGCCCGGAGCAAACATCTTGCAAATGGGCAAACAAAACAGAATGAACTAGGAGGCAAGGTAGAACAGATTTCTTCTTCAAATCTTCAAATGTGGAGCAGAAAACAAGCAAAAAACAAGCAGGTGAACAAATGGAGAGCTCATGCACGTCATGGCATGCCCAGCATGGCAGCCATCTTGGACATGAAACCACTGAGTGCAAGGTTCTGCTAGTACAGGTAGTGCTACCATAATCCCAGTTGCGGTACAGGCTGCTTGCCTTGCTGGGGGTACTGATTCTGCTGCAACTTTTGCAAGACTGTGAAAGTCTCCTGCTCCACTTAATATGGAGCACCTGTTGTTATTCCGTCTGCTGGGCCTTTAATATTATTTTTGCAGCTGCTGAAAAAATTTGTATGCCCTAGAGGAAAGGAGGGAGAGGGGGACATGATAGAAACATTCAAGTACCTCAAGAGAATCAACAAAGTCCAAGAGGGCAGCATATTTCAGAAAAAGAGATGTACAAGAACAAGGGGGTACAATTTGAAGATAGAGGGGGGATGGCTCAGGGGCAACATGAGGAAGTATTTTTTCACAGAGAGGGTGGTGGATGCATGGAACAGCCTTCCAGAGGAGGTAGTGGAGTCAAAAATAGTGGAGAAATTCAAGAATGCATGGGACATACATAAGGTAATTCTAGTGGGGGTGTTAGGAGGAAGTAGGCTGTTGGTTAACTAGGATCTGCAGCTTATCCAAAAGGTCGTGAAATGGGCAGACTGGGTGGGCCAAGTGGTCCTAATCTGCTGTCAAAGTCTATGTTGTGGATTTTCAGCACTTGTAGAATTTCACAACTCGCATATTTTGCATTTTTTCGCAACTGTAGAACTTTTCTTTGTGAATATGCTGCAGCTAAATTTCTGCAGTGGTGCAAGCCATTTTCCACAGCTACAGAATTTTTGGCTCTCTTTGAGCCTGTTTTTGTGTACTTTACCTCAGTAATAAATAATGCAGAGAAGAAATACAGAGCTAATGAGAAACATTATTGTTTTTCAACATTCTGGAGCCATCAGCTGCTCTTTAACCCTGTGGGCCATACCCAGTTTGAAGTTGACAGACTTTTACGCTGTCATGATGCTGTATTAAGATAGAAGTCCACTGATGGATCAAGTGTGATCACTTACTATTAAAAATGTTGACTTCTTCAAGAAGGGAACCATCTGCACAGGGAAAGGACAGGAGCAAAGTGCCTGAATGAAGTTTGGGATAGGAGCTAAACAGCATGGTCTTCATCTTTCTACAATTAAAGAGCTGGTGACACGTTCAGGAGAACTTTAACAAAACATAATATTTAGGCACTGTCCAGCTTGTGTTTCCCATTAGTTCTGTATTTCTCCTCCCCATTATTTAGTAGTGAGGCCATTTGTATGAAAACAGGATCTTTGCTCCTGAAGAGTTTATCTATTCATGCTGCTATCTCCCTACCTAAAGTCAAAGAGCACTGCTTGTGACATCACAGTTACTCCCATGGCAACAGACTGTAATATCACAACAGAGTATTATGACTCAAAGTAGGCAGTAAGCTATAGAGGCAGATGAACTCAAAAGGAAATCTAAGGGATAACAATCATATATTCATAAACATTTATTTAGTAATAAATTATGGGGATGATAAATACATAAACTATAAATGGAATGCAAGCAGAATTGTACCTTATTATTATGTTTTTCAAAGTTTTCTTTGAGGTGTCAGTAGCTCTTTAAGTATTCATTTTGTTAGATAACCAGGGCTGGGCCAGCCCACTGATGCAGCAGTAGCAATACCGCGTACGACACAGATGATCTGGGTTCGGGAGCAAATCTGGGAGTCCGAGGGTCAGCCGGGGAGGGTTGGCTGAGCATCCGTTGGACTGCTCTTCACCTCTGGGGGTGTCCACTGTGGTCCGGCACTTGAGTGCTGCCCAACGGAGACTGGGCATGCACTGAGCCTGGACCGCATCGAGACTGTTTGGGCCAATGGCAGGTGTCTGGGGCATGCCTATGGAAGCACGCGCACTCTGCGTTGATGTCATTGCACATTCGCAGCCTCTGGGGAGGGTTTCAGGGGTAAAATCGGGGAGCTGGCCAAATGACGCTAGCTGCTCCAACATGGTGGCCCCCTCCATGCCACTTAGCTGGACCCTGTGTGCGGTGGTGCTGCCGCAGCCCCGCCACCCCACAGGGAGGAAGGCCTAGTTGCACTGACAGCAGAGGGGTGCCCCACAAAGGTGGCCAGGCCAACAGGGGTAAGAGGGGGGCCGTGAAGCTGAAGGATCACCAGCATTCCCCAGCTATAAATAGAGCAATAAAAAAAAAGATAACCAGGGTTGGACACATAGAGACATAGATGTTGTCGGCAGGTAAGGGCCTTGTGGCCCATCCAGTCTGTCCTATCCTTTCTAATGCTTAAGGTACCCTAGAGGCTATGACAAGTTCTTCCCCTTTTGCTCTAGCTTGATAATTCCCATTTGCCTATCCCACGCATTCTTGAGTCTCTGACCCATGGCCGCCCCCACCACTTCCTGGGGGAGACTGCTCCATCTCTCCATCACCCTTTCCGTGAAGTAGAACTTCCTTGAATTCCCCCTAAATTTTCCCCCTTTAGTCTCATGCTGTGTCCCCTTGTTCTACAATTTCCCTTCATGTGAAAGAGGCTTCCCACTGGTATTCTGTTGATCTCATTCAGATACTTGAAGGTCTCTATCATGTGCCCCCCCCTTTCCTCCAGGGAGTATATATTGAGAGCTCTGAGTCTCTCCTCATACGACTTGTGCTACATCCCAGATACCATTTTTGTCACCCTGTTCTGTACCGTCTGTATCCTGTCTATGTCTTTTTAGAGATGTGGCCTCCAGAACCGAACACAGTACTCCAGATGAGGCCATACTAGGGAGTTGTACAATGGTAGCACCACTTCCCTCCTTCTACTTGTTATATCCATCCTTATGTACCCTAGTATTCCGTTAGCATTTCCAACTGCTTTGTCACACTTAGACACTTTGAGGTTGTCTTCTATAACTATCCCTAGATCCCTTTCCTCTTCAGTGGCCTCCAGTGTTACTAGTTCATACTTGACCCTAGGAGTCCCTCTCCCCAGGTGCATAATCCTGCACTTTTTTGCACTGAAATCCAGCTGCCATCCCTTGAACCAGTTTTCTAGCCCCTTCAGATCTCTCACCATTTTTTCTATACCTTCCTGTATATCTACCCTGTTACATAGCTTTGTATCGTCCATGAACAGGCTAACCCTCCCTTCTAGACCCTCTGCAATATCACTTATGGAGACATTGAAGAGCACTGGTCCCAGCACTGATCCCTGGGGTATGCTACTTATTACCCGTACCTCCTGTGAGCTAACCCCATTTACCACCACTCTTTGTGTTCTGTTACTCAACCAGTTTCTAACCCATGTGACTACGTCTGTCCCCTCTCCCAGATTTCCCAGTTTGTGGTTTAGTCTCCTGTATGGGACTTGTGTTGAAGGCCCTCCTGAAGTCCAGATAGCCCACATCTACCGTTCTGCCCTGGTCTTTTTCCTTCATCACCCACTCGAAGAAATCAATCAAGCTGGTCTGGCATGACTTCCCTGCCATGAATCAATGTTGCCTTGGGTTCAGCAACCCTCTTGTCTCTAGGTAGTCCACCAGCCTTTCCTTAAGCAGGGTTTCCATCATTTTACCTACTATCGAGGTCAAACTGACAAAGTGGTAGTTTTCTGCCTCCTCCTTGCTACCACTTTTGTGCAGGGGTACCCCTTGTGCCCTCCTCCACTCCCCCAGGACCACGCCTGTTTCCAGTGATCCACTGAACAGCTTAGCCAAAGGTTTAGCAGGTTCCTCCTGGAGCTCCTCAGGTGTATCCCATCTGGCCCCATAGCTTTATCCACCCTAAGAAGTTCTATTCTTCTTTTTACTCTGTCCCCTGAAAAAGGTCTAATGTCCACCCCTTCTCCATTAATGGGGGGCCGTCCCCATTGCCTACTTCCATGAATACAGAACAGAAGTGTTTGTTGAGGACGGTCACCTTGTCAATGTCTTTCTCCACTACCCTACCTCCCTCTTCCCCAAGTCCCACAGTCCCCCCCCCACCATCTTCTTCCTGTTGCTCATATACCTAAAGAATGCCAACCCTCCTTCCTTCACTGACTTAGCTAGCTTTTCCTCGGTATTTGTCTTTTCTGCTCTTACTGACTCATTTGATTCCCTTTTTTTTCAAAGTATTCTTGCCTGTCCTCCTAGCTTTGTGTTGCCTTGTACCTCAAAAATGTCATCTTGTTTCCTCTTACTAACTCTGCTGTTCCCCTCTAGAACCACAGCGGGTTCTTCTCCTGAGAGTGAAGGAATCCAAGATGTGCTGCTGAGCCTCTGAAACATCAGCAGTACTGTGGTGCAGAACCAGATCACCACTATACTACATGCAGCTGAAGACTACATTCTGTATGCAGCTGTTTTGTGTCATCAGCATACAGTATGCAGCTCAGGCCCATTACATACTGTATGCAGCTGCTGGGTGTCATTAGCATACAACATGCAGCTGGCCCGATGGCGCTGAGGGTTGAGGCGCTGAATGCCACATCTCTTGCCATGCTGGTGACCCATGTTCGGGCATGAGCATGGACCACCGGGGGTCGGCAGGGGAGGGAGAGGACTGAGCGTCTGGAGGACAGCTCTCCTAGCTCGGTTAGAGAGGACTAGCACTCCCAACAAACGACTGCCCTCAGGTGCAGGCTGGAGGGTAGTGCGGGTCTGAGGGCACCAGAGGAAGGAAGGGTGCTGCGGGACTTCCGCAGACATGCACGCACCTCCACGCACACATGTCTGGCTGTGTGTGGCCTAGCAGGGGAATGGGAGAAAAACAGGAAAATCACTCTGGCTGCAAAAAGAAGCCCAACCCTCCACAGGCTCTGCACCCAGACCGGGCAGAAAGGTAAGTGATTCCAGGGTGATGGGGCTGAGGGGGGTCAGTCAGAAGGGGCAGCTGGAGACAAAGGAGTACAAAGTACATATAAAAAACAAACAAACCATACAACATGCAGCTGAAGCCCACTGCATACTGTATGCAGCTGCTTGGTGTCATGAACATACAACATGCAGCTGAAACCCACTACATGCTGCATGCCACCGCTTGGTGTCATCGGTGTACAACATGAGTCTGAAGCCCACTACATGCTACATGCATCCGCTTGGTGTCATCAGCATACAACATGCTGCTGAAGCCCACTACATGCTGCATAAAGCTGCATGGTGTCATTGGCGTACAACATGCGGCTGAAGCCCACTAGATACTGTATGCAGTCACTTGGTCTCATCGGACTACAACGTGCGGCTCAAACCCACTAGATACTGTATGCAGTCGCTTGGTATCATCAGCATACAACATGCGGTTAAAACCCACTAGATACTGTATGTAGCCTCTTGGTGTCATCAGCATACAACATGCGGCTGAAGCCCTCTAGATACCATATGCAAACATGCAGCTGAAGCCCACTAGGTACTGTATAGAGCTGCTTGGTGTCATCAGCATGCAACATGTGACTGAAGCCCACAAGATACTGTATGCAGTTGCTTGGTGTCATTGGCATACAACATGCAGTGAAGCCCACTAGATACTGTATGCAGCAGCTTGGTGTCATTGGCATACAACATGCGGCTGAAGCCCACTAGACACTGCATTCAAACATGCAACTGAAGCCAACTAGATACTGCATGCACCCACTTGGTGTCATCAGCGTACAACATGCAGCTGAAGCCCACTACATGCTACATGCAGCAGCTTTGTGTCATTGGCGTACAACAAGTGGTTGAACCCAATACAGGCTCCATGCAACCAATCAGTGACATCAGCATACATCATGCATCTGAAGCCCACTTGATACGGTATGCAAACATGCGGCTGAAGCCCACTAGATACCGTATGCAGCTGCTTGGTGTCATCGTCATGCAACATGCGACTGAAGCCCACTACATGCTGTATGCCACCGCTTGATGGCATCGGCATACAACATGCAGCGGAAGCCCACAAGATACTGTATGCATCTGCTTGGTGTCATCGGCATACAACATCTGGCAGATGCTAACTAGGTACTGTATGCAGCCGCTTGGTGTCATCGGCATACAACATGCGGCTAAAGCCCACTAGATACAGCATGCAAACATGTGGCTGAAACCCACTACATGCTGCATGCAGCTGCTTGGTGTCATCGGCATACAACATGCGGCTGCATGCAGCTGCTTGGTGCCATCGGCGTACAACACATGGCTGAAGCCCACTACATGCTGCATGCAGCTGCTTGGTGTCATTGGCAAACAACATGTGGCTGAAGCCCACTACATGCTGCATGCAGCTAATCAGTTTCATCGCGTACAACACATGGCTGACGCTCACTACAGGCTGCATGCAGCCACTTGGTGTCATCAGCGTACAACATGCGGCTGAAGCCCACTATATACTGCATGCAGACATGAGGCTGAAGCCCACTAGATACTGTATGCAGCTGATTGGTGTCATTGGCATGAAACATGCGAATGAAGCCCACTACATGCTGCATGCACCCACTTGGTGTCATCAGCGTACAACATGCAGCTGAAGCCCACTACATGCTGCATGCAGCAGCTTTGTGTCATTGGCATACAACAAGCGGCTGAACCCAATACAGGCTCCATGCAACCAATCAGTGACATCAGCATACATCATGCATCTGAAGCCCACTTGATACGGTACACAAACATGCGGCTGAAGCCCACTAGATACCGTATGCAGCTGCTTGGTGTCATCGACATGCAACATGCGACTGAAGCCCACTACATGCTGTATGCCACCGCTTGATGGCATCAGCATATAACATGCGGCAGAAGCCCACAAGATACTGTATGTATCTGCTTGGTGTCATCGGCATACAACATCTGGCAGATGCTAACTAGGTACTGTATGCAGCTGCTTGGTATCATCAGCATACAACATGTGGCTAAAGCCCACTAGATACTGCATGCAAACATGCGGCTGAAACCCACTACATGCTGCATGCAGCTGCTTGGTGTCATCGGCATACAACATGCGGCTGCATGCTGCATGCAGCTGCTTGGTGTGATCGGCGTACAAAAGCAGCTGAAGCCCACTACATGCTACATGCAGCCGCTTTGTGTCATTGGAGTACAAAATGCGGCTAAAGCCCACTACATGCTGCATGCAGCCAATCTGTGCCATCGGCATACAACACATGGCTAAAGCTCACTACAGACTGCATGCAGCCACTTGGTGTCATCAGCGTACAACATGTGGCTGAAGCCCACTATATACTGTATGCAGACATGAGGCTGAAGCCCACTAGATACTGTATGCAGCTGATTGGTGTCATTGGCATGAAACATGCGAATGAAGCCCAATACATGCTGCATGCAGCCACTTGGTGTCATCGGCACACAACATGCGGCTGAAGCCCACTACATGCTGCATGCAGCCACTTGGTGTCATCAGCATACAATGTGCGGCTAAAGCCCACTAGATACTGTATGCAGCCACTTGGTGTCATTGACATACAATATGTGCTGAAGCCCACTAGATACTGTATGCAGCCGCTTGGTGTCATTGGCATACAACATGTGGCTGAAGCCCACTACATACTGTATGCAGCTGTTTGGTGTCATTGGCATACATCATGTGGCTGAAGCCCACTAGATACTGCATGCAGCTGCTTCATGTCATAGGTGTACATCATGTCCCTGAAGTCCACTAGATACTGTTTTCAGCCGCTTGGTGTCATCGGCGTACAACATGCATCTGTCCAGGAAGGGAACAAGTCTTTTGAGCAATTGGTCTAAATGCTTCATTGGCAAGCTTTTAAACTAGTCAAAGGGGGAGGCACTGATAAGCAGCAGGAAAATCCCAGCCTCTCCCTACAAAACAGGGTACTAAATGAGAAAAAGACCGAGGCAGAAAGGTCAGTGGGGGATGCTGCAACAGAAGGTAAAGCCATCAAAAAATGGAGAGCAATGAGTACCAATGCCCGTAGTCTGGGTAACAAGCTTCCTGAATTAGTGGCCTTGATGGAGGAGGAACATCTGGATATCGTGGCAGTCACAGAAACATGGTACACACAAAACCATGACTGGGATGTAAACATACCTGGATACACTATCTACAGGAGGGACAGGGAGGGTAAAAGAGGAGGATGAGTAGCTCTTTACATAATGGAAGGAATAAAAGCAACAGAACAAAAGGGTAAACAGGGAGGAGAAGAAGCACTGTGGGTAAATTTGGAGACAGGCAATGGCACCACAATCTGCACAAGGGTTGTATACAGACCCCTTCTCAGGCAGAGGAAATGGACAAGGAAATGGTAGAAAGTATACTTAGAATGGCAGAAAAAGGGGAGATATTGCTGATGGGTGATCTGAATATGCCAGATGTTAACTGGAGTGCAGTTGCAGCAGCCACTTCGAAGAGTGGGGCTATTCTAGATGCTCTACAGGAGGCATGCCTTAGACAACTAGTATTGGAGCCCACTCGAGAGGGAGCAATCTTAGACCTGGTTCTCTCAAATGGAGATGGAGGGAGGATCACAGATGTAGAAGTGGGTAGCTATCTGGGAACTAGCGACCACCGAACAGTATGGTTCACAATAAACACAGCAATAGAGTCAAGCCATACAAATGCAAAAGTACTGGACTTTAGGAGGGCTGACTTTGCTTAAATGGAGTGTGCTTCAGGAATGCACTAGCAAATGGGCAGGAAGGAGGGTGGAAGAACAATGGGGAATAATAAAACTGCCATCACAGAGGTAATGAGCCTTTGTGTGAAGCAAATAAACAAAACAAAACGATGTAAGAAACCACTATGGTTCTCAAAGGAAGTGGCAGTGAAGGTTCAAGAGAAAAAGAAAGCAATCAGGAAGTACAAGGAATCGCAGAAGGAGCAGGACAGAGAACTGTATCAGTTAAAGCAAAAGGAGGCTGGGAAGGCAGTCAGAACAGCAAAGGCCCAAACCAAGGAAAAGATAGCCAACTCAGTTAAGAAGGGGATAAAACTTTTATAGGTACATCAGGGAGCGAAGGAAGACCAAGGGAGGGATAGTGAGGCATAATAAAGGGAGGGAGGATGGGCAGAGGAGACTGTGAAGGCAGAGATACTAAACAAATATATTTGCTCAGTATTTACAAATGAAGAGGGAGGTACCTAAAACAAACAGTAGAAACACTCTGGATACAGAAGTTGATACCAGCCCATTTACAGAAGAAAGGGTTCTGAAAGAACTCTTAAAACTGAAGGTGGACAAAGCAATGGGGCCTGATGGGATTCACCCCAGAATTCTAAAAGAACTAAGGGTAGAACTATTGACACCACTGACTACCCTTTTTAACAAATCATGGGAGGATGGGGTGGTACCCGAGGACTGGAGGAGGGCAGATGTGATTCCCCTTCACAAAAGTGGGAGCAAGGCAGAAGCAGGAAACTACAGACCTGTTAGTTTAACCTCAGTGATAGGGAAATGATGGAATCTACTGAAGGAAAGAATAGTCAGTATCTAGAGGCCAGAGGGGCACAGAACCCTAGGCAGCATGGATTCACAGCGGAAGGTCATGCCAGATGAATCTGATAGATTCCTTTGACTGGGTGACCAAAGTAGTAGATCAGGGAGGGCTGTGGACATGGCCTACCTAGACTTTAGCAAGGCATTTGACACAGTCCCACACAAAAGATTAATATACAAGTTAGCCAGCCTGGGAGTGGGTCCCAAGATGACATCCTGAAAGAATTGGCTGGAGAATAGGACACAGAGAGTAATAGTAAATGGAGTCACTCAGAAGAAAGGAGGGTTACTAGTGGGGTTACATGAGGTTCAGTATTAGACGGTCCTCTTCAATGTCTTTATGTACATTGCAGAGGGACTGGAAGGAAAAGTATGTCTCTTTGTGGATGACACAGATCTGCAACAGAGTTGATGCACAGGGTGGGTGGAAAGGATGAGAAGGGACTTGGCAAGGTTAGAGGAATGGTCAAATGTATGGCAGCTTAGATTCAATGCTAAGAAGTGCAAGGTAATGCACCTGGGAAACAAAAACCCAGGGGAAGAGTACACAATGGGGGGTGAGATACTAACATCAACAAAAATGGAAAGAGACCTGAGGTAGTCATATCAGATGACCTAAGGTGGGCAAGCAATGTGAGAGGCAGCAAGAAGGGTTGGGGATTCTGGGATGCATGGAGAGGCATCACCAGTAGAAAACAGGAAGTTATTATCCTCTGTACAGACAGCTGGTGAGACCCCATCTGGAGTACTGTGTGCAGTTCTGGAGACCCAATCTCCGCAAAGACATAGACAGGATGAAAGCTGTCCAGAGGAGGGCAACTAAAATGGTACAGGGTCTGCACCGAAGACATGTGAAGAGAGACGAAAGGAGCTTAATATGTATAGCCTCGAGGAAAGGAGGGACATGATAGAAATGTTCAAGTACCTCAAGGGAATCAACAAAGTCCAAGAGGGTAGCATATTTCAAAAAAAGAGGTGTGCAAGAACAAGAGGGCACAATTTGAAGATATGGGGGGGGCGGCTCAGAGGTAATTTAAGGAAGTATTTTTTCACAGAGAGGGTTGTGGATGCATGGAACAGCCTTCCGGAGGAGGTTGTGGAGTCAAAATCAGTGGTGGAATTCAAGCATGCATGGGACAGTCATAAGGCCATTCTAGGGGGTTGGGGTAGGAAGAAGTAGGCTGCTGGTTAACTAGGATCTGCAGCTTATCCAGTAGGTAGGGAAATGGGCAGACTGGGTGGGCCAAGCGGTCCTCATCTGCTGTCAAATTCTATGTTTCTATGCTTCTATGTGGCTGAAGCCCACTACATGCTGCATGTAGCCACTTGGTGTCATTGGCGTACAACATGCGGCTGAAGCCCACTAGATACTGTATTCAGTCGCATGGTGTCATCAGCATACAAAATACAGTGAAGTCCACTAGATACTGTATGCTGCCACTTGGTGTCATTGACATACAATATGTGGCTCAAGCCCAATACACACTGCATCCAAACATGCAGCTGAAGCCCACTAGATACTGTATGCAGCCACCTGGTGTCATCGGCGTACAACATGCAGCTGAAGCCCACTACATGTTACATGCAGCCACTTTGTCTTATTGCAGTACAACATGTGGCTGAAACTACTACATGCTGCATGCAGCCAATCAGTGCCATTGGCATACAACACGCGGCTGAAGCACACTACAGGCTGCATGCAGCCGCTTAGTGTCGTCGGCGTACAACATGCAGCTGAAGCCCACTAGATACTGTATGCAACTGCTTGGTGTCATCACTATACAACATGCTGCTGAACCCCACCCCACTACATGCTGCATGCAGCTGCTTGGTGTCATTGGCATACAACATGTGGCTAAAGCCCACTACATGCTGCATGCAGCTGCTTGCTGTCATCGGCGTACAACATGCGGCTGAAGCCCACTACATGCTTCATGCAGCCAATCAGTGTCATCAGCGTACAACACATGGCTGAAGCTCACTACAGGCTGAATGCAGCCACTTGGTGTCATCAGCGTACAACATGCGGCTGAAGCCCACTAGATATGGTTTTCAGCCGCTTGGTGTCATTGGCATACAAAATGCGGTGAAGCCCACTAGATACTGTATGCTGCCGCTTGGTGTCATCAGCATACAACATGCGGCTCAAGCCCACAACACACTGCATCCAAACATGTGGCTGAAGCCCACTAGATACTGTATGCAGCCACCTGGTGTCATCGGCGTACAAAAGCAGCTGAAGCCCACTACATGCTACATGCAGCCGCTTTGTGTCATTGGAGTACAACATGCGGCTAAAGCCCATTACATGCTGCATGCAGCCAATCAGTGCCATCGGCATACAACACATGGCTGAAGCTCACTACAGGCTGCATGCAGCCACTTGGTGTCATCAGCGTACAACATGCGGCTCAAGCCCACTACACACTGCATCCAAACATGCGGCTGAAGCCCACTACATACTGTATGCAGACATGAGGCTGAAGCCCACTAGATACTGTATGCAGCTGGTTGGTGTCATTGGCATGAAACATGTGAATGAAGCCCACTACATGCTGCATGCATCCGCTTGGTGTCATCGGCATACAACATGCTGCTGAAGCCCACTACATGCTGCATAAAGCCGCTTGGTGTCATTGGCGTACAACATGCGGCTGAAGCCCACTAGATACTGTATGCAGTCACTTGGTCTCATCGGACTACAACATGCAGCTCAAACCCACTAGATACTGTATGCAGTCGCTTGGTGTCATCAGCATACACCATGTGGTTAAAACCCACTAGATACTGTATGTAGCCTCTTGGTGTCATCAGCATACAACATGCAGCTAAAGCCCTCTAGATACCATATGCAAACATGCAGCTGAAGCCCACTAGGTACTGTATAGAGCTGCTTGGTGTCATCGGCATGCAACATGTGACTGAAGCCCATTACATGCTGTATGCAACCGTTTGGTGTCATCGGCATACACCATGCGGCTGAAGCCCACAAGATACTGTATGCAGTTGCTTGGTGTCATTGGCATACAACATGCAGTGAAGCCCACTAGATACTGTATGCAGTAGCTTGGTGAAATTGGCATACAATATGAGGCTGAAGCCCACTAGACACTGCATTCAAACATGCAATTGAAACCAACTAGATACTGCATGCACCCACTTGGTGTCATCGGCGTACAACATGCAGCTGAAGCCCACTACATGCTGCATGCAGCAGCTTTGTGTCATTGGCGTACAACAAGCGGCTGAACCCAATACAGGCTCCATGCAGCCAATCAGTGACATTAGCATACATCATGCATCTGAAGCCCACTTGATACAGTACGCAAACATGTGGCTGAAGCCCACTAGATACCGTATGCAGCTGCTTGGTGTCATCGGCATGCAACATGCGACTGAAGCCCACTACATGCTGTATGCCACCGCCTGATGTCATCAGCATACACCATGCAGCGGAAGCCCACAAGATACTGTATGCATCTGCTTGGTGTCATTGGCATACAACATGTGGCTAAAGCCCACTAGATACTGCATGCAGACATGCGGCTGAAACCCACTACATGCTGCATGCAGCTGCTTGGTGTCATCGGCATACAACATGCGGCTGCATGCTGCATGCAGCTGCTTGGTGCCATCGGCATACAACACGTGGCTGAAGCCCACTACATGCTGCATGCAGCTGCTTGATGTCACTGGCATACAACATGTGGCTGAAGCCCACTACATGCTGCATGCAGCCACTTGGTGTCATCAGCATACAACATGCGGCTGAAGCCCACTATATACTGTATGCAGACATGAGGCTGAAGCCCACTAGATACTGTATGCAGCTGATTGGTGTCGGCATGAAACATGCGAATGAAGCCCACTACATGCTGCATGCAGCCACTTGGTGTCATCGGCATACAATGTGTAGCTGAAGCCCACTAGATACTGTATGCAGCCACTTGGTGTCATCGACATACAATATGTGGCTGAAGCCCACTAGATACTGTATGCAGCCGCTTGGTGTCATTGGCATACAACATGTGGCTGAAGCTCACTACATACTATATGCAGCTGTTTGGTGTCATTGGCATACATCATGTGGCTGAAACCCACTAGATACTGCATGCAGCTCCTTCGTGTCATAGGTGTACATCATGTCACTGAAGCCCACTAGATACTGTTTTCAGCCACTTGGTGTCATCGGCGTACAACATGTGGCTGAAGCCCACTACATGCTGCATGCAGTCACTTGGTGTCATTGGCGTACAACATGCGGCTGAAGCCCACTAGATACTGTATTCAGTCGCATGGTTTCATCAGCATACAAAATACAGTGAAGTCCACTAGATACTGTATGCTGCCACTTGGTGTCATCGACATACAACATGTGGCTCAAGCCCAATACACACTGCATCCAAACATGCAGCTGAAGCCCACTAGATGCTGTATGCAGCCACCTGGTGTCATTGGCATACAACATGCAGCTGAACCCCACTACATGTTACATGCAGCCGCTTTGTCTTATTGCAGTACAACATGCAGCTGAAACCACTACATGCTGCATGCAGGCAATCAGTGCCATTGGCATACAACACGCAGCTGAAGCA
The DNA here is from genome assembly GCA_016271365.2 of Neoceratodus forsteri. NCBI lineage: Eukaryota > Metazoa > Chordata > Ceratodontiformes > Ceratodontidae > Neoceratodus > Neoceratodus forsteri. The sequence goes on along the minus strand of CM057455.1, from coordinate 283,907,732 downwards.
CACTACAGGCTGCATGCAGCCGCTTAGTGTCATCGGCGTACAACATGCAGCTGAAGCCCACTAGATACTGTATGCAACTGCTTGGTGTCATCGGCATGCAAGTAAAGCCCACTACATGCTGTATGCAACTGCTTGGTGTCATCACTATACAACATGCAGCTGAAGCCCACTACATGCTGCATGCAGCTGCTTGGTGTCATTGGCATACAACATGTGGCTAAAGCCCACTACATGCTGCATGCAGCTGCTTGTTGTCATCGGCGTACAACATGCGGCTGAAGCCCACTACATGCTTCATGCAGCCAGTCAGTGTCATCGGCGTACAACACATGGCTGAAGCTCACTACAGGCTGAATGCAGCCACTTGGTGTCATCAGCGTACAACATGTGGCTGAAGCCCACTAGATACTGTTTTCAGCCACTTGGTGTCATTGGCATACAAAATGCGGTGAAGCCCACTAGATACTGTATGCTGCCGCTTGGTGTCATCAGCATACAACATAAGGCTCAAGCCCACTACACACTGCATCCAAACATGCGGCTGAAGCCCACTAGATACTGTATGCAGCCGCCTGGTGTCATCGGCGTACAAAAGCAGCTGATGCCCACTACATGCTACATGCAGCCACTTTGTGTCATTGGAGTACAACATGCGGCTAAAGCCTACTACATGCTGCATGCAGACAATCAGTGCCATTGGCATACAACATATGGCTGAAGCTCACTACAGGCTGCATGCAGCCACTTGGTGTCATCAGTGTACAACATGCATCTGAAGCCCACTACATACTGTATGCAGACATGAGGCTGAAGCCCACTAGATACTGTATGCAGCTGATTGGTGTCATTGGCATGAAACATGCGAATGAAGCCTACTACATGCTGCATGCAGCCACTTGGTGTCATTGGCATAGAATGTGCGGCTGAAGCCCACTAGATACTGTATGCAGCCGCTTGGTGTCATTGGCATACAACATGTGGCTGAAGCCCACTACATACTGTATGCAGCTGTTTGGTGTCATTGGCATACATCATGAGGCTGAAGCCCACTAGATACTGCATGCAGCTGCTTCATGTCATAGGTGTACATCATGTCGCTGAAGCCCACTAGATACTGTTTTCAGCCACTTGGTGTCATTGGCGTACAACATGTGGCTGAAGCCCACTACATGCTGCATGCAAACACTTGGGTGTCATTGGTGTACAACATGCAGCTGAAGCCCACTAGATACTGTATTCAGTCGCATAGTGTCATCAGCACATAAAATACAGTGAAGCCCACTAGATACTGTATGCTGCCGCCTGGTGTCATTGACATACAACATGTGGCTGAAACCCACTACATGCTGCATGCCACTGCTTGGTGTCTTCGGTGTACAACATGCGTCTGAAGCCCACTACATGCTACATGCATCTGCTTGGTGTCATCGGCGTACAGCATGCTGCTGAAGCCCACTACATGCTGCATACAGCTGCTTGGTGTCATTGACATACAACATGCGGCTCAAACCCACTAGATACTGTATGCAGTTGCTTGGTGTCATCAGCATACAACATGTGGTTGAAACCCACTAGATACTGAATGCAGCCTCTTGGTGTCAGCAGCATACAACTTGCGGCTGAAGCCCTCTAGATGCCGTATGCAAACATGCAGCTGAAGCCCACTAGGTACTGTATAGAGCTGCTTGGTGTCATCGGCATGCAACATGTGACTTAAGACCATTATATGCTGTATGCAAACGCTTGGTGTCATCGGCATACACCATGCGGCTGAAACCCACAAGATACTGAATGCAGTTGGTTGGTGTCATTGGCATACAACATGCAGTGAAGCCCACTAGATACTGTATGCAGCAGCTTGGTGTCATTGGCATACAACATGCGGCTGAAGCCCACTAGACACTGCATTCAAACATGCAACTGAAGCCAACTAGATACTGCATGCACCCTCTTGGTGTCATCGGTGTTCAACATGCAGCTGAAGCCCACTACATGCTGCATGCAGCAGCTTTGTGTCATTGGTGTACAACAAGCGGATGAACCCAATACAGGCTTCATGCAGCCAATCAGTGTCATCAGCATACATCATGCATCTGACGCCCACTTGATACGGTACGCAAACATGCGGCTGAAGCCCACTAGATACTGTATGCAGCTGCTTGGTGTCATCAGCATGCAACATGCGACTGAAGCCCACTACATGCTGTATGCCACCGCTTGATGTCATCGGCATACACCATGCGGCTGAAGCCCACAAGATACTGTATGCATCTGCTTGGTGTCATCGGCATACAACATCTGGCAGATGCCAACTAGGTACTGTATGCAGCCACTTGGTGTCATTGCATACAACATGCGGCTAAAGCCCCACTAGATACTGCATGCAAACATGCAGCTGAAACCCACTATATGCTGCATGCAGCTGCTTGGTGTCATCGGCATACAACATGCGGCTGCATGCAGCTGCTTGGTGCCATCGGCATGCAACACACGGCTGAAGCCCACTACATGCTGCATGCAGCTGCTTGGTGTCATTTGCATACAACATGTGGCTGAAGCCCACTACATGCTGCATGCAGCCAATTAGTGTCATCATGTACAACACATGGCTGAAGCTCACTACAGGCTGCGTGCAGCCACTTGGTGTCATCAGCGTACAACTTGCGGCTGAAGCACACTACATACTGTATGCAGACATGAGGTGGAAGCCCACTAGATACTGTATGCAGATGATTGGTGTCATTGGCATGAAACATGTAATGAAGCCCACTACATGCTGCATGCAGCCACTTGGTGTCATCGGCATACAACATGTGGCTGAAGCCCACTACATGCTGCATGCAACCACTTGGTGTCATCGGCATACGATGTGTGGCTGAAGCCCACTAGATACTGTATGCAGCCACTTGGTGTCATCGGCATACAATATGTGGCTGAAGCCCACTAGATACTGTATGCAGCCGCTTGGTGTCATTGGCATACATCATGTGGCTGAAGCCCACTAGATACTGTATTCAGTCGCATGGTGTCATCAGCATACAAAATACAGTGAAGTCCACTAGATACTATATGCTGCCACTTGGTGTCATCGAAATACAACATGTGGCTCAAGCCCAATACACACTGCATCCAAACATGCAGCTGAAGCCCACTAGATACTGTGTGCAGCCACCTGGTGTCATCTGGCGTACAACATGCAGCTGAACCCCACTACATGTTACATGCAGCCACTTTGTCTTATTGCAGTACAACATGTGGCTGAAGCCACTACATGCTGCATGCAGCCAATCACTGCCATTGGCATACAACAGGCGGCTGAAGCACACTACAGGCTGCATGCAGCCGCTCAGTGTCATCGGCGTACAACATGCAGCTGAAGCTCACTAGATACTGTATGCAACTGCTTGGTGTCATCACTATACAACATGCAGCTGAAGCCCACTACATGCTGCATGCAGCTGCTTGTTGTCACCGGCGTACAACATGCGGCTGAAGCCCACTACATGCTTCATGCAGCCAATCAGTGTCATCGGTGTACAACACATGGCTGAAGCTCACTACAGGCTGAATGCAGCCACTTGGTGTCATCAGCATACAACATGCGGCTGAAGCCCACTAGATACTGTTTTCAGCCGCTTGGGTGTCATTGGCATACAAAATGCGGTGAAGCCCACTAGATGCTGTATGCTGCCGCTTGGTGTCATCAGCATACAACATGCGGCTCAAGCCCACTACACACTGCATCCAAACATGCGGCTGAAGCCCACTAGATACTGTATGCAGCCACCTGGTGTCATCGGCGTACAAAAGCAGCTGAAGCCCACTACATGCTACATGCAGCCGCTTTGTGTCTTTGGAGTACAACATGCGGCTAAAGCTCACTACATGCTGCATGCAGCCAATCTGTGCCATCGGCATACAACACATGGCTGAAGCTCACTACAGGCTGCAAGCGGCCACTTGGTGTCATCAGCGTACAACATGCGGCTGAAGCCCACTACATACTGTATGCAGACATGAGGCTGAAAGCCCACTAGATACTGTATGCAGCTGATTGGTGTCATCAGCATACAATGTGCGGCTGAAGCCCACTAGATACTGTATGCAGCCACTTGTTGTCATTGGCTACAACATGTGGCTGAAGCCCACTACATACTGTATGCAGCTGTTTGGTGTCACTGACATACATCATTAGGCTGAAGCCCACTAGATACTGCATGCAGCTGCTTCTTGTCATAGGTGTACATCATGTCGCTGAAGCCCACTAGATACTGTTTTCAGCCACTTGGTGTCATCGGCATGCAACATATGGCTGAAGCCCACTTCATGCTGCATGCAGCCACTTGGTGTCATTGGCGTACAACATGCTGCTGAAGCCCACTAGATACTGTATTCAGTCGCATGGTGTCATCAGCATACAAAATACAGTGAAGCCCACTAGATACTGTATGCTGCCGCTTGATGTCATTGACATACAACATGTGGCTCAAGCCCACTACACACTGCATCCAAACATGCAGCTGAAGCCCACTAGATACTGTAAGCAGCCACCTGGTGTCATCGGAGTACAACATGCAGCTGAAGCCCACTACGTGTTACATGCATCCGCTTTGTCTCATTGCAGTACAACATGCAGCTGAAGCCACTATATGCTGCATGCAGCCAATCAGTGCCATCGGCATACAACACACGGCTGAAGCACACTACAGGCTGCATGCAGCCGCTTGGTGTCATCGGCGTACAACATGCAGCTGAAGCCCATTAGATACTGTATGCAGACATGAGGTTGAAGCCCACTAGATACTGTATGCAGCTGCTTCATGTCATTGGCATGCCACATGCAACTGAAGCCCACTACATGCTGTATGCAATCGCTTGAAGTCATTGGCATACAACATGTGGCTGAAGCCCACTAGATACTGTATACAGCTGCTGGGTGTCATCGGCATGCAACTGAAGCCCACTACATGCTGTATGCAACCGCTTGGTGTCATCACTATACAACATGTGGCTGAAGCCAACTAGATATTGTATGCAGCCGTTTGGCGTCATCAGCATAGAACATGCGGCAGATGCCCACTAGATACTGTATGCCGCTGCTTGGTGTCATTGGCATACAACATGCAGCTGAAGCCCACTAGATACTGAATGCAAACATCTGGCTGAAGCCCACTAGATACTGTATGCAGCTGCTTGGTGTCATCGGCATGCAACATGTGACTGAAGCCCACTACATGCTGTATGCCACCACTTGGTGTCATCAGCATACAACATGCAGCTGAAGCCCACAAGATACTGCATGCAGCTGCTTGGAGTAATCAGCATACAACATGCAGCGGATGCCAACTAGGTACTGTATGCAGCCACTTGGTGTCATCAGCATACAACATGCAGCTGAAGTCCACTAGGTACTGTATGCAGCAGCTTGGTGTCATCGGCATACAACATGCAGCTGAAGCCCACTAGATACTGCATGCAAACAAGCGGCTGAAACCCACTATATGCTGCATGGAGCCACTTAGTCTCATTGGCGTACAACATGTGGCTGAAGCCCACTAGATACTGTATTCAGTCACATGGTGTCATCAGCATACAACATGAGGTGAAGCCCACTAGATACTGTATGCAGCCCCTTGGTGTCATTGGCATACAACATGCAGCTCAAGCCCACTACACACTGCATCCAAACATGAGGCTTAAGCCCACTAGATACTGTATGCAGCCGCCTGGTGTCATCGTCGTCCAACATGCAGCTGAAGCCCACTCCATACTGCATGCAGCCACTTGGTGTCATCAGCATGCACCATGCAGCTGAAGCCCACTAGATACTGTATGCAGACATGAGGCTGAAGCCTACTAGATACTGTATGCAACTGCTTGGTGTCATTGGCATGCAACTGAAGCCCACTACATGCTGTATGCAACTGCTTGGTGTCATTACTATACAACATGCAGCTGAAGCCCACTACATGCAGCTGCTTGGTGTCATTGGCATACAACATGTGGCTAAAGCCCACTACATGCTGCATGCAGCTGCTTGTTGTCATCGGTGTACAACATGCAGCTGAAGCCCACTACATGCTTCATGCAGCCAATCAGTGTCATCGGCGTACAACACATGGCTGAAGCTCACTACAGGCTGAATGCAGCCACTTGGTGTCATCAGCGTACAACATGTGGCTGAAGCCCACTAGATACTGTTTTCAGCCGCTTGGTGTCATTAGCATACAAAATGCAGTGAAGCCCACTAGATACTGTATGCTGCCGCTTTAGTGTCATCGGCATACAACATGCGACTCAAGCCCACTACACACTGCATCCAAACATGCGGCTGAAGCCCACTAGATACTGTATGTAGCCGCTTAGTGTCATCGGCGTACAACATGCAGCTGAAGCCCACTAGATACTGTATGCAGACATGAGGTTGAAGCCCACTAGATACTGTATGCAGCTGCTTGGTGTCATCAGCATGCAACATGCAACTGAAGCGCACTACATGCTGTATGCAATCACTTGATGTCATTGGCATACAACATGTGGCTGAAGGCCACTAGATACTGTATGCAGACATGAGGCTGAAGCCCACTAGATACTGTATGCAGCTGCTTAGTGTCATCGGCATGCAATTGAAGCCCACTACATGCTGTATGCAACCGCTTGGTGTCATCACTATACAACATGCAGCTGAAGCCCACTAGATACTGTATGCTGCCGTTTGGTGTCATCAGCATACCACATGCGGCTGATGCCTACCAGGTACTGTATGCAGCAGCTTGGTGTCATTGTCATACAACATGCAGCTGAAGCTCACTAGATATTGCATGCAAGCATGTGGCTGAAACCCACTACATGATGCATGGAGCCGCTTGGTGTCATTGGCATACAACATGCAGCTGAAGCCCACTAGATACTGTATTCAGTCCCATGGTGTCTTCAGCATACAACATGCGGTGAAGCCCACTAGATACTGTATGCAGCTGTTTGGTGTCATCAGCATGCAACTGAAGCTCACTACATGCTGTATGCAACCGCTTGGTGTCATCAATATACAACAAGCGGCTGAAGCCCACTAGATACTGTATGCAGCCGATTGGTGTCATCAGCATACAACATGGGGCTGATGCCCCCTAGATACTGTACACAGCTGCTTGGTGTCATTGGCATAGAACATGTGGCTGAAGCCCACTAGATCCTGTATGCAAATATTTGACTGAAGCCCACTAGATACTGTATGCAGCTGCTTGGTGTAATTGGCATGCAACATGCGACTGAAGCCCACTACATGCTGTATGCCACCTCTTGGTGTCATCGGCATACAACTTGCAGCTGAAGCCCACATGATACTGTATGCAGCTGCTTGGAGTCATCGGCATACAACATGCGACTGATGCCCACTAGGTACTGTATGCAGCCACTTGGTGTCATCGGCATACAACATGCAGCTGAAGCCCACTAGGTACTGTATGCAGCCACTTAGTGTCATTGGCATACAACATGCAGCTGAAGCCCACTAGATACTGCATGAAAACATGCGGCTGAAACCCACTACATGCTGCATGGAGCCGCTTGGTCTCATTGGCGTACACCATGCAGCTGAAGCCCACTAGATACTGTATTCAACCACATGCTGTCATCAGCATACGACATGAGGTGAAGCCCACTAGATACTATATGCAGCCTTTTGGTGTCATTGGCATACAACATGCGACTCAAGCCCACTACACACTGTATCCAAACATGTGGCTGAAGCCCACTAGATACCGTATGCAGCCACCTGGTGTCATCAGCGTACAACATGCAGCTGAAGCCCACTCCATGCTGCATGCAGCCGCTTTGTGTCATTGGAGTACAACATGCTGCTGAAGCCCACTACATGCTGCATGCAGCCAATCAATGCCATCGGCGTACAACATGCGGCTGAAGCTCACTACAGGCTGCATGCAGCCACTTGGTGTCATCAGCATGCACCATGCAACTGAAGCCCACTAGATACTGTATGCAACTGCTTGGTGTCATCGGCATGTGAGATGCGACTGAAGCCCACTACATGCTGTATGTAATCAATTGAGGTCATTGGCATACAAAATGTGGCTGAAGGCCACTAGATACTGTATGCAGACATGAGGTTGAAGCCCACTAGATACTGTATGCAGCTGCTTGGTGTCATCGGCATGAAACTGAAGCCCACTACATGCTGCATGCAACCGCTTGGTGTCATCAATATACAACATGTGGCTGAAGTCCACTAGATACTGTATGCAGCCGATTGGTGTCATCAGCATACAACATGTGGCTAATGCCCACTAGATACTGTACGCAGCTGCTTGGTGTCATTGGCATACAACATGCGGCTGAATCCCACTAGATACTGTATGCAAACATGCAACTGAAGCCCATTAGATACTGTATGCAGCTGCTTGGTGTCATCGGCATGCAACATGCGACTGAAGCCCACTACATGCTGTATGCCACCGCTTGGTGTCATTGGCCAGCTGAAGCCCACTAGATACTGTATGCAAACATGCAGCTGAAGCCCACAAGATACTGTATGCAGCTGCTTGGAGTCATCGGCATACAACATGCAGCTGATACCCACTAGGTACTGTATGTAGCCACTTAGTGTCATCGGCATACAACATGCAGCTGAAGCCCACTAAATACTGCATGAAAACATGTGGCTGAAACCCACTACATGCTGCATGGAGCCACTTGGTCTCATTGGCGTACAACATGTGGCTGAAGCCCACTAGATACTGTATTCAGTCACTTGGTGTCGTCGGCATACAACATGAGGTGAAGCCCACTAGATACTATATGCAGCCTCTTGGTGTCATTGTCATACAACTTGCTGCTCAAGCCCACTACACACTGCATCCAAACATGCAGCTGAAGCCCACTAGATACTGTATGCAGCCACCTGGTGACATCGGCGTACAACATGCAGCTGAAGCCCACTCCATGCTGCATGCAGCCACTTTGTGTCTTTGGAGTACAACATGAAGCCCACTACTTGCTGCATGCAGCCAATCGATGCCATCGGCATACAACACACGGCTGAAGCCCACTACAGGCTGCATGCAGCCACTTGGTGTCATTAGCATGCACCATGCAGCTGAAGCCCACTAGATACTATATGCAGACATGAGGCTGAAGCCCACTAGATACTGTATGCAACTGCTTGGTGTCATCGGCTGGCAACATGCGACTGAAGCCCACTACCTTCTGTATGTAATCGCTTGAGGTCATTGGCATACAACATGTGGCTGAAGGCCACTAGATACTGTATGCAGACATGAGGCTGAAGCCCACTAGATACTGTATGCAGCTGCTTGGTGTCATTGGCATGCAACTGAAGCCCACTACATGCTGTATGCAACCGCTTGGTGTCATCACTGAAAAACACGTGGCTGAAGCCCACTACCTGCTGCATGCAGCTGCTTGGTGTCATTGGCATACAACATGTGGCTGAAGCCCACTACCCACTGCATGCAGCTGCTTGTTGTCATCGGCGTACAACGTGTGGCTGAAGCCCACTACCTGCTGCATGCAGCTGCTTGTTGTCATCAGCGTACAAGATGTGGCTGAAGCCCACTACATGCTGCATGCAGCAACTCAGTGTCATCGGCGTACAACACATGGCTGAAGCTCACTACTGGCTGAATGCAGCCACTTGGAGTCATCAGTGTACAAAATGCTGCTAAAGCCCACTAGATACTGTTTTCAGCCGCTTGGCATCATCGGCATACAACATGTGGCTGGAGCCCACTACATGCTGCATGCAGCCACTTGGTGTCATTGGCATACAACATGTGGCTGAAGCCCACTAGATACTGTATTCAGTTGCTTGGTGTCATTGGCATATAACATGTGGCTGAAGCCCACTACCCACTGCATGCAGCTGCTTGTTGTCATCGGTGTACAGCATGTGGCTGAAGCCCACTAGTGCTGCATGCAGCCAATCAGTGTCACTGGCGTACAACACGTGCCTGAAGTTCACTACAGGCTCAATGCAGCCTCTTGGAGTCATCAGTTTACAACATGCGGCTGAAGCCCACTAGATACTGTTTTCAGCCGCTTGGTGTCATCGGCGTACAACATGTGGCTGAAACCCACTACATGCTGCATGCAGCCACTTGGTGTCATTGGTGTACAACATGCGGCTGAAGCCCACAAGATACTGCATTCAGTTGCATGGTGTCATCGGCATACAAAATGCGGTGAAGCCCAATAGATACTGCATGCTGCCACTTGGTGTCATCGGCATACAACATGCGGCTAAATTTCACTACACACTGCATCCAAACATGCTGCTGAAGCCCACTAGATACTGTGTGCAACCGCCTGGTGTCATCGGCGTACTACATGCAGCTGAACCCCACTACATGCTACATGCAGCCGCTTTGTGTCATTGGAGTACAACATGCAGCTAAAGCCCACTACATGCTGCACTCAGCCAATCAGTGCATCTGCATACAACACATGGCTGAAGCCCACTACAGGTTGCATGCAGATGCTTTGTGTCATCGGCGTACAACATGCAGCTGAGCCCACTAGATACTGTATGGAGACATGAGGTTGAAGCCCACTAGATACTGTATGCAGCTGCTTGGTGTCATCGGCATGCAACATGCAACTGAAGCCCACTACATGCTGTATGCAATCGCTTGATGTCATTGGCAGCTGCTTAGTGTCATTGGCATGCAATTGAAGCCCACTACATACCGTATGCAACCTCTTGGTGTCATCACTATACAACATGCTGATGCCCACTAGATGCTGCACACAGCTGCTTGGTGTCATTGGCATACAACATGTGGCTGAAGCCCACTAGATACTGTATGTAAATATGCGGCTGAAGCCCACTAGATACTGTATGCAGCTGCTTGGTATCATCGGCATGCAACATGTGACTGAAGCCCACTACATGCCGTATGCCGCCGCTTTGTGTCATCGGCATACAACATGCAGCTGATGCCCACCAGGTACTGTATGCAGCTGCTTGGTGTCATCGGCATACAACATGCAGCTGAAGCCCACTAGATACTGCATGCAAACATGTGGCTGAAACCCACAACATGATGCATGGAGCTGCTTGGTATCGTTGGCGTACAACATGCAGCTGAAGCCCACTAGATACTTATTCAGTCCCATGGTGTCGTTGACATACAACATGTGGTGAAGCCCACTAGATACTGTATGCAGCCGCTTGGTGTCATTAGCATACAACATGCGGCTCAAGCTCACTACACACTGCATCCAAACATGTGGCTGAAGCCCACTAGATACTGAATGCAGCCACCTGGTGTCATCGGTGTACAACATGCAGCTGAAGCCTGCTACATGCTGCATGCAGCCGCTTTGTGTCATTGGAGTACACCATGCGGCTGAAGCCCACTGCATGCTGCATGCAGCCAATCAGTGGCATCAGCGTACATCACGTGGCTGAAGCCCACTACAAGCTGCATGCAGCTGCTTGGTTTCATTGACATACAACATGCTGCTGAAGCCCACTAGATACTGTATGCAAACATGCGGCTGAAGCCCACTAGATAATGTATGCAGCAGCTTGGTGTCATCAGCATGCAACATGTGACTGAAGCCCACTGCATGCTGTATGCCACCGCTTGGTGTCATCGGTATACAACATGCAGCTGAAGCCCACAAGACACTGTATGCAGCTGCTTGGAGTAATCGGCATACAGCATGCAGCTGATGCCCACTAGGTACTGTATGCAGTCGCTTAGTGTCATCGGTATACAACATGCAGCTCAAGCCCACTACACACTGCATCCAAACATGTGGCTGAAACCCACTAGATACTGTATGCAGCCGCCTGGTGTCATCGACGTATAACATGCAGCTGAAGCCCACTCCATGCTGTATGCAGCCACTTTGTGTCATTGGAGTACAACAGGTGGCTGAAGCACACTACAGGCTGCATGCAGCCGCTTGGTGTCATTGGCATGCACCACGCAGCTGAAGCCAGCTAGATACTGTATGGAGACATGAGGCCGAAGCCCAGTAGATACTGTATGCATCTGCTTGGTGTCATTGGCAAGCAACATGCGACTGAAGCCCACTACATGCTGTATGCAATCACTTGAGGTCATTGGCATACAACATATGGCTGAAGGCCACTAGATACTGTATGCAGACATGAGGCTGAAGCCTACTAGATACTGTATGCAGCTGCTTGGTGTCATCAGCATGCAACTGAAGCCCACTACATGCTGTATGCAACTGCTTGGGGTCATCACTATACAACATGCAGTTGAAGCCGATTAGATACTGTATGCAGTTGTTTGGTGTCATCAGCATACAACATGCGGCTGATGCCCACTAGATACTGTACGCAGCTGCTTGGTGTCTTTGGCAAACAACATGCATGTAAAGCCCACTAGATACTGTATGCAAACATGCGGCTGAAGGCCGCTATATACTGTATGCAGCTGCTTGGTGTCATCGGCATGCAACATGCGACTGAAGCCCACTAAATGCTGCATGGAGCCGCTTGGTGTCATTGGCGTACAACATACATCTGAAGCCCACTAGATACTGTATTCAGTTGCATGGTGTCATCAGCATACAACATATGGTGAAGCCCACTAGATACTGTATGCAGCCATTTGGTGTCATCGGCATACAACATGCGGCTCAAGCCCACTACACACTGCATCCAAACATGCGGCTGAAGCCCACTAGATACTGTATGCAGCTGCTTGGTGTCATCGGAATGCAACACGTGACTGAAGCCCACTACGTGCTGTATGCAATCACTTAAAGTCATTGGCATACAACATGCGGCTGAAGGCCACTAGATACTTTATGCAGTCGCTTGGTGTCATCGGCATGCAACTGAAGCCCACCACATGCTGTATGCAACCGCTTGGTGTCATCACTATACAACATGTGGCCGAAGCCCACAAGATACTGTATGCAGCTGTTTGGTGTCATCAGCATACAACATGCAGCAGATGCCCACTAGACACTGTACGCAGCTGCTTGGTGTCATTGGCATATGACATGCGACTGTAGCCCACTAGATACTGTATGCAAACATGCGGCTGAAGCCCACTAGATACTGTATGCAGCTGCTTGTTGTCATCAGTATGCAACATGCGACTGAAGCCCACTACATGCTGTATGCCACCACTCAGTGTCATCGGCATACAACATGCAGGTGAAGCCCACTAGATACTGTATGCAGCCGCTTGGTGTCATCGTCATACAACATGCAGCTGATGCCCACTAGGTACTGAATGCAGCAGCCACTTGGTGTCATCGGCATGCAACATGCAGCTGATGCCCACTAGATACTGCATGCAAACATGTGGCTGAAACCCACTACATGCTGCATGGACCCACTTGGTGTCATTGGCATACAACATGTGGCTGATGCCCACTACATGCTGCATACAGCTGCTTGTTGTCATCGGCATACAACATGCAGCTGAAGCCCACTACATGCTGTATGCAGCCGCTTGGTGTCATTGGTGTACAACATGTGGCTGAAGCCCACTACATGCTACATACAGCTGCTTGTTGTCATCAGTGTACAACATGCAGCTGAAGCCCATTACATGCTGCATGCAGCCAATCAGTGTCATCGATGTACAACACATGGCTGAAGCCCATTATAGGATGCACGCTGCCGCTTGGTGTCATCAGTGTACAACATGCAGCTGAAGCCCACTACATACTGTGTGCAGACATGAAGCTGAATCCCACTAGATACTGTATGCAGCTGCGTGGTGTCATCTGCATGCAACATGCGACTGAAGCCCACTATGTGCTGCGTGCAGCCGCTTAGTGTCATCGGCTTACAACATGTGGCTGAAGCTCACTACATGCTGCATGCAGCTGCCTGGTATCATCTGCTTACAATGTGTGGCTGAAGCCTACTAGATACTGTATGCAGCCACTTGGCATCATCGGCATACAACATGGGGCTGAAGCCCACTAGATACCGTATGCAGCTGCTTGGTGTCATTGGCATACAACATGCAGCTGAGGCCCACTAGATACTGTATGCAGCCGCTTAATGTCATAGGCGTGCATCATGTGGCTGAAGCCCGGTAGATACTGTATGCAGACATGAGGCTGAAGCCCACTAGACACTGTATGCAGCTGCTTGGTGTCATCGGCATGATACATGAGACTGAAGCCCACTACATGCTGTATGCGACTGCTTGGTGTCATCGGCATACAACATGCGGCTGAAGTCCACAAGAAACTGTATGCAGGCTCTAGGTATCATCAGCATTCAACGTGCAGGGATGCCCCCTAGATACTATGTGCAACCATTTGGTGTCATTGACATACATCATGAGGCTGAAGCTCACTAGATATTGTATGCAGCCACTTGGTGTCATCAGCATACAACATGCGGCTGAAGCTCACTACATCCTGCATGCAGCTGCTTGGTCTCATCGGCATGCAACATATGGCTGAAGCCCACTAGATACTGTATGCAGCTGCTTGGTGTCATCAGCGTGAAACATGCAACTGAAGCCCTCTACATGCTGTATGCAATCACTTGGTGTCATCAGCATACAACATGTTACTGAATCCCACAAGATGCTGTATGTAGCCACTTGGTGTCATCAGCATTCAACATGTGGCTGATGCCCACTAGATACTGTATGCAGTCACTTGGTGTCATCGGCATACAACATGCAGCTGAAGCCTGCTACATGCTGCATGTAGCCATTTGGTGTCATTGGCATACAACATGCAGCTGAAGCCCACTAGATACTGTATGCAGCAGCTTGGTGTCATCATCATACAACATGTGGCTGAAGCCCACTAGGTACTGTATGCAAACATGTGGCAGCCTCTTGGTGTCACCGGCGTACAACATGCAGCTGAAGCCCACTAGGTCCAGTATGCAGCCACTTGGTGTCACCGGCATACAACATGCGGCTGAAGCCCACTACACACTGTATGAAAACATGCAGTAGAAGCCCACTAGATACTGTATGCAGCTGTTTTGGTGTTATCCACGTACAACATGCGGCTCAAGCCCACTACGTGCTGTATGCAGCCACTTGGTGTCATCGGTGTACAACATGAGGCTGAAACCCACTAGATGCTGCATGCAGCTGCTTGGTGTAATTGCCATACAACATGTGGCTGAAGCCCACTACATGCCACATGCAGCCGCTTGGTGTCATCAGCGAACAACATGCGGCTGAATCCCACTACATGCTGCATGCAGCCACTTGGTGTCATTGGCGTGTAACATGCGGCTGAAGCCCACTACATCCCTGCATGCAGCCAATCAGTGTCATCAGCATACAATATGTGGCTGAAGCCCACTAGATACTGTATGCAGACATGAGGCTGAAGCCCACTAGATACTGTATGCAGCTGCTTGATGTCATTGGCATGCAACATGTGACTGAAGCCCACTGCATGCTGTATGCAACCACTTGGTGTTATCAGCATCCAACATGTGGCTGAAGCCCACAAGATACTGTATGTAGTCACTTGGTGTCATCGGCGTACAACATACGGCTGAGATCCACTATGTGCTGCATACAACCGCTTAGTGTCATCAACGTACAACATGCAGCTGAAGCCCACTACATACTGCATGCAGCCGCTTGGTGTCATCGGCATACAACACGCGGTTGAAGCCCACTAGATAATGTATGCAGCCGCTTGGTGTCATCGGCGTACAACATGCGGCTGAAGCCCACTGCATGCAGCCGCTTCATGTCATCGGCATGCAACATGCTACTGAAGCCCACTACATGCTGCATGCAGCCGCTTGGTGCCATCGGTGTACAAGGTGCAGCTGAAACCCACTACATAATGCATGCAGCTGCTTGGTGTCATCGGCATACAACTTACGGCTGAAGCCCACTACATTGTGCATGCAGCCACTTGGTCTCATCATCGTACAACATGCGGCTGAAGCCCACTACATGCTGTATGCAGCCAATCAATGTCATTGGCGTACAACACATGGCTGAAGCCTACTACGGACTGCATGCAGCCGCTTGGTGTCATTGGTGTACAACATGCTGCTGAAGCCCACTACAGGCTGCATGCAGCTGCTCGGTGTCATCGGCGTACAACACGCCGCTAAAGCCCACTACTTGCTATATGCAGCTGCTCAGTGTCATGGGCAAACAACACATGGCTGAAGCCCACTACACGCTGCATGCAGCCGCTCTGTGTCATTGGTGTACAACATGCGGCTGAAGCCCACTAGATACTGTATGCAGCCGCTCGAGGTCATCGGCATGCAACATGTGGCTGAAGCCCACTTGATACTGTATTCAGCCACTTGGTGTCATCAGCATACAACATGCAGCTGAAGCACACTAGATACTGTATGCAGTCGCTTGGTGTCATCGGCATACAACATGCCACTGAAGTCCACTAAATGCTGTATGCAACCGCTTGGTGTCATTGGCATATAACATGCAGCTGAAGCCCACAGATACTGTATGCAGCCACTTGGTGTCATCGGAATACAATATGTGGCTGAAGCTCACTAGATACTGTATGCAGCCGCTTGGTGTCATCAACATACAACATGCGGCTGAAGCCCACTAGATACTGTATGCAAACATGTGGTTGAAGCCCACTAGATACTGTATGCAGCCGCTTGGTGTCATTGGTGTACAACATGCAGCTGAAGCCCACAAGATACTGTATGCAGCCACTTGGTGTCATCGGCGTACAAATACAGCTGAAGCCCACTACATGCTGCATGCAGCCGCTTGGTGTCATTGGCGTATAACATGCGGCTGAAGCCCACTACATGCTGCATGCAGCTGCTTGGTGTCATCGGCGTACAACATTGGGCTGAAGCCCAGTACAGGTTGCATGCAGCTGCTCGGTGTCATTGGCGTACAGCATGCGGCTGAAGCTGACTACAGGCTGCATGCAGCCGCTCAGTGTCATCAGCATACAAAATGCACCTGAAGCCCACTACACACTGCATGCAGCCGCTTTGTGTCATCGGTGTATAACAGGCAGCTGAAGCCCACTACATACTGTATGTAACATAGAAACATAGACTTTGACAGCAGACAAGGACCACTTGGCCCACCCAGTCTGCCCATTTCCCTACCTATTGGATAAGCTGCAGATTCTAGGTACCCAACAGCCTACTTCCTGCGACCCCCCCCACTATAATTGCCGTATGTCTGTCCCATGCATGTTTGATTTCCCCCACAGTTTTAGACCCCACAACCTCTCCAGAAAGGTGGTTCCATGTGTCCACTACTCTCTCTGTGAAAAAGAATTTCCTCACATTACCCCTGAGCCGTCCTCCCTCCAACTTTAAATTGTGCCCTCTTGTTCTTACACATCTCTTTTTCTGAAAGATGCTACCCTCCTGGACTTTGTTGATTCCCTTGAGGTACTTAAAGTTTCTATCATGTCCCCTGTCCCTCCTTTCATCAAGGGTATACATATTAAGCTCTCTTAGTCTCTCTTCATATGGTTTCTGATGTAGACCCTGCACCATTTTAGTTGCCCTCCTCTGGACTGCTTCCATCCTGTCTATGTCCTTGCGTAGATGGGGTCTCCAAAACTGCACGCAGTACCCCAGATGGGGTCTCACCAACTGTCTGTATAGAGGGGATAACCACTTCCTTTTTTCTACTTGTGATGCCCCTCCCTATGCATCCCAGTATCCCCCTGGCTCTCCTTACTGACTTCTCACATTGCTTACCCACTTTTAGGTCATCTGATATGACTACACCCAGATCCCTTTCCATTATTGTTGTCGTTAGTACCTCCCCTGCTATTGTGTACTTTTCTCCTGGATTTTTATTTCCCAGGTTCATTACTTTGCACTTCTTTGCATTGAATCTAAGTTGCCATATGTCTGATCATTCCTCCAACCTTGCCAAGTCCCTTCTCATCCTTTCTACCCCACCTTGTGTATCAACTCTGTTACAGATCTTTGTGTCATCCACAAAGAGGCATACCTTTCCTTCCAGACCCTCCGCAATGTCACCTATAAAGACGTTAAAGAGGACTAGACCCAGTACTGAGCCCTGAGGTACTCCACTAGTAATCTCCCTTTCTTCAGAATGTGTTCCATTCACTATTACCTTCTGTGTCCTGTTGTGCAGCCAGTTTGCTACCCAGGCTACCACCCTGGGACCCACTCCCAGGCTGGCTAACTTGATTATTAATCTTTTGTGGGACTGTGTCAAATGCCTTGCTAAAGTCTAGGTAGGCCATATCCACAGCCCCTCCCTGGTCTATTACTTTGGTCACCCAGTCAAAGAAATCGATTAGATTCATCTGACATGACCTTCCTGCTGTGAATCCATGCTGCTTTGGGTCCTGTGCCCGCTGGCCTCTAGGTACTCAACAATTCTTTCTTTCAGAAGTGATTCCATCATTTTCCCCACCACTGAGGTCAAACTAACAGGTCTGTAGTTTCCTGCTTCTGCCTTGCTCCCACTTTTGTGAAGGGGAATCACATCTGCCCTCCTCCAGTCCTCAGGTACCACCCCATCTTCCCATGATTTGTTACAAAGTGTGGTTAGTGGTGTCACTAGGTCCTCCCTTAGCTCTTTTAGGATTCTAGGGTGAATCCTGTCAGGCCCCATTGCTTTGTCCACCTTGAGTTTTAGGAGTTCTTTCAGTACTTTTCTTCTGTAAATGGACTGGTGTCAACCCCACTATCCAGAGTGCTTCTACTGTTTGGTTTAGGTAACTCCTCCTCTTCTTCTTTTGTGAATACTGAGCAAAAGTATTCATTCAGTATCTCTGCCTTTTCACTGTCTCCCTCTGCCCACCTCCCCTCTCCTTTATTAATCTTCACTATCCCTCCCTTAACCTTTTTATGCTCCCTAATGTACCTATAAAAGGTTTTATCCCCCTTCTTAACTGAGTTGGCTATCTTTTCCTCGGTTTGGGCCTTTGCTTTTCTGACTGCCTTCCCACTTCTTTCTGCTTTAATTGATACAGTTTCCTGTCGTGTCGCCTGTGATTCCTTATACTTTTGAATGCAGCCTTTTTCTCCTTAACCTTCCTGACACCTCTTTGAGAGCCATAGTGGTTTTTATTCCACTTTGTTTTCTTTATTTGTTTCACACAGAGGCTTGTTGCCTCCATGATGGCAGTTTTGATTTTCTCCATTGTTCTTCCACCCCTCCTTTCTGGCCATTTGCTAATGCATTCCTCAGGTATTCACCCATTATGCCAAAGTCAGCCCTTCTAAAGTCCAGTATCCTTGTCTTTGTATGGCTTGTCTCCATGGTTGTGTTTATTATGAAGCACACTGTGCAGTGATTGCTTGTTCCCAGATGTCTACTGACTTCTAAATTTGTGATCCTCTCTCCATTTGAGAGTACCAGGTCTAATATTGCTCCCTCCCAAGTGGGTTCCACCACTAGCTGTCTAAGGCATGCTCCATGTAGGGCATCGAGAATGACCCTGCTCTTGGATGTGGCTGCAGTCCATGTCACCCAGTTAACATCTGGCATATTCAGGTCCCCCATCAACAGTATCTCCCCTTTTTCAGCCATTTTGAGAATGCCCTCTATCATTTTCTTGTCCATTTCCTCCCCTTGAGACGGGGGTCTGTATACAACCCCTGTGCAGATTGTGATGCCATTCCCTGTCTCCAAGGTGACCCAGAGTTCCTCTTGTCCTCCCCCTTTACTTTTTAGTTCTGTAGCTTTGATCCCTTCCCTTATGTAGAGAACTACTCCACCTCCTCTCTTACCCTCCCTGTCCCTTCTGTAGATTGTGTACCCTGGTATGTTGACATCCCCGTCATGGGTCTCTGTGTACCATGTTTCTGTGACTGCCACAATATCCAAGTGTTCCTCTTCCATCAGGGCTACTAGCTCTGGAAGCTTGTTTCCAAGACTACAGGCATTGGTACTCCATTTAATGTTGGCTTTATCCTTTTTTACCCTGTCCCTGCTCTTATTGCCCTTGTCCATTTTTCCATTTGCCCCTGTCCTGCCCTCTGTCAAGCTCTGTACCTCAGTGTTTACCCTACTACCTGCCATGTTTTGTGGGGGGAGGCTTGAACTTTCCTGTTTCCTATCAGCACCTTCCCCCTTGGCTAGTTTAAAAGCTCGCCAAGGAAGCCTTTAAACCTGTCACCTAGAAGCGTGTTTCCCTTCCTGGACAGATGCAGACCATCATGCCAGTATAGACCTTCATCTCTCCAGGTGGACCCCCAGTCCCCAATGAAGCCAAAGCACTGTGCTTTGCACCAGTTTTGCAACCATTCATTAAACTGCATGGTGTGCAGTACCTTATCCTCACCCCTACCATAGACTGGCAGCATCTCTGAGAAGGTTACCGTGCTTGCTACCTGTCTGAGGCCTCTCCCCAACTCCACAAATTCATCCTGCACTGCACTGATCTCATGCCTAGCTAGATCATTTGTCCCGAGGTGGACAATGATATCTAGTTTCCTCTCCTGTGATGCTGCTTCTGCAATCCTGAGGATTCACTTCCTGTCCATCCAAGCCATGGCACCAGGCAGGCACCTTACTCTCCTCTCCTCTCTCTCCTCTCCTCTCCTCTCCTCTCCTTCCCCAGGTCTACACCCCAACAATTGAGTCCCCTATCAGAAGCTGTTTTTCCCCTGTGGTGTCCCTTTGCCACTCTTTTGTGGGTCTCCCTTGTGGATGTCCCCAGCATTTTTCTTGGTCTCCAATGAGGGTGTCATCATAGAGGAACCTTGATTTGCCAGGCTGACATATGATTTGTGTAGAGGTGCGACTCGGGGGCTACGCCTCTGTTCCACCACCCTCACCCTCCCCGAACCTACTGTGGTCCATCTGCTCTTCACACATGGCAACCTCTGAGGAAGTGGTTGTGGAACTGGTGCTCTTTGGGTGGGGGAGGCCTCCTTAGTCCTTGCCAGTTCAGACTGGAGGTGGGCAATCTCCTCCCTCAGAGCTGACAGTTGCTCTGCAAATAGGGCAGCAACGCAGGTTCCAGAATGTCTCCCGGAAAATTGCTGCCCCACAGCCAGTGCATTGCACCACTCCCCACATGTCCCTCTTCCTTATAATATACAATGAGTAATATATAATTTTGTGTGTGTGTGTGTGTGTACTTACCCTGTATGCACTGTGCTGGGTAATTAAGAACATGACAGTTCTGCTCCAAGACCTGTTGAGGAAGTGATGTCAGAACCTTGGCTATAAAGGAAATGCCACGCCTGGGGTGGGCAGGGTGAGAGGAAGGGTAGGTGGGTAGGCCACAACCACTAGTGACTGTTAGAAACAATCAAATACACCACTGCTCCACCACCCTGGTGAGTACTGCCCTTTATAATAAGTCAACCAGCACCACAATGTACTAGACCACTGCTCCTACACAAACCACTCTACTGAGTCCAGGGATAAAAACGAACTCAGTGTTCAGCCAGCAGGACACTTCTAAAATATTGCACAAATATCCTTCCAAATCCTATGTGTCTAGCACAGAAATCAAGCAACTTCAGTTGTATTTTAACCCCTCTGGTTATAAAATTACTACACTTTAATGGAATCCTGCAATTCTTAATGCCAATAAGAAAATAATGAAACTTTCTGTAGAAAGTGTAGCTTACCTTCCTAGTCCCCTGTTTTACCAAGTAGCTGGTAGTCCCCTACAATATTATGTTTTACCATGTAGCTGCTTGATGTCATCAGCATACAACACAAAATACAAAAATTTGCAATAGGGTAGAACCCCGGATTGGGAGGAAGACATGAAGAGGGACCTCAAGATGCTCAAGGAGTGGGCCAGGAAATGGAAGCTGAGGTTTAATGCCAAGAAGTGCGCTGTAATGCACCTAGGGAGGAAAAACACGAAAGTGAGATACACGCTGGTGGGGGGGGTCAAAGAATCAGAGCAGAAAAGGAATCTGGGGCTCACAGTCTCCTCAAACCTTAAGGTTGGTTTCCAATGTAATAGGGTGGCAGGAAGGGCCAATGGAATGCTGGCATGCATAGACAGGGGTATTACTAGCAGAAGGAGGGAGGTTATAATGCCCCTCTACAAAGCCATGGTGAGGCCACAGTTAGAGTACAGGGTTCAGTTCTGGAGACCACACCTCCACAAGGATATAGATACATTGGAGAGGGTTCACAAAAGGGCAACAAAGATGGTGCAGGGTATGCAGGAGAAGACTTTCAAGCAGAGGTGTAAGGAACTGAATCTGTACACGCTGAAAACAAGGAAGGAAAGGGGGGACATGATTGAAACCTTTAAATATGTAAAGGGGATTAATAAAGTAGGTGATGGGAGCCAGCTGAGGAAGAAGGAGGGAGCCAGAACTAGAGGACACAGGCCCAGATTTCAAGGAATTAACAGGTTAAATAGATATCCCCACTATTGTCACTGTGGGTGGAGGCACCTTAATATGGAATCCAGGCCCCTCAACCTGTGGTCAGAAATACAGGTAGGGGGTAATAACCTTAGGGATAGTGCTGCCTAGGGGTTACATCTAAAATCAAAAACAAATGAGAGGAAGCTGCCTCAACCCACAGTAACAATGGTGGAGGTATCTATCTAACCTGTTATAGCCCACTGGGAAGCTACAACCACCCACCAACCCTCCTAGTGGCTTTGTACCTTTAACAGCAGTTAACGCACAGTCAGCAAGTAACATTGACAATATGCACACACTCTTTACACTTACCACCAGGGTCTGGCCATCAGCAATTTCCCTGAAATCCCTTTAAAAAAAAAAGTTTAGCCAAGCAAGTACACACTTTCAGTACTGTAACCCAACTAATAATATGCTCATAAGCCAGGTCAAACGTGAAACAATAATTACATTTATTAAGGGGTCGTGAACAAGGAAGGGAATGTAAATTTAGTTGAATGATTACTATACTGATTGAATTCAGGTTATGTGGCATGCACTTTTAGCCCCAAATAATGTAATTAGTTCTACAACACTGGGTACCCAGGATGGTATACTGGCTAGCCAGAGGCATTGCCCAGGGTTGGCCGGCATTGCAGGTGTTGTTGTGGCCCTTGACAGAAAGAAAAAGGCAGTTAGCATGCACAACAGAGCTTTGATTATTTGTAATCTGGGCCAGTTGGCCCAGTCTCTTGTAACCCAGAAATTTACTGTAACAATCAGATGGTACCACAGATAATTAAACAATGTATTGCAGGGAGCTACCCTGGATTTACTCACGCTACTAGTGGGCTGTGATGGATCAGGCAATATGGAGACCTCATGGAGTTCATTGATAAGCATGGGGAAGCAGGGCCAACACAACACACCTCCACTTCATGGCCTTTCCCTCCAGGTGGCCGCAACCTGCAAGTTGTCTCTGCACTGTGGATAGATCCCCAAAGCCAGTCTCTCGCCAAAGAACAGTCTCTGGTGTGGAAATAAATTGCTTGGGCTGAGACTGGCATAGGCCTAGCCAAGGCTGAACAGACATTTTTGGAAAAGTTCAATTGGTTTGCTGGTAAAGGCCTCCAGTTGACAACACAGTTCAGTCACTGATAAAACAGGCCACAGTCCACGATAAACATTCAGCACATTTAACAAGAACAGCATCACCTTCTCTAAATCTCAGTTCAGTATTCAGGCCGGTTGCTATTGCAGTGGATTCACTGAGCAAATCTCTCGATCATAAAGTCAGTCTATCACAACCTCTGGGCCGATCGTGTCACAGGAGCTTCTTCTCGGTCCAAATCTCAGGCTGTACCTTCTAATATCTTGGAGATTTCTGCCACAGTTCAAAGTCACAATTTGGATTATTATGATTTCTGCAATCTGGCAGTCCAAAACAGGAAAACAGTAGCAGAGAGGCAAGTCAGGCCCTTCCCTGCAGATTCTCCTGGTCTCCTTCCTGGAGCAGCTTCTTGATAACTCAAGCTGCTTACTCTTCAAGCTCTTACTCCAACTGTCTCTCTGTTCTCTAACAGGTCTGGGCTTCTCCAAGGATTTCTGAATTCTGGTTGGCTGGGGGGAGCTGTCAGTCACAGTTTGGATGCCCCCTTCAGTTCAGTTTACGCGCCAACCTAAAAACTAAAAAAACTACAGTTTCTCCTTCCCACGAGGCACTTGAGCTAAAGACCCTTAAGGCCCCCTGAGTCCTGTTGGCCCAATTTCTGGAAGACCTGGCCCAAACATGGTGGCTCCCATTCAGATAAGTAAAGCTACAAGAAGGCAGGTTAGAACAAACTCTCCAATTCAAAGTTAGAAGTAAATATTTACAGTACTGTTTAAAGCTGCCTCTGCTCTACTCCGGACAGCAGAGTGGAGCAAAATAAAGCCATGTCTGGCCGGTTGCGAGCTTTGAAGCACTCGAACCCAGCCCAGACCATTCACTATACACACACTGGATAATATCTTAAAGGGACAGGCACGGAGGCATATCATTTTTATTTATTTATTTATTTAAAAGTTTTACCAGGAAAGACATACTGAGCAGACTACCGCTCGATTCCAGATGTGTCCTGGGGGAGGAGGGAAACGGGATATAACATACTAATAACAATAAATTGTAGAACAGCGAAAATTTCATAGGTAACATACAATATGTACAAGGTTTCATTATTACAGTGAAATACTAACATACTAAAATACCAGCAGAATAGGCCTAACGGTCTTTCATGTCTGCTCGTTTGGTCAGCCCCCACCCTGGGTGCTGACCTTGCTTCCTTCTCACCTTCTCTGGCTTCTCCCTTACAATAATCTAAGAAATTGTATGTACAGGAAGCAAGAAACAGAGTGAACAGCATTATAGTAGGCAGAAATAAGAATAAGAGATCATGAAAAATTTGATAGTTAAGCATTTGGGTGCGTAACATAGATTATATTGGGTGGTTGGTCCTTACAATGTGCACACCAGCTTGACATAGCCCATGCTAGTGTACGTCAAGTTGACATATGCAGCTTGTGGGGACTAGACCTTTTAGAAGGGAGATTTGTATCTGAGGGGAGGGGGAGAGCCGGATGTCAGCTGGCAGGGAGTTCCATAGTTTTGGTAGACGGACACTAAAAGCCGACTGTCCAGCAGAGGTGGCCACATGTGGGATTTGCAGTAGGCGGGAGTCGAAATTCCTGAGTGAGTAGGCTGTTGGTTTTTGGGCTGTTAGGGTAGAGGCTAAGTAGGAGGGCAGTAACTGGGTCCAGAATTTGGCTGTGAGTCTATTGCAGTGGTAATGGCGTCTATTTGTGAGGGAGGGTAGGTTTAGGTGACTGTATAGGTCGCAGTGGTGAGTGGAGGGGGGACAATCCAGTGCAAAGCGGCAGAAGGAGTTGAAGAGAGGGTCCAGTCTAGCCAGAGTGGATTTAGGGGCAGAACTATAGACTACATCCCCGTAGTCAAAAATAGGGAGGATCATTTTCTGTAGAATCGCTTTGCAGGCAGGCAGAGGGATGCAGCTGCGGTTCCGGTATAGTGCCCCCAGCCTAGGGAGCAGGTTTTTGTGTGTAGCATCGACGCATGAAAAGTCAAGGTGTTGGTCCAGCCAGACCCGTAGGTATCTGAAGGAGGTACAGACTTCTAGAGGGGTCCCATCGAGTGTTTAAGAATGGGGAAAGCGGGAGGCGGAGAGTCTTTGTTGTGTGCCAAAAGTCACAAGCAATCATTTTTGGCATTTACGATAAGTTGGTTTCGACAAAACCAGTGCTGTACTTCAGTGAAGTCTTGCTGATCTTGGAAGCAACATCCTGAGGAGAGACCTGATGCGACAGGACTGTGTTGTTCATGACATATGAATGCTCGCATGCCGGGCAGATTGAAGGGAGGTCGTTGAAAATGGAGAATAAGATAGACTGAGGACAGAACCTTGGGGGACACCGATGGAGACAGGGAGGGGGTTTGAGGTGGAGGCACCAATTTTTACCAATTGGGACTGGCCACACAGGTATGAGTTGAACCAGTGCATGGCCGTGCTGGAAAGGCCTGCCTTAGAGAGTTTAGACAGAAGGAGGGTATGCGAGACTGTGTCAAACGCCTTGGCTAGGTCGATGAAAATGGCAGATGTGATGTGCTTTTTATCCATGCCTGTGAGGATGGAATCTGTGAGTCTGAGGAGGGGCGTGACAGTGGAGTGGGATTTTCTAAAACCAGACTGGTAAGGGGTGAAGAAGGAGGAGGAGTCAAGGAAGGTAGGGAGTTGCGAGAGGACGAGATGTTCCTGGATTTTGGCTAGGGTGGGTAGAAGGGAGATTGGGCGGTATTTACTTGGGGAGGATGGGTCACCACTTTTCAGGAGGGGGATAACTGTGGCGTGCTTCCATTTTAAAGGTATAGAGGCAGTGGTGAAAGAGAGGTTGAAAAGGGACACTAGGGGTATGGCAATGGCTGGTGCAGAAAGGTAGAGCATTTTGGCATCCATGCCTGTGGTGCATCTACCTTTGGAGGGATTTAGGGCAGTCAGGACTTTGAGTACTTCTGTGGGGTAACCAGAGAAAGGAGAAACCGAGAGGGGTTGGTATGGGAGAGGTGAGGGTGTTACGTTTGTATGGCAGGTGGAGGATTGGAATTGTGAGGGGACCCACCGCTTGAAAACACCGAGTTGAAAGCCGTGGCAACTGCTAGTGGTTCGGTTAAGATAGAGCCTCCCACATCTAGGGCACTCTCACTCAAATCAACATAATCAGACAAATGACTATGGATTTACTATCTATGCAGGACAGCTGCCTGGCAGTATGCATTACTGTTTAATGCATCTGCAGTATTAGCACTGAAGCAGAAAGCATACAAAGAACGGAAATGAAAAACCGATGAACTTATCGGACTTTATCGGACTTCCAAATATTACTTCATGGTCATCGCTGCAGAAGCTGATTAAGGATTTAGTATAGTCCTTGAGCATTATATTTAAAAATCCCCTGGATGAAATAATGACAGGAGAAACGTATATTAATACTAGTTATGTGATGCTATATGGAGTCTCTATACTTGGAAACCAATTTTTAATCAAATGTACTGTGTATATTTTGAAATTAAGAAAATATAATTAAACAAGCATTTGTCAATGCCAAATGTTGTCTTGCTGGCATTGGCATTGGTAGTGTAGGAATTAGAGAGATGCATAATAGGAATGGTAGTCAAGTATGGAACTGACGCAAACCCCACCCCACCTTCCAGAGACTGACAGTAATTGAGGTGTACCTTTGGGTCGTCGGCCATAACGCTCATGCCAATTCACCTCACCCTACCCTGTTGACTCTGACAAGTGTCGCATTGTGCCTTGGGGTCATGGGCCTTACACTCACCCCATTCCATAAGGAAATACATTGAGATGGGTGCAGTATAAGAGAATGGGGTGAACTTTGAGGCCGAAGAGTCCAAGACACACCTTGATGCCTGTCACTGCCTGCAGGGTGGGGGTGGGGGTGGAATGGTATGAGCATTACAGCTGACAATCCAAAGTCACACTCCTGACACCTGTCAGTCTCTACAGGGTGGGACATTATGGTTACAAACCCTAATGTTCCGGGCGTTTGTTGGTATTTGCACTCCAAATTTTCAACATGGGCTTTTTGTGACCCTACCTCATGAAAGCATTTTGGACCTCCGCTCATGAACGGTGGCACTGTGATTTTGTTAATCTGTCCCAAACATTGATTTCCCACAGTGACCATGCCATTCTGAGCCAGATGTGCGTAAACACATTTTGGGCAGGATGTGAAAAATGACAGCTGTACCATTCATAAGGAGGTGTGAAGAAATGGCAATGTTGAAAATCTGGAGTGAAAATACTAAAAATTCTCGAAGCTACAAGCAGTTATTTTTTTGGAATTTTTTCACCAAATTTGCAACACAGGCTTTTCGGGAGCCCACCTCATGAACAGTGGCACTGTCATTTCGTTACTCGGTCTCAAAAGGTGATTCCGCACAGTGACCAAGAAATCACCTTTTGGGACTGAATAACAAAACGACAGTGACTGATTTCATGAGGTGAGGTCCCAAGAACCCCATGTTAAAAATTTGGAGCCAAAAGTAGAAATAAAATGGCCGAGATAGCCACCTAAGTTGAACCCCCCCCCATTGATGCCATTATACAACTTACCGGCATTTCTTCAGTTCGCGGTCAGCTTTGAAGACTACAGACATGTTCCCATTCCACCGAAGATCAAGGCATAAATCTACAGAGGTAAGTATGGGGAGAGGGGGGTGTCGGGAGGTTGGGTGTGCAGTGGGGTGCAGGTTGGGGAGGGTACTGGACCAATGACAGACCATTTTCTTTTTTTCAGGAACTGGACATCGGGAAGGTTTCTTTATTTACAGGTGAAATAAAACACTGCTGGGCACACTGGGCTGGGCTCCCAGTGGGCACACAGTCGGGTAGGGTGGGGGGCAGGAACATGACGACGTGGTCAGCTTCGGAACACACGAGGCACACTGGGGTGGGCTCCCAGTGTGTCACACAATCTTGAGGGGGGGTTATGAACGTGCCGATAGGGGGATTGGGCAGTCCCTATAGTCAGCTTTCTAAGGACTGTGAGAGGTGGACAGCGACAGCTGCCTCTATGTTTATTGAAATGTTTCAGCAGGCAAGGCACATAGGGGAGGCGTGTCATCTGTGCCCCAGTTAGCTATAGACTATCCAAGGTTAGAAGTGTGCGAAAAAAAAAATAAAGGAACATGCAGACACATCAGGTGGCTTTTTGCTATTTTGCTAACCCCTGCTGCTTGATAAGCACGCCGTGGTATGTCTGGCATATGCCTTCCTACACCTTGTAGTCCTGCTCAGCAAAAAGCCTGGCTCCATTCTCTGCTCCTGCTACCCCCCCTCCCACTAGTCTGCTGCATGCCGTGGCATGCCAGGCGTATGGGTGGTTATGCCCTGCAATGGTGGGGTGCTCCCTTATTGTGCCAGTGAATTTCTTTCAAGTTGGTGGAACTCTTCTCAACGGCTGTCATAGACAGCATGCTCATTCATTGGTGCCACAGAAACAAGCCCAAAAAAGCAGTGGCAGCATTGGCCACATCACTGCCATACCTCCACAACCTGCTACTTCAGCAAGCTGCCATGAAATGTTGCTTGAGCATGCGCACGTAAGATAACATAAAAAAAAAGGAAAATTGAGTAAAAGTCCTTAGAACCTGATGGGTCTGTGGTGGGATTTTCCTTGAGGTTTGAATAATCATGCAACACAGTGCTAGTATTACTCTAATATCAAACTTAATCCCCTCCTACTCTGCCTTGCCTACAAAATCTTAAGCAACTATATACTCCACCTCCAAAACATAGTGGTGCATCGACAACACAGAAGAACCCTTCACTCCTCCTCACAACCCCTTCTGGAAATACCTAGCTTACTCACAGCTGCGGGTTAAAGATCGTTTGCATATAGAACTACGCAGCTCTGGAATAAGCTCCTGTCCACATTGCAGAACTGCCCCTCACTCTCCTCATTTAAAAATTCATGAAAAGTACTTCTGTCCTCCAAAAATAATTGCATCCGTACATGTTGACCCTTTCCTAGTAGACTCTGTTCGGCAAAGTGCCCTTGAGCCTGTTCTACCTAATGTGGTACACTGCTGCTGATGTAGTAACACGGTGCTTACCTGAGCACCATTTAAGATGTCTAGTATGTTGCACTTCTATAGTATGCAATTTAGATAAATGTAATTACCCCAGTGTATGTAACTAATAGTCATGTACAGTCCCAACCGCTATGTGTAACTGTCTGCACAAGTATACTTGTCTATTTATACTGTATCACTTAGCTCTGTGTAAATGCTGTTGTCTGTATCATGCTTATCTTGTTCATGCCTGCATTTGATCATGTTCTGTGCCTTCTGTATATGTAATTAATCCCGGGTTGCCCCTGAAAAAGGGACCCTTGGTCTCAGCGGGCCCACCCAGTTACCAAAATCAATAAATTCAATAAATAAATCAGCACTGCTTTGTCAGACAAAGTAAAATAATGGCACAGCAGTCTTTGCATAGAGGGTGCCAATATTAGGGTAATGCCAACAATGGGAAGCTTAACAGATGCATTAACAGAGTTTTTTTTTGTGTGCAGTTTTTGCAGTACATATACGTGAGAGTTTCTATCCATTGACCTAACCATTTTAGAATGCTGCTGTCAGTCAATCAGAACATTTCGTTACCATTCACTGTTTTATAGTATTCAACACATTCAGTTCCCCAAGGACAAGACAGCTACAGCATGACTGTTCTTTCTTATACATACTGTTCTCATCACTGCAAACATGCCTTTAGCTTTGTGGGAATGGGGGAGGAGAGGCTTGACTGGCTTCTTTTGTCACTAAGCTGGTGTTTAATTTACTCTCTCTTTCTCTCTCACTGTATAGCTTTTTCCCACTTGTGTTGCCGTTAATTAAGACCAACTCTAATTAGGATCGGGTGAGATTAGCAAACGGAGTAAGCATGACTTCATAGAATCAGAGCACAGTAGTGACAGCAGCCTTGCATTGCTGCCAAAGTACAAGTAATCCTTTGGGTAAAACAGGGAAGTGCACTTACGATAATATATCACTGAGCTGATGGGTTCTTCAAAGCAATTAGAGATGACATTTGTTATAACTGATTTACACTATTTAGCCCAAGGAAAATGCAATTTCTCATTTACAGCTGGGTCCTCTATGTACACAAGGTTTGCAGCTTTTAGGACTAAAGCACTAAGAAGCCAACATTTTTTGGCCTCTTGGCCACACATTGAGCCAGTGGCTCTGGAGGGACTTAAACCTGGGTTCTACTGTTTCAAAGTTCAGTTATCGTACAACTAAACTGCACTACCTTCCAAATGGACTTAAAAGACAAGGGTGTATTACAAATAAGGAGTGACTCAAGTTCTATGGTAGAATAAAATACGTAATAACATAGAAAAAGGGCTTCTATTCCTTTAAATTCTTGAGATGCCTGCAGGATATGCTGCTGGTATACCTTAAATACCTTATGGATATTAATAAGGTACAAGATGGAAGCATTTTTCAGAAAAAAAGAGGCTCAAGGACAAGGGATTATGCTGTGAAGTTGGAGGAGGGGTTAGACTCAGGGGAGATGTGAGAAAGTACTTCTTCACAGAAAGAGTGGTGGATGCCTGGAACAGCCTCCCAGTGGAGGTGGTGGGGGCAAAAACTGTAGCACGGTTCAAGAATGCATGTGATAGGCATAACAGAACCTTAGTGGTAAGGCAGTGGGGGGTAGAGCCGGAGATCAAGTAAGGTCTGCAGTAATACAGTCATTAGGGAAAACTGGGCAGACTAGGTGGGACAAGCAGTCCTTATCTGCCGTCTAATTCTATGTTTCTATTTTTCTATGATATGCTTGACCTGAGCCCAGAAGGAAATGGGGTGCCAACTGTGATGGGGGGGGCGGTCTTTAAACCAGGACAGGGGTGGGTAACATTAGGTGTAGGAGAACTCAGGATTCCCCACCCTACTATCCAGGGTACCTTATGTTTCCCTTGTTAAGCAGAAATTTGTCAAAGTTTGCCTTGAAGGCTTGTACTGTCTACCTGTCCACCGTGGCCACTGGTAGGCTGCGCCATAGTTTCGCCACCATTTGGGAGATAAGGTGCTTCCTAATGTAACCAATGAATTTGGCACTCCTCAGCTTATGAGCTTACTGACTAAGAAGGGTCATTCTCAAGGTACTACAAATTCGATTGATTTTTGTTTAACCGAGAAATCCTCAGACGAAGTCCAGCAGCAGAAAGAGGCCCAGCAGTCAGCGGGTTCCCATGCTGAGGTACAGGCCATAATTACACTAACTACTGGTAAAACATTACAGCAATTATGTACACCTATGCAGGTGTAACCCCCCTACAAATAGGGGTTCCTAAAAGCCTCCTAGGAGCTTGCTTAAGTGATCCCCTGCCTGCTGGCCTTCGGCGTTTAAGCCGTTAGAATGGCACTGTGAGTGCTAGTAGAGCCTCCACATACTGTCTCTTTAAGAGCTGTCTGCTTGCAGACATAACTAATGCTTTTCCGGGGCTGGTGTTTCCTGCTCAAATCCCGCCTGAACTGTGGAGTAATCGCTCCGTTTTGCGGTTGCTGAAGGCGCAAAGGGAGCCTATCTGGAAGATATAACTGTTAGCCTGTAATCAGTTAAAGCCTTAGTAATATCGTAGTTTGTTTAACCTGCCTTTATTGCAGATGGGACTTTGTGTGTGTTGCCCCTCCATTTTGGACCTAAACTGCTGTGCTGGGACAATGGGATAACAGGAGCTATAAAATGGAGACTGTTTGGACCAACCAGAATTCAGACTCTCCTGGGAGCCAGCTTACAATAGGAATGTATAGCTAGTAATTCTGGGAAGAGTAGTTTTGGACCTTGGCACCTTTTTTGCACCAACTGAGAGAGCTTTGGGATGATTGACAGCTGAGTCCACCAACTGGATCAGGTGGCTCCCGAAGGGAATGCGCTGCCTTGCGACTGGGAGGTCAGATCCATTGTGACCGTGAGGAGAGAAGGAGCTCTGTGCTTCTGCGGTGTACAGTTTCGCATGAGAAGCACGTGAGAGGCCTGAAGTTGGTCTGTTGCTGTCGTAAGATTGAATCGGACTGAATCCGAGGTGACTGAAAGGAAGGAAGGCTGAAAAGTGGAAACCAGGCTCACCCTGTAGAAGACTGGAGAAATTGCTGAATCGTGCTCGGTCTGTCAGGAACTGAAGCTGCTGTGTGGACTCCCGGGTATTTGCACTAAGTGTGTTTGGAACCTAGGAGCAGCTGCTTGTTATAGTAATTTCCTTTACATATAAATGTGTTGAATGCTTGTGAGGGATAGCTATTCCAATTCTCTTTTCACCATGCGTTGTAAGCTGAAAGCCAAACTGAATTTAATTGAACTAAATCCGTCTGCTAGTCAAAGCAGTTGGGCCTGGCCAGTAGAATCTCATCTCCATGCCTTGTTTGTCTGGCAATCCAGAACAACCATCTGCATCAGGTTTTCGACTTTGGGTAGTGTGAGTGCATATCAGGGCATTCCCCTGCGACCTGTTAGTAATCACCAGTGTGTCATCTAATTTTCTTTATTTCATTTCTTCAAGGACTGAGCCATCCGGCGCCGAATTACAATTGGGTGTTGTGCATATCTTTTCCTACAGGGCCCTATCCATCTACACCTGCCAGCCAACCCTGGGCAATGGACCTAGCTAGCCCCCCCAACCTGGGTACCCAGAGTGTGACTTTTAAGACCCTATATGTGTGCACAGTACTGTGATTTAATTCTGCAAATCAACTTGATCTCCCACTCCCATGTTTCGCTCCCCTTAAATAAACCAGATTTAATGTTGTTGACTTTAAACTGTCTGGAGTGTCAGTACCCACGTAGCAGGCATTGCATTGGTTTGTGTATGTTGATTAACCTTATTTTACAGGGGTCCTCAGAGACGAACTTCAGAATCAGTCTCGAGGGTAAGTGGTACCTTTATGATTGAACTGCGGGTACATGTGGGGCATTGGTATTGTAATTCCTGTACATTGTGTGGGTCATTGGAGGGATTAGAAGGGGGTCTCAGTGTCCCAGAGGGCTGTGACCAAACTAGACCAACCATTACAAACCCTGACCTCTGGATGGAGGCACCCGCCATAGAATCTAGGCCCCTCAACCTGTTGGTAGTCCAGCAGGCAGGGGTAGTAGCCCTTGGGATAGCATCACCCGGGGGTTACACAAGATATTGTTGTTAAGCTGGACCGTATGAACTACAGGACAGCTTTCAGGGCTGGATTAAGAATGTCTTGGGGAAATTGGCAATGTATAATGATGCGGCCCCCCTGGATCTTTTGGAACCACCTAGGACTGGGAACTTAAAAGGGTTTTCGATAGCTTAAAATTGCAGACAGAGAGGTTTCTGCCATTTCTTGGGTGGGGGGGGATGAAGGTTGGAATGTGTGTAGCTGTAGGGTTGGAGTAAATCCACAATATTGGTGTCAGTACAGTTAGCCAAAACCTGGGGAAACACATGCTGAGAACCACGCATGGTCACATAAGGTTTGACTTGCGTTACTTTTTTAATAACGGTATAAAATGCTGCAGAATCAAAAGTGAACCTCTTTTTTTTTTTCTTAAACTTTTATTGAATCATCAGTCATGCATTTCACACATGTAAGTTTGCAGTGATTTACATGGTTCTATAACTTTTTTTTGTTTTATTTTACAATTTATTTACATGAGATAGACCAGCAGAGCTGCAACATCTTTTTTCTGGTGCTCTGCCTTTTTTACCCATTTCCACAGCAGAGAAGGCTGGAGCACTGGGAGGTTAAGGGACTTGCACAAGGTCACACACAGTGAGAATTCAGTAAATGTTCTCTTTTTTTTACTTTTTTTCTGCTCTGTTCTGGCCAACCCTCATTCATGCCAGTCATCCCAGCCCCATCACCCCGACTTCTCCCAGGGCTTGCCTCTCACCCAAAGTCCCCCACATTGCCCTTCTATGGCAGGAGTGGCAGAGAGTCCCTCAAACTGCCAGGACTCTACTGCAATCCAGAGTCTGGGGATGCCTGAGCCATTGGGTGTGGGTCTGCGGAGGCTGGCAGTTATCCAGAATGGCTGGGACCTTTTGCTGGTTTCTGTCTGAGGGCATAGTGTGTGCTGATGTCATGGCACATGCGCCAATGTCTGCCATGTCTCCTCACCTCTTAGAGCTCAGGCTGTTTTTCCCCCGACTTCCACCAGGGGCCAGTCAGGCACTAAGCTCATCCCCATACTCCCCCCCTGAAGGAGGAGGAGAGCTGTCCTCAGGATGCTCGATCCTCCTCCTCCCCCTGGACAACCCTCTGACTCCCAAGGTTGCTCCCGACCCTGGGTCATCGGTGCCGCAAGCAGCAGTGCTACTGCTGCACTGTTAGGCCAGCCTTCAGCAAATGCTCTCTGCCAGGGTTGGAGCCTGTGCTCTCCTGGTTCCAAATTTGGCACCACCCAGCCTAGTCGACAGCTGCCTACCCCAGCCCCTCTAACTGATTTACATCATTTCATCATTATTTACCAAGAATAGCTCAGCTGAGAATTCTGACATACAACATCTCCTGGGAGGTTAAATGACTTGCCCAAGGTCACACGTGTGAATGTAGGGTTTAAACCTGCAATCTCCTTGTTCCCAAGGTGGCTCTCTAAGAGATGTGTGATTAACTTACCTTTATTACTGTACTTTCCAGCTGCAATGCCACTCCTGATGTGGCCCAGCTGAACCAACAGTCACCTCCACCCCATGCCCATCATTATTTACTGTCATTATTTACTGTCTGTTATGATGATTACTCACCTGTATCAGTGTCTCTCAGTTAGTAGCACATCCGCCTCTGGGCCAGAAGGTCATGGGTTCTGCTCCCACACCGGGACTCATCTCATACCATCAATGTTGGCACATGAGTGCAGTACTAGGGGAGGTGCTGTACTGTTGGGGTGTGATGCCCTTTGGGTGAGACATTAAACCGAGGTCCTTTCTACCCATCTCTGGTGCTGTCCTAGTGGGTGTCCAGGTAGAAGTTAAAAAACCTAAGGCACTTTTCGCAAGAGTAAAGACATTTTTTATTAAAAGAAAAAAAAAATCATACAAGCATTTCTCATTTGAAAACCCCTACTACATTCCCAAATTCTCTAACAAAATAATACAACATCTATGTCCACACATGAAACACAATATCCTACATCTAAAAAGAAAGAAGAAGGAAAAAAAGGAACAAAAAAAAAACAACACATCACTTGTGCCATAGCCTTCACAGACCAGGAACTTGAAACCTTTTTAGTGTTTTACCCAAGTGATTCTTCTCCATAAATCAGAAAACATTGGCATCAAAGCCTATGCTTCTCAGAAATATATAATTTTTAGTACCTTAGTTATCATTCTGATACCAGCTTCTGGGTGTTATATTTCTGTTGTAACTGTGGAGCTCAGCTGGCTTGCCATATATAAATCTAACAACAGGCAAAGCAAACTTGTAGTGTTGATTTATGGAACTTAGTCCAGGGACCACAGTATACACCCAGAACAACTGTTTGGTAATCAACTTTTGCCATTAAAGGTTCAGCCCATTTCTTACTTAATAAGGACCAAAAAGCTTTTGCTGAAGGGCATTCCAAAAAAAAGATGGGATTGGGTCTCCAAAATGTTCTGA
Organism: Neoceratodus forsteri; assembly: GCA_016271365.2. NCBI lineage: Eukaryota > Metazoa > Chordata > Ceratodontiformes > Ceratodontidae > Neoceratodus > Neoceratodus forsteri. The sequence continues at coordinate 283,871,721 of CM057455.1, read as the reverse complement.
CACCCTTTTGTAGGGCAGTTTCTGCCCTCAATACTTTTGTGCACTCAGCCCTAGGCGGCCATTTTGAATAAGGTTAAGCACAGAAAATTTCGACTCACGTGTGAGTTCCATGGCTGAGAGACTTTTAAATGAGTCACAAACTACCATGCATCCATGAGTGCATAACCAGGTAACCATATTTCCTGAGGTATTCTCTGGTTTTGTAATTGCTCAACTGCTATACTTTCTTGTCCAACTGGGCAATATTTGAGATCTGAAGGTTGAGTGAAACATTTAAACAAAATGTGCAGGTATAACTGTTTTCTAGATAAAAAAAATAAATTACCGTATCTGTGGTAATTGTCCAAAGTGTGAGTTCCAGCAATGTGAAAAAAATATGCTGTGGGATTATATGTACATGGGCTGGGATATTCAGACCACACCAGGCTGTGGCACAAGCCTGGGCGCAGCACAACTGTGATGTGCCAGGGCATGACCTGGGCGATATTCAACGGTGCTGCACCACGGCTCAGCACCGTTGAATATGGCACAGTGGCCACCCGCACTGCACATGGCGCAGTGGCACTGCGCCAGTGCAAGTGGCAAGTCAGGAGCAGGGGGCTGCACCAGCACAAGTACAGTTGCACTAGGTGCAGGAATCATGATATTCAGTGGTCGGTATGCAAATGGGGCCATTATGCATGCAAGGTGCCAATGGGGCCATTTGCATGTCATTATGGCTCCATTTGCATGCAGGTGTGCCGATCCCTGGTGACTTGCGCCTGGCGCCCTGCCAGGCTGCAGCTGTCGGGGACCGACTCCCCCTGCCCCTCGGTGACAAAGCGCCCCAATGCCCTTTCGTGGGCATTGTAAAAATACTGTCATCCCTGGTGGTACAGTGATCTCCAGCCCAATCGCGGGCTTGTAATAAAGATTATTCGGCGGGTCCAGTGGACTGCCTCTGCTCAATCGCTGCTTAGTAATGAAAATACCTTGGTGGTTCAGCAGGCTTCTCCTCACTTCACTCCACCGAGACCCACCACTTCACTCCCTCAGTCGCCAGCCTCACTCGCAGCCGCCGCCACTGTCATTGACAGCGCATAGCATGTTGTACGCTTCATTGGTCCACAGTGTGGAACATATGGTAGACTATATTGTATTACATAGTCCCAATATGTGAATGGATCCATTACATATCGGACTGTGTAGTACAGCACGTACCTGCATGCTCATTGGCTCACGCTAGGACCAATGGTGTACAGTTGTACTGTACGCTGTCAGTTGGCGGCAGCCGGTGGCTTGTGGTGGGAGCTGCCACCCACCGCTGATGGGGGCAGGGTGGTGGGTCTCAGTGGGCTGGTGGGGAGGGGGGTACCGCTGGACCACCAGGGTGTTTTCATTTACTAAGCCTGCGATCGGGCTTGGGAGTGGGTCCACTGGACCACCAGGGATATATTTATTTATTATGAGCCCACAATCGGGCAGGATTCGGTCCACTGGACCACCAGGGATATATTTATTTATTATGAGCCCAAGATCGGGCAGGATTCAGCCCACTGGACCAAGAGGGAGTTATTCATTTATTATAAGCCCGCGATCACGCAGGATTTGGTCCACTGGACCACCAGGGAGTTATTCATTTATTATAAGCCCGTGATCAGGCAGGATTCAGTCCACTAGACCAGCTGGGATAATATTACTATTACATAGCCCGTGATCGGGCTGGGGAGCAGGTCCACTGGACCACCAGGGATAGCTTTGGAGTTGCTAAGCCCGCGATCGGGCGAGGGGGGGGCGACGCCTGGCTGTGACTTGGGAGTCGTAGCGACCACAGCTGGTGGCTGCCATGTTGCACCCTGCAATATGGCAGCTCACCTGTGGGTGGCCAGTCCTGCTCCAGTTTTGTTTGGCGGATCTTTGCGCCTCATAGGAGTATATGGAGCCAGATATGCACTGCACATCCCGGGTTGAATATCGAATGTGCAGCATATGCATGGGCACACCCCCCCCCCGCACTTGCGCATGTTCCCGTTTTGAATATCACCCAGGAGTGCATCAGTGGGTTGTGCATGCCTCAACTCTGTTACGCCATGCGCAATCCCTTTGAATATCCTGCCCACTGTCCCATTGTCTGGTTACCCAGTTTCCAGACTGCCACTCTGAGTACCAGGGAATTAAACAATATGCCAGTAAAGGGATCCATGACTTGACTTGGTCTCAAAACAGGCACAAAATTATAATGGAAAAACGGAGTTATAAAAAATGTCAAGTGATTAACCATTCTTATTCACCTTCCATATAATTCTTATAAGTAATTCCATTTTAACCAGGTTAAGGTGGCTCTCCCATACCCCCTGGAAAAAACACACTATAAATCTAATTTCAAGGGATATGGTGGGAACAATACTAATGTAAAGAAAACATAGAAGCAACAGTATTTTAATTAAAAAGACTCTTCCTTTTTGATAAAGACTTGTTTTTCCACATGGCCAGTTTTCTTTCAGCTTTTAATATATTATCACTCCAGTTTTCCAAGATCATAGTCCTGCCCAAATTTAATCCCCCAGATCTTTAGAGGTTCATCTGAAATACTAATCCCTGCTGCCAGTTTCCCAAACTGGTATTTATTAGGCTGTCCAATCACTATGCCTGCACTTCTATTGTAATTCACTTTAGCCCTAGCTAAGGTAGAAAACTGCTCAAAAATTCGGAGGACTTTTTTGCTAGATGCTGTATGTCCGATAACAATACACAAGTCATGAACATATAAATTCTGGTAGATCAAAGGACAATTGAATTCCTCTAATTTCTTGGTTTAATTGTAACATCTGAATCAAATGGACTAGGGTAAAAATATATATAAAAGAGGGCTCAATGGGCACCCTTGCCTAACCCTCTCCTAATGTATACTGCAGGGCCCAGCCAGTAATTAACATATGGAACTACAACTACTCCCTTGTACAAAATCATCATCCATTCAGCAAACTGTCTAAGTATACCATGCTATATTAATACATTCACCAGAAAAGAATGCAGGACCCTATCAAATGCTTTCTGTTGATCTACAGAGAGAAAAAAAACCAACAACAAGATCTTGCTGTCCTTGTTCCCAGACTTCTCTCGGCTTAATTAAATTACCAGAAATATTCCTCTGGCTTGATGGCACAATTCTGAGTGTTGGCAAGGACTATGGCTGCATCCTCAGGCACTCGTGTCAAAATTTTGGACAGAATTTTCAGATCTGAATTCAAAAGGCTTAATGGTCTCCAGTTTCTGATATCTGCTGGATCACCTTTCTTGAAAAGAAAAATCATTGACGCCTCCCTCATAGATGCTGGAAGAGACCCTGAAGCTAGAATTTCACCGTAAACCGCCTGTAGGATAGGAGCCAAATAAGATCCTAAACTTTTATAACATTCTGAAGAGAGACCATCAGTCCCAGGGGCAGTATTGTTCCTTAGAGATTTAATGGCTTGCACTACCTCTAGCACCTGTATAGGATGTACAAGTCTTTTCCTAATCTGTTCTTGTATGACTGGAATATTGAGGTTCCCTATGATGTCTGGGTCCGAGACTGCATCTGCGTCTGTGCCAAAACTATCCATAGTGTGTTTATTAATAATTTCCATAATATTTTCTGGTGAATTTACTACCTGACCATCATCTGGTCTATGTAGGCTAGATATATGCCTCCGCTGTACAGGAGCCTGATATCCTGCAAACATATCTGAGTGTTGAGATTTCCCTTGTGTTCCAAATTTTAATTCTTTCTCTAAAGAAATAGCCCTTTCATATTGGAAAGAATGCATTTCTTCCTTAATAAGATCAATTTGTTCAGAAAAATCCCCACCATCATCATGCATTTGTGAAATAAATCTGTGTAGCTGAGATCTACGCTTTAAGTAATGCATATCTCTATTATTAGTGATGTGTTTATTCATTCTTTTAAAAAGGGAAATAAAATATTGTTTAGAGTTCTCCCACTATTCTGCTAAGCTCTCATAAGCCACTAAAACTGCACATCTTGCTTTAAACAATTCAAACCATATCTGCCACACCTTTCCTGTTCCAATAAAGTACTATTTGACTTTCAGAGAGAATTCCTGGGAATGGTGGATGTCCCAGTAATGCGATGACAAAGGAGTGCCACATGGTCAGAGGTTTCAACCTGGTATTTATTAAATACAGGGACAACACTTGCTTTTATACTTTCACTCTTTTGCTGTTTAACCTCTCTTTTGGGAGGTGATCAATTCCATATCATCCATTTCCAGAGATGGGGGAACATTTCTATCTGGGCCGCTACAGATTCTGAGTGCTGAGAGGCTACAGTAGCTTGGTCAGCATGAGTGCTTTCAGTCTCTCTGCTAGAGGTGTCTGCCTCAGAAACTGACTCTGCCCCAGGGCCCATGACCAGTGGGACATCAGTCTCTACTTGGGGTACTGGTCATGGTACATTTTCATTGCTCCTTGGAGCAACATCTGTATTGTTAGAGGCCTCAGCTGAAGTATTTTTAGCAAAACGCCAGGCAGATGCCTGGGAAGAACCCTGTGCCTGACCCCGTCATGACTTAGCACTCCAAGTTTATTATGTGAGGCCCAGGGGCACTGTCAATAGGAGTGCCCTTGTTCCTCACCCAGGTTACATTTAAAAGGATTAGGGCAGAAAAAAAACTAAGATGCCCATATTCCAAACACATGTTACAGCATTCAGCGTCACACACAGCACTGAGATGTCCCCTTCAGCCACACCTGTGGCATGTACACAGCTGCCCTGGGTAAAAAACACACACCTCTGTCTCTGCCAATATAAAAGCTTCCTGGCAGATGACATACACCAGTATTTGTTTGCAGTAACTTGATTTTAAACTTACACACACACACCCCATCCACATTTGTTCACTGTCAATTATGGGTGCTGGATTCTCTAACACATTACACCTTTCTTTTAACCAGTAAATGATGTCACATACATTAACATCTTAATTTCTAAATAAAATAGTAATGATCTTTGTAGTAGGCTTAGACAAAGAAATAACCATAAATGTTGACCATAACTCAAAGTTCTTTAGCTGATCGCACTTGATACAAAAACTTATATCAAAAGTTGTTTCACCAGAAACGTGAATTACTGCATACAATTCCATGGCAAAGAAGCCCATGGATTCTTTAAGCAGCATTCCTATAACAAAAATTATTTCTGGAGGATGCTCCATATTCCCTCTGCATTTTAGCCTGATCACATTTCTGCATTGAGCAGGCCCCTCCTGGGCAGCAAACAAGTCAGCCATCCTGAAGGTTCTGGGTGTCTCTGTAGGCTCCTGTCTGGTAGCAGATTCAGCTTCTGAAAGTTCTGACTCATCTGAGTTCTCTTGGGAGTCTGCTATCTCGTAAAAACATAGAAACATAGAATTTGATGGCAGATAAGGACCGATTGGCCCACCTAGTCTGCCCATTTCCCTACCTAATGGATAAGCTGCAGATCCTAGTTAACCAACAGCCTACTTCCTCCTACCCCCCACTAGAATTGCCTTATGTCTGTCCCATGTATTCTTGAATTCCCCCACTGTTTTTGACTCCATGACCTCCTCAGGAAGGCTGTACCATGCATCTACAACCCTCTCTGTGAAGAAATGCATCCTCACATTACCTCTGAGCCATCCTCCCCCATCTTCAAATTGTGCCCCCTTGTTCTTGCATATCTCTTTCTGAAAGATGCTACCCTCTTGGACTTTGTTGATTCCCTTGAGATATTTGAAAGTTTCTATCACGTCCTCCCCTCCCTCCTTTCCTTGAGGCTATACATCTTAAGCTCCTTTAGTCTTTCTTCATATGTCTTCTGGTGCAGACCCTGCACCATTTTGGTTGCCTTCCTCTGGACAGCCTCCACCCTGTCTATGTCTTTGTGGAGATGGGGTCTCCAGAACTGTATACAGTACTCCAGATGTGGTCTTACCACCTGTCTGTACAGAGGGCCAACAACTTCCTGTTTTCTACTGGTGATGCCTCTCCCTATGCATCCCAGTATCCCCCCAGCCCTCCTTACTGCCTTCTCACATTGCTGACCCACCTTTAGGTCATCTGATATGACTACCCCCAGGTCCCTTTCCATTTTTGTTGTTGTCAGTATCTCACCCCCCATTGTGTACTCTTGCCCTGGGTTTTTGTTTCCCAGGTGCATTACTTTGCACTTCTTTGTGTTGAATCTAAGCTGCCATACATTTGACCATTCCTCCAACCTTGACAAGTCCCTTTTCATCCGTTCCACCCCACCTTGCGTATCAACCCTGTTGCAGATCTTTGTGTTATCTGCAAAGAGACATACTTTCCCTTCCAGTCCCTCTGCAATGTCACTTATAAAGATGTTAAAAAGGACCGACCCCAGTTCTGAACCCTGCGGTACCCCACTAGTAACCCTCCTTTCTTCACTGTGGACTCCATTTACTATTACCCACTGTGTCCTGTTGTCCAGCTAGTGTTTTACCCAGGCTACCACCCTGGGACCCACTCCCAGGCTGGCTAATTTGTTTATTAATCTTTTGTGTGGGACTGTGTCAAATGCCTTGCTAAAGTCTAGATAGGCCATGTCCACAGCCCATCCCTGGTCTACTACTACTTTGGTCACCCAGTCAAAGAAATCAATTAGATTTGTTTGACATGACCTTCCTGCTGTGAATCCATGCTGCCTTGGGTCCTGTGCCCCACTGGCCTCTAGGTACTCAACAATTCTTTCCTTCAGAAGTGATTCCATTATTTTCCCTACCACTGAGGTCAAACTGACAGGTCTGTAGTTTCCTGCCTCTGTCTTGCTCCCACTTTTGTGAAGGGAAATCACATCCGCCCTTCTCCAGTCCTCAGGTACCACATCATCCTCCCATGATTTATTAAAAAGGGTAGTCAGTGGTGTTACTAGTTCTTCCTTTAGTTCTTTTAGAATTCTGGGGTGAATTCCATCAGGCCCCATTGCTTTATCCAACTTCAGTTTTAAGAGTTCTTTCAGAACCCTTTCTTCTGTGAAAGGACTAATATCAACCCCCCTATCCAGAGTGCTTCTATTGACTGGATTAGGTATCTCTCCCTGCTTTTCCATTGTGAATACTGAGCAGAAATCTTCGTTCAGTATCCCTGCTTTTTTACTGTCGCTCTCTGCCAACCACCTTCCTCTTTATTCAGCCTCAGTATCCCTGCCTTCATCTTTCTTTGCTCCCTAATGTACCTATAAAAGGTTGTATCCCCCTTCTTAACCGAGTTGGCTATCTTTTCCTGGTTTGGACCTTTGCTATTCTGACTGCCTTCCCTGCTTTCTTCTGCTTTAACTGGTACAGTTCTCTGTCCTGCTCCTTCTGTGTTTCCTTATACTTCCTGAATGCTGTCTTTTTCTCCCTTACCTTCCCCGCCACTTCTCTTGAGAACCATAGTGTTTTTTTCTTTCGTTTTGATTTGTTTATTTGCATCACACAAAGGCTTGTTGCCTCTCTGATGGCAGTTTTGATGTTTCCCCATTGTTGCTCCACCCCACCTTCTTGCCTATTTGCTAGTGCTTTTCTGAGGCACTCTCCCATTTTGACAAAATCAGCCCTCCTGAAGTCCAGTACTTTCACTTTTGTGTGGCTTGACTCTACAGCTAGGTTTATTGTGAACCACACTATTTGGTGGTCACTTGTTCCCAGATGGCTACCCACTTCAAGATCAGAGATCCTCTCTCCATCCCCATTTGAGAGTACCAGGTCTAAGGTTGCTCCCTACCCAGTGGGTTCCAAAACTAGCTGTCTGAGGCATGCCCCCTGTAGGGCATCGAGAATGGTCCTGCTCTTGGATGTGGCTGCAGCAAAGGTGCTCCAGTTAACATCTGGCATATCAGGTCCCCCATCAGCAATATCTCCCCTTTCTCTGCCATCTCAAGGATGCCTTCTATCATTTCCTTGTCCAGTTCCTCCCCCTGAGACAGGGGTCTGTATACAACTCCTGTGTGGATTGTGGAGCCATTTCAAGTCTCCAGGGTGACCCACAGTGCCTCCTCTCCTCTCTGTTTACCCTTTAGTTCTGTTGCTTTGATCCCTTCCCTTACATAGAGAGCTACTCCTCCTCTTCTTCCCTCCCTGCCCCTCCTGTAGATTGTGTACCCTGGTATGTTGACATCCCAGTCATAGTTGTCTGTGTACCATGTTTCTGTGACTGTCATGATATCCAGGCATCCCTCTTCCATCAAGGCCACCATTTCGGGGAGCTTTTTACCTACACCATGGACATTGGTACTCATTACCCTCCATTTTTTATGGCTTTATTTCTTTTTGCCCCATCTCTTTCCTTACTGCCTTTGTCTTTTTCTCCATTTACCCCTGCCCTTATCCCTATTGACTGCTCTATCTTGGTCTTTACCTCACTTACTACCCTGATTTTTTTGGGGGGACTAGGATTTCCCTTCTCCTTTTCAGTGCCTCCCCCCTTGGCTAGTTTAAATGCTTGCCAATGAAACATTTAAGCCTATTACCTAGGATCCTGGTTCCCACCCAGGATAGATGCAGGCCATCACGCCTGTATAGGCCTGCATCCCTCCAGGTGGAGCCCCAGTCCCCAGTGAAGTCAAATCCCTGAGCTCTGCACCAGTTTTTCAACCAGTCATTGAATCCCATGGTGCGGAGTACCCTAGCCTCATCCATGCCATAGAGAGGTAGCACTTCCGAGAAAGTTACCGTGTGTGCTACTTGTCTAAGGCCCCTCCCCAACTCCACAAACTCCTGTTGCACTGCTCTGATCCCATTCTCAGCCAGGTCATTCTTCCCTAGGTGTATAATGACATCCAGCTCACTCCCCCTTGCAGCTGCTCCCACGATCCTGAGGATTCATTTCCTGTCGCTCCAAGCCATGGCACCAGGCAGGCACCTTACCTCCCTTTCTCCTTCTTCCCCCAGTTCTACCCCCCTAACAATTGAGTCCTCCACCAGGAGTTGTTTCTGTCCCCTGTGGGGTCCTGTGCCACCCTCCTGTGGGTCTCTATTGTGGAGGTTCCCAGCATCCTCCTTGGTCTCCACTGTGGGTGCCTCTGTAGAGGAACCATGCTCCATCAGAGTAACGAATGAATTGTGGAGAGGCACAACTGGAGGGATGCACCTCTGTTCCACCACTCTCACCCTCCCTGAGCCCACCATGGTCCAACCATTCCTCTTTCTTGGCAACCTCTGAGGTAGTGGCGGTGGCCTGGGTGGTCCCTGGGTGGGGGAGCAGGTTTCCCGAATCATTGCCAGGTCAGCATGGAGACGAGCAACCTCCTCCCTCAGACCAGAGAGTTACCTGCAAATAGGGCAGCAACGCAGTTTCCATAATGTCTCCCGGAAGACTGCTACTCCACAGCCAGTGCATTGCACCACTCCCCACATGTCTGTGTCCCTTCCTGTTGCAGATGCTTTTCTTTTGTTGTTGTTTTTTTGTTCTTGTTTTAGCGTGTGCAGACTTGTGAGTGTCTCTACCCCCTATTCAGTGTTCTGTGCCTTTAAGGATTTGAACAGGTGTATGTTGTTAGCAGTTTTGGGGAAGTGATGTCAGAACCCCTGCTGTAAAGGAAGTTATGCACTTGGGGCGGATGAGGTGAGTGGAAGGGTGGGAGGGAGTAAACCTATGCCATCCAGAAACAATCAACTACAGCTCTGACCCTCCACCCTGGGGAGTACCTTCCTTCCTTTCAGACACCTATTTCACAGAGGTTAAGTAACAGGTCTAGCCACAAATGACTGCAAATACCTCCCAGCTACAGTTCCTCCCTGGCAAATTAAAGTTAAAACTAAGACAAGTCAAAATCCTTACAAAGATATTGGCTAACAGAATTTGGCGGATAGCACCAGTTTTAATTAGTCAGGAACAGGTGGGATTTATGCCAGGAAGGGGAGCCCTTGATGCGTTAAGGAAGCTCCATCATATTTTGAGTTATGCAGTGGACTTCCAATTACCCCAGCGTTAATTTCTTTAGACGCAGAGAAGGCGTTTGACAGGGTCTCGCATCCCTTTTTATTCACCACAATGGAGAGGATGGGCTTTCCAGAAGGCCTTCTTAAAGGCATTAAAAATCTATATGCTGCCCCAACGGCTAGAGTTCTTTGTAACGGCTATATTTCCTGGGAGATTCAATTGAAAAATGGAACTCAACAAGGTTGTCCACTTTCCCCGATATTATTTAACATCTATTTGGAACCCTTGTTGAGGGCCATAAATATGGACAGACAGATAAAGGGGGTGGAGATAATGGGAAAAGAGCTAAGCCTCAGTCTTTGTGGATGACATATTGTTACATCTAAGGGATCCGGTGGAGGGGTTTGAGAAGACTAGAGAGCTAATTGATAGTTTCGCTAAAGTCTCTAATTATAAGCTTAATTTGACTAAAACCTGTATCCTCCCCTTGACACCATATGTACACCGGGCAGATTTTGTCCAGTTAAGAGTCCAATGGGTGTCTGATAAACTTAAGTATCTGGGTATCTGGATTACAAGGAGTAATGATTTAGGGGTGGAAGTCAATATGGAGGGGACGCTGTCAGCTATTAAGGGGGATTTAATTAGGGGGAATAAGCTACCCCTGAATTTTATGGCCCGGCTTGGGCTCATTAAAATGAATTTGCTACCGAGACTATTATACCCAGTGTATTTAGCTACATATAGCATACCCAAAAAATGGTTTATAACGATCAAGAAAGTACTCTCAGATTTCTTGTGGAATGGAAAACCTCCTAGGAAAAAGTATAATGATCTACGGCTCCCCCTCCATTTAGAAGGGCTTAAATTGCCAGATCTTCATTTGTACTATGTAGCAGGACAGCTGGGTATGATGATCCGCTGGGCCCGCAGTTTGGAGGGAGAGGATTATGTTCTGGAATGGCTGTATTTAGAGTCTCATATGATGAGAAGCCGGGCTTTCCCCAGAAGCTCCTTTATATGCCAATATCGCTAAATGCTTTAAGTTTGGAGTGGGAAGCCCAGTTATAAAGGGGGCAGAAGCCTGGTGGTCGTTTCTGACTCGGGCACAGAAGGAGGCGCAAATGAAGGATCAAGATCAGCCACTGGTGGGCAACCCTAACTTACTTATAGGGAATAAGGTACTTAAAGGGAGATGGGTCAGGTGGGCTTCGGGCTTGTACCTAAAGGATGTTATTCAAGGTAATAGAGTGGCCCTCGTGGTGCAGTGTGACAGAATGCCCTTTTTTCAAAAATTACAAATTACACAGATGTTGGAAGGGTTCTTAAAGAGGACGGGGGGGTCTTTCGGATGACTCATTTAAATGGGATGAGCTGAAGGAGGTTGACCCGAAATCTAGACCTTTATCACAGATATATAGAGTTTTAGTAGAGTTTTTGGTCTGGGATCCCCCATATCGGTGTCGTATTGGGACGACAGGTTGGCACCCCAAAACATTGATTGGGCCAGCATCTGGAAAAATAGCAAATATATAACAATACCTAAATATAGAAGTCTGCATTTCTTTATTGCTTCTAATCTATATTTTACCCCTGTTAAACTATTTGAAAGAGGCCTTAGACAGACAGACCTGTGCTTTAGGTGTGGTCAGGAGAAGGGGGATTTATTACATGTGTTATGGAACTGTAGCAAAATCTCGCCCTTGTGGGGTGAAATTAAGAGGCGGATGGACCCAATGCTCGATTACTCAGAATTCATTATACCGGAGATTTGTATCTTAGGGGATCTTTCGCAAATAAGAGGCACTACATCAAAATATCATGTATCTTTAATTGCGGTTGTAGTCAAATCATTCGTGGTTCAGCACTGGAAGGACGATTGGCTCTATGAGTACGAGCAATGGGTGGGAGATCTTGTTGGGGCCCTAAGCAGGGTCAAAAGGCATTTATATTCAGAGGGGAGGAAAGAACTATATACTGAAAGGTGGGCGTCTTTGGAGGCAATTTACTCCCAATAGGGGGACATTTGATTGACACAGGTCTGTCTGTAGGGCTGTGTTTAGTTGAAAACTTGAATCCGAATGAAGTAAGGTATATAGTAAGGTTAGGGAGATGTTAGGTATAGGTAGAGTTGACAAGCGGTCTAGTAAGGCTTGGGGACGTGCTTGAGTGTAAAAATTTGAGGTCTGCCATAATGCTGGGGGGTTTGGGATTCTCTCTCTTTCCAGGGGACACAGGGCGGTTTCACCCCATATACAAGTTATAGCCTAGTTTGAACCTGGTCAGGAGAATACAGGCCAAGCTGCATGGGATTTTAGTGGGAAGGAAAAGGGGAAGGCAGGTGTGGCGAACAATATGTGGCATGAAAATGGGAATATTGTCAAGTTATGAGTGTGGCATGATTTGAGGGGGTGATGCCTTCCTTGTGTGTGTAAATAGTTATATTGTACATAGTTTACACAATCAGTTTTTTGGATTGTGTACCCTGGGATGCCGGGGTTGTTTGTCTTGTTTGTCCTGTTCGTATTTGAAGTTGAAAACCAATAAAGTTGTGTTTAAAAAAAAACTAAGACAAGCAGCTGTTTTCCAAGGGCTCAGGCCCAGCTGCATGTACCCTAGCAGATTCTACATTGTCTACAAGGTCACTGGGGTCACCCTGCTCACAGGCTATGGACCACAAGTCCATATTTTTAATAGGCCCAAATGAGAGGCTGTCTGTTCTTTATCAATAGCAGTGTGTCTAGGAAGAGTCAGGTAAAACCATGTGAGCCAATAACTCAGTGGTTAGAGCACCTGGATGATAATCTGGGGCCTGGGTTCAATTCCTGGTAGGTCACAGTATTTCTTTCCACTACAATTTGTGATCTACATTGCTTAGCAGTGGCTAATACTGCACCAAAAACATCTGATTGTCATCATAAATAGCAGGATCAGTCTCAACAGTTATATTTTCTCCCACGTTCTGTATGACATTATTACTGTTGCCCACACTCCCATTAATGTCTAACCCAGAGTGCACAGCATATTCAGGATTCCCTCCCAGAGTACTCACATCCACTCTCTGTGGAGGAGCAGAGTTCACAGTTCTGACACTACCAGGTAGCCAGGAGCACCCACCTGCTGCTTTCACCCATCCTGCAGGTTCTAGGGACAATTCTATAGTCCATTTAGGGCCACATTGCTCTGAAGAGTTTAGGAGGTTACTTTGGACTGTAGCATTGCACTGAACCCCGAGGTGTTTTGTCAGTTCACTTTTCCCTCCCACTGGTGCAGCTTGCTGTTTAGGTTTGCTGGTATTTAAAGCAGCATGTGTTAGAGATCCAGGAGACCATTGTTTTACAGTTTGAGAGCAGCAGCTTGCTTTTAGAGTTTTACTCACTCCTGTGCTTTGACTGGAATGCGGGAAATTTTCAGCACTTTTTACCATACATTAAAGGAGCCAAGAATCCTGTGCTAAGGTCCCAGTGTCTTCTGCAGTGATATCTTTGTCAGGTAGCATGTTCTGACACTGGCTTTCTTTGCCAAGAGGCAAAATGTCTGTAGCAGGTCTGCTGTCATTTTCTTCTTGTTTGACAGCTCCACTGTCAGTCTGCGCCTTTGATGCTGACACGTCAACAGCTGACTTTGTCACCCAACTGTCAATCTGTGCAACCTGAGTTCAGCCATACCAGCAGACTGTGAAGGAGACAACAGTGCTGCTGCTAACTTCTTCTCTTCTCAAAACTGGGCTTCTTCCTCCACCAGCAATGTCAACAGGTGTTGCTTTCTTTCATCCATGGCTTTCTGCAGTTTAATTTCTTCCTCAAGCAGCAAACATCCTTGCCAGGAAAGGTCAGTTCTAACATCCATACTACCCCGAAACTATCTCTCCAAGATCAAATTAAACACTTTCTTCAGATTTATCTAAGGCAACAGAATCTGTAGTTGAGACCTCAGGTGACTAGGTGATGGGGAGGAGGTCAGCTCCACCACGCCTAAGGCATCCTCACATCTTCCTGGCTGGTCGGCCATCTTGGCAACAAAGCCAGATGACCAGAGGCTCCCCTTGCAGGAGAGAAGGGGAATTTTTTATTGGTAAATAATATAACAAAATAAACACATGATGTTACATTTCAGTAAAACACCTTCTCCCCTTTAACAAACCATTCAGAATAAACCTATATTTTGTTCCTTAAGTGTCACCATTTTCTATTCATACCACATTCTTTCCAACAGTATAAGACGTTAATTTGATTTTATTTTTCTTTCAAGTTACACCTTCAAATAAAATCAGAGGAAGAGCCCTCCACCAATTGGCTACAGGAGGGGGTGCCATTGTTTTATGTATACAATAGCCACTTCCTTAGTGATTTTTTCCACTAGTCCTTCTAGAGTGGTATTTTATTTTGTTGGAGAACAAACAAGCATCTGTTTTGCCATATGCTCCATTTTATTATGGCACATATAATCCTAAGAGTTCCAGAATACATTACACGTCATTCTGAGCTATATTTTCCATAAACCAATTCTGTATAAGACATTTTGGTAAGCAATGGTATTGCCCACCTATGAGCTAACTTGTCCCATAACAGGGCTATATATGGGCGCTCAAAGAATAGATGTTGCTCTATGTGAAATATGCATGATTCCCTGATACAAATTTTTTCTTCTATTTTTTTTGTGTGCAGTTTCCCCTGACATTCAACTTTCTGTGACAGCACATCTTATTTGTGTCACACATTTTCTGTGGTATCCTATTTTTCATTATTTACTTAATTAGACTCTGATCTTCTATGTTCTGCGGACACCTGAAGCATGGTTCTATTAAAAAACTCTTATTTAAGATTGATGTGTATAGTGTTTTCCTATTTTGAATAAAAAGTATTTGTGATGGTATACTCCATTGGTTTATCTTTTTATATACGTCTATTAAATACACAAAGGTCCCTTGAGGGATATTTGTAAAAGTTTTCCATTTTAGCACCTTCCATTTATTAGTAAAATATGCAGTTCTTATCCTAAAGCTTTCTATCCATCCGTCTAGATGTCCTGCCACGCTGGAAAAAATATTAGCTTGTACGAATGCGGTGAAAAAAAATAAAACTGGATTTAGCATATTCAGACCTCCCCATTTTATTGGCCTGTATGTAATGGATCTTTTAATGGGGTTTAAATGACTTCATCAAAGTAGCTGAAAGCTCAAATAGTATATTTCTGCTTTTAGGCTAACAGGGAGAGGAAAAATATAGCTTATTGTTAGAAAGATAGGGATAATGAAAGTTTTTAACATGTGTATCCTTTTCTGTCTTGTCATAGGATATGATCTCCATTTGTTTATTTTTTCTTCTACCATCTTAATTTTCTCTGTCCATTTTTAACTGCCGCATCAGGACCCCCAAAAGAAATTTCCAGTATCTGTATGTTATCTGTTTGAATTTTTATTCCTCCAATATCTAGCTTTTGAAGATGAGATTGCACAGCTATAGATGTGCCTATGCTTTTTTGTTTATTTAAAATTGATCCTGAGATCAGAGAAAAGGTTTGGATAATATTTAAAGCCTGTATCCCTGATTTGTGATCTGCCACTATAAGGCATAGATCATCTGCGTATGCAGTTGATGCAGTTGCACTCAGAAATTCCATTATTGCTGGGCTGACTATATGTCTTATGGATCTATCATTATTTAGTCTTCTCAATAAAAGGTCAATAGAAAATACATGTAAAAGAGGACTCAAGGGACATCCTTGGCACACTCCCTTTCTGATTAATATGTGAGGGCCTATGATCCCATTAACTACTGGTGTCATGGAGGCATTTTTGTATAAGTTCTTAAGCCATACAATGAACTATTTTGGAATGCCGTACTGCCTAATTACCTCAAAGAGGTATACATGAGGCACTCGGTAGAATGCCTTTGACTGATCCCAGCTTAAGACATAACCCCCTGTATTGGGGCTATCAAATATTTATCTAATTAAAGTTCAGATTATTTAGCATAGATCTTTGAGGAACTGTGCATGTCTGGGTCTGATAAATTAAAAACTTAGCTATGTTTGCCAACCTTTTGTTTATAACTTTACATAAAATGTTCCAATCAGAGTTAATTAAGCTAATAGGTCTCCAGTTATCTCTCTAATTTTGTTTTATATAAATAGATTAGTTTGCTATCAGCTAGTGTGGGAGGTACTGGATGAATTCCCTGTATGATTACATTAAATACTAAGGCCAAATGAAATTTTAATATCTCAACAGCTTGTTTATAAAATTTAGTCAGTATCTCATCTGGCCCTGTGGTAACATTGTTTTTTAGTTGACTAATTGCAATACATATTTCCTCTGCTGTAATAGGTTTTATTAAATCTTCTTTGGATTCTTTTGGCATTTGTGGAATATCTAAAAATGTCAAAAAATCCCCCCATTCACTTTCTATGGAGTCTTGTTGGCCATAAAACTTTTTTGTATGATTTATTACTAACCTTAAAATATCCTGATTGTCTGTGACATCTATTCCCTCTGATGTTTTAAGAGAAGGCATATATTTTGAGTCCACTTGTTTGCAACTATCAAATGGATTTATTATTTTTGCAGAGCCTTTAGTACTGTATTTGTGCTCTAGAAATAAAGAGGTTGCCCTGTCATATTGATAAGTGTACAGTTATTTTTTGCCTGTGCTATCTGAGTAGAGTAATCTAAGTTATAGTCTGCTTTCAGTGAAATAAGTTTTTGTAGCTGTCTTCGTTTGTCTAAATACTGAAAGTATTTTTCTTTATGTTGAGCCTTTGCAGCTTGTTTACAATATTTTTTATTTCCACTTTGGTTTCTTGCCACCATAGGGAAGGGTTTTCATATAGTTCGAAAACTGATATTTTATCTTTTAAAACTGCAGATAAATCCCCCCAGCCACCATTCTCCTCTAACATTGTAATATTCATCTTCCAAGTGTTGTGTGTCCCTGGTTTGTTATGGGGGGCCCCTAGAGAAATTATCACGAAGCAATGATCTGATGCCTCTGTGGGAGTTATAGTGTACTGCTGACATGGTAGCCATGTTGAAATAAAAATGTGGCCTATTCTGGTGGAAAATCTCCCCGGTGGTATGTGTGCACAGGAGGTTGGGACCATATGAAGCTCCATCTATTAAGTCTGCTGTTTTATGCATTGAGATAAGAAAATTAGAATCATTATAAAGTTTTTCGGTTGACCCTGTTTTATTATCTGAAACAGTTAAGATGCAGTTAAAATCCCCCCAAAGACTATGGATTTAGAAGAATGTAAGATGGGTTGAACAGCCTTCATAACTCCAATCCTTTGGGTTTTTATTTGTGGATTACATATATTTATTAGTCTCCATTCTTGTTTGTGGATTACCACATCCAGCATCAAGACTCTCCCCTGTATTAAATCAGTTAGCCTTGTGACTGTTACTTCTTGTCTGGTAAAGAGTATTGCTACACCTGCACATGCTTCTTCTGACAAAGATCAATATGACAGCCTCCCCCCCAGTCCTGTGATGCTTGCCCAGATTCTCTAATAGAGTGCAGTCTAGTATCCTGTAGGAAAAATATTTGGACATTAGTATCTACTAATATGGAGAATATTGTATGCCTTCTTTTGGGATTTTTTGAACTATTTACATTCAAAGTGCAAACAGAAGATTACATGCCATTTGAAAGAGTTTTTAAGTGAGCCATCACGCTTTTCTCCCTTTCCCTGGGGACTTCATTTTACATCTTTTTTTCTTAGATGTTCTTGTGTCACCAGGCATATGATCCGTGTCAGTCATTGATTCTGTCTGCGAGGAAGCTACTGATGAAGCATCCAAATCTTCCTCTGTCTCAGTCCATTGCTTTCTTTCGGATAGGACTGAATATTTGTTTCTTGTGGGTACTGCATCATCAGGCTGAGCTTGAGTCAGTTTAGCACCTCTGTTTGCCCTACTTCTGGTTTGTCTTCTTGACCCAATCAGGGCCCAGTCAGATTCTTCAGGGGGTGGCATTATTTTTTCCTGACCTGACTTAGTTAGTAAGGCCAGGTCACTGGGTGCCAAGTTATTGGAACTGTTTGACATTCCTTCTCGGGGATCCCCCATGCTGAACTGAGAAGTGGTTCCTTCTCTGATTCCACAGTTTTCTGATTCTGGTTTTAGTCCCTCTGTCACTATGCTTGCTTGCTGAGGAAGGACATTTGCCTCGGATGAAATTTCTGTTGAAGTTAGACTTAAAGATTGAGTTTTGTTCTCTCCTGGTCTTGGCTGAAATTGCGGCCTATTAGTTGCCTGTTGTTGAGCTCTGGATACAGTTTCCTCTTGGTCATCCTGTGGAGTTCCTGGATTTTTGTGAAATGCCCAGGGACAGTTTTGGAATGAGTAGGATGATTCTTCACACAAGTTACAGTATGCAGGCCTAGGGCAACGTATGCTTGTATGACCAGCACCTAAACATAAGTAACATTTAAGCATATCACATGCATTGCTTAAATGCGTTTGTGCCCCACATCTTAAGCACAACTTCGGTTGGCCTGGGTAAAATATGAATCCCCTATCCAGCCCAGGTAGAAGCAGCTTGGTAAATGTTGTATTGATCCATTTATCTGTGGTAATCGTACCTGTATTCTTCATCTGCCAGTCCAGATCTGCTCAGAGTCTATTATGGGTTCATGAAGACCCAACACTGTGCCCTTTAACTTTAACCACCTAATGATATAAGCTATTGTGACACCTTCATTTTTGAATAAAACTGTGATTGTTTTGATTGTTGGTTTTGTTAAGGGGATGGCTCTGAAGGATGACCATAGAGGGGTAAGTTTCACTTGATGATACCGATGCCAGAATGTTTTCAGGCTTGTAGCTGTTTTAAAGCTTAAATCAAAGTTGGGGTCTCCTGATGTGTGAATCAAAGCATAAATTTCCATTGCTAGAAACTATAGACTGTCTTTTACTAATGACTTTCCCACATATAAGTGGTCTGGAAAGATTTCAAGGCCACTTCTATAACATAGTCTAACTGCATTTCTACGTTTGGCCTGCTCTGGTGGAGTGTGAAAAAGGCCAGTGAAGGTTCTTGTATTAGGGTGTCCCCCTTGATTCCCAGAGTGGTTTTCCCCCATCTTTGTTCCTCTTCTCCCAGCCTTTGTTCCTCTTCTTGTCCTGTATGTTTAGGCTGTGAGGTGGAATTAGTCGGGGGAGGGAGGGGAGATTCTCATTTCCACCATTTGTACCTAATTCATCTGCACTTGCTTCAAGTTTGTTGGAGGGGGGCTCCATTTATCTTTTCCCCTGTGCTTGTCAATCCTATTTTTGATGACCATGCAGGATTCTGGGTTAAATGAAATTTAGGAGGAATTTCCAAAGGGTCTGACATTTCTATGAGATTTCCTTCTGGTTCCACAACAATGTGGGGAGGGGGATTCCCATACTTGCGCTTTTGATTTTTCCCATCCAGCACCCCTTAATGCATCCGCAATCGTAACCCCTGTTATAGAAAAATTATCATAGTTTGGACAATTAAGACTACTGCCTTTTATATCTCCCTCAGTGATTTTTGGCACCTCCAGGTGGTCTTTTCCCTTTTTATTTTGTTTGTTTATAAAATTTTATTCGAATTCATAAAAAAATGAACAAGAATATAGGATAAACTCTATTGCGTTAAAAACTAATTTCCAAGGAGGTCCAGTAACAAACATACAGTTACAGATTTTAAGACATATAACACACCTAACAAACACAATAATAGTTACATCACAACAATATAATAAATCTTGAATGAAAAACATCAAAAATCAGTTATCAAAACCTTATGCAGGGAAATTTTAGCAATATAAAAATACTGGAATACAGGGAATATCCTTAGTTCCATCAACATAGTACCTATATCAACATTTTTAAAAAGCTATATCAGGAATTGCTTTATTATTTTATTTTATAACGCACCTTAGCCATAGCTCAATAATAAAGCTTATTATATAGAAATTGCTCCCCAGACTAAATAATTGACAACATTGTTTTGGACTATATTTAAATTTCTCAAACCATTTTTTTGACAACCCAGAGTTAAAGACCACTTCAACTTCTTTCATTCCCAATGACAGATCGTTCCAAATCTTGGATCCCCTGCTTAAAACAGAAGCTCTACCCAACCCTAAATTACATTTTGGAATAACATATTGCATACCCCTAGAGGATCACAGACCACCTCTTAGTTCTCTTACAACAAACATATCCAGAATATACTTGGGCAAATTCTTCCCCCCCCTATTTTTCCCATGAAATTTACCAAATGGAGGTTTCTCCTATCATCCAAACACCACCAATCTAATGCTCTATACAGATCACAGTGATGAGTGTTTCTGGGAGCATTGAGGATGAAGCGGGCAAGCCTATTGTACATCACATCCAGCTTAGCCAGCTCCACCCCCAAGGCCCCCCCCCCACATACATCAAGTCCCCATAATCAAGTAACAGCAGAATCATGGTTTCCACAATCCTGCATCGAGCTTCTTTAGTTGTATAGTACTTTAGTTTGTAGAGCATTCCCAATTTTCTGCTGAGGCTACTCATCAAATTCTCTAAATGCTTATTCCATTTTAACCTGCAATCCAACCACATACCCAGGTATTTATAACTTGTAACTTGTTGAACTTTCTCCCCATCTTAGTTCTAATATCTAAGGGTGGGTATGAAATAGAAGAACCCCCAAAATGGACCACCTGTGTTTTCTTTACATTTATAATTAAATTCAAAGTATCAAAAAATGTTTGCAGTTCAGAAAAGGCTGATTGCAACTTTATACTAATATCTTCGAGGGAACTCCCCTCCACATATATCAACATGTCATCAGCATATATATGATATCTAACATTAGGGTCACTACATTTTAGGCCATTTATATAGATAGTAAAAAGTAGGGTACCCATGATAGAACCTTGAGGGTTCCCCTACCTTAATCGGAAGTACTGTAGATTTAAATTCACCAATTTCTACCATTTGTTCCCTATTTGTAAGATAACAACTAAACTATTTTTGTTCTGATCTTATTATACCCAGATCCCTGAGCATGGACAGGAGGACATCATGATTTAGGGTGTCAAAGGCTTTTGGCAAATCAATAAAAATGGCCCCAACAGAGTTTGTCCTGTCCAGGACCATCTGGATATCCCCTACCACTTTTACTAATGCAGACTGGGTACTGTGTTTAAATCGAAATCCAGACTGATACTTATGCAACAAATTACCCCCTTCTAAGTAATCTTTCAATTTTCTAGCTACTAACTTTTCCATTATTTTGGAAACTGTGAGAGCAAAGAAATAGGTCTAAAGTTATTAATATCCCTCCTTGAACCCCCCTTATAAACTGGAATAATTTTTGCTACCTTCCAACCCTCTGCATAGCTATCTGTTGCAAGAGAATGGTTAAACAAATTGGTAAATGGAAATGCTATACATGAGGCAACAAATTTCAATAAGTTATTAGGGATGTTATCTAAACGCTTAGCCTTTGAGGCATCTAAATGTAACAATTCAGTTCTAACCTCATCAACCAACATATGGCCAAAAGAAAACCTCTTCTCTCCATTTACCATTTGCTCATCACCCCCACCCTTCTTAATTAAATCAATCCCTATCCCTAAGCTATGATTTTGAACCTGTGCCCCTACATTATTAAAAAAATCATTAAACATATTGGCTGCTTCTGAACAAACAGGTACAGATTTTCCCTTCAGACTCAATCCTCATTATCTGTTGTTTATTTTTATTCCCCACAATATCAGATGCAATGCCCCAGAGCTGCCTTGGATTTGTTCTATAGTTCAGATGTAATTTTCCCTTAAAATACTCCTTTTAGCTCTTCTAAGTTCCTTAGTATACTGATTCCTTAACTGTCTATAGACCAACCAATCAATAGATCTATTAGATCATTTAGCTCTTACCCAACTTTTGTTCCTTGCATTCTTCAATTTATGCAAGGAAGCATTATACCACTTGACATTATTTGCCTTCACCTTCCTACATCTTAGAGAAGCATAGCGATTACAAACATCAAGGAATGCTTGATAAAAATAAGACCAGACCTCAGACACCCCAGGTATCAATGCCATTCTATCCCATTTCCTACTTTCTAAATCTAACATTATATTCACATAATCAAAAATGTTAACGCTTCTCCAGGTTGAAAAAATTGATTTATGGGGCACTTTTATATCCCCACATGTGGCATATATTGTCTGATGGTCCGAGAATCTATCCACCAAAACCCCCTTTTTTCCATACACTTCTGGACAATTTTATTACCACTTGTACCTATATTCAGCGTTACAGTCTTTTCCACATTTTTTAATTCCCCTTGGTTAGCAAAAACTACTGGGTTTGTAGCCTGAAACAGTGTTTGTTCAGTGTTAAAGTCTGTATTAAATGTTAACTCTGGACCTGTTCCTCCATGTTCTGGCCCTGGGTTTGCTGCCGATGGTTCTGAGGTATCCAGAGTTTCCAATGGCATTTCAACATTCGCTATTAAGCCTTTGGGTATCTCTGGTGTATTTGTCCCATTCTCACTCTCCTCAAATTGAACAACCCGCAACTTTAGGCACTCACTTATTTCAGCAAAAACTTTGCCAGTCGCAATTCTGGTCTGCTGAGAAGGAGCTCCATTTGCATCGGGGGTGGCTTCTGAATCCTATGATGACCTTGCGTCATCACCCAGCTGGGGCCCCTCATCCATCGGCTGAACTCCACTGACATTTACAGGTAAAGACTGAAACGCAGCAATCCGTGCACGTAAATCCACTTGCTGTTGCTGTAATTGCAATTCTTCTCTTTTTAACTGTTTCAATGAGTTTTCAGGCATACATATCTGCTGACCTTGTTGTTGTACACTTGCTGAATTTTGTGAAGCTCCTGATGTAAAGCCCACACTCTTTAGAAGGTTTCCCTGCAGATCCTTTTCCTTTCCTCTGGGATGCCTTTCGTTTTCAGCCTCTTGCGAAGGAGAGACAGGGGAAGAGGCTAGCTCCCCTACCCCTAGCACACGTCTGTGTTCTCTGACTCCAGACTCAGAGTGGCCATCTTTGGTTTGTGGCCAGAGGTTCCCTCTTCTGGAGAGTAGGGGAATTTCCCCGCTGTCCTGGCCAACATTCCTCTTCCCATAAAACTGGTTCATTCAGTTGTCTAAGGCTGTGTATGGGTGTCAATGTGCAAAATGGCTGCCTCTACACATTCAGTCGCTTCACTACCAGTCTAGCATTACTTATAAAGCACTTTTGGATACAATGGGTATGAAAAATGCTACATAAATGCTGATTCTTCTTTTAAATAAGTTAGTGTTAGCTGGTCAATGATGGTAGTCTGGTGAGGTGAATGCTCTGTCTGCTCCTCCAGTAGGGCTGTGGTCAGTGCTCCTCTAGGAATCATGTTGATGCACATAATGTCCTGCAGTGATCCAGATGCTGCACTGCACTGACAGGTCCGACTCACCATGCTGACTGAAGCTGCGCATGGATGAATTCAGAAATCAGAAGTAACACCACTGATAGGGTCTGAATAGACTGTACTGCTTTGCTCACATGCTGATTCTGGGAGTGGGGGCATGTGGTGGTGAGTGCTGCTACAATAGGAACCATCAGATCACGCATGTCACACAATGTGATACCAACCACAAAGCCGCAATGAGGGAAAGTTTGGAAACTGCCCAGCCCAATAGAAATAGAATGAATTAAAACTTCGCCAGTGATGCTGGGATCCTAAAGTTTCTGACTTTGCCCTGACTTTGCTCTGTAAAGTTTCCTTTAAAATTAAAAATATTTTTTAAAGCCAAACCCACCCCATCCACTGTGCAGACATCTCCCCATTCCCACCCATCTCCCAGATGTTTTAAACAAATTTGCTCCCTCCCAGCCACCCACTAGTACCCACCTACTTCCCTCCCCAACAGCGTTAGCGAAGTTCCATAAAGTTATAGGTATAGTAGTGATTATAGCCTACAGTATGGTAAGAATCCTTTCCCCTCACCCAATTAAAAAAAGCAATTACCACCCCATCAATAACACTGACTCAATAATTCATTTGAAAAAAAAATCCTACCCATTCTTAGCACTCAGCCACCCTCCCCCAAGTCCCCAAAGGTAAAGGATACTGCAACCCATAGCAAAAATATCAGAAGGAACTGCACTCTCTCTCTCTCTCTCTCAGAACAGTCTGTTCTCTTCTGTATTCAATACATCAATGAAGGAATGATGATGTTCTCTATAGTAATATCTGACTGGCTGAATTGTCAGCCAGTCAGGTGTTACTACTCAGGATGTTACATTATTCATTCATTGATGGAGTGAATAACGAAGAGAGATGGAGGAGGCAGTGTGTTCCTACTCTACAGTATCTTAATACCCTACTAATAATATGCACACAATACAAGATTTAAGCAAATAACAAGGAAATTATTGGAGATTATGAATGAGGAACTAGGGAAAGAAGGATCAGGGTAAATCAAATAAAATAATAAACAGAAGATTGAGCTTGGGGTGTTTTAAAATGACCAGCTCAGAGAGTGGGTGTATGGAGAGAGAGAGAGAGAGGATAGCTAAACTAAGCAGCTGCATGCAGGATGCCACACCACATTCTAATGAAGTGACTTTACTAAGGGAAGTAAAACAATCCTTTTTAAATTCCTATTTCCTCTCCCCCCCCCCTTTACGTTGCTGGCTGATAGTTAACAGATTCTTCCTTTAACCTGGGAAGGGATGTCCAAGAGATACAAGTCAGTATAAGAAATTACCAGCTTTTCCAAAGTGATACAAGCTCCACCACTATGGGATTAGGATAAGCTATTGCCACCTCTGATAGGCTGTACAGAATTTAAGAGATTACCAACCTTGATGGCTCCTCTTCTACACCGCTGAGGCCAACATGTGACAGCCAAACAGCAGAGGTGCACTCAAGCTTAAGAGAGAGAGAGAAGAGACAGTGGTAACTCAACTACTCTTCAATCTATTAGATTCACAGACAGCCACAGTAGAGGTTTTGAACAAAGCAACAACCTTATGGCTTAAGTCTAAGGCTAACAGATGTGGGGGGGGAAGAGAGAGAGTAAAATTATCCCTCGCTAAACAGTACTTTTCACAAGTAGGTTTGGATTTGACTAGCATAAGAAATTTTCCTAAGACACCACTCTCAGGGACAGCTGTGGCTATAAAGCGTATCTCCTTGTCAAACCTTAAGATAACCACAGTCTGCCAAGCTTGTAAACCTGACAGTAGCGCCTTTGCAATGGCCTCTGGGGGAAGAAACAAAGGGGTAAAAAGTGCAGAGAGGCAAGACAAATACAACAACAAAAATAGAAAAAAATTCTGAAAAACATAAAGAGGAGAAATCTCATGAACAAGTAAAAAACTCTAATAAAGGGACTTGTAAAAAGGATGAGAAAAAATGGAGAAGGATGTTCAGGAAAACGTTTTCGAAATGTCCAGAGCTGCAGAGGGAAAAATGGAAGGACAGCAGCTACTGCTAGAGCAAAAAGCAAGGTTTGGTTCTGTAAATGAAACAATTTCTGCGCTAAAAATATGTTTGCTGACCCAGCAGACAAAGTGGCCTCCCTCTCTACACGCATGGAAGAAATGGAACAGAGACTGAGTTATGTGGAGGACAAACTGCCCAGCTTGTCAAATACCATAGTGACTAACATCAAAGAACTGGCAGTGTAGAAGACCTTGAATCAAGATATTACAGAAATAACCTTAAGATTGAAAACCTACCAGAAGGTATAGAAGGAGGAGATCCAGTTAAATTTTCTGAGGAACTACTAACAGAGCTTATGAGGTGAATGTACCCAGAACACAAAATCGAACTGGACAGGGCACATAGTGTCTTTGAATCACAAAGATTCACGGACAGACCAAGGTTTATGTATATCCACCCACTGCACTACCAAGACAGGAAAAAAACTTCTATTTAAAGCGAGTGTGGAGAAAGGCCTTTTTTTTTAATGACTTGTGTTTACAAGTTTTTCCAGACCTCCCTCTTTTGTCCTTTCCAAAAGGAAAACTTTCAATCCAATCAGGGATATGCTGAGGCATCTCTCTATCACATCCAGCTAAAATGCGAGTGAATCTGGTTGGGAAGATTCTATTTTCTAATGCTCCTCAGGAAATGGAAGAGGCATTAAACCACAGGAATAAATATGGATCAGGTCCATCGACCTTTACAGATTCCACAACAGAAGCAAATCCTAGTTCAGATCCAAAGGCTACTTACCAGCTGGGCAACCTGTAGAAAGAGCTTCAGACCTCGAGGACCCTCAACCCCAAGATCAACCAGGGTTGAGCATAGAAAAATGAGCTCAGATCCAGAAAAGAAGCTATGTGGTCACGTCCCTCTTGCCAGTGATCATGGTATCACTGTTGCCTATTGGAGAGAAAAAGGGAGGGAAAATAAAAACAAATTGATAAGAAAGGGTGGAGAAAAAGTCTTGTTTTGGGAAAACTAACTTTACAGATAAAACAGGTTAACATTTTTATCTTCTATTCTCTTGTGCTCTCTTGCCTCCCTTGCTTATTTTCTTTTTCTTTTGTAGATTAGTCTGGCTTAGGAACTGAAAGAAGAAGCCACTTCAGCAGCTTTCTCTATTTACACCTTACCACACAGTGTACGCATAACTGTTTTTGAAATCTGGGGGCATGAGGAGGGAGCTTTCAGCATAGATTATTTGCTGAAGGCCTAGGGGTGGCTACAGATTAATAGGCAGAACTCCCTAGGGCTCTCTTCTTTTCTTATCTGAGGTGTTATTTTCTCTTGCAACACAGGGTGAGGAGGAAAATTAAGAAAGGTGGGAGGATCAGAATTCGAATTCAGATGGTGTACTTAAAAAAGAGACATGGGTGTTCTAAAAATGCTCTCTATATGTCTGATAGAGGAACTTTTGAGTTGGAAAAGGTCACAGAACATAAGAAAGTAAGAATTTGCCAGTAGAAGCAGACCATGTGGTCCATTCAGTCTGCCCGGGTTTCTCTGACGGGCAGAAAACAGAAAGTGGTGGTAAATGGTATACAGTCAGAAGACATGCAAGTCACGAGTGGGGTACCTCAGGGATCAGTCCTGGGGCCAGTCCTCTTCAATATCTTCATCAGTGACATCGCAGATGGACTGGAGGGTAAGGTTTGTCTGTTTGCAGATGGCACCAAGATCTGCAACAAAGTAGATGATCCAGATGGGGTGGGAAGAATGAGAAGAGATCTGGATAAACTAGCAAAATGGTCAGAAGAGTGGCAACTGGGGTTTAACGCAAAGAAGTGCAAGATTATGCACATAGGGAAGAGAAACCCTGAAGCCACCTATAGGCTGGGAGGGAAACTGCTGGCAGTCACAATGGAGGAAAGAGACTTGGGCATCATCATCACCAATGACCTGAAATCATCCAAGCAGACTACTAAAGCAGTAGGTAAGGCTAGGGGGATGTTGGGGTGCATTAGTAGGGGTATCACAAGTTGGAAGAGGGAGGTAATAATCCCTCTTTACAAGACACTGGTTAGGCCCCATCTGGAGTACTGCGTGCAGCACTGGAGGCCACACCTTCACAAGGATATAAACCAAATTGAGGCAGTCCAGAGAAGGGCAACCAAAATGGCGCAAGGACTGCATCAGAAAACATATGAGGACAGATTAATGGAGTTCAATATGTATACCTTAGAGCAAAGGAGGGAGAGAGGTGATATGATCGAAACATTCAAACACCTTAAGGGCATTAACAAGGTGAAAGAGTCTAACATGTTTCAATATAAGAGAAATAGCAGGACAAGAGGACACAGCATGAGATTAGAGGGAGGCCGATTAAGGGGTAATGTGAGGAAGTTCTTTTTCACAGAAAGGGTGGTGGATACATGGAATGGCCTACCTCAGGAAGTGGTGGATATGAATACAGTGCAGGGCTTCGAACAGGCATGGGATAGGCATGAGGGAGCAATACAGGTGAGTATGAATAAATAGGCCATTGACAGAGTATAGGCCTTTGGCACATTCATAAGGTATAAAAAAATGGGCAGACTGGATGGGTCTTGTGGTCCTTATCTGCCGTGAACTTCCATGTTTCTATGAACCAGATTAAGCTGTTGGTGATATTTTTAGTAGATGCTGTCGAGGATGGAGCCATCAGGGGAGCAATACAGGTGAGTATGAATAGATAGGTCATTGACAGAGCAAAGGCCGATGGCACATTCATAAGGTAGAAAAAGAAATGGGCAGACTTGATGGGCCTTGCAGTCCTTAACTGCCATCATCTTCTATGTTTCTATGTTTTCTACCCCCCACTATCAATTTGTCTTGCTAAGGTGAATATACTGTCTATCCCATGCCTGTTTAAATTCACTGACTGTCTTGGCTGCCACTACCTCTGGTGTCAGGCTGTTCCAAGGGTCCATCACCCTCTCCATGAAAAAGTACTTCCTAACATTTGTTTTCAATTTACCTCCCATCAGGCATACGTTGTGTCCTCTAATACGTCCTGCCCTGTTTTCCTGGAAGACGTTCCTGGTTTGTACTGTATTGATCCCTTTAGCAAATTTAAATGTCTCAATCATGTCTCCTCTGTTCCTCCTCTGCTCAAGGGAGAATAAATTTAGCTGGCTGAGCCTCGCTTCATACGTTTCATGGTGCAGATCCTGTACCATTGTGGTGGCATGTCTTTGCACGGTTTCCAGACAGTCTGTGTCGTCTTTTAGGTGAGGTCTCCAGAACTGCACAGTATTCCAAGTGTGGTCTCACCAGGGACTTGTAGAGCGGGAGGATTACATCATGCTTCCTACTGGTAATACCCCTACCAATACATCTGAGGGTGCTGCTTGCCTTTAGTGCTGCCTTTCTGCATTGCTTCCCTACCTTTAAATTGTTTGAGATCATGGCACCAAGATCCCATTCCAGCTTTGTTTATTCTAGTAGCTGCCCCTCCAGTACATACTTAATACATGGGTTCCTTCTACCCAAGTGCATGACTTTATATTTTTTGGTGCTAAATCTCAACTGCCAGTTCTTGGACCATTCCTCTAGCATCCTGAGACCTGCCTCCATTTCTGCAACCCCTTCCTGTGTATCCACCCTGTTGCAGAGGTTCGTATCATCTGCAAAGAGACAGACTTTCCCTTTTAGTTCTTCAGCGATGTCACTCATGAATATGTTGAAAAGAATGGGGCCTAGTAGTGACCCTTGCATCATGCCACTTGACACCTTCCCCTCTTGGGATATGGTGCCATTTAACATAACCCTCTGTGTCCTGCCTTGCAGCCAGCTTGTGATCCATTTAACTACTTTGTGACCGATACTAGTGTGCTCCAGTTTGTTGGCTAGCCTTCTGCATGGAACTGTATCAAAGGCTCTACTAAAGTCCAGATACATCATTCCCACTGCTGCCCCCGGTCTACTTCTCTTGTAACCCAGTTGAAGAATTCTATCAGATGTGTTTAGCATGAGCGTCCTGATGTGAAGCCATGCTGCTTTGGGTCAAGGTGCCCACTTGCTTTCAGGTAGCTCATTACAGACTTAGTAATAGCTCTTATCTCCTATACTACACTAGCTTTCTTATTCCTTAATTACTCTGACCTATATCTCTTCTTTTACAGAAGCAGGTTACGGACAGATGCAGGTTCAGAAGTGTATGGTTAATCCATGGCGACACCTAAATTAAAATTCATGACCTAGAATTTAAACGGTTCAAAAAAACAGGATTAAGAAGTGTAAAGTAATCAAGCATGCAAATAATAAAAGGACTGATTCTCTGCTCATCCAAGAAACACACTCTGACGGAAAAAAAGTGGCTTACTTTACAAATTTATTTCAAGCAACTGGTATCAATACAATCAGTCACAGTAATGCCAGAGGCACAAGTATTTTCTTAAAAAAATAGTTAAAACCTGAAATGATAGATTCATATATAGATCTGGGAGGGCATTTCACATTAGTAATGTTTTTTACACTTATTTTTGAAAATTGCATCATTTAATGCATCTTATTTCATTGCAGGGGATTTTAACCTGACTCTGACCTTCCTGTACAGATCTTAGACCTCACTAGGACATAATGTAAGGGAAGTTAGGGTGCTAAAAGGCTATATGGCAGGTCTAGGTCTTACAGACCTATTCAGGTTTGAAAATCCCATTCTTAAGAGATATTCTTTTTATTCAAAACCCCATAATACTTACTCCAGAAGAGATTTCTTTTTGATATCTTAATCTCTTATATAGAGTAGCTAATACTATATGTGGCCATATCAAGATTTCTGAGAATGGTCTGTGCTCCCTTAATTTATCAATAGAAACAACATCATATATTTTCAGGAGCTGGAAATTAGATAACAGCGTGTGGTTTGATAGCAATTTCTCAAGATACTCTAAACTGAGATTGAAAGATTTCTTGAGGTAGAATCGCATGCCTGATATAGAGTTTAGAAGTGTGTGGGAAGCCTTAAAGACACATTTGAGGGGTTGTACTGTCCCTTTTACTAACTTTAGGAAAAGAAATCTCTTGCAGAACTAATGCAGCAGTCAAAGTAACCCTCCATCCTCCCACCTCATGGAATAATAGGAGATTCCAAAATTATTGCCCCCAAACTACTCAAATGCCCCACCCTGTGAGGGCAAGCCTTGGCCTGAATCTTCTATAAAACCCCCATCTAAACTGCCCCACAGGAAAAATGCTTCGGGGGGAGGTGTGAAACAGCATGAAATCCCCAATCTCTGGGGCAGAGAAGATGCCGAAATCCTCAGGTAATCCCCCACATTTGCCTCACTCTGGTTGAGGTTGTGGGGCGGAGATACTTTGACTCTGCATAAATAATTTAGAACAAGAATGTATAATAGCCGTGCTGCAACACATATTATCAGGGGCTGAGCAGGATCTTGTAAAGATTCTCTTTTTAAGGGATAAGATCAATTCTACCATGAACACAGAACTGCACATGTGGTGCCTCTCCATAAAACCCTTCCAAGGGATAAACCAGGGAATTACATGCCAGTCAGTCTGACTTCAGTGGGGTGGGGGAAGGGAAGGGGGTGTCAATGATGGTGTAATAGAGATGGATAGTGTGCATAAGGGCCTAAAGGTCCTAAAGGTGAACACATCCCCAGGACCAGAAGGAGTGCACTCGAGGGTCCTAAGCGAACTAGCAGAGGTGCTGGCAGACATGTTTAACATCTCTCTGACATCTGAATTTGTGCCCCAGGTCTGGAGAACTGCATATATGGTGCCTCTCCATAAATGCGGTCCAAAAGATGAACCAGGGAATTACAGGCCAGTCAGTCTGACTTCGATAGTGGGGGAACTCATGGAAACTATCCTGAAGGAGAGACTGGTGGACTTTCTCATGCAAACCATGTTGAAAGATAAGGGGCAGCATGCGTTTGTATTGGGGAGGTCCTGCCAGACTAAGCTGATTGAATTTTTTGACTGGGTGACCAAGACAGTAGACAGAGGCCAAGCAGTTGATGTCCTGTATCTGGACTTCAACAATGCTTTGGACTGTGTACCTCATAGGAGATTGGTCAGGAAGTTGGAGGATCTGGGGGGGGGGGCAAGCTGACTAGATGGATCAAAAACTGATTAAAGGACAGAATCCAAAAGGTGGTGGTCTGGGGAGGTGGAATTCTCAGAAGCTAGGCCAGTGACTAGTAGGGTTCCACAGGGCTTGGTGCTCAGTCTGGTTTTAATTAACATCTTCATCAGTGACATAGCAAATAGGATCAAGGGTAAAATCTGCATGTTCAAGGATGACAGCAAGTTCTGTGGGAATGTGGACACAGAGAAGGGGAGACAGGAATTAAGGGAAGACCTGGCTTGGTTAGAGAAGTGGTCAGGCATTTAGCATCTGAGGTTCAATGCTAAAAAAATGCAAAGTTAGGCACTTAGGGGCAAGGAACCCAGAGACCAAATACTGGCTGGGTGGTGTGCAGGTCACCAACTTTGATGAAGAAAAGGACCTGGAGGTTGTCATCAAGAGTGACCTGAAACACTTGGCATACTGCAGTGAAAGCAAACAGGATGCTGGGCTACATAGCCAGGGAGATTACCAGCAAGAAGGCAGTGGTCATACTACCACTGTACAGGTCACTGGTACAACCACACCTAGAGCACAGAGTGCAGTATTGGCGTCCTTATCTGAAGAAGGATGTCAACTCCCTGGAGACAGTCCTGAGAAGGATGGCCAAGATGATCCAGTGACAGCAGGGCAACACCTATGAGGAGGGGCTCAGCATGTACTCCCTTGAGGAGAGAAGGGAGAGGAGGGATATGATCGAGACCTTCAAATAGCTTAAAGGTATTACTAGGGGAAACACTGAGGGTCTCTTCAGTCTTAGTGGGAACAAGTCCACTAGGGGTCACAGCCTAAAGCTGGTGGGGGAAAAGATTCAGGAGGGAGATGAAGATGCACTTTTTCACAGAGAGAGTGGTGGCCAAGTGGAACGAGTTGCCAGAGGAGGTGGTCTCCCTGAAAACGGTGGATAACTTCAAGAGAGGATGAGATACAATGAAGAAGAAAGTTGCTGGGGGGGAAGGGGACACTGGGGAGAAGATTTGGTGAGGGGTCAGTTCCCACTGTAGACAAAGGGTGGGCTACACAATAGACCAAACAAGACAGTAGTAAAACTTTTATTCATTTTTCAAGAAATGAATAGGAAAACTTATCTGAGCCGAGGCTCATTTTCAGTGAGATCCTTGATACCAATTTATTAAGTTACAGTACATATAAACGTATATACACGCATAAAAACATATTAATAATAGTAAACATTATATATTTGTACATTCCTAAGCAATTCAAAAAAATAAGAAAATAATAATATATACATTATAATTTGTAAAACTTATAAAGTGCACAGCAAATCAAAACCTAAGCCTGCACCCCAAAAAACAGTGCAAGGGGAAAATCTCAGGACTCTATACAAGTACTTACGTTATATTGTCCATGAATATTGTGTATCTTTATAGTCAATTAAGCGGAACTTATTTTATGTGATGTCTCATTTGGGACAACACTTTAAATCCACTTGTGCTTTTATTAAAACCATTGTTTTATTGCTCCTAAATGACTATTCAAATGTATTGGTCTAAGAGCAACAGGCATTAAATTCCATATAAGAGGGCCTAAATTAAAGAAATGTGATCGACCAACATCTAGTTTGCAGCTTAGCTGGATATACTCTATACCACCTGCAGATCTGAGTCCTTCTTTTATACGTCTTACATGCAATTTATCCAGTATGTATTCTGGAACCTTAGACTTATAACATTTGAACATGTAAGCCAAAATATGATAAGATATTCTGTCTTTAAGATGTGGCCAGTTTAAGGCTTTATACATTAAACATCTGTGTGTTATTCTTGGGACATTCAATATGTACCTAGCTAACCTGTTATATATCTAATTTTGGTCCAGAAGTAAATGATTTGATACCTTTTATTGGACCAACATAGACGTTACACAAAAAAGAACAAAGTGGTCTAGCTTTCAGACCAACCAGGTCCTTTTTCAGAAGTTTTCTGACAGTTATTTAGAAAATCCCATACTATTAACACCCAGATAATGCATAAAAAACAGGAATAATTCTCATTGGTGTAACGTACGGTATACATTTAAAACATAACAGAAGATTACATCAGTCATTTATTTATTGAAATGTTTCACCAGGAAAGATACACTGAGCAACTTAATGCTCATCTCACGGTACGTCCTGGGGGAAGGGGTAGAGGGATAACAGTAGTAATAACAATTTGTACAGTAATACAGAGGTGCTAATAAATACGGCAATACAGTGGTACAGAGGTGGGATTAACATGCAGTAATACAGTGGTACACTAGATATAGTACCGTAGATACATGGTAAGAAGTACATTCATGTGAGGGCATCATTACAATATAGGACGTTTGCACAGGTGACAGGTATACAAGCATACTACATACAATTGTTAAGTGCAGTGCTGAGCCATGCGCCTGTAAAAGGATTTGTAGGAGGTACACTGCAGCAGTTACAGTAAACTTCCACGAGGAACATGTCTCTGGGTTAAGTGCTAAACTAAGAGGGGGTGAGGTAAGTGCATGAGGAGGGGGCAGGAGAGAAGGTGGAGGAGTTTAGGGGAGGAGTTTAGGGGAGGAGGGGGTCAGAAGCAGGCACAGGAAGGGGTGAGGTAGTTGTGTAGAGCAGAGGTAAGAGAAAACAGGGAGGAGGAGAAGCGGATTTGAGGAGGTAGAGAATTCCACAATTCAGGCAGGTGATACAAGAAGGCTTTCTGTCCTGGGATGTGGTTCTGCCAGGGATTGACAGGGTGCTACTGTCAGCAAGAGATCTAAGGTGGTAAAGGGAAGGGGAAGAGGTACCAAGAGAGGAGGTGATGTAGGAGGGGAGCGAACCAAGCCAGAATTTAGAGATGAACTTGGCACCGTGTAGAACTCTCCGATTGTGGAGGGGAAGGAAGTTGAGGGAGCGGTACAGGTCACAATGGTGGGTTAGAAGGGGGGCATCATGAGTGAAACAACAGAAGGAGTTGAAGAGATAGTCCAGTCTGGATAGGTGGGACTGAGGGGCAGCACCATAGACTATGTCGCAGTAGTCAAAAATGGGCAGGATCATCTTCTGTACCAGCTCACGCCTGTTGGCAAGAGGGATGCAGCTGTGGTTTCTGTAGAGGGCACCAAGCTTAGGTCTTAATTTTTTCAGAACAGTATCTATGTTTGCAGAGAAGTTGAGGTATCTATCCAGCCAAACACTGAGATATCTGAATGAGGAGACATCCTCAAGAGCAGTCCCATCAAGGGTGTGAAAGGAGGGGAGCTGGCTTAACTGAGCAAGCCTCTGCCTTGTGCCAAAGGTCATGGAGACTGTCTTTTTGGCATTTAGAAATAATTGATGTGAGTTGAACCAGAGTTGGACCTTGGTGAAGTCAGCCTGAAGGCTAGCAGTGACATCAGGGACTGATTTACCAGAGGTAAACAGCACTGTATCGTCAGCATACATGTGGATGCTGGATGATGTGCAAACCTGAGGGAGCTTGTTTAAAAAGATGGAGAATAGGATGAGGCCAAGCACTGAACCCTGGGGGACTCCAGTGGTAATAGGCAGGGGGGGTGAGATGACATCAGCTATTCTAACTGATTGCGACCTGCCTGCCAGGTAGGAGCTGAACCAGCCTGTGGCAGTTGGAGAGAGGCCAGCAGCTGATAAGCTGTGAAGGAGGAGAGGGTGAGAGACAGTGTCAAAGGCCTTGGCCAAGTCGACAAAGATAGCTGAGGTAATGTTCCCTTTGTCAAAGCCTGAGGAGATGGTCTCAGTTAGCCTCAACAGGGAGGTGGTGGCGGAATGGGCTTTCCTGAAGCCAGGCTAGAAGGGTGTGAAGAAAGCGCAGTCAGAGATGAACTTGGAGAATTGAGTGAGCGCTATGTGTTCTTGAAGTTTGGCTAAGGTTGGAAGGAGAGAGATAGGTCTATAGTTTCCAGCAGTGGTGGAGTCACCCCCCTTGGGGAAGGGGAGGACTATGGCATGCTTTCAAGTCAAGGGAACAGTGTCCGTCACAAAGGAAAGATTTAGTATCAAAGATATGGGATCGGCGATGGCAGAAGCTGAGAGGGAGAGGAGTCTAGGGTCCAGGCCATCAAGTGAGGAGCCTTTGGTAGAATCAAGTGCCAGGAGAGCTGACAGAGTAGTCTCAGGAGAGACAGGAGTGAAGGAAAAATTGGGGGGGAGTTCAGGGTGAGGGAGGGTGAGGGGAAGGCAGCACCACAGGGGGGAGGGGGGCAGGTTGGGGATGGGGTGGGCATAGGTAGGGGAGCAGTGTGTGGGGAGGTAGACTGTGACACCGGGGCAAGATGTGGGTTAGGGAGGGTGCTAAACAGCGCAGAGGCACAGGAGGCAAAGTGTGAGTTGGAGCAATTGGCAATGTCCATAGGTTCAGTAAGGACAGCCTGATTGTGCCTTAGGATAGGTGGTGTAGTGTTAGAAGCAGGTGAGAAGAGGGATTGGACGACCCTCCAGAATTTGGATGGGTTGTTTGTGTTAGCCTGGAAGTTGGAGCACGTGTGAGCCAGGGACAGGGCCAGCCAGTTTAGGTTTAGGTCACCCAGGATGAAAAGTTCACCACCGCTAGCCAGTGAGGAAAGTTTAGTGACCAAGTCAGTGACATTAGAAGTTGGCTGCCCTGGGCGACAGTATACTCCAGCAACGAAGATGGGGATGGCATGGAGATAGTAGATACTTGAAAGTAAGGCCTCGTGGGAGGACTGGACGGTTGAAGTGAAGGAAGGGGTGCACTGGAGGGAAGAGGAGGTGTAGATAGCCATGCCACCACCTCTCCCTGCCCTGTCCTGTCTAGAGATGGTGAAGCCAGGGATGGCGATAGCATGATCAGGAATGTTTTTAGTCAGCCAGGTTTCAGAAATTATGATTATATCAGGAGCATATGCCAGTACCATGGGTTGAAGTAGAGAGATTTGGGGGGCAAGGCTTCTTATGTTTAGGTGAATGATTTAAAGGCCGTTTGGTAATGTCAGAGGGGTGGTGGTTGGGTGGGTATCAGCTGCTGGGTTATCTATGATCAGGCTTGGGTTTGAGTGGATATCCCCAGTTGCTAGCAGGAGCAGGAGAAAAAGGAGAAGGGGTACCCTGTTACCCTTCTCAGAGCTACAGAGTAGCCATTTAGATTTTTATATGGGTGCGAATGAAACATGGGGTAGGATGTCAGCCTGAGGAGGGCGATGAAGTGGGTGGGCACCGAGGTTAATGAGGCACAGGGGGCCACTGTGCAGCAGAGGAGGGGTAAGGTCCCAGTGTGGAGCACTGTGCCAGAGAAGCAGATTGTGCTGTTACCCATGGTTGACTGTTTAACGAACATGGGTGAGCCCCTCTGCAGTTTAGTAGGGAGTGTGATAAATAGTGCTAGGGACAGAGTTAAGGGTAGATACCAAAGTTGTGGTACCTTCCAGGACACCATGGTACAGTCCAAGAGTGCAGAGCTACTGGCAGGAAAGAGAGGGCCAATACACTTTGTTGTAGTGCGCTTTACTGGCGGAACCCTCTAGTGGTAGAGTCCTATAAGAAGCCAATGGAGAAGTGGGCTGTTAGAAAAAAAAATAGCAGCGATAGTGTATAAAAGAAAGTGTCAAGCTTGGGCAGGTGGGGGGTGGGTGGGGACAGGCGCGCAGCACTGGTGGGGCAAGAATGGCTGGCGGTAGGGCCGTACCTGAGAGGCTATGGATCCGGGGCAGAGAGCTCAGGCAGTGGCTTGGGAAGCGTCGTCAGTCTGGTGGCCAAGATGGCTCGGCGTGGGAGCTTGTGGTCCCTGCAGAGGGGGGCCCAGCTGAGGAGAAGAAGAGAAGAGGGATTAAGTAGGCTGTCTGTGGCACAGAGGCACAGTCAGCCCAGCAGGGAGCCCAATCTGCACAACAAAGGAGCTGTTAGTTTGGGCTCCAAAGTCTGGAGCAGCACAAAACGCTACAAGAAAGGCCTGTAATCACAGCTCTTTTTCAGAGAAATTGCATTTTAAACTGTAAACTGGCTGTAAACAATGCAGACATATACAACAGAACTTCAATTTTCTTAAAATATGCCGGTTATTGGAGAGCAGAGCTGAAGGAGAGCTTCTGGCCAATCGGAGCGGGTTCCGGAAAGGTGCTCGCATTCCGATTGGCTGGCGGCAGGACCATGCCTGAGAGGCTATGGATCCGGGGCACAGAGCTCGGGCGGCAGCTTGGGAAGTGCCATCAGTCCAGTGGCCGAGATGTTTCAGCATGGGAGCCTGCAGTCCCTGCGGAGGGGGGCCCAGCTGAGAGGCTATGGATCCGGGGCAGAGAGCTCGGGTGGCAGCTTGGGAAGTGCAGTCGGTCCGGTGGCCGAGATGGCTCGACGTGGGAGCTTGTGGACCCTGCGGAGGGGGGCCCAGCTGAGGAGAAGTAATATCAACAAGCAGAGAGATCTTCTCACATAAATTTAAAAATGTCTCAGTATGCTTCAAGAAAGAATTCGACTGATTAAAAAACCTTGAGATACTATTCTCCCTA
Organism: Neoceratodus forsteri; assembly: GCA_016271365.2. NCBI lineage: Eukaryota > Metazoa > Chordata > Ceratodontiformes > Ceratodontidae > Neoceratodus > Neoceratodus forsteri. The sequence goes on along the minus strand of CM057455.1, from coordinate 283,833,850 downwards.
ATACTGTACATGTAAGATGAGCTTACAACTTTTCTTGAAAGTGTCCTTGTGTTTTAAAGAACAAATAATGAAACGCAAAATGCTGAAATGAGGCCTAATTGCAAGTTGAAAGCCCCAAATTAAATATACACACATATACACATACATACATACATACACACATATATACATATATATATATATACATACACACACATATATATATATATATATATATATATATATACTGTATATATATATATATATATATATTATATATATATAGGCGCCGGCGTGCCCCTATATTGAGGGTTGAGTAGGCACTTCTATATTAAACTCAAAATTTTGCATGTTAATAACTTTGGACCCGTTCAACGGATTTGCATAAAATTTGGTATGTGCGGTGGGCATGGTAGATCTCTTAATTTGCCAAATTTCTTTTCGGTCAGACTTACAGTTTTTGCACAGCAAAACGCTGAAAAATGCACTTTTCGCCAGTTATGTGGGCAGTTTTGGGGATTTTGTCCATGGCGCTGTGCGGCCATTTTGTGGTGTGCCACTCTGCGAGTTGGCTCATCTAAAAGAGCTTCAGTGAATGAACGTGCCGCTTTTCGTTTTGGGAATAGATATTAATCCATTCAAAAGTTATTAAACTTTTAATTTCCCATTATAAGTCAATGGGAAAATTTATATGGTTATTTTGCAAAAGAAGAATGGGGTTTTGGCCATTTGGTTCCTCCTCACGATCAAAGAATTTGCAGGCTCACGGTCAAAGAATCTTTGATCACGAGAATTCTTTGATCGTGATGGCCTCCATCTTGTTTTCATTTTGCTGTTGGAAAAAGTCAAATATCTCAGCTCAGGGGTCACCCCTGAAGTAAAACTTGGATGGATTTCACTCACAGGGCTTCATTCTATAGACCTATGGCCATGGTTTGATTTGAAATGGTCAAAAAATAGAGTTTTGAACATTTTTATTCTTTGATCGCTGTTCACTAACGATCTTTGATCGCGAGCCTACAAATTCTTTGATCGCGATCTTTGATTGTGAGGGTGAGACTACAAAAACTCAATTTTCTCAGCTCAGGGGCAGCTTATTAAGCCAAATGAGGGTGGGTTTTGCTCAGGAGGCTTCAGTCTATCGAGGCATGGTGGCAGTTTCATTTACTTTTGCCTAAAACTCAAGTTTCACCATTTTTTATTCTTTGACCACAAGCCTGCAAATTCTTTGATCGCAAGGGCGCGACTAGATGGCCAGTTGTAAAAAATCAATTTTCTCTGCTCAGGGGTGGCTTATTAAGGCAAATGAGGGTGGATTTTGCTCGGGGGGCTCTATTCTATCGAGGCATGGCTGTGGTTTCATTTCTTTGTGCCTAAAAATTGAGTTTTACCATTTTTTATTCTTTGATCTCGAGCCTGCAAATTCTTTGATGGCGAGATTCTTTGATCGTGAGCTTTGATTGAGAGGGAGGGACTAGATGGTCAGATTTGGAGGGACCAGATAGCCCAATTTTAACAATTGTTAAAAGTAAATATCTCGGAAACTGTTTGGTCTTTTTACTTGAAATTTGAAGGGTGTGGACATGATATCATGTAGATGTCAATTATGGTGTTTATGTGTCAGACAGTATTTTTTTTGCGGAGATATTGTGTGGCACAGTTTACATTTTGCAGACAGCATTTTTCATTGTGGTACTGGCTTGAAATTTATATGGTAGCTATCGTTACTGCCATGGATGTACTTTTCAGTTGTTAGGTGCCTAAAATGTAAACAGGTGCAGAATTCTGCAGAAATTTGCAAGTTGGTGAGAGTGCAGGGCCCGTAGGGCCCACGTTCCCACTAACCTGTGTGACTTTTTACTTGTAATGAATTTAAAAGTTGGTGGGAGCGCGGGGCCCAAATGTCCTGCGCTCCCACCAACTTCTGTGACTTTTTACTTTTATATTCTTTCTCAAAAAGTAAGGAAATTCTATGTAAAAAACTTCATTAATTCATCATTTAGAGTTAAAACACAAAAAGTAAGGAAATGAAAAGTTTAGGGTTGCCCCCTCCCCTTCCCCATGGACCTGCCCATCATCCCGAGATTGACAGCTGACGAGGTGTGTCCTTGGGGTTGTGAGGCCTAAATCTCACCCCATTCTTCTTTCCTGTGGCTTGTGAATATGATTACACATGGAATGGGGTGAGATTTAGGCCTCACAACCCCAAGGATACACCCCGTCAGCTGTCAATCTTGGCATGATGTGCAGATCCACGGGGGGGGGGGGGCAACCCTAAACCTTTCATTTCCTTACTGTTTGTGTTTTAACCCTTTTTGTATTTTTTTTTTTTTGCATAATCTTTTTATTAGTTTATCTTTTCATACTACAGCAGAACAAAGGTATACATCTCCACCGACACTTATAAGTCTTGTGCATATCTTACAGACCTCTCCCGCTACATCCATCAGATATCAACAGTTAATTTAAGTACCATTCTTAAAGATCTTATACATCCATCTCAGATTAAGTACATGTCTCTATGTTTTATTCTTAGGATGCACATCCTGGTGGAGATATAATAGAAGAAGAAAAACAAAGAAGAGAGAGAGAAAAGAACAAAAGACAGAAATAGAAAAGAGACAGAAAATCCCTTTCCCCCCCTCCTCCCTCCCATATCACTCCCCTTCCCCCCCCAGCTAATCGAGAATTCACTTCATTCTATATGGATATCCATACCTTTTCAACTTTATCCACATCTTAATATCTCCTGTTCCAAGGGCTGCATAGAATGTAAATAGGGTGCCCACATATTCACAAACTGATTTTCTCTCCCCTAGCCTTATACGTCAAGCTTTCTAATTGCAGCGCGTCCCATGCAAGATTCCTCCACTGCCTAATTGTAGGCTTATCCCCAGAAACCCATGTATTCAGAATACACTGCTTTGCCAGTACCAGGAGTATTCTCATCCATTTCTCTAGCATCTCCCATTCATCCTGGTGTGTGCCATCCACACCAAACAACATTATAAGCGGATCTACTCTAACCTGCTGCCCCTTCATGTTTGTCAACTCCTTCACCACATCGCCCCAGAAAGCTTGGAGTGTCGGGCACGTCCAAAATGAGTACAGGTAGGTACCCAGGGCCAACCCACATCTCTGACAGATAGCCAAAATTGTTGGATTGTACCTGTTCACTGCAACAGGTGGAGTATACAGCCTGTGGATAAATTTATATGCTACCTCTTTATACTTATTACAAAGTAACAAGCCCTGATGCGTCCCTTTCATTAAAGCCCACTGCTCCTCAGAGAGTATAACTCCCAGATCTCTTTCCCACAGGTGTTTAGTTTTACTTGTCATATCTGGCCACTGGAGACGCAGGAAAGACGTAGCCTTCCTGACAATACCTACAGGTTTCTATTTAACTTGCTGTAGCAATTCTTCCACAATCTTTATCTGGGCATCAGGGGCTCTTTGCTTCTCAATACCCTGCACATATTTCCTCGCGTGGAAATATCTAAACATGTGATGTGCAGGCAGGCCCATGTCTTCCCTAAGCTCATTAAATAGGTGAGTCACTCCCTTTTTCCTTAAATCATTAAGGCACATTACCCCCCTCTCTTCCCAACTCTGAAATACTGGGTCTTCTACTGGGGGATAAAAAATGGGTTCCCAGCCAGTGGTAGAATAAAAGATTCCCCCTTTTGATGCCCTATCACCTTCTTAATTTGGTCCCAGCTATCTATTACCTCCTTCACTAAAATACTCGAAACCCACTTATCCCGCAGCCCCCTTCTACTTGCTTCTATTAACAGAGATGAGATTCGAACCCCAAATCCCTCTTCCTCCAAGTCCATCCAACTGGCATCTTTTGGCCTACACACCCAGTCTTTAATAATCCTTAATTGTGCCGACCAAAAATATAACTTCATATCTGGGTAGTTCAGCCCTCCTTTAGATTGGTCAGCTTTTAACTTATTTAAACTAGCCCTGGGCTTCTTCCCTTGCCATATAAATCTGGAACAGTCCTTTTCAAATACCTTTATATCTTTCCCTGTCAGTCCTATTGGTAATATCTGTAATGGGTATAAGATTCTAGGAAGGATGTTCATCTTAAGTAGATTAATACGTCCTATCCATGATACAGGCAGGTTTCTCCATCTGTCCATGTCTTCTCTTAACAAATTTAATAGTGGGGTGTAGTTCAGCCTATAAAGTGATCTCAAATCCCTACCTATCTTGATCCCTAACATGTGAGGTGCGTACCTACCCTCTTCAAACCCCATGTACCATCCGCGTCCCCCTTCTCTTCTCCCAGAAGCATAATTTCGGACTTCCCCAGATTCAGTTTATATCCTGAGAATGTGGCAAATTGACCTATGATTTCCAGCAAGGCAGGCATAGACTATGCAAGGCTCCTCACATATAACATCATGTCGTCAGCATACAGTGTAATTTTATGCTGTCCTCCACTTTTCCCCTTTATCCCTGGTATTCTTGGGTCCTATCTGATGGCTATAGCCAGCAGTTCTACCGTCATTGCAAATAGCAAAGGGGAGAGAGGGAATCCCTGCCTTGTCCTCCTGTGGAGCATAAATTGTTCAGTTATGTTCCCATTAACCAGAACTGCAGCCTTGGGTGCCCGATACAATGCTCGTACCATTTTATTGAAGCTTTCCCCTAAACCAAAGCATTCTAAGACTGTGAACAGATATGGACATTCAATCCTGTCGAACGCTTTTTTGGCGTCCATTGACAATACAGCCGTCTGTCCTCCCAATTTCTTGGCCTGTTCCAAAACATTAAGGACCTTCCTAATATTATGATACGAGTGCCTACCTTTTATAAAACCTGTTTGATCCGGATGAATCAACTCTGGAAGGATACCCTCCAATCTACTAGCTAGAATTTTAGCAAACACCTTAGCATCGCAGTTTAACGGGGATATTGGTCTATATGATAAGCATTCCATTAGGTCCTTATTCGGTTTCAGAATCGCACACACCAGGGCGCGGCCACTTGTATCTGGCAGTTCCCCTTTCTCTCTTCCCTTCCTAAATACTTCCCACATTACCTTCTTTACCTCCTCCTTCAGCAGTTTATAATACTCTACGGGCAAGCCATCTGGGCCGCATGCCTTTCCGGTCTTCATCATGTTGATGGCCCGAAGGATTTCCTCCCTTGTGATCTCCTTATCTAACATCTCCTGTAACCCTACTATCCATACATGCCCCTTTACCCTTCTCCCCTGGATGTGAATCTCGATAGCTCTTAGCTCTTTCCCTTAAGGCTACTATAAATCCCCTTTTTACCCCCCTCTTCCCCACACTACCTCCCTTCCCCAACATCCCAAACTGTTTCCTTTCCTCCCAGCACTCCTCTTTCTAGCATATCAGCCATCACTCCTCATTGCTTATTCCTGCCATCATGGCAGCACCTCCCAAGATCTGCTATTTGAGCAGCTACCTCCCCTCACCCCCCTCCAGAGACCCCTTCATCTGTGGCCTGTGCTGGCCTATCTGATTCATAACATACCATCGTAACGTATATACATTGTAGAGCTGGAACCACTTCAATCTACTCCCCGTCAGTCCATACCGAGTCACAGTGATTTCTACCCTCCATCATAGCCCTCCGTTCAGTCTCTTTCAATTATATGGCTTCCTTTTCATCGGTTGACCCGGTCGGAGGCTCGGTCAGAGGCCGCGTGATTTTAAACATCCTCACACGCTAGGCCCAGGCCACCAGTCACTCCTCCCAGCCCACCTTCTCCACGGGAGATCCTCCAGTACTTTCTCCAGCATCTGCGAGACTTCTCCTCCACAGTTTCGAAACCTCAGCATACATTCCACCAATAAACAGTCCATCCACTGATCTAACCGTAGGCCTTCTGAGTTCAAAAATTTACAAGATTAAACATGAACAGTCAAACTTATAACTGGGGATTCACCCCCTTCTAGAAAAGACAGTTAGTGTCTCAAGTCCCTCTCACCTCTTCCATCATGTCGCAACTCCCTTCAGCCCACTTTCTTCTTGAGTTCCTTTATAAAGGTGTTCACCTTCTTCACCTCCCAGAATGAGTACACTGCACCTTCGTGCTTTATTTTAAGGATCGCAGGGTAGATCATGTAATGCTCCACTTGCATCTCTCTTAGCTGAGCCATCGCAGTAGCAAACACCCGCCTCTTCTTAAGTAGTCTGTTTGAGTAATCCTGCGTAACATGGATTCTCACTTCATCGATTTCAACAGGTTGGTTTACCTTAAAGGCTTTTATCACTGCCTCCCTGTCTTGGAAGTTATGGTACCGGATAACAGTACTTCTCGGGGGTTGGCCCGGACCTGGCTTTGGGAGTACTGCTCTATGCGCCCTTTCGATCGTATGCTTTCCCCCTTTAGGTTGCAGTTTCAGGATTTTTGGCAATTTCTCAGCACAGAATTTCAATATGTCTGGTCCTTCCTTCCCTTCAGGAAGCCCTCGTAGGTGAAGATTAGTACGCCTGATATAGTTCTCCTGGTAATCGAAAGCCTCTCTCAGATCCTCCAGCTTCTTTTCTAAAGCCATTATTTTCTCCGGCAAAGGCTGTATTACATCTTCAACTCTAGCTGTACGTTCCTCAACCTCCATTAATCTTTCGCTATACGCAGCAGTTCTCTCCGCCATTTCCTGCAACTTTGCTTCGATCTGATTCTCCAGTTTTTCAAAGCGGGAATTCAGGGCAGCCAGCACTTGCATTGTCACCTCTCGCCCCAGTACAGCTAATTCTGCTGCCGAGAAGGAAATTGGGCCTGTAGGCTCTGCTGTGGGCCCAGCTCATTGTTTCTTTAAGTTTTTCCCAGCGTTTCTAGCGGGCTTCCCTGTTGCATTTGAGAGGTAGTCATCCATCATTTTACACCTCCGGACAATAATACAATGGAATCCGAGTCTCTTTTTCTTAGTTTTATAAAAAAAATATTATATTTAGGTCTCTGGGGTGCGGAGCTCGAGGAGAATGCGTCTTACTTCTTAGCTGCTCATCAGCGCCCCCTCCCTTTTTGTGTTTTAACCCTAAATGATGCATTAACAAAGTTTTTGATATATATATATATATATATATATATATATATATATATATATTCATATATATATATATATATATATATATAAAAGGAAATACAAAATCACACATGCTCACACAATGCAAAGCATCATGGGCTGCATATGAAAATCACCATAGAATATTATGCTGGTTCAACTTTAAGCAGAATTGCATGGTGCCGAAAGGCCTCTCACACAGTTTGCAAAGGGTGCTAACAGATGACATAGACACGCACAGAGGTTCTTTGTCTTTTAAATAGTTTTTTGTTTAAATGGGTTCACCACAACATAACCCAGACAGACCGTCTTAGGGTAGCTGGTTCATTCCACTGGGGTGTCAAACAGACGAGGCATACTGATGAGTCCTGGTAGGATGAAACACGTGTCTATGTAATCTGTTAGCACCCTTTGCAAACTGTGTGAGAGGCCTTTCGGCACCGTGCAATTCTGCTTAAAGTTGAACCAGCATAACATTCTGTGGTGATTTGCATATGCAGCCCATGATGCTTTGCATTGTGTGAGCATGTGTGATTTTGTATTTCCTTGAAACTTGGCTTCCCAGCCAAATGCCCTTTGGGATAACCATTGCCTCAGTGTTTGGACAGAGAGGTTCTTTGTCTTGTGTATATATATATATATATATATATATATATATATATATATATATATATATATGCATACATTCATATATACACACACAAAATACAGAGGGTTTAAAGTAAAGTGTACTCAAAGTAAGCAAATATTTCACACAAAATGTAATACAGAACTTAGCTTGAGGCAGTTTCCCAACTATACTCTCAACCAGTTAATACATTCCATAAACTTTAAGGCCTTCAGTGTTGTAATAGGATTTAAATCATGATAACATTAGTTGAAGTATAAGTGCCAAATAAAAAAATAAAAACTAAACTACTTGTCAAGGACCCCCAAGAAGATGAGACCATGAGCCTGATATGTACATATTTTAACACAGTGTCAGTGTATAACAAACATGTACAGAATCAGTCTAAGAAATCTAAATAAGAAACTCATAGGAATAAAATCCTCCAGCTCCCCCTTTCCCCTGGGAAAGATAACTAGTAGGACTGAGCTATATTTGCAAGAGTCGTAATACATCATCATTCACACCAGTCTTTGCAATATTTACCCAAAGGAAATAAACCTTTTATAAACCCCCAAGTAAATGAGATATGCATCTTAATATAAACAGATTTAAACATGTGACGGTATGTAATCCAACCACTGACAACAAGTAGAAGGAAGTAAAAGTTCACTGTATATGAGAACTGAATCCTAGCCACTGTAACATCATTATGTCATCTGCCTGAATAAAAGCCTACCTCAATATCACCGCAACAACCACACTCACTGTACCCATAAAAACCACCCCAACAGCCACATAAAAATTGCCCCATGCCACACTCCCCCAACACATACATGTGTATACACACACACACACACCAACATACACACAACAAACACAACACACACCCAACATACCCAACCACACACACACAAACACAACACACACAAACAAAACAACACAACACACACACACACAACACTCACACACAAACAATACACACAACACACACATGCAACCAACACACACAACACACACATACACATACAAAAACACACACATACGCACGCACACACGCACACACACACACATTCACACAGTGCTAAGGTGAGAAGCCAACATGCAGATAACCAGAAACTAACAAAATCAAAGGCCCACTGAAAAATTAAAGTATTTATGTCCATCCTTTAAAGTAAAGGTCTGTGTAAGTTTAAGTGGAATAATGAGTCATATAACCAACATCAATGTTCATTCCATCTGCCACCATATTAAGAGGTAAAATAAGTCTAATTTCAGAAGCTTGTCTCTGTTGTGTACTGTTGAAATGTCCTTTTAAGACCATCACAGACATATTTGAGGTTGAGTGGCCATCCTGGGAGGAGTGTTGCGCTACTGGTTTGTCAGTCATCTTCATATTAATAGAATGCCTGTGTGAATTCATTCTAGTGTGGAGTTGTTGCTTTGTCTCCCCCACATAACCCGTGTGAGGACATTTCTTGCATTGGATGAAATAGACCACATTACTCGATGTACATGTATAATTCCCCTGTATCCTGAATTGTCGGTTTTGTTATGTAACCACACAATCTGAAGTGGAAATGAACTTGCACGTCTTACATCTGCATTGATGACAGGGTCGTGCACCATATGAAGTCATGGTATTCTGTTCTGGTTCAAGTTGACTCCTGATACAAATCTGGAGACCTGGGTTTGAATCGCACAGCTCCCACTTGCATACTGTGTGACCCTGAGCAAGTCACTTAACTTCCTTGTGCTCCCCGGTTGCACCTGCAAACAAGCTTTCAGCTTAGTGTGTCTCACCTGGTAAAATAATTGGTTAAAAAAATAAATAAATAAATAATCAGGTTGGCTAAATTAGGTGGTTGTTTAAAAGATAGTAGTGGTAGTTCTTGAAAAATACAATTAAGGGTTTCATCCTCGCTAAATATTGGATGGAGGTCCTCAATAATCTTACGTAGAAGTTCAAGGTCAGGATGATACGTGACTACTAAGGGTATTCTGTTGGTAGTGGTCCTTTCCTTATATTGCAGTAGTTGTTCTCTTGGGACCTGTGTTGCACGTTCCACTGCTCTGTCAATTTCTCTGGATGAGTGTCCCTGCTCAATAAAGGTGTTTTTCAACATCGCCAAATGTGTGTCTCTGTCTTGCTGATTTGAACAGAGTCAGTGATACCGAAGTGCTTGACTATACATGACAGATTTTTTTGTGTGGCTGGGGTGATCAATTTTCCAGTGTAAGTAGTATCTCTGTCTGTCTGTTGGTTTCCTGTAAATACAGGTATGTAGGGTTCCATCCTTGATAGTGACAGTGGTATCCAGAACATTTTCACTGGTGGCAGAATATTCCAGGGAAAGCTTTATAGTTGGGTGGAGGTTATTAAGTTCCTGATGAAAATCCTTAAGTGTGTCAGTGCCCTCTGTCCAAATTACAAACAAATCATCAATGTAACGGGAAATAAGCAAGTGGTTTGTGTGTACAGTGCCTTAAAATGTCCTCCTCCAAATTCGCCATAAAAAGATTAGCATACTGTGGAGCCATTCTGGTGCCCATTGCTGTTCCCATAGTTCAAACATGATATTTACCATTGGAGCCGAAGTTGTTATGTGTCAGAATGAATTCAGTAAGTTTCCTCACAACACCAGGGTCTATGTTGTGGTCCAGTCCCTTCTGATGCAGGTATTTAAGGCAGGCTGAAATGCCATCTGTGTGCAGAATATTAGTATAGAGGGATGTTACATCCATCATGGCTAAAAGGGTATCCGGTGGTAAATTTTTATAACCAGAAAGTTTACGCAGGAAGTGTGTAGTGTCCTGGATGTAACTATTTCTTTGTATAACCAGCGGTTTTATTCCTATGAGTTTTTTATTTAGATTCCTTAGACTGAATCTGTACATGTTTGTTATACACTGACACTGTGTTGAAATCTGTACATATCAGGCTTATGATCTCATTTTCTTGGGGGTCCTTGGCAAGTAATTTTGTTTTTTATTTTTTTAATTGGCACTTATACTTAACAACTGATATTATCATGATTTAAATCCTGTTACAACACTGAAGGCTTTAAAGTTTATGCTATCTATTAACTGGTTGAGAGTATAGTTGGGAAACTGTCTCAAACTAAGTTCTATATTACATTTTGTGTGAAACATTTGCTCACGTTGAGTAAACGTCACTTTAAGCCCTCTTTGTGCCATATACAGTATGTGTATGTATGAATTTATGCATATATATATATATAATATATATATATATATATATATATATAAATGTGTGTGTGTGTGTTTGTGTATGTGTGTATATATATATATATATATATATATATATGCGTGTATGTATGTATGTGTGTATATTTAATTTGGGGCTTGTTTTTAACTTGCAATTAGGCTTCCTTTCAGCATTTTGCCTTTCATTGTCTGTTCTTTAAAACACAAGGGGCCAGATATTCAAAGGTTAGCACAGGGCGCAAATCCATTGCGCTGGACAAGTGCCGAATTTGCACCCAACTGCTATATTTAAAAGGACATTTAGCGCCAGTGCTAGGTGTTAGCACCAACGCTAAATTATAATGTATGCAAGGGAGGGACTGAGGGGAAGGGCCCTGAATGCCGGCGCACCGGCATATTCAAAGGTATAGTGCCGCACTACAGGCATTAGTGCAGCCTGTAGCGCAGCGCTGAATACCACTGAGAAAAGGCCGGCAGTAATGTGCCAGCGGTAATGTGGCAGCAGTGTCCCCCCAAAGCACCATTCCCGATCCCTGGTATCCACCATAGTTATGTCCCTGGTAGTCTAGTGGCTCCCCCACCCCCAAGCACGTATCCCGACCCATTAAAAATAAATAAATGTCCATTTCCATGGTAGTCTAGTGGTCCCCACCCCCAATCATGTATCCTGACCCATTGACAATAAATAAATCCCATTTCCCTGGTGGTTAGCGGTCCCCCCAAGCACCATCCTGACCCGTTGAAAATAAATAAATAATTGTTCATTTCCCTGGTGATCTAGCGGTCCCCCACCCCAATCACGTATCCGAAGTGTTGAAAATAAATAAATGTCCATCCATTTCTCTGGTAGTCTGGCTGTCCCCACCCGGTGACACCCTGGTCATCCCATTCATGTCAGTGAACAGAGTCAGCGACGGCTCAGCTCTCCTTCACCACCATGGCTGGCCACCGACTGAAGTAGGAAGGAGCACTCCTTCCTATCTCAGTCGGCGGCCAGCCGTGGTGGTAAGAGGAGAGCTGAGCCGGTCACTGGCTCTGTTCACTGACATAAATGGGATGAGCGGGGTATCACTGCCAGGTGGGGGGACCACTAGACTACCAGAGAAATGGATGGACTTTTATTTATTTTCAATGGGTCAGGATACGTGCTTGGGGGGGACTGCTAGACTACCAGGGAATGGGATTTATTTATTGTCAATGGGTCAGGATACGTAGCTTGGGGTGGGGGACCACTAGACTACCAGGGAAATGAAATTTATTTATTTATTTTCAACGGGTCGGATACATGCTTGGGGTGGGGGGACCACTAAACTACCAGGGAAATAGGGATTTATTTATTGTCACTGGGTCAGGATACCTGCTTGGGGTGGGGGACCACTAGACTACCGGGAAATGGACATTTATTTCTTTATTTTCAACGGTTGGGATACGTGCTTGAGGGTGGGGGGACCACTAGACCACCAGGGAAATTTATTTTAGTTTACATTAGATGGAGATCGAGAATTGTGCAGCGGGGTTGGGGGACCACTAGACTACCAAGGTTTAAAGTGAATTGCAGGGCTACGGGGCTCTGGGAGCATGCAGGGGGAGGGTCACTAGCCTACCAGGCTATAGCAGGCACACAATGGAACAGGGACCATGAGGGCAAAAAAGGACTACCTGGCCCAGCCAGTCTGCCCTGTTCCCTATCCACTGGATATGCTGCATATCCTAGTTCCTATTGACCCTGCAGCCTATGGCCATCTGCCCCCTCCAGGTTTGCCTTATGCCTGTCCCATGCATTGCTCCCTCCACACTGTGTTTCACCCATTACTGCAGTTGGGTACCCTATGTTGTTGGGGGAGGCATCCTCCAGGCATGTATGGCCATGGGCAGTGTGTCTGTGTATAGCTATCGATCTGTATCTATATATATTCAATGGGGTGAGTGATAAATTACGTTATTTTCACCAGGGTGTGATAAATATAAGACCTGACATTTATCACACCCGTGCAAAGCCATGCAAATGGTACATTTTGCAACAATGAGGCCCTCATTGTATATACTGGATACATGATGGGCACTCGTGTGATATGGGAAATATGTTCAGTCCTGTACAGTGACCTCTGAAACCTCACTCATGGCTTCGCCACTCATGAGTATTCAGAGGTCACTCTATAGGAGTGAAGATATTTTCCATATCACACTCATGCCATCATGTATCCATATATATATATATATATATATATATATATATGTATTAAATAACTCCACTTAGGTGTGCGGTTGCACTCTGATATGCAAACGCTTTGGTGTGTTGTACACACGAGGCCGCAGGCCTGCGGTGTCAAATCCACCCAAGGCGTGCATATATCAGAGCACAACCGCACATCCTAGAGTGGGTTATCTATCTTATAAAATAGCAAAATTGTTTTTTAAGGGGGGTAAAAGTGCAGGTGTGCGGTCATGCTCTGATATACGCACAGTCATATGGTGCTCTAGGTCCAATAAAAGAGCAGTAATTTCCCTACCCATTTTATAAATATATATATATATATATATATATGTATATATATATACACACACACACACAGGTCCTGCTTGCACAGCTGCATGGGTGTGTGTTGTATGCACTGACTGTGCCTGGCAACACACAGTTCCTGCTGCTTCCAGCCTATACTTCTATTCTGACCAACGGGGATGATGTGGGCATGCCTTGGCCTGCAGCGTCCAGCCTGTACTTCCATTCCGACCAAAAGGAGGAGCTTTGTGCTCCATGCAGTAGCACCGGGCAAACTGCATGGTAATATATGCTAAGCAGCACCTAATGAGATGCAAATATATGTGTTTGCCCACGGATTACCTAAGTAGGCTCATTTGCATGGGAGCTTTGAATATAGCTCCCGTTTGCCCCAGGCTAACCAGTTTGCACTGGGCTAATGTGTTAGCACTATGCAATCAGGTTAGCCCTTGGCAAACCTTACTTCAGCGTAGCACAGTTCTGCAGTGTGTGACTCACACTGTTGTTTTCAGTCATACCTCTTAACTGTCCCTGATTTTACGCCACAATTTTACTCTGTCCCTCCTAAAAATTGTTTCCATGACCAAACAGTGGGGGTTGTAAGCATAAAATAATGCCAAACATTAATGTTACAGACGTGTTCTTCCTTAGAAATTGTATTTTACACTACACCACTTATTCTACCAGCTTCCTGAGTGGATATCATCCATTTTTAAGATGTGTCCCTGATTTTTAACCTTTTTTTTTTAAGCCATGTCCATGATTTAAGAGGCAGAGGGTTAAGAGATGTGTTTGCAATAGATGTGAGACATCTCTGCAGTCACACACAATGTTCTCCACCTGCAGCACTGGCTTGCTGCAGAGTCTAATGAGCTGCAGTTGCAGTTTGCACTTCCCTGTTGCTATATTCAGTGCTGTCTTATTCCCAGGATGTTTTTGCCCTGCACTCTCAGACCAGTTTGCCCGGCTTCCTTAGACTGCTATATTCAGTAGGATTAGCACCGGGCTATTTCCTTTTCAGTATAGCTTGCTTTGTGCTCCAGGCTAAGTTTGCCCAGTGCTAATTTAGCCCCGGGGCAAAGTTTTGAATATCTGGCCCAAGGACACTTACAATAAAAATTGTAAGCTCATCTTACATGTATTAGGGAAAATAGTATCCCAAGGTTTTTTTTTATCAGTCAAATGCTTTCTTGAAGCATACTAAGACATTTTTAAATGTATGTGAGAAGAACTCACTGCTTGTTGATATTTCTTGATAACCTTTGCCCTTCAGGGGCTTCTTAGCTAAAAGCATACTGGTGTTAATTAGTTTATCTGACGTAATCTTCTCTTATGTTTTAAATGTATATGTTAAACCAGTGAGAATTATTTCTGTTTTTTATGCTTTATCTGGGTGTTAATAGTATGGGATTTTCTAAATAACTGTCATAAAGCTTCTGAAGAAGGGCCTGGTTGGTCCAAAAGCTAGAGCACTTTGTTCTTTTTTGTGTAACATTTATGTGGGTGCAATAAAAGGTATCAAATCATTTGCTTCTGGATCTGTTCTTACAAGGACCAATATGGCAACTACACTATTTGTTTGTCATATCTAATTTTGATGGCTGTAAATAGACAGGTAAGGCCTTTATCTGCTTGCGTATTTTTATGGTTGTATGTAATGTTCACACGGAAAGAGCCAAGGAAAGATCTAATGCAATATCTTATTTCTTCTTTGACTTATCGGATAAACTACTTGCACTTCAATTAAAATAGGAACAAAGTCAGACTAGAATTGATATTCTTGAAAGAGAAAATGAGTCCACAGTCATTAATCTTAAAGAAATAAGCTCTGAATTTAGGAAGTTCTTTGCAGATTGATATACATCTGAAAACAGACCAGACTTAAAAGAATGTGGGACTTTTCTAGACAAGGTTGACTTGCCTTTCATTTTGCATTCAAACAGACAGATATTAAATGAGAACATCTCTCAACAAGTGATATTAAAAGTCATTACTGCCCTCACCAATGGAAAGGCTTCAAGCCTGGAATGATTTCCTCCAGAGTTTTATAAATATCTCAAGGGAGTATTGACCCCTCTAATCAAGACATTGTTTCAGAATATAGACGAGCTAACCAATCTTTCTCCTTCCTTCAACGAAGCCATAATTTCAAGAATATTAAAGAAACATAAATACAGAAACATAAACATAAACATAGAATGTAAAGCTAGATAAGGACCACTTGGCCCACCTAGTCTACCCATTTTTCCCTACCTCTAGTATCACCACAGCCCCTAACTGATCTCCAGCTCTTATCCATCCACCTTGCTTTCCATTAAGATTGCTGTAGCCTATCTCAAGCATTCTTGAACAACACCATTGTTTTCACCCCCAGCATCTCTGCTGGAAGGCTGTCCCATGAATCCACCACTCTTTCTGTGAAGAAATACTTCCTCACAACTCTTCTGAATTTACCCCCCCCCCCAGCTTCATAGCATGTCCCCTTGTTCTTGAGCACCTTTTTCTGAAAAATACTTCGCTCTTGTACATTATTTAACCTGGTGACTTATAAAGACATTAACGAGGACCGGTCCCAGCACAGATCCCAGAGACACCCTGCTGGTCCCCCCCCCCTTCCTCAGAGTGAAGTCTATTTACTACCACCCTCTGTTCCCTATCCCCTAACCAATTTCTCATCCAGTTTACCATCTTTGGGCCCACTCCTAAGCTAGCCAGCTTGCTTACTAGTTTCTTATGTGGAACAGTGTTGAAAGCCTCAGTAAAACCTTGGTCAGCCATGTCCACTGCTCCACCCTGATATAATTCCTTGCTCACCCAGTCAACAAAATCTATCAGATTTGTTTGACATGACCCCCCCCCCCGAATCCATGCTGCCTCGGGTCTTATAACCCTTTGGCTATAAGATATTCCATAACCCTTTCCTTTAGCAATGATTCCATTAACCTATCCACCACCAATGTCAGGCTGACTGGCCTATAATTGCCAGCCTCCTCCCAGCTACATCTACCCTCTTCCAATCCTCTAGAACCACTCCTGTTTCCACTGAACTGCTAAATAGGACTGTCAGCAGTGCAGCCACTACCTCCCTGAGCTCCCTCAATACCTTTGGATGCACCTCCTCTGGCCCCACTGGTTTGTCCAGTTTCAAATTAGCAAGTCTCTTCAAGGACTCTCTCTCCTCTGAAAAAAAGACTAGTGTCCATCTCCCCCTTCAAAACTCCTTTTACTTTGTTGTGGCCCCTCCCTTCTTCTTCTTCCTCTGTGAACATTGGCCCAGATATTCAGACTACACCAGGCTGTGGCGCAAGCTTGGGCACAGCGCAACTTAGCTGCGCAGTGGCATTGACTGGGTGATACTCAACGGAGCTGTGCCATGGTACAGCATCATTGAATATTGCACCCTGGCCATCTGCAGTGTGCATGGTGCAGTGGCACTGCGCCAGCACAAGTGGCCAGAGTGGAGTAGGGGGATGCGCTAGTGCAAGTTCCATTGTGTTATGCGAAACAACCGCGATATTCAAAAGTGCACATACAAATGGGGCCATAATGTATGCAAGGCGCAAATGGGGCCATTTGCATGTCATTATGGTCCCATTTGCATGCAGGTGCGCCAATCCCTGGCGACTTGCACCTGGTGCCCTGCCAGGCAGCAGCAGTCACAGATCGACACCCCCTGCACAGTGCGGCAATGCGCTCCTCTGCCCAATCGCGGGCATTTGAAGCTTTCAAAATCGCCCAATATCCCTGGTGGTCCAGTGGACCACTCGCAGCCCGATCACGGGCATTTGTATAATAAAATTGAAGTCCTATATCCCTGGTGGTCCAGTGAACCACTCGCAGCCCGATCGCGGGCATTTGTAAAATAAAGGTGAAGTCCTATATCCCTGGTGGTCCAGTGGACTGCTCGCAGTCCGATTGCGGGCATTTGTAATATAAAGGTGAAGTCCTATATCCCTGGTGGTCCAGTGGACTGCTCGCAGCCCGATCACAGGCATTTGTAATATAAAGGTGAAGTTCTATATCCCTGGTGGTCCAGTGGACTGCTGTCAGCTATAGCTGTCAGCGATATAGGATGTTATTCAGTTATACTTAAGCCCACGATTGTTCTGATAGCAGTCCACTGGATCACCAGGGAGACTGGACGTTATTGTTTTAAACAGATGCCAGTGATCGGGCATGGGGAGCGCCTCCACAGAAGTGCAGCCGGAGCTCGGGTGGCCACCCACAGGTGGCAGCTGCCATGTTGCGCCCTGCAATACGGCATCTCACCTGTGGGTGACCAGCCATTATTCCCTTTTTTTTTGGCTCACCTGTGTGTGGTGCAAGTAGGGGTTGTGCATGCATGGACTCAGCACATCCCGGGCTGAATATCGGGATGTGCGGAGTATGCATGGGCACGCCCCACCTACCTGCGCTGCATACATTACTGATGCGCTCCGGCGCATTGGGATTTGTGCCAGACACAATTCCCGTTTGAATATCACGCCGGGGCGCATCAGTGAGTTATGCATGGCACAACACTGTTGCGCCATGTGCAACCCTTTTGAATATCTGGGCCATTGAATGCAAGTATTTGTTCAGGGTGTCTGCCTTTTTCTGGTCCCCCTCAGCTCAATCCTGCTCTTCCCTTTTTAACCTTACAATCCCTCTCCTGGTCGTCATAATTTTCTTACATACTGTACCTAAAAAAGTCTTGTCCTCTTTTGTTACTGTCTGAGCTATTCTGTCTTTAGTTTCTGCCTATGTGCTCCTTGCTGCTTTCCTCTGTCTCCCCTAATACATTGTCCTATCCTTTTCCCTCTGCATCACCTTATACCTTCTGAATGCTGAATTGCCTTACTACTGGGTAAAAATGAAGTTTCCCAAAGACTCTAGAGCCCTCAGTGGCTTCATAATAGGTCTCAGAGTCTGAATGGCTGTCATGCTGGTGTCTTCATTGCAGAGAAGGGGCTAAAATTGCTTGCACATTTGTAGTCTTAGGGGCACAGGTTCCAAAAGTCTGTTTTCAAAGGGCTCCTGCCCTAAAAAACATTGATCTGTTCCCCAAGTATGATGCAGGGTTATACTTAAATGCCTGGTTCAGTTAAGACTGCTATTGGCAAGGGTCCCTAGTCCTCATGAGTGCCAATACACTCCTCACCAGCAGCAGGCAGTTCCATTTGATGTGTGACACAGAGCCAAAACACCAATGCAAGAGGCTCCAGAGAAATCCTGGGGCTCTTCTTTGTCTTCGCTTCAGCTTCCCTTGCCAGTCTAAGTCTCCAATGGCCTGCAGGAATAAGTACAGTATGGCAGAATTGCTGTGGCTCCATAAGGTAAGGTTCCCATTTGCAGGGTGTTCCATTTATTTAGGATTTCTGACTGTAAATAAGTCACACACTGAGCAGAAGGTGATTTCCAGGTGCAGCCTGGGACTGAGAGGTCATTATTTGTTTAGGGTCACACAGTATAAAAGTGGTGGGTGTGGGATTCAAATCTCGGTCTGCTCAGTCTTCAGGTTCACTGCTCTGTGCTCTAACCACTAGGCTATACTGTCTCATGCAGATGGAGCATATGTCAAGAATTTCAGTATTGGGGAGGCTGCCCAGTGGGTAGCACATTACACTCCCACACTGGTGACCCATGTTCAGGAGCAGACTTGGGAGCTAGCTGGGTGGTCGGTGGGCCAGTGAAGGGCAGACACTCAGTAGTGTTCCCACCCAGGAGGGGGAGGCACCAGGTTCCATTGTACTAGTAACCCCTGTGGTGGACTGTGGATCATGCCTCCTCTGCAGGGGTACACTGTGTGCAGACGTAACCTGCGGGGTGCTGCATAGCACTGTGCAGATGGTGGGTGAGGTAAGGGGCAGAAACCAGTAAACATTCTATGTGCACCAGCCTACATCTATAATGACACCAGTACTCTTGTATTCTACCCCATGTGGCTCTCCGCTGCTGTGACAGCAGGGGGAGTGGTGGATATGAGTGAGAAGACCGGAGAAAGCCTGATGCAAGCTTAAGGTGATGGTCGGGAGCCAAAAAGGTAATGAAAGAAAAAAAAAGGAATTGCAACATTTGTGAAAATCCAATGTGAATTCTATAACCAGCATTTCTCAATCATATGAATGTGAAACCTTAGAGATGCAGGAGTCACAAGCTACAAAAGCAGGAAGAATCATTGGGGGGAGGGGTCTGGAGGCACCTGGCTTTTAACAAATTTAAGTGGGGTAATGATATACATTTCAGAGTCAAATGAGAACAGTGGCCTCAGCCTGTTGTCAGCTGAACATCCAAGAGAAAGACTGTGATGCAGCCCACAGAGGCGTGCCCTTTTCCTACCAATGAAAGGTCATGTCATCCAACAAGCAGCACTAATGATTTAAATTAGGGAAAATTGGCACCTTGGGAACTCCCATGTATCTGCAGGATCAGAGCTTGAAATCCTGGGAGAGTTGGGCATGTGGAAGTGAATCCTTGGAAAAATGAGGAGGACAGACTGACAATCCCTCATGGCCAAGTAATGTGCATGTGGGTTTTGACTTACATTTGTACAATGGATTTATCCTTTAAGATGCAATCTGTAGAAAATTGAATCAGATAGGCATTTCAATTCATTTGTCTTGCTGTGACCTTGGCGGGCTTTTATGACAGGTAAAATAAATCTAGTATTGAGTACTGTATTTTTTGAAGACTTTCATTGGTAAGGAATAGCAGTGCACATAAGGCATGTGCAGAGATGGGAGAAGCAGGCTCATCCAACACAAGGTCTTACTCAGGTGGTACAGGATGTCTACGGTCCTTAAACACCTGGGTTTGTTACCTGAGGACACGTGTTTGAAGTGTCAGGACTCGGGGCTCATCTAACTCATATACTCTGGGAAGGTCCCAGCATTTATTAATATTGGGCAGGCATTAAGCATATTTGTGAAGACACGGTGGGAGTCAACAGGGTGCTGAATACCCCACAACTTCTTTGGGTCTATTCACACACCACTTTATCAAACATTCCTCGCAGATTCAGTGGTTCATCACTGCAAGTGTACTTGTCAAAGGCTATTGTGTAGCTGGAGATCTCCTGCCCCACCCTACCCCACCCAACACACACACACACACACACACACACACACACACACACTGTTTTGGAATGGCTACTGGACAACTGGTCTTCTTGGACAGGATGTCCCACCTGAACCTGGACACCTTAACATCATACTTTTCAGCGTGGGAGCCTTATCTGACTTCTAAATACTGACACAATTCCTTAGTGGCTGGTTAGTCTTGATATCGTAATAGTGTATCTCAGTGCCCTGGGACTAAAGTGTATATTTTGTGTTTTGTCCATTGTTACCCTGAAATGGATTGTATGATTCTTGTATGGACCGTCTGATTCTTACTCCAGTGAGTAAATGTTTGTGATTGTTCAATACCTTTAAACCTAATAAAAAGATTAACTGAAAAAAGGAAAAGCAGAGAGCCACCCGATGACTCACAGAAGTCTGTTGCACTTTCGTGCACAGAACCTGGGTTAATGAGCAGACTTGGGTCATGAGAATCAGGCCAATCTGGTCACAGCTAGGTAGGTTGGAATGCCACTGCGGTCACCCCTTATTGTGGGCCAGAGAGCATGTTCCATTGTGTGGAGCAAGCACACTTAAAACTGCCACGGTGTGTGAGGGCACTATAACATGGTGCCAGGGAGAAGGGAGGTACAAAAGTGAAGGGGAAGCAGCAATGCTGCCCTGATGGCCAGAGGCAGCGCACTCCATTGCTGTGCAGACAATATGAGTTTGGGAGGGGACTCTGCTCACCCCATCAGAAAGTAGACCAGGCGGAGGTAGATGCCATTCAGCAATGCTGCTTGGTCGTGGAGAGTTGGCAGCGAGCTCCAGCACCATAGCCTCCCCTGTAGCTGGGCCTGGGAGCTGGCTTCTGACACAAGGACACTCTGTGTGCATGTACGGTCAAACCAGAGGGCTACACCTACAGCTGGGAAGGTGGGAGGACTCAGTGGGGGGGGGGAGCAGTGGGAAAATCTCAGATGTCAGCATGTCCAGACCCCACACCATGTAGCCCCATGCAGCCCCATCACCTGCAACCAGATCCCAGCTTAGACAGGGGAAGGACAGTCCTCATCCAACCCCTGCCACAGAGGGCAGAACCATTTGGGAATGTGGAAATGGTAGAGGTGGTGGGTGATGGGGCTGCACAGTAGATAAAAATCTCTATAGAAAACAAGTATTTGTCAATGCCGAATGTTGTCTCGCTGGCATTGGCATTGGTAGTGCCGGAGTTAGTGACACATAATAGGAATAGAAGTGAAGTATTAAAGTGACGCCAACCCCACCCCCACCCTGTAGAGACCGACAGGCATTGGGGTGTGTGCCTTTGGGGTCAGCCAACACGCCATGTCATTGTACCTCCACCCTACCCTGTGACACTGACAAGTATCGTGGTGTGCTTTGGTCTTTGGCATTATACTTACCCCATTCCATAAGAAAATACACTGAGGTGGGTGCAGTATAGGAGAATGGGGTGAACTGTGTGGCCGAACAGTGCAAGGCACACCACGATGCCTGTCACTGGCTGCAGGGTGGGGTGGGGTTGGAATGGCATGAACATTACAGCCGATGATCCCAAGTCACACCCCTGATGCCTGTCAGTCTCTACAGGATGGGGTGCTACAGTTGGGAACCCTAACACCATAGGCGAGTGTTGGTATTTTCACTCCAAATTTCCAGCATGGGCTTTTTGTGAGCCCATCTCATGAGCGGCACAATCAGTTTGTTAGCTGAAAGGTGGTTTTGCAGTGGCTATGCCATTTGGTGACACAGGGATGAAAACACATTTTGGGCAGGATGTGGAAAATGACAACTGTATTGTTCATGAGGAGGCGTAAAAAAATGGCAACGTTGAAAATCTGGAGTGAAAATATAAAAAATTGGTGAAGTCATGAGCATGCATAGAAACTGCACAACATACGTCCGTAACCCAATTATTTTGGGGAGTTTGTTAGGTACATTTTTAACATGGGCATTTTGGGACCTCCCCTCATGAACAGTGGCGCTGTGATTTTGTTAATCTGTCCCAAAAGTTGATTTCCCACAGCGACCACGCCATTGTGCCCCACAGGTGCAGAAACACATTTTGGGCAGGATGTCAAAAATGACAGCTATACTGTTCATAAGGAGGTGTGAAAAAATGCCAGTGTTGAAAATCTGGCATGGAAATAATGCAAATTTGCAAAGTTACGAGGGTGCGTGGAAACTGCTCAATGCACGCTTGTAACACAGTCATTTTATGGACTTTCAGCACCAAATTTTCAACATAGGCATTTTTGGACCTCTGCTTATGAACAGTGTCACTGTCATGTCCTCAAACTGTCCTGAAAACTGATTTCGCACAGCAACCGCGCTATTCTGTGCCAGACGTGCGAAAACACATTTCAGCCAGGATACAGTATATAAAATGACAGCTGTACTGTTCATCAGGAGTTGTGGAAAAATTGCAATTATGAAAATCTGGAGTGAAAATATTACAAATGCCGCGAAGTTACGCGTGTCTAAGCAGCATAAGACACTAATAAAACAGCCATTTTTGGATTTTTCACCAAATTTGCAACATTGGTTTTTAAGAGCCCCCATGAACAGTGGCACTGTTGTTTGTTATTAGTCCAAAAGGTGATTCTGCACAGTGACCACAAAATCACCTTTCTGGACAGAATAATGCCATGACAGTGACTGAATTCATGAGGAGGGGTCCCAATAACCCCAATTTGAAAATTTGGTACAAAAATTTCAAAAAATGCCGAGATATGCATCAAAGTTGAAAAACCCTATTTATGCCATTATACAGCTTACCAGCATTTCTTCAGTTTGCAGTCGGCTTTGAAGAGTGCAGGCGTGTTCCCGATCACGAAGATGGACGTGGCCGTGCTCCGGATAAGTATGGGGTGAGGGGGTGGGGAGGCAGGGTGCACAGAGGTGGGGCGCGAGGTTGCGGGAGGGGGCAGGGAGATGGCAAGGATTGTTTTCTTTTTCACAGGTAAAAAAATGCGGGACTGTTTTATTTTTCAGGGATTTGGCACACTGGGAGGGCTCCCAGCATGCCACCTAAGTGTTTTTGGGGATGCTTGCTGAGGATTGGGCACCCCGCCAGCACACAAGGAAAGGGGGCAAGAGTCGAGGGATTGGGCACCCCCTCGGCATATAACAAATGGGGGGGGAGTGCTTTATGCCAACGGGGAGTGGGCTCCCCCATTGACACATACATTGGGGGCAGGGCATGCCGACATGGGGATTGAGCACACCAGAAGTTGGCATTATGACTGGCAGTGTGCCACCATGTTTTTTTTCTGTCTCAGCAGGGTAAAAGCATGTCGGGAGGTCCGCTGCATGTGACGAGCTTTGCTCAGATTGCAGCGGACCGTTTCTTAGATGTACTCACCCGCATGGTGTGGTGCCAGCATGCAGGCTGATTGGGGAATGAGGGACGCACCTACTGATGTGTGCCCTGCATTCGCCCAACAGTGACCGCGCCTCCAAATGTGCTACTACCCCAATATGTTGGCTGTGCATACGCGAGCCAACATAAAAAGGGGAAGCAGCAATCCCTCAAACACTGAACATCATCTGGACAAAACAGAAATACCCGACCATCAGGATGATGGTATAGACTGGCACTCTCAGGCCCTAACTGGCCGACCCACCTCCTCACTGGACCCTGCTGGATCAAGGGGAGGACAGCCCTAATACAAGGACCCTGTCATGAGGGTCAAGCCACTAAGGAACCGAAGATGGGCCAGATGGGGTGGGAGTAGCAGGTCACCCATAGCACTTTAACCACAGAATGACTAGCAGTCAGAAACAGCAGTTTCTTATCTAGGAAAGGAATCTCCATTGCAGGTACAAGTGCATCTGTACACTTAGTATCTGCCAGTGTGCCTAGTCCATTTCATGGACCTGCAGCTGATTTCCCAACAACAGCCATGGATTTTGGGGTCAGACGTGCTTTGTGGCAGCTTGCATCGTAAGTCTGGATCCAAGCAGCACCAAAATTCATGCAAACAGCCTCAACAATAATGCATGCTGCATCACAGAGAAGTGATCTCGTTTTTGACCCTTTGAGGCATGGCTGGAAAAACCTTGAATTGTTTGCATACGTCCCATGTTTCAAAAGGCTGATGCAGTGGGGACTTGTGTCAAAAAACCAAAAGATTTGAAATGCTGATTCTTGTTTGTTCTTTACGCCATGCTTCTCAACCATCGAAATGAAAGAGTCATGAGATGGAATTAGACGGAGCAGATACCCTCCATGTTTATGCAATCTATGACCCTTTAGGAAAATATTCTAATTTGCTTGTCTGTGCAGGGGATGGTTTTGTATTCAGATGCTGTTTTCAAGGGGTTTTGTGTTCCATTATTTCCCAGTTCCCCATCATCGTCATCATAATCGTCATTATCTCCACATTACTAGAGTGGAAACAGCTGCACCTTCTCTTCTGGTGCACACCCGTACCAACTGTAAGCAGATCGCTGTGCGGATGTTAAGGTGTTATTCATGGTTGCAACCCCTGCCTTGTGCCCATGGGCTCCAAGCAAGGTTGAGGGGCCTGGTTTTGTTAAATTTCTCAATAGTGGGGTTTGGTTCGGAAGGGAAACAAGGGGACAGCGTGGTGCCTCCACCTAGAGAAAGAAATAGTAGGCCAGGTAAAAAGAACAATACTGCCCTCTTGTGATGCAGTACCAACCCACCACCCCAGTGGCTATAGGACATCTCCCTGAGACCAACAATTACTAACACTTTAACTTTTGCAAAAACACTTTCTGTATCACAATTAAAAGAGATTGCTAATATGCTCACACACAAAAAGTAGGAAAAATTAACAAGACTTTATAAATAACTAGAACAGGTTACAGGTCCTAAAAGAGAAGACAGTTATGCAATAAGAAAGATAAACACCTTTTCCAACGATTGGGCAGATAACCAGGAATATCAATGAGCAGTGCTAAGCCCCTTGACAGGCAGTCTCTGGCCGGGCCTCTCCTTAGAGATGTTTTACAGGCCCTCCTGGCACTGACACACAGTGTGCCACATGGCCTACTGTACTGTTAAGCCTTCTAACTACCCATAGAAGAGATTCCCTCCCCGGTACTGCAAAACACTTTCAATACTTTAGACTGCAATTTACTCAGATTACCGGGTACCCAGGTGTTTAACTGGTGCAGGCCTGATGATGAGTTGCCCAGGCTCTTGCACTGGTGCACTTATTTACTGATGCAAGCTCGCAGTTTTACCCCACCTGACTGACTTTTACTCTGATGAAGGTAAGCTACTGGTTGGGTGGATTTGGAAAGTTTTTTGAAATGAACATTATTGGTGCGGTTTAATTACAATGTGTATAAATAAGATCTCACCACTAGTGGCCAGTACCCTTGACAAAGCTAAGAGTTGCAGAGCGAAACATCAGATGGCTAGTTGGCAGAGGTCCTGTGTGTGTGACAAATAAACTATTTATTTTGCACAGAAAAAGGTTTTTAGAAAATGGATACATAGTGTTGTAAAGGAAAGGCTGCTGTTCATATTGATACTAAAAATGCATTTTTGTCATCAACATACATGTGGTTTCGTAGCATTTGAAAAATGTAAACAATAGCTCTCCCAGTTGAAAAAGCCTGCCTAGTCTGCTCTATAAAATGGCCACCAAACATAAGATGTAATGACATCTAAGGAAAAAGTGTTCAGCGGCTTTCTACGGTGTGAGTAAAATATTTATTATTCCTTTATTTCTGAGTACAATTGTAGCAAAATAGTCAAAATCATGACTTAATTAGTATTATTTTTACCAATAAACGTTAGGCTATATTTTTGATAATTTTGCTGAAAATATGTTGCAGAAACAGTACTAGCAAATGGCCCTCTATGAGCAGATACGCATTATGGGTGATGTTTTAAAATAAATACATAGAAACATGGACAATGTCGGCAGAAAAGGCCATCAGTCCATCCAGTCTGCCCAGTTTTACACCACTCTACCCCATGACCTATTGCCCAGATGGAGTTTTTGCCCCCCCTCGCTCCCTGCCTTATAGCTACCCCCCTCCCCAAGAAACGATTAAGCCCTTTGCTCTGATCCAGCCATGCTTGAACCCATTAATGGTTTTTGCACTCACCATCTCAGCAGTAGGCTGTTCCACTGCTCAACCACTCTCTCGGTAAAGTAAAACTTTCTAGCATCCCTCCTGAATCCCCACCACCACCACCAGCTTACATTCATGTCCCCTTGTTTTTGACCCACCATTCTGTTAAATGGTTCCTTACAGTTTACCTTGTTTATTGCTTTCAAGAACTTGAAGGTCTCTAACATGTCCCCCTCCCCCCCTTTCTGGTCTTCAGTGAGTAGATTCAGTGCCCTGAGCCGATCCTCATAAGATATGCCCTGTTGGCCCTGAATCATTTTGGTTACTCTATGCTGCACTGTCTCTACCTGTCTCTGTCTTTCCTCAGGTGCAGACTCCAGAAATGGGCACAGTACCCCAGATGTGGTCTCACCAGTGATCTATAGGGAGGTTGTATTTCCTCTTTCCTCCTGCTAGTGAAACCCACTTCCAATACACCCCAACATTTTGGTTGCCTTGCTATAAGTCTTATTGCATTGACTAGTTTGGTTTAGGGAGTGACTTATGATGAGCCCCAGGTCTCTTTCCTCTCAAGCAGTGGCCAGCTTTACCCCTCACATCCAGTATTTCTTCCAGGGGTTCATGTTCCCTATGTGCCTCATCTTGCATGTCTTGGCATTGAGTTTTAACTGACAGACCTTTGACCACCTCTCTAACCTTTACAGGTTCCTCTATAACTCCCTTACCCCTTCCTCACTGTCTATCATGCCAAAGAGCTTAGTGTCATCTGCAAAGAGACACATCTTGGCCTGTATTCATACGACATATGCTGATCCCCCTGGCAATGCAGCCAAACATTTTATTTGCCTTGACTGTTGCTTTCCTACATTGCAAGGAGTGCTTCAGGTCACTAGTGATCATCACCCCCAGGTCCTTCTCCTCTTTAGATGCAGATACTTGGACCCCACCCAGGCTGTGTTCAGTCCTTGGGTTCTTGGCGCCAGTGTGCACAACCTTGCATTTCTTTGCATTGTCAACTGTTTTAGTGATCCAGTCAAAGTCAGTCATATTTGTTTGATACAATCTCCCTCCCATGAGCCCATGTTGCTGCTCATCCTGGAGCCCATTCTCTTCCAGATACTCTATAATCTTTCCTTAAGTATGGTCTACATGAACTTGCAGACAGCTGCGGTCAGACTGTAGTTCTCCGGGTTGTCCCTGGGACTGCTGTTATGGAGGCGTACTACATGTGCTGTTCACCAGTCCTGTGGTACCACATCTGACTCCAGTTAACTATTGAACAGGTCAGTCAAGGGATGTGCAAGCTCCTCTGCCAGCTACTTCAGCACCCTCGGGTGTATGCCATCTGGGTCTGGGGAGTTATCTGTCACAGAAATGTACAAGTCTGAAGCCATAGGGCCATATGGACTCGACCAGTTTCTATCTTAAAAAGGCGTATTTTTTATTGTCCATAAAATCATCCAGAGCCTTCTTAAAGTTGCATAATGTGGTGCTGTTTACCACTTCGCTGGGTAGTCTATTCCATGAACTGATTACTCTTTGACTTAGCCAATGTCCTCTTTTATTTGTTTCATAAAATTCACCTATAATCTGATACTGATGGAATCTATTACTTCTGTGTGTGTTACTTGTTAACCGTATGATTTCCCATAGATATTTATCTGTCAGAGCTTTATATACTGGGCATACGTCTCCCCTTAATCACCTATGTTCTATACTGTATAGACCAAGTTTCCTCATTCTATCAGCATAATCAATATCCCTCAGATATTGTATTTTATTAGTCACCTTTCTCTGAACCCCTTCCAGTAACTTTATGTCCTTCGTTTCATGTAGTGCCCACATTTGCACACAATACTCCAAGCGAGGTCGTACAATGGTTGAGAACAAGGGGACCTACCCTTAATATCAGCAACTCTAAACCCATGGACCCAGAGGTCCCAGTGATGGTTAGGTGTGGCCCATGTCTCTGTGACTGCTGTGATGTCCACTCCTCTCTCCTTCAGCAATGTCTGCAAGTCATCCATCTTGTTTCCAAGTCTTCATGCATTCGGGGACACCACCATCCACCAAGTGTCTGATCCTCCTTCCCTTCCCACCCACCTGCTTTTCTCATTATTCCCCTTTGCCTGTACCCCCCTGCCCCCTGCTGCTAACCCCCTTGTGTCCCCTCCACCTCTACTATCCAGTCCCCCTGTACTGGTATGGTGGTGCGATCTACTGATCTCCTTCTCCCCAAGACTCAGGGCCTATAGGCTCCCTTGCTCCCCCCAATAGTTGGAATTAAGTTTTTGGTTTATATACCCCCCAGCTTGTTCCAGAGGACTCTTGGCCCTCTCTCTACTGAGGTGCAGCTTGTCCAGTGCAAAAAGTGTTTCATCTGATTACATTCCTTCTTTTATGTCACCCATGAACATATTAAAAAGGACTGATCCTAGGACTGATGGCGGTGCCCCACTCATGACCTCCTTTTGTTCCAATTTGACCCCATTTATCACCACTCTCTGCTTTCTCCCCCCAACCAACTTCTCAACCATTTAACCAAGTCTTTTGCTGCTCCCAAATCCTCTAATTTCTTCAACAGCCTTCTGTGTAGCACCAAGTCAAATACCTTGCTTTAGTATAAACAGAGTAAATCTGCTGCTTGCCCCTTATCCACCACCCTTGTTACTCAGTAAAAGAACACTATCAGGTTGATCTGACACGACCTCCCTGCCACAAACCCATGCTGCTTATTATCCTGGAGCCCATCTCTCTCCAGATAGTCCACTAGGTCCTCTTTGACTACTGCCTCCATCAGATTTACCTACAGAGGAGGTAAGATTGATGGGCCTGTAATTTCCAAGTTCCTCCCTGTCCCGTCCCTTGTGGAGTGGCACTACATCTGCTATCCTCAAATCTTTCAGAACCTCCCCTGACTGTAATGAGCTTTGAATATCCCTGTCAGAGGGTCAGCCAGTTCTAATGCCAATTCGCAGAGCACCCTCAGTTGCACACCATTGGGCCCTGAAGCCTTGTCTATTTTCAGGGCTGCAATCCCTTTACTAACCCTTTCTCCTGTAACTACCACCTGTCCCATTTCTGGGATTCCCCCTTGCAGCAGCCTTTTTGCCACTTTCCGTCAAAGGCCCGCTATTCTCCACTGTGAATACTGAGCAGAAGTAGTCATTTAGAATGGCTGCCTTCTGCTCCTCCTCCTCTTCTACCCTGCCCCCATCAGTCTGCCTAACAATCCCCCCTCTCATCTTCCTTTTTTCCCTTATGTTCCTGAACACTGTTTTTCCCCTCCCTTGACCTCCTTTGCACTATGCAGCTGTGTGTCTGCTTTTGCCCCCCAGAATGCCTTCTTGGCCTCCTTCCTCTTTACCTGGTATATGCTTCATTCCTCATACCCCTTTTTCTCCTTGTAGCCAATGAAGGCCCCTATTTTGGCCCTCAGTGCCTCCCTGACCTTCTTAGAGAACCAGGTTGGCTTCTTGGGTCAATTCCCCATGGTAACAGTTCTCAAGCATTATATGGTTGCTTGGAGAATGGTCCCTTTAATTTCTCCCCACCTCTCCTCCACCACCCTGATTTTGTCTACTCCAGCTACCTTGCCCTTGACTAATCCCCTCATCTGATCAAAGTCTGCTTGTTTGAAATCCAGAAACACAGCTTTTGACAAGGGTATATTTATACCCGTAGCTAGTTCAAACCATATAGTGTTACGGTCACTGGACCTCAGAGGTTTCCCACCCCACAATCCACCTACCATTTCCGAGTTGGTGTGTACCACAATGAGAATGGCAGCCAACCTTACCTGGTAGTCTGCTAGTATACCAATTGCTTTTCTATGCAACAGCAAATGTTAAGCAGTTCCAATAATCCTACCTGTTTTGTCATTTTTTTATTAAAGGGGGGACAGGAAATTTGCACTAATTGGCAGCTATTTATAAAGTTCTTATTCTCAGAAACGATATGCATTCCTCTAAAGTATTCATATTTAACTGTACCTGAATAAAAAGTGATAGGTAAAACAGTAGTTTGCATTGTTGTGTTTTTATGGTCAGCATTCTGTTACAATTCACTTCATGGAATCACTTATGTGGAGTTTTTACTATGTCACAATTTGGGTACAGAATGCTAATTATGAGCTGCTGACCTAACAGAATCCTGTTTAGAGTTCTGTGCACAAACCATGACATAGTTAAAACTCCAAATTATTGGTTCCATGATGAGAATTGTAACAGAATACTGCCCATAAAAACAAGACAATGCAAAATACAGCTTGTTATATCACTTTTTATTCAGGCACAGTTAAATATAGATAATTTAGGTGAATGCATATCATTTCTGAGAATAAGAACGTTGTAAACAGCTGTCAGTTAGATATGATTTCCTGTCTTCCTTAAATATTGCTGAGTACCAATCAACCCCCAGCCCTGCTGCCACATTCTCCAGTACAAGTCAGGTCCTTCTTATCCAATGATTCTCCCAGTTCCACAAAGATCTGTAAAAATTATCAGTACCAGTGAATAAAAAAAAAACGTTCCCTCCTCCATCAATGACTGAAGCTCAATAACGTTCCCATTCTTTCCAGCCGGCACTGCTAAATGATGCTCTATGCATATTGCATATGTAGATAATTTAGCAGTGCCAGCAGGGAAAACCACCAGAGGCTGATCAAATATTACATGTCAGTGGGCTATTCCTGATAGTGCAGAAGTAAATTATATTTACAAAATGGCATTGGAAAACCCACAAACATTTATCTATTTATGTATTTCAAAAGTTTTACCAGGAAAGACGTACTGAGCTGCTAACAGCTCATTTTCAGATGCGTCCTGGGGTGAGGGGAAGTGGAGCTAGATCAAAAGGTGGAAAAAAACTAAACAGTAATAACAAAATTATATTACAAAAATAGAAGTCAAAAACAGCAATACGGTATATAAAGAGTGCACAGTCATAAATATTGAAGGCAAATCAGCATGACAGATACACATAGTAGATAAAACTGAGTCATGATAGGAAGGTGGAGACTACTTATACAGGTAAACATAACTGGCTGAAACATGTCACATGACTGTGAATTAAAATGCTATAGTATATGGTTCAGTGTTGTTCTGTATGAAAATCAGTCTCTTCAGAAATGCTGCTGTGCACATTCTAAGTTGTTGTGCAAGTTCTAAAACTGGTGCTGTGCAGGTTCCAGATCAGTTTCGGCTGTGTCCTTGCTTGCGCTGTCTCCCACCACACTGTAGTGCTTCACTCAAAAACAAAAGTAAATGTCATGGCACCAGCAGTTTGTTTAAAAAACATAAAAAAAAATTTAATTTTCACTCATTCTTCCAGTTCTGATCCCCAGACGTTAGGAATGGAAGCAAGCAGAAAGGGTGATAGAGTGTCTGCTCTCCTCCTGGGAGTGGGTGCTGTGGAGCACTGCTTGGAGAGTGACACCTAGTGGTGAGTGAAGCCTTAATGGCATGGGTGACCACACATCGGCTGGCTCTGCCTCCAGGGTGCACTGCAGTGCACACCACTGGGGTATGGTGTGGGGCCCAGAAAAGGGAAACTAGCACCTATCTCGGCCTACTTGATGATAGCTGCCTAGTCTCACTATGCCACAGTCCCCCCTGCACTGATCTTGCCCCCCCCAGCCTTGTATACCTCAGAGATCCCCCCAGAAATGCTACTCCCTTCCTTTCACCCAAGGAAGGGAGCCCCTAGCAGAGATAAGCCAGACCATCCAAGGATGCAGGGATACCCTGGGAAACCAGGTGGCAGGAAGTGGCAACAAAGGATGAGACTGGTGGGCAGACAGGGCCATTGAGCAGCCAGAAGGAGTAGGAAGTTGGGGGGTGCAGGGGAAGGTGCACAAAAAAAATTTGTCACTCATTCAAAACCATATACTCAAGGCCCCTAGAATTCTGCGGCCGCAGAATTTTGCGCATAACTTGTAATCTACCACAGAACTTCTGCAATGCTGCAGAATTTATTTATTTATTAGCTTTTGGTAACCGGGTAAGTGCGCTAGGCAACAGACCTGCCTATTTTCAGGTATGACCCGGGAGAGCACAGGACATTGGTTACAATATGCAGAAATGCACAGACATAATATAGGTGTACAGGAGCAAAACAAGATATACATTGGGTAGCACAGTAATAGTTACATAAGGGTACATTTTAGGCATAGATCATAATAAGGATGTAAAATAAAGCAATTAGGGTAACAATAAGACAGCTGATGACAGTAAAGACATCAAGGTTCATAGCCACCTAGACAAGCATATTGCATGGGAGAACATTAGTGTAGTACTCAGGGTCAGACCCGACAGCCTGCAGTGGGACAAAGCAAATTAAGAGCATTTGCATTGGCCAGAGGCTAGAAGATGGGTGAACAGCGAGTTTTTGAATTCTCGATGGGAGGCTGAAGTTTTCACCATAAGGGGGAGTGAGTTCCAGAATTTGGGAGCAAAATGGGCAAATGCCTGTTCACCCATTTTTGTCATGCAAGGAATAGTGGAGAGCATGGGGACAGAGGAAGACATGAGGGTACGGGTGTGTGAGGCAGGAGTCAGGAGGTTGGCAAGATAGACAGGGCAGGAAGGTCTAGACAGGGAGTCGATAAAGCAGCCCAGGGAGTAGGCTCGAATATCTTTAGGTGACAGCCAATTTAAGTCAGCGTAAAGGAGACAATGATGGGTAAGATGTGGGGCAGTTAAGGTGAATCTACAGATGTTGTTGTAGACAGTGTCCCATTTGTGGAGTGTAGCAGAGTTTGCAGCAAGAGGAGGGCAGAGCATATTGGAGCTGGGGTAAGAGAATACCTCTGCAACAGAAAGTCTAGCGGAAGGAGTGAGGGAGCGGGCGACGCTGAGTCTCACGCTAATTTTAGCATTGGACGGCACGTACACCATATTGACATGTTGAGACAGGTCAAGTGCGGGATCCAGTGACCCCAAGGTACTTGAAGGACTCAGTGTTTAAGATGAGGGAGCCATCAAGGCATTGAACCCGGACCCTGTTCGCAGGGCAGGCAGTTTCTTAGAGGATCAGATAGCATAGCACAGGTTTTTCTAGGTTCAGGACTTGGTGGTTGCTGAGAAGCCAGGTCTGCAGGAATTGGAAGTCATTAGTGAGAGTGGAGTTGATGGCAGCAACCGATTTTGACCCAGAGTGAGAACAAGGTCATCTGCGTGCATAAAGTGCAGCTATGCCGAACATGGTGGGAATATCATTTAGGAAGAGGGAGAAGAGTAGAGGTCCAAGAGTGGATCCTGGGGAACTCCACGGGAGATCTTTAGGGGAGAAGGGCCTTGTGAAATGCTACTGCCTGAGTCCGATTGTCAAGATAGCTATGGAACCAGGAGGGGCTTGGTCAGATGCTCCAATGGATTGGGTTTCTTTAGCATGAGAGGATGGTGTACCATGTGAGAAGGCTTTAGACAGGCCGATAAAGATGGCCCCAGTGGAGTGAGCCACGGTACATATTATTTCTGATGTCATTTTGTAAGTTGTGTAAGTGCAGAGGTGGTACTGTGACCGGGCCGGAAACCATGTTGCACAGGGTTTGAAGATTAAACATATCAAGGTGAGCAGCAAGCTGGTGGTGGACTATTTTCAAACAGCTTACTGAGAGGAGCAGAAGAGATATAGGGTGGTAGTTGGA
Organism: Neoceratodus forsteri; assembly: GCA_016271365.2. Classification (NCBI taxonomy): domain Eukaryota; kingdom Metazoa; phylum Chordata; order Ceratodontiformes; family Ceratodontidae; genus Neoceratodus; species Neoceratodus forsteri. Next base: position 283,799,718 of record CM057455.1, on the reverse strand, counting down.
CATGAGTTTGACATCGCCTTTTTGTGTATAGGGATGGTTCTGGCAGTTTTCCAGGTGGATGGGACAGTAGACATCTGAATCGAGGGTTAAAAAGCCAGGTGATAGGTCTGGTCAGCCAAGGTGCATACTGTGAGTATGCAAGGATGGATACCCTCAGGCCCTTGACCCCCATGCGGAAGGGTTAAGTAGCTTGCGAACTTCAAGGTATGTGGTTGGAGCCAGAACGAAAGGGAGGGGTGGGAGGGGCGAGGGAGGAGAAGAGGGACAGTCAGGTTGTGGGCTAGTTAGAGTAGCGACTGGTGGAGATGAAAAAAGGGCATTGAAGGCGTTGGCAATGGTGTCATGGTTGGTGCAGTGAACACCTTGAATGTTCATGTCAGCTGGATTCTGTTGCTTGTCGTTGCCGAGAATGTCCTTAATTTTGGACCAGTACTTGCGCGGGTTTGTAGAGCATGTTATTAGTAGGTTCCTATAGTAGGTGCTTTTGGCATACTGAATTTGTCTTTTGCAGTTGTTACGTAATGTACGATAGTCTTCAAAGTCTGCATGGAGGTGGGAGATCTTCCACCTGCACCACAGTTTGTCCCTAGATTTGAGAAGTTGAAGCAGGGGGCGTGTTAGCAACTTGGATACTTTCCCTGCCATCCTACGTGTGGTGACCGGGATATGAAGGTTTTGAAGAGAGAGGAGGACGGAGTTGAAATATTCTGTGGCTATGTTAATGTCCTCTGTTTGGTAGAGAAGGGACCAGTCAACCTGGTTAAGGTCAGTTAAGAAGTCCTCATGACTTAGGCGGGAGAGAGATTAAGAAGGTTACAGTTTTAGCAGGGAGGGGAGGAATGACAGTGTTCCAGACACAGTAGATGGGATAGTGGTCACTAATTGTGTCAGGTAGCACACCGGCTGAGGCAACATATTCCGTCTTGTTAGTAAGTATCCAGTCAAGGAGGGTGGCACAGTTGCCCCCACGTGAGACCCTTGTGAGTTCATGTATGAGCTGGGATAGATTTGCCTTGCTAGCTAAGGAGGATAGGTTAGCTGAGTTTTTCTCGGACCAGTCAAGTTTAAAATCACCAAGGCAGATAATGTCATTCTTGCCTGTAACTGTAGGCAGAAACCCTAGGAGTTCAGTGATGCCTTGTGTAGCATTTTTTGGGGGGATATAAGTACAAAAAATATGGAGTTTCTTTACACCCCCAAGAAGCAGTAGGGAGTGCAGGATTTCACAGTTTGGTAGGAGGGGTCCTGCAGAAGGGCTAATGTTTAGGTGAGTTTTGAAGTAGAGGGCAAGGCCACCTCCTCTTTTAGTGCCAGGACGGTCGATACGAAGCATGCTGTATCCAGGAAAGTGGCACTGAGAGTCAGGCACTGTGGGCTTAAGCCAGGTTTCTGTGATGGCGAGGACATCCGGGACGTTAGTATAGATCCAAGCCTGGAGGTCAGGGAGGTTGGCCATAAGGCTCCTAGCATTCAGGTGGGTGAAAGTTAGTCCATCGGTTTTAGGGAGAGTGGTGGCCGGGGGGGGCAAGGTTATGACAGGACACAGGGATGGACCAGGGTTGATCTCAATGTCACCGGATAGTATAAGAGATAGGGTTAGTAACCATAGCGGGGTGATGAGGAATGCCCTGATAGACATGCAGGGTGGCGGCTTCAGATGAAGGTGAAGGTATCTGACTATTGGGCTAATTCGCTTGCTGATGAGAGCAGAGGGGGGTAGAGGTAGTGGAGTGGCAGTAGCAAGCATGTTGGAGTAGTAGAAGTCAAACTTGAGTATAAGTATTGGCAGAAGCTGTTGTGTTCAAGCAGTAAAGCTCAAAGAGGATAGGAAGGCAAAGTATTCCCATGAGGAGCGTTAGGAGGGGAGGAGGGGACATTTTGACTAGAGAAAGGAGTGAGGTAGAGAGAAAGAGACAGCAGAGGGCTCCTTTAATAAAAATCACCAAGTGAAAACAGCTACTAGAGCAGTAAAATGTGACAAGTGAGTGTTGGGAGCAAATTGCTCGAACTTAATCAGGCTCCCTCTAGTGGCAAAACAATATAAGGAGCTAATACAGACAGCAGCAAAATATCGCGAGGGCAGAGGCTATTTAAGTAATACCAGCGAAGGGTGGGGGGATTTCAGATAGAATACAGGTCCTGGGCTTGCAGTGACTCTAAGCTTTTAAATACAGTTACAGGCAAATACAAATAGTTTTAGCTGGTTTGTTTTAAAACTTTCAAAATCAGGCACAAAAGTAACAGTTCTGCTCCGTTTGAGCCTGGGCAGCAACTCGAGGTGCTATTCTGGCCGGGATTCATGCGCTGAGCAGGGGAGCTTGTGGCCGTTTCAGAAAAGGTGCCAGATGGCCAACGGTGGTGACAGCAGCCTGGATCAAGGTAGAAATTACCTGGTGTGTCTTGGGTTCGGGGCTCCTGCGGGCAGGGAGGGCTTCAGGGCAGGCCCTCACGACCTCCGGTCTCCTCGGGGGAGGGGGGTGGACTCTGCAGGAGAATGGAGAGAGAGGAGGGATTAAATATGCAGTACAGGCAAAAATGATTAACTTGCTGGGGGCGGGCTGGTAGTGGGTGTGGGGAGAAGAGCAAATGGGCTGTGGACTATCAGGTTACTATTGTGATTCAAAAAAGAAAGGCTTATGGTGGTTACTAGCAGGGCAAGCTGAAATTCTGCATGCTGGAAATGCACTTTAGAAGTTAACAAACAGTCCCCAAATGAGTTTTTCACAGGGGGGTATTTCAGTTACAACTGGAAAAATGCACTTTACAAATTAACAAACAGTCCCCAGTGAAATTTGCATGGGGGGGATTTCAGATAGAACACAGGTCCTGGGCTTGCAGTGACTCTAAGCTTTCAAATACAGTTACAGGCAAATACAAATAGTTTTAGCTGGTTCATTTTAAAACTTTCAAAATCAGGCACAAAAGTAACAGTTCTGCTCTGTTTGAGGCTGGGCAGCAACTCGAGGTGCTACTCTGGCTGAGATTCATGTGCTGAGCAGGGGAGCTTGTGGCCGTTTCAGAAAAGGCGCCAGATGGCCAACGGTGGTGGCAGCAGCCTGGATCAAGGTAAAAATTACCTGGTGTGTCTCGGGTTTGGGGCTTCTGCAGGCAGGGAGGGCTTCAGGGCAGGCCCTCGCGACCTCCGGTCTCCCTGGGGAGGGGTGGACTCTGCAGGAGAATGGAGAGAGAGGGGATTAAATATGCAGTACAGGCAAAAATGATTAACTTGCTGGGGGCGGGCTGGTAGTGGGTGTGGGGAGAAGAGCAAATGGGCTGTGGGCTATCAGGTTACTACTGTGATTCAAAAAAGAAAGGCTTATGGTGGTTACTAGCAGGGCAAACTGAAATTCTGCATGCTGGAAATGCACTTTAGAAGTTAACAAACAGTCCTCAAATGAGTTTTTCACAGGGAGGTATTTCAGTTACAACTGGAAAAATGCACTTTACAAATTAACAAACAGTCCCCAGTGAGATTTGCACAGGGGGGGATTTCAGATAGAACACAGGTCCTGGGCTTGCAGTGACTCTAAGCTTTTAACTACAGTTACAGGCAAATACAAATAGTTTTAGCTGGTTCATTTTAAAACTTTCAAAATCAGGCACAAAAGTAACAGTTCTGCTCCGTTTGAGCCTGGGCAGCAACTCGAGGTGCTACTCTGGCCGGAATTCATGCGCTGAGCAGGGGAGCTTGTGGCCATTTCAGAAAAGGCGCCTGATGGCCAAAGGTGGTGGCAGCAGCCTGGATCAAGGTAGAAATTACCTGGTGTGTCTCGGGTTCGGGGCTTCTGCAGGCAGGAAGGGCTTCAGGTCAGGCCCTCGCGACCTCCGGTCTCCTTGGGGGAGGGGGGTGGACTCTGCGGGAGAATGGAGAGGGGGGATTAAATATGCAGTACAGGCAAAAATGATTAACTTGCTGAGGCGGGCTGGTAGTGGGTGTGGGAGAAGAGCAAATGGGCTGTGGGCTATCAGTTACTACTGTGATTCAAAAAGAAAATCATGGTGGTTACTAGCAGGGCAAACTGAAATTCTGCCGCTGGAAATGCACTTTAGAAGTTAACAAACAGTCCCCAAATGAGTTTTTCACAGGGAGGTATTTCAGTTACAACTGGAAAAATGCACTTTACAAATTAACAAACAGTCCCCAGTGAAATTTGCACAGGGGGGGATTTCAGATAGAACACAGGTCCTGGGCTTGCAGTGACTCTAAGCTTTTAAATATAGTTACAGGCAAATACAAATAGTTTTAGCTGGTTCATTTTAAAACTTTCAAAATCAGGCACAAAAGTAACAGTTCTGCTCTGTTTGAGGCTGGGCAGCAACTCGAGGTGCTACTCTGGCCAGGATTCATGCGCTGAGCAGGGGAGCTTGTGGCCGTTTCAGAAAAGGCGCCAGATGGCCAACGGTGGTGGCAGCAGCCTGGATCAAGGTAGAAATTACCTGGTGTGTCTCGGGTTGGGCTTCTGCGGGCAGGGAGGGCTTCAGGGCAGCCCTAGCAACCCTAAGGTCTCCTCGGGGAGGGTGGTCTCTGGTGTGTCTCGGGTTCGGGGCTTCTGTGGGCAGGAGGGCAGGCCCTCGCGACCTCCAGTCTCCTCAGGAGAGGGGTGGTCTCTGGTGTGTCTTGGGTTCGGGCTTCTGTGGGCAGGGAGGGCTGGGGCAGGCCCTCGCGACCTCCGGTCTCCTCGGGGAGGGGTGGTCTCTGGTGTGTCTCGGGTTCGGGGCTTCTGCGGGCAGGGAGGGCTTCAGGGCAGGCCCTCGCGACCTCCAGTCTCCTCGGGGGAGGCGTGGTCTCTGGTGTGTCTCGGGTTCGGGGCTTCTGCGGGCAGGGAGGGCTTCAGTGCAGGCCCTTGCGACCTCCGGTCTCCTCGGGGGAAGGGAGTGGTCTCTGGTGTGTCTCTGGTTCGGGGCTTCTGCGGGCAGGGAAGGCTTCAGGGCAGGCCCTCGCGACCTCCGGTCTCCTTGGGGGAGTTCACTGTTCTTGGTGATTTTTTATTAAAGGAAAACTACACCCAAAACTTAAAAAAATATATGCTGTGCAGAGTGTTTTAATTTGTGTGTGAACTTCTAGTGTTTCCTTCCCTTTGACTGGTATTAGGAGTTTTTCCTAAATTGCCTGCTAGCTTTAGGGTAGTTTTACGACCCCTGGAGATCTCCATATCAAATAGTTTTATTGCATTTCTTTCTCCTACAATGCACCTTGTTTAATGTAAAGGTGATGTAGCTGAGCCCATAAATCCAGCAGAAAGCACTGCATTACAATTAGTTCACAACAATAGAGATGGCTATATTTTAAAATCTGTAGAATTCAGCTTGGTGACCACCCTCATCCTAAAGGTTTTACTGTCCTGAAAAACTTTTGCTCTGGTAATTTTTGTGCAGCTTGTAAAGCTTCCAAGATATTTATTTTGTTTGGCATGTGTGTGCTGAATGTTGGGTCTCTCTTACATCACAGTCACATGAGACAAGATGCACTGTGGGAACAAGAAATACAATTACACTATTAGGTGTGAAGATCCCCAGAGGTCGTAAAACTAGCATAAAGCTAGCAGGCTAATTTGGGAAAAATTCCTAATACCAGTCAGAGGGAAGGAAACACTAGAACTTCACATACAAATTAAAACACTCTGCACACCATATATTTTTTCAAGTTTTGGGTGTAGTGTTCCTTTAATAATTCTGTTTATCCATAGAACCTGGTTCCCTTCCCCTTGTTTTATATCCAAAATCCCTCTATGCTCAGAATGTGATGTTATTATTGCTATAACATCATAAATTAGCTAATGAAATGGCTGCATTCTGCAACAGAAATGAACAGTCACTTATCTACCACAGTTCCCACTGCCAGAGGCGGTAGTACAGCACATCAGGCATGGTGATATTTGCTCAACCTGCACTACAGCCTAATACAATTTTCAGTCTTACATTATTGTACTTGGGCCAACTTAAACAAAACCTTGTCAATAGCATAGACCTGTTAAGTCCATACCTCACTTTGTGCAAACGTATTTGTGCCTTTAAGGTACAGCGATGCCATCTGAAATGAATAACTGGTAAAATGAATTTACCTGTCATTTTTAAGAAAAATAAAATAATTATGCCCAGAAAAGTGGAATATAATAATGTGAAAATCAAACAAAAGGACTCACAAAAGGAAAAAATAGGAGGTACTCTTGGTAAAATCGGAAACTTTTCAACATCATAACCAGACACTCACCCAAACCACCAAAAATAAGGCTGAAGCAGCTTCATCCTTATTTTTGGTGGTTTGGGTGAGTGCCTGGTTATGATCTTGAAAAGAATATAATAGTGCGTAGACCTGCTGAAAGAACAGACCTGTTAAATAAACAATTGCGCTGTACACATTTTTGCCAGGGTTATTGATTACGTATTGTCACTGGTTGATAGAGTCACCCAAAAGTTATGGAGAAATGTGTTCAGGGCCAGCTGTTGGGCCAGCGGGTAACATGTTATGTTTCTGTGCCAGCAACTCAGGTTCAGAGATCAGCTCTAGGAGCTGGCTGGGCAGCACAAGGATTGGGAGAACACATCACTGCTCTGAGCCTGGGAAGGTAGGGTGCAGTGTTCTGTCACACAGTGTACACATTATGATGGGCTGGAAAGCTCTATCTCACAATCGGTTCACATGCATGGCATGGCCTGATGGTGTTACGTAGTGTCAGGGGAAGCAGGCTGGCATGAAAAATGAGTTTTGCAATGACTTCTCTATTCTGTTTATTCCATATCCAATGGAACTTGTATGAATGAGGATGCAATTTCATGGAAATTAAAAAAAATACATACAAATATATATATATATATATATATATATATATACATACACACATATACACACACACACACGCATACATACAGTATCTGTCTCTCTCTCTCACTACACACACACACACACACATTTGCATGTATGTTACAGATTGAGTATAAATATATAAGTGATACACACAGGAGACCTCATTAGTGGTATAGGTACCATGCATATAGAAATACCTTATTTATCACATAAGGTCCTCCTACATATTTCATTTATGCAATAGGCAGAGATATTTGTTTTGCCTTTTTAGGCATACAATTATTTCTATAAGTCTGTTATTTTTTGAACTAGTGCTACTGTGCTTTCCCCCATCCTGATTGCTATAATCACTGCCATGAAAGCGAAGTCAGGATGACAAGCTGACACTGTGATATGGTAGTTGGATAGTGCCGCAGAACTTCCGCAGAAATTATAAACCACCGCCGCAGAAGTTCTATGGCAAATGGTAGTCTTGCCACAGAACTTGGTCCCACTGTGCTGCAGAAGAATAGGGGCCTTGCATATACTGTAAAAAATTAACTATGGGGAACCATACTCATCTCTCCCTGTGTTTCTATCTCGGGGTTGAGATAACAGCACTGACCTCTTGAGCTTTGCTCTCAGTGTCTGTATGCTGTTATCTCAACCACTTGATAGAGACACAGGTTTGTTGTGTATGGTCACCCATACATTTTTCCTTATTTCATGCAAAACCTGTTGTGTGTTATTGCTTACATGGAGGGCAGGGCATTTTCAGTTGAGGCTCTGGTCTTATGTAACTCCCCCCTCCCCGACAATGCCATCTATCTGGACAATTCAAAGTCTGGGACATTTCAACAGGAGGTTTAAAGATGGCTATACCTACCCTGGCTTCAGTACATGATGGGCTGAATTTTCAAAGAGTCCCAAATGGTGCAAGCCCCGGGTGCACCTCACAAGCAGCCCAGCACAGGACTGCGGCATTCTCCATAGCGATTGGGATTTTCCATCTCCTCGCCCAACTGCCTCAAGCAGACCAATGTTTTCTGGTCTAGCTTGTAGCAATCCCAGATACCCTTTTTATGGGGCTTCTGCCAAATAACTGGTGCAAGCTTCTGTAAATCAGGGAAAGTGTTGTAACTGCGTCAGACCTATTAAAATCGGGCACATTTGCAACAAAGGTGTTCAGCACGGCTGTGCCAAACAAGCATTTGTCAATGCCGAATGTTGCTTGCTTCTATGTGCTGTTTAGGTATTTGGAAGTAATTGGAGTGCAAATATTGAAAATTTGCGAACTTACGAGCGTGCGTAGGAACTGCGCAACGCACGCTCGTAAAACAGTCATTTTTAGGAATTTTTTCACCAAATTTTCAACATAGCCATTTTAAGACCTCTGCTCATGAACAGTGTCACTGTGATTTTGTTATTGTGTCCCATACATTGAGTTTGCACACCGACTGCGCCATTGTGCGCTACATGGGCGGAAACATGTTTTGAGCAGGATGTGAAAATGACAGCTGTACTGCTCATAAGGAGGTGGTAAAATGGCAATGTTGAAAATCTGGAGTGAAAATATTGAAAATTTGCGAACTTACGAGCGTGCGTAGGAACTGAGCAGCACTGCAACAGTCATTTTTAGGAATTTTTTCACCAAATTTTCAACATAGCCATTTTAAGACCTCTGCTCATGAACAGTGTCACTGTGATTTTCTTAATTTGTCCCATACATTGATTTCGCACACCGACTTTGCCATTGTGCGCTACATGGGTGGAAACACATTTTGGGTGAGATGTGAAAAATGACAGCTGTACTGCTCATAAGAAGGTGTGGTAAAATGGCAATGTTGAAAATCTGGAGTGAAAATATTGAAATTTCGTGAACTTACGAGCCTGCATAGGAACTACATAACACACGCTAAGTAAAACAGTCATTCTTTGAATTTGGCACAAATTTTCAACATGGGTTTTAGGACCCTTTCACGAATGATGTCACTGTCATGTGGTATTCAGGCCCAAAGGGGTGATTTCGCAGTCACTCGCGAAAATCACCCTTCGGGCCCTAATAACGCCATGACAGTGACATCATTCATGAGAAGGGTCCCAAAACCCCATGTTGAAAATTTGGTGCAAAAATTCCTAAAAATGCCTGAGATATGCAACAAGGTTGAAACCCCCCTATCTAGGCCATTATACAGCTTACCGGCATTTCCTCAGTTCGCGGTCGGCTTTGAAGAGTGCAGACCAGGGGCGTCATTTCAGAAAAACCATAGGGGTTGCAAGGGAAACTGTAGGCTGGGGGGCTGGGGGGCTCCTAGGCCCCCGTAAAAAAATTTTTATCTCAGTGCATTTTGGAGGTCATTTGAAGCAAATTTTGCTACCTTGTTACCTCCTCCCCATGCCCAGTAATTTGCACCCTTGTCCCTCCCAAGAGTCACAACAGTCCAGAATATTACCCGCGCCACCCTCTCCATAGCATTTCACCAAAACCATAAGGGTTCCAAGACTAGTCAATGGCGATGCCCATTCTTACACAAAGTACTTAAGTCCCTGCATATTTCTTTGTTTCAACATTAATGCTCAGCTCACTGTACACCCCCCATTAAGTTAGGTTTACCTTTATTACTCTTAGAAATATTTACTAGTGACATGTCTTACCTTGCTTGGGTCTTGCAAACTTGCCTGGAAGCTGAGTTGAGATACTGCCTGCAAACTAGACTGGCAGCTGACTAAAGACACTGCCTGCAAACTGGATTTGCAGCTGACTGAAGACACTGCCTGCAAACAGGACTGATAGCTGACTGAAGATACTGTCTGCAAACTGGACTGAAAGCTGACTGGAGACACTGCCTGCAAACTGGACTGGAAGCTGCAAGCTGACTGGTGACACTGCTGGCAAACTGGACAAGTAGGTGACTGGAAACACTGCTGGAAAACTGGACTGATAGCTAGCCAGCTGACTGGAAACACTGCTGGAAAACTGGACAAGTAGCTGACTGGAGACACTACAGGAAAACTTGACTGGTAGCTAGCCACCGAGCTGTAGACTGCTGGCAAACTGGACTGGTAGCTGATTGGAGACACTACTGGCAAGCTGACTGGAGACACTGCTGGCAAACTGGACTGGTAGCTGACCTGACTGGACACACTGCTATCAAGCTTGACTGGTAGCTGACTGGAGACATTGCTGGCAAGCTGGACTGGTAGCTGACTGGAGAAACTGCTGGCAAGCTGGACTGGAGGCTGGCTCGAGACACTGCTGGCAAGCTGGACTGGTAGCTGACTGGAGACACTGCAGGAAAGCTGGACTGTAACTGACTGGAGACACTGCTGGCAAACTAGACTGGTAGCTGACTGAAGAGACTGGTGGCAAACTGGACTGGTAGCTAGCAACCTGGCTGTAGTCACTGCTGGAAAACTGAACTGATAGCTGACTGTAAACACTGCTGGCAAGTTGGACTGGTTGCTGACTGCAGACACTGCTGGAAAGCCACACTGGTAGCTGCCTGTTGACACTGCTGACAAGCTGGACTGGTGGCTGACTGGAGACACTACTGGCAAACTAGACTTGGTAGCTAGCAACCTGACTGGAGACACTGCTGGCAAGCTGGACTGGCAGCTGACTGGAGACTGCTGGCAAACTGGACTGGTAGCTGACCTGACTGGAGACACTGCTGGCAAGCTGGACTAGTATCTGACTGGAGACATTGCTGGCAAGCTGGACTGGTAGCTCACTGGAGACACTGCTGAGAAGCTAGACTGGTAGCCGACTGTAGATCCTGCTGGCAAACCGAACTGGTAGCTGATTGTAGATGCTACTGGCACACTGGACTGATAGCTGACTGGAGAAACTGTTGGCAAACTGGATTGGTGATTGACCTGACTAGAGACACTGCTGGCAAGCTGAACTGGTATATGAGTGGAGACACTGCTGGCAAGCTGGACTGGTAGCTGACTGGAGAGATTGGTGGCATATTGGACTGGTAGCTAGCAAACCTGGCTGTAGACATTGTAGGCAAACTGGACTGGTAGCTAACTGCAGACACTACTAGCAAACTAGATTGGTAGCTGACCTGACTGGAGACACTGCTGACAAGCTGGACTGGTATTTGACTGCTGAGTGTTAGCAGTGCATTTCAGGTGTCACCTGTGGCTGTGAAGAATTTCCTTTCTCAGCGTAAACACTTGATTAAATACAACATGCTCAAAGCAAACCCATCACCTTACTAAACTGCCAATCAAATGTGGAATAAATGGCTAAAATGTTGGATGCATAGATTTGAATTTCCTCTGTGCCCCTGACCACTGAATCATCGGCAGGCTATTTTAAATACAGACCAATATATCTCTACAGTGGCAGACTTCTGGGTATGTTAGTATTCACCGATACACCACTTGAGGAAACTCATTAAAGGAACATGTTCTGCTCCATGGAATTACATAGAACAGGTGAGGTTTGTGGCTGAAAAGTGAAAGGTTCTGAGCATAACCATGTTACAGGCCTCAAGCCTTTCCTCATAACTGTTCTCTTCAATACATTCATAGGGGGCATAAGGGTGAAGCATGAAGGAATAGAACCCAGAGGGTTGTACTAAATAGGGAAGTCTCGGGGGAGATGGGGGTCAAGAGTCAGTACTTTGCCCTGTTCTCTTCAATACATTCATAAGGGACACAAGGGTGAAGCATGTAGGAATAGTCTATCTATTTGCAGATGACACCAAGATCTGCAATAGTGTGGACATAATGAAGGGAATGGAGGCCATGAGGAGGGACCTGGAAAGACTAGAAGAGTGGTCCAGAATTTCACAGCTGGGATTCAATGCCAAAAAAGTGCAAAGTCATGCCCATCAGACACAAAAAAACCCGAGCTGAGTACAAAACAGGAGAAGAGGTCATGGCATATACCTCATAGGAAAGAGATCTCAGGGTTATCAATCAGGATGATCTGAAAGTAGCGGCCCAATTTTTAACGGTGGTGGGGAAAGCAAAAGGATGATGGACTGCATAGGGAGGGGGATAGCAAGCAGAAGGAGGTAGGTGATACTCAGTAGCATTATTTCAGTAGAATCATAGGGGTTGCAAAGTCCCATTTCAGCAAAATCATAGGGGTTGTAAAACTCCCCCAACCACCACATCTATATAAATAAATGCTAGGGAAACCTTGTTTTAGGGTTCTTAGGGTTGCAGTGGGCATCATGGGGTTGCAAAAAATCATAGGGGTCTCAACGCAACCCCTAGCTACACTAAATAGCACCCCTGGTGCAGAGCGTGTTCCAGTCCACCGAAGATTGTCGGCCGGAGTCCAGAGGTAAGTATGGGGTGAGGGGGTGTGGGGAGGCTGGAGTGCGCAGTGGGTGGAGTGCGGGTTGTGGGAGGGGTCGAGAGATGCTCCAGCGGGACACGTTTCGTTTTCAGGGTAAAAAATAAAAAAAAAGCGTCGTGGGACCGTTTGCCACGCTGGGGTGGGCTCCCAGCATGGCACAAGGACATTGAGTGGGCGTTCAGCTGGCGGGGGATTGGGCACCCCGTCGGCCTATGGAGTGATTGCCACGCTGGGTGGGCTCCCAGCGTGGCACCTGCTGGGGGGCGCGCTCAGCCGACGGGGATTGGGCACCCATCAGCTACACAGTACATGCGGGGCGGCACGCCATGCCTGGGGAGCTATGTTTATCTCGCTCACTGAAGCGTAGGGCTCCTTTCAATCAGAGTACACTGCATTTTGAGCGTGGTATAGACAGCTCCAAAATGCATTGGCTTACAGGGGCCGCGCCTGCCAGCTCACTGACTGAATTGGAGGAGGAGGTGACACACCTCCAAAATCTCCGATGATGGCACTATGTTTCTTACACATGCGTGCAAGCAACATAAAAATGGGTTTGATGCAGGGCTTGATATCACCCTTTGAAAATCCAGCCTGATATCTTTACATAAAATGATTCCATTTCACTGCTGCTCTTTCAGTACTCTTTGCAGTTCAAGGGGATTTTGTATCTATTTATATTTATTTATGAACTGAGCTGTTTGTGTTTGTATGTTCTGGACCTGATTGTACAGTGCTCTGAGTTTTTTTGGAAAAGTGCTAAATAAAATAAATGTCCTATCCTAAATAAATCATTTTAAAATGGAGCAGTGTATCAGCAAGTGGACTGCAAAGAAACCCCAAATGTCAGATTTTTAGTATGCTGAAAATGGAAAATAAAGTTTAAATTCACATTTTGACCATAGATCTTCTTTAGGAATTATCTAAAGAAAAAAAGTAAAAACAAAAAAGTAATAAAAGTTTAAATTTTTCTTTTTAGTTTTCAGGTGCATGTAGTCTAACTATTTTGAGTTATAGAAATCTGTTTATCATTTGAAGGACAGCATCCTTCCCCAATACTATGTTGTGCTGTAGTGTCATCAGGGGTGTTACCACAAGCCCCTCATGTGGCATTTGAGCACACTACCTTCCTGTCCCAGAGTTAAAGGGGCTACCAAGTGAGCTGCACTGGCATGTGCCACCTCTGAGTGATGTGTAATACTGCAGCTACTTACCAAGATGATTAGGGGGCTAGAAGGCATGACACATGAGGGGAGACTAGGGCACCAGGTGTCTGTTCATCCTGGCACAAAAAAAAAAAACTTAAGGTACAGGCCAAATCAGTGAACAGCTTCAAGAAGGGATGGGACACGCACATGGGATTGATTAGAAAATGGGAGGAGGGTCAGAAACAAAGGAGAGGAATGGCCACTAGGGCTAGTACAGAGTAGTTAGGTAGGATGGGCAAACTGAATGGGCCTATGGGCTTTTTTCTACCATCATTGTCTATATATCTCTGCACCTACTGTATGTATCTTTGAGGCTAGGCAGTCTGGTTAGTGTCATTAATTGATTCATGGTGTATGGTAGAACGTTGTTCTAGGTAGAAACTGATACCTAGAACAATGTTGTGCTGTAATAGCTATGTCATTTCCGTTGTTGTGCTGCAGTAGATATGTAGCTATTGCAGCAAAACTTAGAACGTCTTCACGCATGCGCACATCGGAAACCTCTGCCTTACATGGAGCAGCCGCAGCGATGAGAGCTGAACATGGAAGACAGCAGCACTAAAAAAAATGCAAACGTAAGAACTCAGCAGTGAATTTATGGTTAAAAAAGACTTGTTTTTCTTGTGGATGTGGACCATACACTAAAAAAGACAATGTGGTCCACTAACCACAACAAGCGTGAGTAGCCATCTCAAGGTTGCCGTGGTGACCAGAACCTCTCAAGCTTCATTATCGAGGTTTAAATGGTCACCATGGCAACCTCTCGATGGCTACACATGCTTGTTGTGGATAGTGGACCATACATTATCCTCTATATTTGAGTTTTTTGTCCAGAGAAACGCACTGAGCTGTGAACAACTTGTTCCAAGGTGGGTCCTAGGGACAGGGGACATGGGAAAAGATGGTAACACATGCACAGTACACATACATATACAATCAGGGAAGGAATACATTGGAGTTAAAATATGTTAGTCAAGCCATGAAGGGTTTTATGGAAATAAACCATGGAGCGCTATTTTGCAGATCCAGGAGAGGGAGCACCAGTAAAACGTGAATGTAGAAACAGTTAGGTGGAACATTCGGTCATTCTACAGTGAAGATCTTATACCAGTTGAATCTTTGTATTTAATTTTAGATCATTCTTTTTCTACTGTCTTGTTAGATGCCCCTTTTCCCTGTTTTGAGTCTGTTTAGCATTTTTCTTATTTTAAATATTGCTTCCCCCAGGATTCAACAATATTCTGTGCTGAATTTGAACACCCATGGTTTAACATCACTCTTCTCACTGTTAAGATGACCTAGTGTGCAATAGAAAGTGCTCCCAATCACAGTGGTGTAGCTAGGAAAATAATATTTGTAAGCCAGAACCCTTCGGTGCCTCTTTGCCCTTCACTACTGTAGACACGCCCATATTTGCTACCCAGACCCCTTGTATACACCATATTGTACATTACATCAGGAACTGCATAATAAGATCAAAAGTACAGAAGGGTAAGTGCCACGGTCCGCAACACCAACACAGCGACCTATGTCGCTGTCGATAAAATCAACAGTTCATTGACAGGTCGCTGTGTTGGTGTGCCTGAGACAGGGGGTACACTGTCTCCCGGTCCTGCACCCCCTCCCCGAATGAACTCCAATTCAGAGTTGATTCTGTTTAGTACAGGGGGGGTGCAGGGCAGAGCTCCCCCACATGGGGAGTTCAGGGGAAAAGCCCCCCGATAGACACTCAGACTGAGAGACAATCAAGATTTATGTCAACCACAATTTGCGGTCAACATAAATCCCATCACTGTGATGCCAGTCGACGAAAGTATTGTCGAACTGGCATCATAGAGCCATACAGAAGTACTTAGTTTTATGCATTAAAGGTGGAAATCAGACAGTAGGAGTACCCAAAATCTATGGTCAGGGCCCAGAATGCAGCCCCCCTACAGGCAACTTGAAAGCTGTGGCTTATTTGGTGTATGCCTTCCTACACCCGTGCCCAAACCTATGGGGCACTAAGGACAGCAGCATTAACTCCAGGTCACAAAACCTAAGCTCTAACATGGGAACACAAAATGAAATGTGGTGCAGTATAAACGGATCTTGAAACATAAATGAGCTGTGGGGATCAGTGCTGGGCCAGGGCTGCTGGCTTTTACAAACTGCTGTGGGTGCTCACTGACAGAAGGGACACGAGTGTCAGCCTTTACAAACTGCTGTGGGTGCTCACTGCCAGAAAGGGCAGAGGTGCCAGTTTTTACAAACTGCTTGTGCTAGCTTTTATAAACTAGTGTGGGTGCTCACTGCCAGAAGGGGTAGGGGTATCAGCTTTCACAAACTGCTGTGTGAAGTCACTGCCAGAAGGGGCAGGGGTGCCGACTTTTAAAACTTTTGTGGGTGCTCACTGACAGAAGAGACACAAGTGTCAGCTTTTACAGACTGCTGTGGGTGCTCACTGCCAGAAGGGACAGGGGTCCTTGTGTTTACAAACCACTGAGGGGGCTCACAGCCAGGAGGGGTAGGGGTGTTGGCTTTTACAAACTGCTATAGGTATTCACAGGTGCGGATTTACCAGGGGGGCCAAGGGCACTGTAAGGCCCCCCCCCATTGATTAGCACCTGATGTGGCAAAAATCTGAATTGTGAATTCAGTAGAAAACAAGGAGTTAAAAAGTGCAACCAGGTCCTGAGGTCATGATCTACGCCATGGCACATACGTGGGTTCATGTCCTGACCTAATCTGACCTTGAGATCTGACTGATCTGACCTCACTTTGCACGTCCGCTGCAGTAGACTCACTGCAATCATGTTGAGCTGCTCGAAGAGGTGACATATTACCAATTTTTTTTTGCGTACAGGTGCCGGTCTGGGTCATCCTGCAGGAGCTGCGCCTTCACCGGCCAAAAGGTATGTTGGTCGCATGACTTACATTCCTGCTGGCAGCCACAGTCTGAGTGAGCTCACTGAGCAGTTTGCAGTGTGCAGACTTTTGGGTGTGTCGGCACGGGCTGCCTGTCTGTGTGTGTCCCTGTGCTGTCAGCCTCCAGTGTCAGCAAGTTAAGTTTTAGTTCAGGATGTGCCCCGAGGATTAGAAATAATGACTGTTGGGTGGCTGACTGGGCGGCAACCGGTAGGACTTATGCTTAGCTGCAACCAGTCTTTATTTAATTTCTTGTGACATCAGGGGTGTCGGCGCATGGGCTCCCGCTGGCAATTCATTGTGTCTGACCTGTCAACTCCACAGTCTCTCACTCAGAGTCTGCACTCAGCAAGTGTTTAAGTATTAAAGCTGCACAATAAGTGAAGAGTCTTCCTCAAGGAGACCAGGTTTCTCCGAAGACTGTCTGGTGCAGGGTGGATGGCAAGTACAGCAGTGCCAGGACAGACTGCCATGTCTGCATGACATCCCCCCATGCCACAACTGGAAGCTTCTCCACCCTGAATCATGCCCGTGGGAATGGACCCTGAAATAAAGTAAATACCCTTAGCAGGATTCTGACTTTGGGGAGGGGGGCATTTTGACCTGTCATATTGTTTCATGGTGTCCAATAGCTTTGGCATTGGGGAGGGGGTCTTTCTGACTGAATTTTACTGTAGGAGCATTTTGGAACACCCATTTGGGGTTTTGCCATTAAGTACTGGTGTGCATTCAGTTGTTAATATCCTGAATAAAGGGCAGTTTGGGGATTTGAACCTGGATCTACTGATTTACACCTGTGTGCTCTAACAACTAGAGCTATTAGGGATTGTGAGGGGGATCTACAGGGTAGCAAATTCAGTTTAAAATGACTTCCAAAATGCACCAGAATGCACTAAATGTTAAACATTTTCTGGGGGCCTAGGTGGCCCCCAGACCACCCACATATACTTTTAATTTTTGATCCAACTTTAGTCCCCCTCCCAATCTACCTCACTGCTGGATCTGCCCCTGACTCACTGCCAGAAGGGGAAGGATGATGGCTTTTACAAACTGCTTTATGTGCTCACTACCAGAAGGGGCAGTGGTGTCAGCTTTCACAAATCGCTGTGGGTGCTCACTGCCAGATGTAGCAGAGGTGCTGACTTTTACAAACTGCAGTGGGTGCTCACTGCCAGAAGGGGCAGAGGTGTCGTTTTTTATAAACTGCTGTAGGTAGTAGTAGTAGCTTCATTTGTAAGGCGCCCTTTCCCGAAGGCACCATACAGAAATGACAGGCAATAAATAGATAAAAACCATCACAAATAAGTTAAATAATACTCTAAAAGCATATATACAGTAGCTGAGCAGGGAAACAAGAAAAAAAAATATATATATATATATATATATATATATATATACAGTGTCTAAGAATGTACTCACTGTCAGAAGGGGCAGGAGTGCCAGCTTTTACAAACTGCTGTGGACTGTGGGTGCTCACTACTACTAATAATAATAATAATAAAACTTTATTTTATTTAGCGCCTTTCAAGTACCAAGGCACTGTACAAATGAATCATAAAATCAAAATATACATATAAAAACAACAGTTAATAACAACATCAGTCCACATAAGTCTTGTTCCATAACAGAGTCTTAAAATCCCGCTTAAAGGCCTCCATGGTCGTGCATTCTCTAAGCCGGCGAGGCAGAGAGTTCCAGAGGGTTGGGGCCGCGAACCCAAAGGCCCTAGCCCCAGAAGACTTCAATATAACCCTCGGAACCTCTAGCAACCCCTCATCGGCTGAACGGAGCTGTCGCACGGGGTGGTAAGGGATCAGAAGCTCTTTCGAGTAGTCAGGACCGAGTCCGTGCAGGGCTTTAAAGGTCAAAAGACCTACTTTAAAGGTGATCCGCCACTGTATAGGCAGCCAGTGCAGATCGCGCAGCACAGGGGTATTATGTGTCCTTCTAGTCACCCCTGTCATTAATCTTGCTGCAGCGTTCTGCACTAGCTGCAAGCGGCAGATATCAACCCCAGGAAGCCCCAAGTAAAGGGAGTTGCAATAGTCAAGGCGAGATGTCACAAAGGCATGGACCAACACGGGTAAATCGCTGGACAGAACAAGGTGTTTCACCCTGGTGATGTTCCTAAGATGATAGAATGCGGACTTGACGACTGCTGACACCTGACGACGAAGAGTCAGCCCGTCATCAAGTACCACTCCAAGGTTACACACCCATTCAGAGGTAGGGATCAGATCCCCCCCCCTCAGCAATATGCCAGAGGGCTGATTGACCCCAACCCCTGACCCATGACCCGGTCCATGACCAAAACCTCAGTCTTACCGGCGTTCAACTTAACCAGCCTCAGATTCATCCAGTCCCGGATTTCAGCGAGGCAACTGTTAAATACCGAGAGAGCACTAACCTGGTCGGGGGCCAAAGAAAGGTAGAGCTGGGTATCATCAGCATAGCAGTGAAACCTCAGCCCATACCTTCTTACATTGCCTCCGAGGGGCAGCATATACACTGCAAACAACATGGGGGAAGCACCGAACCCTGGGGGACACCACATTGCAGAGGGAAAGAATCGGAGGAAAAAATTCCCGACACCACTCTCTGCGTTCTCCCGGATAGAAAAGATGAAAACCATCTGAGCATTATACAAGACAGTCCACAGATGGACTCCAGACATTCAAGTAAAACCCCATGGTCTACAGTGTCAAAGGCTGAAGAGAGATCAAGAAGGACCAAGATAGAACGATTCCTCTGATCTCTCGCCATCAAGAGATCATTGAGCACCCGAACCAGAGCAGTCTCGGTACTATGCCTCTTACAAAAACCAGACTGGAGAGGTTCATAGATATTATAGATGGTCAAGTGGTCCTCCAGCTGGTTTTCCACTACCTTCTCGATAACCTTCCCGATAAAGGGAAGGTTAGAGATCGGTCTGTAGTTGGAAAAAACATCTGGGTCCAAAGAAGCCTTCTTCAAAAGGGGAGTCACCACAGCTTCCTTTAGGGAGCTCGGAAACTCACCCAATTCAAGGGAGCACCAGATTATTTGAACCAGAAATGGGCCGATGATCTCAACACAACCCAGGATTAGGGAGGTAGGGCCTGGATCTAAACTACAGCACGTAGGGTGCATCCCCTGGACGATCCGCATAATATCATTGAAAGTCGGCAGGTCAAAGGAACACCAGGAGACAGAGGATTCCACGACCAAACGCTGACCAGAAGCTTCCCCCTTAGAGTGTGCTGGACGGATCTTGGATCTGATGTCGGCAACCTTACTCTCAAAGAATTGAGCGATCACGTCACACTCTTTTTGTGAAAAGGCTCGACGGAGCTGGAGACAGGCTGGGTTGCACAGCCTGTCCACAGTTCTGAAGAGCTGAGCCAGTCGATTCTGAGTGACAGAGATCTCCCTGGACAGGAATTCTGCCTTCTTATGGGAGATCTCTGATTGGTAGAGCCGGTAATGCTCCTCCAAACTAAGGTGGTCAGCATCCAGAGCAGATTTCCTCCACCAACGCTCTAACCGTCATCCCACACGTCGCAACTCCCTCAAGGACCCATCAAACCATGAGGCCCGAGGGCAAAGAGAGAGGGGATGAACACGGACAGGAGCAATTGAGTCCAGGGCCGAGGAAATGGCTTGGTTATAGGCCACAACCATAGCCTCTGGACCCAAGCTGGCAGTCGGAAACTCTGAGAGGTTCAACACCACCATCAGGTCTTCAGGGCACACATCCCGTAAAGGGCGGTATCGAACCATCTCCACGGGGCAGACCTACGAAGGGGAGCACAAAAATTGGAGCTCACGGTGTAGTGATCAGACCAACTGACAGGTTCCACCACCAAATCAGAAGCCTCAATCCCCAGGAGAAAAACTAAATCCAAGGAGTGACCGTGATTATGTGTGGCCGAGGAAACAATCTGTGTAAGGCCCAGTGATGTCATCAACTGGAGGAAGTGCTGACCAAAGGCAGAAAGTTCGTCGTCGACCCAAGGATTGAAGTCACCCAGAACCATCGGTCTGGGCAACTCCAATGCCATATCAGCGACAAAATCTGCCACTTCCTGCAGGAATCGTCCCTCGTCTCCTGGTGGATGGTAGACAAGAGCTATCTTACAACCCACACCAGCCACAACGGTACACTCAAAGGATTCAGCCTCCTCAACTGGCACACTCATGAGCCCCAAACTGGTCTTAAAACAGACTCACTACCCTCAGACAATTGGCGGTGAATCACCGAGTACCCAGCTGGAACAGTCGCCTCTAAAATAGGGCCGGCATTTCCATCCAGCCAGGATCTCGGTGATGCAAGCCAGATCTGCTGTCTCAACAAAATCAGATAATAGCTGATTTGTTTTACAGATTCAGTTGCACAACACCGCCCGAGTTGGACAGGGATCCGAGGCTGTCCCGACAACTTGCCCATCCAAATAGGAGGAGCCCTTGGGTATGGAGACTAGGCATGGAAAACCACGTTCCAGGCTCCATTTCGCCCCAGGGTGTCTTCTGAGCTTAACCACCCCTGTGTGAGAGGTCCGTTCATTCGCCCTACCACGTCCATGACCTCCACCATGCCCCCCCCTACGAACAATACCAAGCGCCTGACAGCGCTGGTAGATGGAAAATGGGAGGGGAGGAGGGCAAAAAGGGCAGAGGGCATGGAGGTCGGAGGACGAATAATGCATGACCGGGATGCCTAAACAACACATAACAAAGCGGGAGACAAACTAACTACTGTACAAGCAAGTAAATAAAAAATCCTGGTATCTCTAAAATAAAATACACCACAATTACACTTCAGCTAAAAAACCCACCCAAAAACATAAACCACCCAAAAACATAAACCAAAACCTAAAAAACTAAACAACTAAAAATGAACTATAAACAGGTTATTAAAAAATCCAAGAATATAGGGACAGGGAGGCCCTCTCACTGCACCCACTGTCCTTTATATAATGAAACTGCCAATAAATATAATGTTGAAAAAAGTCCAAACATGTAGGGACAAAATAATAACAATAACCCAAAATAATAACACTCAAAACAATTTAAAACAGCTACAACACTAAGTTAAATAAATTATTATTGTCCAATATAGTTACTGTCCAGTATCTTTTTATATAGATTGCCTCAGAAAAGGTCCTTTAGCAGTTGGTGAAACATAGGGTAGCTCTCACCTAACCCTTATCAAGATAAAAGTCCGAAAGAAACGTGGCACTCTCACTGCCACAAATACTAAATTTAAAGTTGCAATAAGTCTTTATTTCCACCGAGGCTCTCTCACTGCCTCCAGAATAGAAACATAGAAACATAGAATTTGACGGCAGATAAGGACCGCTTGGCCCACCCAGTCTGCCCATTTTACTACCTGATGGATAAGCTGCAGATCATACTTAACCAGCAGCCTACTTCTTCCTACCCTCACCCCCTAGAATTGCCTTATGACTGTCCCATGCATGCTTGAATTCCACCACTGTTTTTGACTCCACAACCTCCTCTGGAAGGCTGTTCCATACATCCACAACCCTCTCTGTGAAAAAATACTTCCTTAAATTACCTCTGAGCTGCCCCCCTTCTGTCTTCAAATTGTGCCCTCTTGTTCTTGCACACCTCTTTTTTTGAAAGATGCTACCCTCTTGGACTTTGTTGATTCCCTTGAGGTACTTGAAAGTTTCTATCATGTCCCCCCTCTCCCTCCTTTCCTCGAGGCTATACATATTGAGCTCCTTAAGTCTCTCTTCATATGTCTTCCGGTGCAGACCCTGCACCATTTTAGTTGCCCTCCTCTGGACAGCTTCCATCCTGTCTATGTCTTTGCGGAGATTGGGTCTCCAGAACTGCATGCATTACTCCAGGAGTGGTCTCACCAGCTGTCTGTACAGAGGGATAATAACTTCATGTTTTCTACTGGTGATGCTCTCCCATGCATCCCAGTATCCCCCAGCCCTCCTTGCTGCCCTCCCACATTGCTTGCCCACCTTTAGGTCATCTGATATGACTACCCCAGGTCCCTTTCCATTTTGTTGTTGTTAGTATCTCACCCCCATTGTGTACTCTTCCCTGGGTTTTGTTTCCCAGGTGCATTACCTTGCACTTCTTAGCATTGAATCTAAGCTGCCATACATTTGACCATTCCTCTAACCTTGCCAAGTCCCTTCTCATCCTTTCCACCCCACCTTGTATCAACTCTGTTGCAGATCTTTGTGTCATCTGCAAAGAGACATACTTTTCTTCTAGTCCTCTGCAATGTCGCTTATAAAGACATTGAAGAGGACCGGTCCTAATACTGAACCCTGCAGTACCCCACTACTACCCCCCCTTTTTTCAGAGTGGACTCCATTTACTATTACTCTCTGTGTCCTATTCTCCAGCCAATTCTTTACCCAGGCTGTCATCTTGGGACCCACTCCCAGGCTGGCTAACTTGTATATTAATCTTTGTGTGGTACTGTGTCAAATGCCTTGCTAAAGTCTAGGTAGGCCATGTCCACAGCCCCTCCCTGATCAACTACTTTGGTCACCCAGTCAAAGAAATCTATCAGATTTGTCTGGCATGACCTTCCTGCTGTGAATCCATGCTGCCTTGGGTCCTGTGCCCCTCTGGCCTCTAGATACGCAACAATTCTTTCCTTCAGAAGTGATTCCATCATTTTCCCTACCACTGAGGTTAAACTAACAGGTCTGTAGTTTCCTGCTTCTGCCTTGCTCCCACTTTTGTGAAGGGGAATCACATCTGCCCTCCTCCAGTCCTCGGGTACCACCCCATCCTCCCATGATTTGTTAAAGAGGGTAGTCAGTGGTGTCACTAGTTCTACCCTAAGTTCTTTTAGAATTCTGGGATGAATCCCATCAGGCCCCATTGCTTTGTCCACCTTCAGTTTTAAGAGCTCTTTCAGAACCATTTCTTCTGTAAATGGGCTGGTATCAACTTCTGTATCCAGAGTGTTTCTACTGTTTGTTTTAGGTACCTCCCCCTCTTCCTTTGTAAATACTGAGCAAAAATATTTGTTTAGTATTTCTGCCTTTTCACAGTCACCCTCTGCCCACCCTCCCTCCCTTTATTAAGCCTCACTATCCCTCCTTGGTCTTCCTTCACTCCTGATGTACCTATAAAGGTTTTATCCCCTTCTTAACTGAGTTGGCTATCTTTTCCTCGGTTTGGGCCTTTGCTGTTCTGACTGCTTTCCCAGCTTCCTTTTGCTTTAACTGATACAGTTCTCTGTCCTGTTCCTTCTGTGATTCCTTGTACTTCCTGAATGCTTTCTTTTTTCTTGAACCTTCACTGCCACTCCCTTTGAGAACCATAGTGGTTTCTTACCTCATTTCGTTTTGTTTATTTGCTTTACACAAAGGCTTGTTACCTCTGTGATGGCAGTTTTTATTATTCCCCATTGTTCTTCCATCCCTCCTTCCTTCCCATTTGCTAGTGCATTCCTTAGGCACTCACCCATTTTGGCAAAGTCAGCCCTCCTAAAATCCAGTACCTTTGTCTTTGTATGGCTTGATTCTATTGCTGTGTTTATTGTGAACCATACTGTTCGATGGTCGCTAGTTCCCAGATGGCTACCCACTTCTACATCTGTGATCCTCTCTTCATCTCCATTTGAGAGAACCAGGTCTAAGATTGCTCCCTCTCAAGTGGGCTCCAATACTAGTTGTCTAAGGCATGCCCCCGTAGGGCATCTAGAATAACCCCACTCTTAGAAGTGGCTGCTGCAACTGCACTCCAGTTAACATCTGGCATATTCAGATCACCCATCAGCAATATCTCCCCTTTTTCTGCCATTCTAAGTATACTTTCTATCATTTCCTTGTCCATTTCCTTCCCCTGAGAAGGGCGTCTGTATACAACCCCTGTGTGGATTGAAAAATATATAGTTACAGTACCTGATGAAGGTTTGGTCTGGAGCAAAATGGAGGAGCAGCAACCTTTGAAGATCAAATCATTTGCCAGTCTAAAAGAAAACAAGCTGGATGCAAATATTACTGGCCCCAGTCCAGCACAAGGAAGGGCCTGGAAAAAAGAGACACCCCACAGCCCACTCGAGCCACCCAGTAAATCTAGGAGGCCACAGGGAGCACAAGAGGAAATTTTCCACCAGCCCTCCAACTGGTAGTCTCTATCCCCCAAGGGGAGTCCCAAAGACCAGGTGCCTACCACTGTAGCCAGCCAGACCAGTCTGCTGTCCGCTATTTTTGTCTGGCAATTCGGTCGAAAGATCGATTCCACAACCGAGTTCACAGCTCCAATAAGTTCTCCCCAAGCATAACTTCAAGCAGCAGCTCTGATGGCAGCCAGCCAACCAATGTCAGGGCCCTGGAGAAAGAGACACCCCACTCAGCCCACCAAAGCCACCCAGTAAAAACTAGGAGGCCAAAGATAGCACAGGAGGAAAATTTTCCACCAGCCTTCCAGCTGGCAGCCTCTTATCCCCACAGGAAGTCCCAAAAACCAGGCACCCACCACCGTAGCCAGCTAAACCGATCTGCAGTCCACTGTTTCCGACTAGTAGTTTAGCTGAAAGACAGTTCCACATCCGAAGTCACAGCTCCAGCAGATTCTCCACGGGCAAGGCTTCGAACAACAGCTCAGACGGCACCAAGGGAAACCACCGACTGTCCCAGGAGACCCAAGAATCCAAATCCACAATACAGCCAGCTCCAGGGGAAAAGCCACCGACCACCTCAGACCCTGGCAAACAGTCACAGAACAGCTCGAGGTTTGAACTCCCAGCATAAGCAAAACGCCCCAGATACCGACAACAGGTACGGCAAAAGTCAGTAACCAACGATAGTATACAGCATACAGATGCAGCGATCGGATAATGAGTGACTAGACAAATTTGAACGGGCTGTAACTATAACAATAGAAGTAGCTGTTATAACGGTTAAAACGATCGAATTAAAAAACATAACTACCAAAACAAATAATAGCGATAACAGTAAAAACAAAATAATAAAAATGAACAAGGACTCGGAAAATTACTCCGTTCGTACAGCAATCATAGAACTAGTGTGACAGCAGACCCAGCGCGGCCGCCATATTGCCAAATTTCATTCAAGCTGACTAAGATGCTCTTGCATGATGCTCCTGCTAGAAGGGGAATAGCTGCCATCTGTTACAAACTGTTGTGGGTGCTCACTGGCAGAAGAAAGTATTTTGCTATTTCAAGGCTCCTGGTAATACTTTTTTTGCACCAAACAGTAAAGGGTGCTCAAGTCAACTTTGGGGGAAGGGATAGGTGATTATCCCTGTCCTTTCTACTTGAGCTGACACACCTATGAAAGCCCCAGCATCCATGCAGTCCACACCTTTGATTGGGGGTTCAAGGTAATTAAGTATATTCAAAAATCTTTTATGAAATGGATGGTCAAAATCCTCAAATCTGATTGGCCGAGACCACATTCTGCCAGGATATCTCAATACATAATCGCAGTCTGAAAGTAGGTCATGCCATCCATTAACAAGACCAAAATTGATCCATTTTATAATTTCAATAATACACTCCAAGGTGTGCAGCATCATGAAGTATCATCCATTTTCAGGTGGTTGAAATCATTCAGCCTATGGCCTCGTGCCTCGCAAGGCAACAGAGGTGGGACGTCATCCCATGATTTTACATACATTGTTGTGTATTATTGCTTAAACATTGACTGCTGCTTTAAAGAAGTATATCTTCTCAGTCAGTGATTAATTGGATTATGGAACAAATTACTGAAGGAGGCAATTGGAGCAGACAGCATGCTGAGTTCAAGACCAGGCTGGATAGATATCTGGGTCCAGATTCACCCAAAAATCGCAAAGGGCAACACAAATTTTGCACGACAATTTGCAATTGCCCAGTTTTAAAAAATTGCTATTCACAGTCAGATAGCGCACTGCGCTATCTGACTGTGCATAGGGCCAGGTCACATTGGTGGTAACCCCTGTACCACCAGCACTACCCCACTAGCGCTGCCCTGACCCACAGCCAAGTGAAGGGGCCCACAATAGATAGCGCCGGTGTGCTATTTCCAATTCATGAATGCACCAATGTAAATTAGTCCATTGGGAATGCAAGGTACTAGGTTCCATTTGCATGCCATTATGGGCCCATTTACATAGGCTGCATGGAGCTTAGTGCACCCCCCCAGTCCCTACCTGAAACACAGTCAGAGTCCCTGGTGTCTATTGGTTCCCCTCCCGCCTTTTGCTGATCACTGGTGCAAGTGAAAATAAACATGCTCCCTGGGGCCAGTGGCCCTCCCACCCCTCCACCCCCATGATCGCCGCCCATTGGCATAATTAAAAAAAAAAGTATCACTGGTAGCTAGTGGTTTCTTCCCCCACCATTCGCCGGGCCGAGAAAAAAATAAGAATTGTGTCAGCTGTCCCCCCCACCGTAATCACTGATCACCAGCTCTATTAAAAAAAAACAGAATAGTCCTTAATGCCACTGGTCCCCCACCCCCAACCCGTGATCACTGATCACTGGCCTGAGTAAAAATAAAACAGTTTCCCTGGTGGCTAGCAGTCCTTCCCTCCACCAGATCACTCACACGACATAGCAAAACTGATTCCCTGGTGTCCAGTGGACCCTCCCCCCCCATCACCCACCCAGTATATAAACAAGTTTCCATGGTGTCCAGTGTACCACTCACCTGATCCCCTGTATAGTACAGTAAAACTGTTCCCTTGTGGTCTAGTGGAACCCTCTCCCTATCCCCAATCCACAGTAAAGGAATGAATATCCTTTTCCTGGTGGTCTAGTGAACCCCCACCCCTCAACCTTGGCAGGTAGTGTCTCACCACCCCGCTTCCTCCATCCCGAACCCAAGCCAGTGACCGGCACAGACTTCCCTCACCACCATGTCTTGCCACCAACTGAGCTATCAATGAGCATAAGCTGTATACAGTACATGATCCTTGATTGACAGCTCAATCATTGAGCTGTCAATTAGTGAGTGCATACTATATCCAGCATGTGCTCATTGACAGCTCAGTCGGCAGCTGGATGTGGTGGTGAGAGGAGGACTGTGCCGGTGCCCAGCTCGGGTTCAGGATGGGGAGTGGATGGTGGGACACTACCTGCCAGGGTGGGTGGGTAGGGGATCCACTAGATTACCAGGGAAGGGACATTCATTCCTTTTCTGTGGATTAGGGATAGGTAGGAGGGTCCACTAGACCACCAGGGAAGGGATATTCATTTCTTTATTGTGGATTGGGGATGGGGGGTCCACTAGACCACCAGGGAAATGTTTCACTGTACTGTACTGGGGATCTGGTGGGGGGTTGCACTGGATGCCATGGAAACTTGTTTATATATTGGGCTGGTGATTGGGTGGGAGGAGGGACCACTGAACACCAGGGAATGGGTTTTGCTATGTCGGGCGAGGGATTGGGTGGGGGGAGGAACTGCTAGCCACCAGGGAAACGTCCTTATTTTTACTTAGGCCGGCAATCTGTGAACACACAGAGGGACCACTGGCACCAGAGACAATCATGTTTTTTTTTATTTGGCTGGTGATCAGTGATCACGGGGGCAGGGGGACCACTATCTCCAGGAACTATTCTGTTTTTCTTATTGGGCCAGCAAACGGCAGGAACCATTAGACACTAAGGATAAACTCTTGGTGGTGTCAGGCTGGCGATCGGGGGGGCACTGCAGTACCTCTGCCAACCACTAGTGCTGCATGGGTTTAAGGTAAGGTCTCAGTCGCCAGTATTTGCTCCATGCAGGGCAGCCCAGCAAGAGATCCTTGCGCGAAGCAAACGCTTTGTGACTTGGACAGTGCTGATATTATTGTCCCCTTCCCCTCATTTGTGTTGTGGACCTGGCACACTTTGCCCTGGCGCAAGCTTGGTTTGAGCGCCAAACTGGACTTTTGTGAATACTAATTCAGCGTATACTCTGTTTGCGCCTCACAAAACTGAATTTGCACTGGAGAAAGTTTTGTAAATCTTGCCCCTAGAGAGGAAAGGCACTTCTGGATATTGTTAAGTCTTGCATACGAGAAAATATAGTCTGTAAAAAGCAATGCCATGTGGTAGTGAAGGTTGTGAAAAACAGTCTAAAGCACTACAGCCATCTTGTGGTGATCAATGGGATAGCAAGTATGAAATTGAACTCTATAACCTCCTAGCTACATAAATTTTCCTTTTGGTTGAATGGTTAGAATAGCCACCTTTGGACTCAGGGTCTACGGTTTGAGTCCCAGCATATTCTGCTGCATGTCTGCCTAAGTAGAGTGGACAGACAAAACATTCATTGATTTGATATGAAAAATTGACAGAAAAATTACAGTAAGTGGGACTTTCCCTTTGGCTGAATGGTTAGAGTGGTCACCTTTGGGACTCAAGGTCCACAGTTTGAGTCCCAGCAGTCTGGTGGTATGTCTGCCTAAGCAGAGGTGACAGACTGAACATTGATTGATAATAGAAAAATAAATTTCCAAGTTGGTTTCCTAAATAAAAAACATGCATGAATTAGAATACTGTTTAACAGCGCTGAATGATCAGAAATGAAGAATTACATTAACAAAATACAATTTGGATCACTTTCCATCCAAAGTCATGAAAATTAGATATGGAATGAATTTAGATAAAACACTTGAATGTGTTACATTGTAGATAGCATGAGGTTAGTAGGGAAAAACATTTGTCAAAAATCTTGGATTTTTCAGATATTTTGAGTGAAGCTCTAACAATTATTTTAATGTCAACTGAAAATCTGTATACTTCGGAATGTATTTTAAAACTCTTACAAGTCTGTTACATGATGCAGAAGAGAAAGTATGCACCTTAAAAAGTGTGCTTGTAGCTATGTATGTTCACATTGTTTTGGCAGTTATATTTTATTTTCATGTTTTTGTAAACACTGCTGTACCTGTTGTTACTGCCATTGCCACTGTGTCTTCTATGTCATTTTAATTGTACTTGATACTGTACCAATGTGAGAAGCGCCATAAACCGTACATGACTTATCCAGGGTTGTTCTGGACAAAGGGACACAAGTCTCTGTGAGCCAACCTGATTAACAAAATCCTATCAATAAAATAAATACATTAACATTTGTAATAGCTGTTTCAAGAACGCGATCAAGAAATTAAATTAAAAATTAAAAGGGTACATATGCCATCTTTCTCCCCATGGTCGGGAGTTGGGATTACACGTTACACTGTAGGGGCTGGAGGTAACCAGGCCCAAACCATACAGTGGCCAGCTTACTTTCTGTGAAATAATTGTGTGTTTTCCTGGAACGGCTGAAGTTGTGATCCTCATATGCTTTTCTGGGTTATTCACATGTATAATTTATTCTGTGTTTGAATATGTAAGGTCTGTATGTGTTTTTATTGCTGTATTTTACTTTTAGTGTTTTGTACTAACTGTTGTCAAGACCCATGGTCAAACAATGAACTTTTGATACTGATACAGAACATTGAGATAAATTAGCAAACTTAATGGACCCCATGGTCTTTCTTCATCTAAATTTCTTTGGTTCAGTGCCTCAGTAGCCGGAAGATCTGAAGGTTGTGGGTTCCAGTCTCACACTTGGAACTTGGGCTAATACTCAATAATGTCATTAGTGCAGCAAGGGGAAGGGTCAGCACTGCTGAGATGCCATCCCTTGGAGGAGATGTTAAACCAAGGTACCGTTTCCCTGTCTCTGGTGGCTGTCTAGGTTGAAGTAAAAGTTCCCATGGTGCCTTTTTGTTTGTTTGTTTTTACAACTTTTGGCCAGGGAAGGCACACTAAGCTGAAACTTGTTTCCAGGTGCATCCTGGGAGCAAAGAGAAGTTAAGTGACATGCAAATAGGCACACAGTATGCAAGTGGTAGCTGCAAGGTCCAAACCCAGTTCTCTAGGTTTGCAGCTCAGTGCTCTTAAGCACTACACTAGATTGCCTCTCACTTACTTGTGCTAAGCACAGGGTATTTTCTCCCAGTGTCTTAGCCAACATTCCCCCTGCCAATAAGACTGGGTCCACATAATACCCCACTCCACCCTGGGACACTTCGAGAGGAGCTGACAGCTCCATCTGCACTGTGTCACATCTTTGTTTATTTAGTCTGCTAACGTAGTATTGTGATGATTGAGGGGACTTAGGGTCCATCTTACCGATCCATTCTACCATATGACAGTGACTGTGGCAAAAATGATATATATACATATATAAACTATGCCGTCAAACAAGATGCAGAAATGGTTCCATTCTGGGAGTGTATCAGGCTCTTTTTAATTAGTGTAATATCACTGACAAAAAAGGAATAGCATTAATGGTACTGCAGCTTGATTCATTGCCATTTTAATGCTTTTGGCATGACAGATTAAAGCTGCAGTAAAAACACAGCAATGGTACTAACGGGCTTGTAAATCTTTAGACAGCTACAGGATGTTAGATGAAAAAAAGGCCGGCCTAAGTGGAAGCATTAATCACAGCATTCAAACAGTCATTTACTTTAACAAAGTCACATCTGCGTGTATTTAGTCTGTTAACATAGTATCATAGTATTGTGATGACAGAGCAGACATACTGTATGGTCCATCTTATCCGCCTCTCCTTCCGCATAACAGTTGTTATTCCAAATTGAACTATGAAAGCACAAACTTCTCAGTCAGAATGCTACCCCTACTCATGCTGTGTAATTCTCAATGCCATTCTTCCTAAGGAATCTGTCTACAGTAGCCCTGCTTTGAAAGCCTGAACAATGTTACCCTCTGCAATGTCACTGGGTAAACTAAACCTCCTTCTGAGTAAAGTAATGTTGTCTAATGCTCCCCTTATCCTGCCCCTATCATCTCAGTTTGAGTGCATGCCGTCTAGTTCTCCTTGCATTCACCAGCTCAAACATCTGTGCATACTGCACTCTGTCTAGCCCCTTAAGTATCTGGAACATCAAAATCAGGTCTCCCCTCAGCCTTCTCCAACCTGCTGGGATGAAACACAAGATCCCTGAAGGGGTGTTGTGGTCTCAGATAAGGAACAAGTATATTGGTAATCCTGGCCACCCTTTAAGGCAGGTACTTAAGAGTATAAGAAAATAGAAAAGCAAGATATTTGGTTCATTGGGTAATTGTTCAGCCATATTGAAAACATGGACAGTTTTAGCTGATAATATTTCATTTTTAATTATTTATTTGGTTATTTATCTAAAAATTGGTAACCGGGAGAGGCACACTGAGCAGAGGCTCATTCCCAGGTCCAATCTGGGTGAAAGAAGAAGGAGAGAAGCACAATTACAACAAAATACAGCCAGTCATGTGATGTGGTTACAGTGAGAGTGACATAAAGAGCATACGTTGAGTGCAGTGAAGGAACTAGAAGGGGGACAGGATCAGATCTGTACAGTACAGTATCTTCTTGTTTTTACATTGTTTCTTGTGGATTCTACTTGGTAGAAGGTTATTTCTTTTCTTACTACTTCTAAGGGGCTAGCAGGGTATTGTTTGGGGCTGTTGGAATTTTGAAACCTGTTTTGGTAGCTATAAGTGGGCTCATTTGTTTCACTGTGTGGCAGGCTGCATTTGTAGAGGCCTATTTCTTCTGATTTAAAAACATAAGTGGTGTGATTTAACTGGCTCTTTTTCTTTGAATTGGAGACCTATATCTTCTAATTTCAAGCCTATTTTGATGTGTTGTTGGTGAAGCTGTTTGGAGTCCTGTTTCTTTGGGTAGCAAACCTATTTTGGGGGCTCTGAGTAGTAGAATTGTGATTCATTGTTGCTGGCTTCACTAGCTGCAAAGCTTAGTGCAGAGTTGGGGAAGGGTGCTAATGGTCTGACCAGGGGCCTCAGCTACCTGATTGTTTCTGGTGACTTGGGCTGGTCCCACCCCAAACCCTCACCCCACCATGCACCCCACCCCGGTCCATTATTTCCTTTATACCAGGGGTTCTGACATCAGTTCCTCAAACGGGCAAAGGATATGCACCTGTCATAGCAGAAGCAGACATCCAGGAAGGAACAGCAGCAAGTGAAGAGGTGACTGCTATCTCAGTGGAAGGAAGTAACTGCAAATCTAGGAGCTTTCATTGTTACTTCTTGCATTGCTATTGCATTGGGGAAAAGGAGGAGTAGGAGTTTGAAGAAGGTTGTGCAATGGCTACTTAAAGTCTCTTTTTGAGTGTGGATAGGAAGGATAGGAATATAAAAAGCAGTTGCTCAATCTATCTAAACATGTACAACAAAGGGGTAAGGGAATTAAGAAAGAATGTTTTGCACTGATAGAGGGGGAGAGGGAGACTTGGGGGAGTGTTTGGTATCCTGCATCTGGAAGGGGTGGGGGTCGCTGGTGAGCAGCGACAGCAATGGGTAGGTGGTAGGCTGCAACAACTGCGGTGCACCAATCTTTCTAAAAATTGCCTGGAGTGTGGGAGGATGTTTAGTGTGCAACCACATAGAGAAACTTAGACAGGAGATTGAGGGTCTGCAGGAGGAACTAAGACATGCAAGGCAGATTGGGGGTGGGAGTTTAGCCCAATACTGGAGGGAGGAAGAAGGGGAGATGAGGGAGGGTGATTTAAGCCAACAGTGGTGAGGAGAGGGTCAGAAGAAGAGAAGCAGAGACAAAGGGGCCCAGGCCAGGAAGAATGATTGCTGGGGAAACCAGGTCAGGAGACAAAAGACAAATAGAAGGAGGAAATAGGGACTTGTGAGGGGAGGCGAAGAAGTGGCAAAAGTCATGGAGTGGAAAGGAGAGAACAGGTTACTAAGCAGAGAGAGGGAGCGAGCTATTGTGAAGGGTCTTCAGAAAATAGTTTTGCACTGCTAGAGAGGAAGAAGGTGGAGGAGGGAAATGATGAAATTAGAAGAGTAATTGATAAATGCCTGGACCAAACTGGAGCAGGGGGAAGGGCTGCTGGGAGAATTGCAACAGGGACAAAAAGGGGAAATAATGTGCAGGAGGAAGTAGAGGAGCTGGAAATGAGAGAGGGAGAGGAATGGAAGCAAGCAGGGAGCAAGAGTGGTGGAATCTTAGTGCTGGGGGACTCAATACTAAGAGGAGTCAGATGGGGTAGCAAGGGGAGAGGCATAGTCGCATTTGGGTGGAGGCCATGCCAGGAATGACAGCAGAAAGGGTGGGACAATCTGTTCTGAAATATGCTAGAAGGGGTAGGGCCAAGCCTCATTTAATTATACATCTTGGGACAAACGACCTGGCTGACAAGGCAGTAGATATAGTCCAGAGGAGGTTTGAGGAACTAGCACATTTATGTGAGGGGGCAGGAAGATCAATAACTTTATCAGAGATACTTCCAGTGCCCAAGGCAAGCACAACAAGAAAGCTGAGAATAGAGGAATTTAACGGATGGCTAAGAACCTGGTGTTGTGCTAAAGGGTATGGGCTGTTGGGGGAGTTGGGAAGGACCTGGGAGGACAGTAGTCTCTATGCCAAGAACAGACTACACTTGAGTGAGGAGGGAAAGAAAGTGTTGAAACAGAGGATGGAGGAGTACATAGAGGAAGTTGAGAATTTAAATTAGGAGTGGGGGGTAGCAATTGGGCAAGAGATATGCAGAGACCACAGGTTGGGAAACCATATGAGCTTACTCCCCATAACAGTGACAAAGGACAAATGGCAAGTACTACTGGTGATGCTAGGAAAGGAGGGCAGGATGGGAGGGGGGAAAAGGGTGGAAGGTGGTTACCCTTAATGCTAGGAGCCTTAGGAGGAAAACTGCAGAGTTACAGGTGTTCATGGCAGAGGAAGAGGTGGACATTGCAGCCATCACAGAAACATGGGCCACCCAACGCAATGACTGGGACCTGTCTGTACCAGGGTACAGGTTATTTCGTAGGGACAGGGTGATTGGGAAAGGAGGGGGTGTGGCACTATATGTGAATGAAGGACTGAAGTGTGTAAGGTAGGAAGAGGAGGAGGGTAGTACAGAGTCACTTTGGATGCAAATCCAGGATTCCAAGAATAGGATTCTTAGAATGGGAGTGGTGTGCAGGCCACCATCTCAGACGAAGGAGTTAGACAGGGAACTAGCAGAACAAATCAGGAGGACCTGCGAGAAGGGTAGTGTGGTGATTGTGGGGGACTGCAACATGCCAGGAGTGGACTGGAGTACCCCAACAACCAGGAACAGAAGGGAGCAGGTACTGCTGGATGCCTTCCAGGACAGCTTCCTGCTGCAAATGGTCAGTGAACCAACCAGGTTAGGAAATACCCTTGACCTTGTGCTGGCAAATGGGGACTTTGTGAGAGAACTTACAGTGGAGGAACCACTGTCAGGGAGTGACCACCACTCAGTATGACTCACATTGGATATGGGCAAGGAAGGAGTGGAATCAGGCACAAGAGTGCTGGACTTCAGGAGGGCCGACTTTGGGAGGATGGGGGAAGTGGTAAAAGGGTACCTGGCCAGAATTCAATCTAGTATGAACACTAACCAGAGGTGGGTGCTCATAAAGCTGGGGATAGTGGAGGCAACCAAAACCTGCTGCAAGGCCCAGAGCAAGAAGGCTAGGGCTAAGAAACTGAGCTGGTTGAGCAAGGAGGTCATGGAAAAGGTAAGGAGAAAAAGAGCTGCCTTTAGGAAGTACAAGAAAACAGGGAGGGGGGAGGACAGGGAGGGGTACTTGACAGAACCGAAGGAGGTGACGAGGGCAGTAAGGGGAGCCAAAGCATCTACGGAACTCAGGCTGGCACAAGGCATTAAGAAGGGGGAGAAAGACTTCTTTAGGTACATCAGGGAGAAAAGAAGCTGCAAGGACCACATAGTAAGGATTAGGAAGAAGGGGGGTTGGGTGGAAGCAGGGTGTGATAAGGCAGAAGCACTAAATGAGTACTTCTGCTCAGTATTTACTAAAGAGAAGAGGGGTGTGACACCCAAGGGGGGAGAAATGGCAGAAACAGGAGGGAAAGGGGTGACAGATGGGAAAATCATG
This sequence comes from Neoceratodus forsteri, assembly GCA_016271365.2. Taxonomy (NCBI): domain Eukaryota; kingdom Metazoa; phylum Chordata; order Ceratodontiformes; family Ceratodontidae; genus Neoceratodus; species Neoceratodus forsteri. The sequence continues at coordinate 283,764,629 of CM057455.1, read as the reverse complement.
GAGGGCAGAGTTCGGGAGTGTTTGAAGGCACTGAGGGTGGACACATGGAGGCCCAGATCGGGCATCCACCCCAGGGTACTGAAGGAGCTGGCAGAGGTCCTTGCAGGACCTTTGGCAGACCTATTTAATGCCTCACTACATTCAGGGTGTGTACCTCAGGACTGGAGGATGGCTCATGTGGTGCCCCTCCACAAGAGTGGCCCCAAAGATGAACCGGGAAACTACAGACCAGTGAGCCTCACATCCATCGTGGGTAAGCTAATGGAGACTATCCTGAAGGAGAGGCTGATGGCCCTCCTAGAGACCAAAGGACTACAGGACAGCAGACAGCATGGCTTCATATGGGGCAGTTCCTGCCAAACCAACCTGGTGGAGTTCTATGACTGGGTAACTAGGCAACTGGACAGGGGCCATGCAGTGGATTTCCTGTATCTGGACTTCAGTAAGGCATTGGACTTGGTGCCGCATGGAAGGCTGGGAAGTAAGTTAGTAGGCACAGGGGTGGGTGCAAAGCTGGTGAGATGGGTAGGAAACTGGCTTCAGGGAAGGCAACAGAGGGTGGTGGTGGGTGGGGAGCTCTCACACCCAAGGGTAGTGACGAGCGGTGTTCCACAGGGCTCGGTGTTGGGACCAGTGTTGTTTGGGATATTCATTGCAGACATATCAAGGGACATCAAGAGCAAGATCACTCTGTTTGCTGATGATACCAAGGTAGGAGCAGTGGTGGATGACCTAGGGGGATGGCAGGGGTTGCAGGATGATCTGGCAAAGCTTGAAACCTGGTCAGACACCTGGCAACTGGGGTTTAATGACAAAAAGTGCAAGGTGCTGCATTTTGAGATGAAGAACCCAAGGAGGAGTTACCAGCTGGGGGGAGTGCAGCTAACCCAGACAGAGGAGGAGAAGGATCTGGGAGTGCCCATTACAGGGTCAATGAACAACTTGGCACAGTGTAGGAAGGCAGCTGCAAAGGCCAACAAAATGCTGGGTTGTATTGCAAGGGGTATATCCTGGAGGAGGGAGGAGGTGATTCTGCCACTGTATAGGTCACTAATTAGACCACACCTGGAGTACTGCATGCAGTACTGGTGCCCGTATCTGAAGAGGGACATTAAGTTACTGGAAGGGGTGCAGCGCAGGGCGACAAAGATGATCAAGGGGCTGGGAGACTTATCATATGAGAGGAGGTTGAGGGAGTTGAACATGTACTCACTGGAGGACAGGAGGACAGGGGACATGATTGAAACCTTTAAATACATGAAAGGAATAAACAAGACAGGTACAGAGGGCTGTTCAAAGTAAGGGAGGGAGGGACACCAGGGGCCATGATATGAGACTTGAGGAGGAAGGTTCAGGAGGGAGATGAGAAGACACTTTTTTACAGAGAGGGTGGTGGCTGGGTGGAATGCATTACCTGCAGAAGTGGTATCCAGTAGAACAGTGGACTGCTTCAAAAGGGGATGGGACAGGACAAGGGGGAGGGTTAATGAAGGGGAAGGGTGGAAGGGAAGGGCAGCTGCAGAATAAGGGGTGCTAGCTGCACATTCAAGCAGACTTGATAGACCTCTAGGCATTTATCTGCTGGCAACGTATGTTCATATGTTCATATGCACTACAGACAAAATGGCAAAACATTGCATCTGGGTGACAAATGAATTAGCATACAAAGCATCTGTGCAAATTGAGCAAATTCAAAGTGCATAGTGCCAGAGTGAAGGGAGGCTAAGCTGGTGCTGAAAGTAGAAGTCAAAACAGGTGGATAACCTTCAATGAGGTAGCCGGAACTATGAAGCTAGGGGGAGGGAGAGGTGAGGGGTGGTCAAAACCAGGCAAGGGTAAGGAGGGGTTCAGAAAGAGGATTGGCAGAAGTAGGAGGAGGGTGGAGAAGTATTAACTGGCATCTAATGGAGAGAAGGAAGGGGAGAGATGGATGGAAGATGGTAGCCAATTCCAGAGGGAAGGGAGACGGTAAGAGAAAGCAGAGTTTCTGGCTGAGGAGTGTGGGTGGGGAAGGGAGAATGTGTGTGGATCTCTTGAGGGCAGGGAGCAGGAAAAGGTGGGGATGGTGGAGAGGAGATGGGATAGGTATGAGGTGAGGGATCCAAACCAGTATTTAGAGATGAGAAGCACAGTGGGACTGGCAATGTGAGGAAGTGAGGGAGGATGGGTAAGAAGCAGTAAAGGGAGCACAAAAGGGCGAGTTGGTATCAAAGCGGCAAAGGCATTACAGAGGATGTCCAGTCGGGCAAAGCAGGTAGATGGGGTGATGCCATAAACTACATCCGCATAGTCAAAAGCTGGGAGAACCATTTTGGTTACCAGCTCCTGGTAGACCTGGGGAGAAAGGTAGTCCTTATTGTAGTACAGGGCACCGAGTTTAGGGCAGAGTTTGGCATTGATTTAATTAATTTGGGCAGAGAACTCAAGCCTGCTATCTAACCACACACCAAGGTACTTAAAAGCTAGGACTACTTCAAGCAGTGTGCCATCTATCATAGAGAAGACAGGGAGGTGGGTGAGCCAGTGCAGCTTCTGGCTGGTACCAAAGGTCATAGACACCTTTTTTGTGTCAACCCAAAGTTAGTTGAACTGGAACCAGCACAAAACACTGTGAAAGTCTTGCTGAAGTGAGACTTTCAGAGATGCAGTCAAGGGACCGGAGGTGTACAGAACTGTGTCATCTGCATACATGTGAATATGTGAGTTAGCAGAGGTGGAGAGGAGGTCATTTAGGAAGGTGGAGAACATAGAAACATAGACTTTGATGGCAGATAAGGACCGCTTGGCCCACCTAGTCTGCCCATTTCCCTACCTACAGGATAAGCTGCAGATCCTATTTAACCAACAGCCTATTTCTTCCTACCCCCCCAACAAAAATTGCCTTATGTCTGTCCCATGCATTCTTGAATTCTCCCACAGTTTTAGACCCCACAACCTCCTCAGGAAGGCTGTTCCATGCATCCACCACCCTCTCTATGAAAAAATACTTCCTCACATTGCCCCTGAGCTGTTTCCCCTCTATCTTCAAATTGTGTCCCCTTGTTCTTGCACATCTCTTTTTCTGAAAGATGCTACTTTCTTGGACTTTGTTGATTCCACTGAGGTACTTAAAAGTTTCTATCATGTCCCCCCTCTCCCTTCCTTCCTCAAGGGTATACATATTAAGCTCCTTTAGTCTCTCCTTGTCTGGCTGCTCTTGCAGACCCTGCACCATTTTAGTTGCCCTCTTCTGGACTGCCACCATCCTGTCTACGTCCTTGCAGAGATGGGGTCTCCAGAACTGGACAAAGTACTCCAGATGGGGTCTTACCAACTGTCTGTACAGATGGATAACAACTTCCTGTTTTCTTCTGGTGATGCCTCTCTTTATACATTCCAGTATCCCCGGGCCCTCCCTACTGAATTCTCACATTGCTTGCTAACCTTAAGGTCATCTGATATGATTACCACTAGGTCCATTTCCATTTTTGTTGTTGTGACTAGGCCCCCCCCCTCCCCATTGTGTAATCTTCTCCTGGGTTTTTGTTTCCCAGGTGCATTATTTTGCACTTCTTTGCATTGAATCCAAGCTGCCAAACTTCTGATCATTCCACCAACCTTGTCAAGTCCCTCCTCATCCTTTCCACACCTCCTTGTGTATCAACCCTGTCGCAGATCTTTGTGTCTTCTGCAAAGAGGCATACTTTTCCTTCCAGTCTCTCTGCAATGTCACTTATAAAGACATTAAAAAGGACTGGACCCAGTAATGAACCCTGCGGTATCCCACTAGTAACCCCTCTTTCTTCAGAGCGGACTTTTACCTTCTGTGTCCTGTTGTCCAGCCAATGTTTTACCCAGGCTACCACTCTGGGACCCACTCCCAGGCTGGTTAATTTGACTATTAATCTTTTGTGTGGGACTGTGTCAAATGCCTTGCTAAAGCCTAGGTAGGCCATGTCCACAGCCCCTCCTTGGTCTACTACTTTGGTCACCCAGTCAAAAAAATCCAGTTAGATTAATCTGACATGACCATCCCGCTGTGAACCCATGCTGCCTTGGGTCCTGTGCTCCACTGACCTCTAGGAACTCAACAATTCTTTCCTTCAGAAATGATTCCATCACTTTCCCTACCACAGAGGTCAAACTGAGAGGTCTGTAGCTTCCTGTCTCTGTCTTGCTCCCACTTTTGTGAAGGAGAATCACATTCACCATCCTCCAGTCCTCAGGTACCACACCATCCTCCCATGATTTGTTAAAAATGATAGTCAGTGATGTCACTAGTTCTCTCCTTAATTCTTTTAGAATTCTGTGGTGAATTTCATCAGGCCTCATTACTTTCTCCAACTTCAGTTTTAGAAGTTCTTTCAGAACCCTTTCTTCTGTGAAAGGACTGGGATCGACCCCCCCTCCCCAACCAGAGTGCTTCTGCTAATTGGATTAGGCACCTCCCCCTCCTCCTCTTTTGTGAATAATGAGCAGAAGTATTCATTCAGTATCACTGCTTTTTCACTGTCCCTCTCTGCTCACCCACCATCCATTCTATTCAGCCTCACTATCCCTCCCATTGTCATTCTACGCTCCCTGATATACCTATAAAAGGTTTTATCCCCCTTCTTAACCGAGTTGGCTATCTTTTCTTCAGTTTGGGCCTTTGCTATTCTGACTACCTTCCCTGCTTCCTTCTGCCTGAACTGGTACAGTTCTCTATCCTGTTCCTTTTGTGTTTCCTTATACTTCCTAAATGCTATCTTTTTCTCCCTAACCTTCACCGCCACCTCTTTTGAGAACCATAGTAGCTTTTTCTTTCATTTTGATTTGTTTATTTGCTTCACACAAAGGCTTGTTGCCTCTGTGATGGCAGTTTTGATGTTTTCCCATTGTTGCTCCACCCCTCCTTCTAGCCTGTTTTTAGTGCTTTTCTAAAACACTCTCCCATCTTGCCAAAGTCAGCCCTCCTGAAGTCCAGAACCCTCACTTTTGTATGGCTTGACTCTGTAACTGAGTTTATCATGAACCACACTGTTTGCTGGTCACTTGTTCCCAGATGGCTACCCACTTCTAGATCTGAGATCTCCTCACTGTCCCAATTTGAGAGTACAAGGTCTAAGATTGCTCCCTCGTGAGTGGGTTCCAAAACTAGCTGTCTGAGACATGCCACTTGAAGAATGGCCCTGCTTTTGGATGTGGCTGCAGCAAAGGTGCTCCAGTTAACATCTGGCATATTAAGGTCCCCCATCAACAGTATCTCCCCTTTCTCTGCCATCCTAAGGATGCCTTCTATCATATCTTTGTCCATTACCTCCCCCTGATATGGGGGTCTGTAAACAACCCCTGTGAGGATTGTGGTGTCATTTCCAGTCTCTAAGGTGACAGAAGAGGACAGAATCCAGAATGCAGCCCTGGTCTGGATAAGGAGGAGTGGGAGATGGCACCTCCCAACTGTACCAGCTTGTGATGGTCTGAAAGGTAAGAACAGAACCAGTTGACAAACAGGGGTTGAGAGGCCATCAGACTCAATTTATCCAGGAGTGAGTGTAACACCAAATCAAAGGCTTTGGCCAGATCAATGAAAATGGCAATTGTGATGTTCCCCTGATCCATCACTGAGAGGATGGAGTCAGTTACCTTAAGCAAGGAGGAGATGGTGGAATGCACCTTCCAAAAACCTGGCTGAAAAGGGGAGAAGAAGTTGGAGGAGTGGAAGAAGTCTGCAAGCCATGAGTTGAATAATTTCTACTACAGCTTTGCAAGAGAAGGGAGGAGGGAGGTAGGGCAGAATTTGTCAGAAGTGGAGGGATCACCCCCTCTGTGGAGGGGGAGAACCTTGGTAATCTTCCATGATTCAAGGACAGTTCAAAGGGTTATGGAGAGATTTAGGAGGTGAGTAAGGAGAGAGATGATGATAGTAGTTTAGAGTCCAAGTCATCCGTTCTAGATTTGGAAGGGTTGAGTCAGAAAAGGGTGAAAAAGGTCTCCTGAGGAGTGATGGGGAATCAAACCTGAGGTATGTGGTAAGCAGGAGGGAGGAGAAGGGGGGGAATGGAGCTATGAAGTGGGAGGGAGAGGATAACACAAGTGGTGAAAAACTCTGAAGTGAGCAGCGATAGCAGGAGGGTCAGACACTGGTGAGCTATTAATCATGAGGACAGGGGAAGAGGACTGGGCTGGGGGGTCAAAAAGGGGAATGAATCACCTTCAGAATTTGTTTGGGGAATTAAGATTATTCTGGGGGTTGGCTTTGAAGTAGAGGCATTTGGTGATACAAATGGCTTAGTGTAAGAATTCCTAAGTTTCTTGTAGGAATATTGCAGCGCAAAAAGTACTTAGAAGGAGACCATGGCAGATGACTAGAAGGAAAAGAATTTCTTTAATTAAAACTTAAATTCATGGTATGCAAAAGCAAGAGAAGGAACATGCTGGGTAAATATAATTTGAATTGTACTGCAATGACAGGGTGATAGAAACAGTAGATAATGTTTGCTACTTGTGTATTATATTCAGCTGTAATTTAAACTGGAATAAACATGAAAAAATGACTGAACAAAAAATCAGAAGGTTTATTCCAGCAGTGGAGAGTTTCTCATACAAATATGGGGGAAATTCTGTAAAAGGCTGTTTGAAAGTATTAAATGCCAAAATAAAAAGGCAGTTATTATACGGCGCTGAAATCTGGGAGTTAGATAATAATGAGAAAATAGATTCTTTAATGAATATATATTATAAAAAAATTATTGGGTCTCCCTAAAGGAGTTCCCTCTACATTAGTTAGACTGGAATTTGGACAATTGTCCATACAATGTAAAACAGAAGAAAGATTAGCAAAACATTGGTTAAAAGCATATAGCATGGGTGAAAATAGATTCCCTCTGATGTGTATTAAAGAAACCATTACATATATGAGTCATCAGATATTTTTCCCACGTTTAGCAGTCATTGAAAACATTATAAAACCTTATGTATTACTATATTGTTTGTCAGAGATATTTCTGAGACATCCTCTAGATATGCAGGAACAAATAAAGGCAAGAATAAGAGCAATGCAAATTCAGAATGAGATGGAATTGAGCAGGAAGCACAGAATCAGCAGATGGCTAGTGGATAATAAAAGGCAATTTGGCTTTGAACCCTACTTGAACTATTTAAAGATCATAGAAGAAGGAAAATATTAACTAAGTTCAGATTTGAATACTGTGATAGTCACTGAATTAAAGCTTTTCTCGGAAATAAAATGGTTAAAATATATAAATGTAATCTTGGGGATGATGATGTTACTCATCTGCTGAGTCTGTGCCCCTTTATAGCAAACAAAGGAATTATTACTTGGGGAAATGTTAGCATCATTAGATATGGAACCAAAATATCAAACTGCCTGTTTATTAAGATCAAGGGCATCTCCAGTCCTAGAGAACGTAATTTATATTTGTAAAGTCATAAATAACTTAAAATGTCATGCAAATAACCAAGAATAATGTTATGTGTAAAAGTAGGACACTTTGGTGCCCAAAGAGTCAAGTGCAATAGCAAAGTATCAGTGATCAAATATATGTTGCTTATGTATGATATTTTAAAGTGCCAATTTTAGAAAAGTGTAATATTCTATGTCATTTATTTAAGGAGGAAAAAAACGTGTGGGTTGTTTCATATGTATGTGTACTATCTGATGTTTATTTTATCTATTTTATATTTGTAAATGCTTGAATGCTTCTGAAAATAATTTTGTTTTTTATGTGTACATATAAAGACAAAATGTTGAGCAATAAAATTAACTGAACTGAGACCAGAACCAACAGTCCTTGGGTTTTGGAAGCTCTCTGGCAGCTCCCCATTGGCCAAAACAACTGTTCCTTCCAAAAATTAATATGCAACAGGCTCCCTCGATGCCTAATTGGCTGTGTAAAAGGGCACCAAGTATTTACCCAGCTTTTCCCCCCATAAGTCCAATTGTCAGTCCCAAAAACCCTCTTGAAAAATCATGGCTTCCAATTGGCTCTACTGGGGTCAGAGGCTACAGAAATGGCTGCTGACAAAAACAGTCTAACTGCAGTACATACATGTCCCAATATTTATAGTCCTCCTGCAGCCAGAATAAACACTTTTATTGTTATCTGCCCGCACAGTCTTGAAACAGCTGCTGTGCCCTGTAAAATGACTCCGTTGTTTAACATTTTCATCTAGCCCCTGCCTGTTGCTGCTACTGATATTCACCACCCCTAGGCAGCAGGCAGGCTCCTCATTAGCATTCATAGTGTCTCATTATTATGAATGAGGTGGATCACTAGCAATGATAGGCACGCCTTAATTTAAACACCAAGAGGCTTCTCCTGTGCCACCTTCAGGTCTCTGGTCACCAATTAGCTTAACCTGGGGAATGGGACCCTGCAAATAGCCTTGTTTTACTGCAATTATGGTAAGAAAATCAAATAGTGCTACTGCACAGACTGCACCGAAGTGCAGGAACAACACAGCTGCTCCACTCTTCACTCCTACCACCCCATTTGGACTGAAAGTAATGCAGGGACTGGACGGAGACCTAAGGGACACCAAACAGGGAAAACGGGCTTGGGTCTGGAGCAGACCAGCAAACAGGGGAAACGGGAGACTGGGGCAGCCCAAAGAGGCAAACAGGTTAGCCCCGGGGAGGGGTTACATAAATGCAATGGTTACTTTGTCAGAGGAAACACCATGAAGGTTATTCAAAAAATTTAGCAGCAAAATCAGCAAATTTGGAAATATTTTCCTACAGTAATTGCACATGGTGGTCAGTACTGTAAAGACATGATGACAATGAGATTTGTTTTATGTGAACAGCCTCAATGTACATAACTGGTGTGACATAGATAGCCAGCTCTGAGTGCTTGAGTGCTGTACTAATTTTTGTTATTACATATAAAATATGTGAAGGGAAGGGTCAGTTCAAGGAAATGGCTGTCTTACTGGAACTGACACATCAAGACCCCCCAAGGATAAGTTCAAAGGACAGGAGGTATTTTAAACTGCAGAGATCTGGGGTGCAATTACCTTGTCAATTTGCTTTCATCTCAGGAAATATGATTAGCCATTCATAATGCCCTCAGGGAGATCCTTTGACTTGCATATTTGCCAGGAAGGACTTGTGGGGAGGAGTGTCGGAGAGAGGCCAGAATCGACATTAAAGATGTTTGATGTCAGACCCAGGGAGGACCCAGACGGATTTGGAAGGTCCAAAATACATTCCCGGGGAACCCTTGAATTACATCAGAAAGACCTGAGGTGTAGATTCCAAGGTCCAGATGGGATTAAAGAGGCGAATACACTGTTGTTTTGAATACAGTGACTTAGAAGAAACTTTTGAGATGTATGTGTAGCAGAACAAAAACCACTTCTGATCAGTTAACCTGTATAGTGGAAAGTCAGTGAGGTTATCTCATATGTTTTTTTAAATATTTTATTTAGAGACCCTGTATTGTAAAATATAGAGTTTGATACACCAAGGCGGAGTTAGTGACCTCATGAGAAGGCCGGCTCAGAAGTGTGTTTAATTGCTGAAGTGAACCTGAGAAAGACACAAGAAAATATTTCTGACTGACACAAGAGAATATTATCTGACCGAGGGAGAATCATCACAGCACTGAAAAAGAGTAATATTAGACCAGTCTAAATATATGTATTGTAGGAACTGTACTTTTTCCTGTTTGTTTTAAGGCTGTATGTTTTGGGATATACATAATTTGTTCTGTAATTATTGTTTTGTTTTGATATTTTTAAAGTAAAGATATTTTTTTACAACTGAAACTGCTGGAGTGCCTTGACAATTCTTTTTATTTTAAGTGGAGCATTTAAAGGTTATAAGTACAATGTGTATCTGCTTACTGGGAAATGGATAGAGTTCTCTAAAAGTCTTGCATTGAGTTCTAAGGGTTCATTTGAAAGACCTGGTTGGGTGCCCGTAGGCAAAGATATCTGGCCCCCTGAAGATAGAATTATCTGAGCCTGATAATTGGGTACACTAACAAGAGGTTATCAGTTTGAATCCTTCAGAGCTCGAGACTAAGGTGATTTGAACCCACAAAACAGACAAGAGGGTTACCTTGTCTGTTCACTGTACACAAATCATATGCTCAGAGGTTGGCACTTTGGGAGTAGAGGGTTGACCGGCTGAGCGAGTCTGTGACAACTGGTATACAATATTGAGCAATATTGAAGGTTCTAAATCATATTTCATAAAATTTCCACTTTTCCAGATTTTTCTTATATTTTTCATTTACGTCATACTTATTGCAGTAAATTTTGCAACTTGCACAAGAGTTGTGACAGAGCAGGCATCTTGATTATGGTACCAGGGGGTCTTTCTTTCCAAAAATGGTGGCCTGCAAAGTATAGCAACACTTATCAGGTCCAACCCCATTCAGGAACCCTGGATCCCTGACTACAAGGATTTCAAAAGGAAAAGGAAGAAAAAGGCTGAGAGTGGGTGGAATTAAGGAGGAGATTCAGTAATCTGGAGCTGTGATAGGTGGAGGAGGGGCACACCCCTAAAAGCACTCACATGGTTCAGACTGATACCAGTTTATCATGCATGCCTTACAAGAAATTACGAAATGGGTAAAAATGCTGGCTCCTGATTGCCAAGAGGTACTTTCAGTCAAGCCATTACTCCAGCACAACAGCCCAGCTGAAAGTAGCTCAACAAAAATTTGTTTGAAAAATAAATCCAGTTTACTAAAAAGGACCCATTTCATAAATGCAATAAGGCACTCCAGGGGGTGTGTTATGGTGGGCTAATGTTCTTTCTCGGGTGGTGGAAGCATTCGGCTTCACTGTGTGCTTCAACCCACCCAATGTGGGCCATTATCCCACCATAACACACCCCTATCATGCCTTATTGTTTAAACATAGTCACTTTATTCATGGAGGATATCTGTTGACAGCTTTATTCAACAGCTCTCTGGAAACCAGTGCAGTTCTGGAGGACTGGAGGAAAGCAGATGTGGTCCCTCTACATACAGTAAGAGCGGCAGCAGGGAGGAATCTGGCAACTATAAGTTAGTCATTCTCAACTCAGTGGTGGGGAAATTAAGGGAACCCCTGTTAAAGGAAAGGTTGGTAGAGTATGTTGAATCCAATGGGCTATAAGACCACAGGCAGCATAGAATCTCAGGGGGAGGTCATGTCAGACATATCAGATTGATTTCATGGGAGGGCAGCGGACATGGCCTATCTGGACTTTAGCAAGTCCTTTGGCACTGTGTTGGCATGGGAGACTGATAAAGAATTTGAGCAGTCTGGGGGTGGGATTCAAAGTGGTGAATTTTGTAAATGGAAAATAGTCAGACAGTGGTGGTTAATGGCACCCACTCTAATAATGGGAGTGACCACATGGTGCTGCAGGGCTCAGTACAGGGACCAGTCCTCTTCAAGGTTTCGTAAGTGACATTGCAGAAGAACTGAAAAGGAAACTATGTCTTTCTGCAGATGACATCAAAATCTGTAATAGGATGGACACCCAGGATGGGGTAGAGAGAATATGTAGGGATCCCAACACAAGAGAAAGGGGGCTTACCAAGAAGAAAAGTCACTATGTGACTTTAAGTGCACATACCTGGGAGTGTATGGTACAATGAGCAACACAAGTGTTCATGCGCTGTGATGGTGATGCTTGTTGAAACATAAACACATGTTTTTCCACCTGAAGGGGAAGGTCTTTGTTGCAAGATACAGGTGCTGTAAACAATATGCCTGTAGCAGTTCTCTGTTTCAGATCTGAATCTTCAGCAAAACTTGCCGGGGTGCTACTGTCACTGAAAACTTCATTGTAAGTAGAATGAGTTCATGTTGAACCTATACTATGCTGATATTGTGCACCCAGTTCTCGTGTGAAAAACCAGTGAATGACAAATGCTAGCCTACCCATGCAGCCATTTTTGCTACAGAGATGTGCTGTGAAGTGCTTATTTCAGCCTGCTGCTTTTCTTAGCATATATAACTCACAACATTTGAAACCTGTTTTCTCCCCCCAGTTGTTGTATGTGGGTGAGCCTGCCAGTTTTGTCTGATTTTTTGCACAATTAAAGTGATTTTGTTTGGTTTGCCATAGAAAATGGGAGTAGTAACCTGTAGGAGTTGTGATTCAATCTGCTTCCATTCAAACTGCCAAAAAGTGCTGTTTTCCATGGAAAAAAAGCTTTTTTTCTGTGCTCTGCTTCATTTGCATAACCCACCCCTTCTTTTTCTCAGTGCTGCAACCCCCCAACCATGACATCATGCAAAATAAACAACGTGTTTAAGCACTGGTTTGAAACAGAGATCCCTGTTAGTCAGTCTTGGTACTGCAAACATTTACTCTACCGAAATAGGGGACTACATCTCTCAGTAAAGTAATCTTGTCAGCTAGATACTATATGCACAATACCTTGTTTTGAAAATAAACATATGAGAGCTTTTATTGTTGAAGGCAACTGTAGATTCAGAGGAGGCCCTTGCCGCAGGATGGCAAAAGCTCCTTGGTGCCGCCCTTCCTGGGAAAGAAATGGATGCTGCCATCAAAGCTGATAAGAGTGTGTTCCATCCCTCAAACAAGTGCAGTGCCACAAAAGAGCCCAGTGACCAATGTTGGGTGCAGTATCCCTGTTCCTAAAGTAGAGCCATTACCCAAGTTGATGACCTCTAAGGACCTCTAAGGATTTCCGTTCTTCCATGGTGGGTAGAAAACCAGAACAGCCATGGCCATCTGAAGCTATCTCTGCCCAGTAGCCTGTCTCCTTGGGTGCATCAACAGCTGTCCCATTAGCTGGAAGGCATCAAGCCCTCCCACTATAGCACAAGCACCAGAGCCCACAAGAGTCAATGAGCCTGCTCCTAAAGAACAGAAGCTTGCAGTCGAGGTGGAGGTTGAGTAGGACAAAATATTGGTTTCACCTAGCCACGTTGACAACAAAGCTGTCGACATGCGGCACGGGGAAATTTTATTTTTTATTTATTTAGTTTTTGTTCACCGGGTAAGTGCACTAGACAAATTCTGCCTATTTTCAGGTACGACCCAGGGGAAGGGGATACAGATGAATGCCAACTGACTTTGAACCAGATTAAGCCGTTGGTGCTATTTTTAGTGAATGGGGAGAAATTTGGCCAGGGCACTGGGGAATTTCCCTACTCTTCCAGTGGGGGAACTTCAGGCCATCGAAGGATGTCCGTCTCATTTGCTGAGCAGACTGCTTTGGAGCAGGACGTGAGTTTGTGTACTGCTGCAAATGTGGAATTGTGTGACGATAAAATGGACTGTGCTGAGGTAAAAGAGAGTTCTATCCCATCTGTTAGTGCAGAAGGGATTGTTTCAACAGTAAATCCTGCTGGTGGTTTACCTTTGCAAGACGCCGTTTCCAGAGAACCTGGGATGGATGCAGGAGAAGGATGTGATTTTAATACTCTACCAGGTTCTACATCTGTTTTGCATTCAGAGCCACGTACAGATGTGGCAGGACAGTCAGTGAGTGGCTTCAATAACGGAGGGGCTATTGTTTCCAATGAGAACGCTGCAAGTCAGAAGCTACGTACGGGAGATTTTGCTTTCTGATCGGAAAATCAACCAGGATGTACCACATCAAAATAGGTGCAACAACAGTTTGTACTACCGCAAAAGCCTATGTATTGTTTAGATTTGGACGGGTCGTCTGAAAATGCTTTGGCCGAATCTGGTTGGAAAAAAGCGTCAACAGGACAGTGGACTCCAGATCCTGACTAGAGAGAAGATTTGTTGCTTAGACCTGACTCCAGTTCTGTACCCAAAAAAACCCTGAGCTCAGGTAATGACTTGTGTCTGTTATAAAAGAGGCCTCTAGGGATAATACTGCACAGAAGGTAGCGGATGGGACTTTGGCCTATGCATAGCTGGGCCCATCTGGGGGTGAGGCAGAATGTAAGGGGAAATTTGTTTTGTCCTACTACAGAGAATACATCTTTTCAGAGAGCTGTCACAGCGGGCAGGAGGATAATAAAAGGGTGCCCATGGCTGATCTTTTTAAGAATAAACTTGAGCAAGCCCCCAGAAGGAATGCAGTGAGATTACGGTATAAAGGGGGAATATCAGTTCACCCGAATAGATACTATGTTGCCAAACAATTGTTAAAGGGCTTGATGCATTTTACCCCTGCTGAAATATATGCCCTAATTCATATATCTGGGGAAGATTCTTTTGATATTAATTTCAAGTGCAACACAGGGTTGGAGAAATTTTGGGAGAAATATAATGTTTTAAAATCTACTCCTTTATGGTCTCCTTTTTATGCCATTCCCCTTACTAAACCACAGATTAGGTACATCACCATTATGTTCAGGTATGTCACCATTGTGTTCAGAAATGAAGGGGTTAATGTGAGTGACATTTATCATTGGCTGCAGAATCGTTGCAGTATTTTGGGTCCTCCAGAAGCCATTATCGACTCGGAGGGACTTTGGACAGGTGGTTGGAAATTCAAAGTCAAATTATTTCAACTTAACTTTGAAATCATTCATCTTCCCAACAGCTTCTTTCTAGGAAAAGATAGAGGGGTACTTTTTTTTATGGAGTGCAACTAAGGGCGTGCTATAAATGTGGTGCAAAAATGCATTTAAGCAGCTCTTGTGACATGTTAAAATGTTGTCTTTGGGGTGGTTACGGTCTCGGCTGACCTATGTGAAAATATTTTTCAATGCAATCTCTGTGAAAAGAAAGGTCATGCCTTTCATCAATGACCCAGGACAAAAAGAAATAGATTTGAAGGGTGGGATCAGGATGACTGATGATCAGATAAAGACCAAGGAAGAAGAAATTAATTTTTTTCTGAAAACGTTTCTAGTGATCAGGCAGAAGTAATTCAGCAAGACACAGTGGGCCAGATATTCAAAGCTTTGCACCGGGCAAAAAACGTTTGTGCGGGTTTAGAGCGCGATTAGCGCGGGTCTGCTATATTCAAAAGGCTGAATAGTGCAGGCAAACAGCATCAGCACCAGGCAAGCTATAATTATATGCAAGGGGCAAAGTGAACATGAATACAGGTGCAATGAGATATTCAGCGACTAGAGCTGCGCTAAGGTGTTTAGCGTGACATAGCGCGATCCATAGCATGGTACAATTCACCGCCCAGAAAAAGCTGGTCTTAACCCTAGGCAAACAGCTTTGCCGCTTTTGTGTGGTGCTATCTTAGCATTAGAGCGCGGGGCTTCATGCCGCCCCAATATGAGTATGACACTTAGAAACAGCCAGACATGGAAGACACATGCTGCACATTGCTGGCACCACAATGATGCCATCAGCTGCCACCAGTCCAAGCCAAGCACAAACAGTGAGGGGTGATCTGACCCACAGGGGAACAGCATGGTAGTGTGGCCATATAGCACACACCTGCAGACCATACGTCTGTAGTGTATAACAGATGCCAGCACAGACATGCAGCACTGTGGGCATGATGGCCAGTGAGGGTAGGGTGTATGGGTGGCCAGACCTCACCACAGCCCACTTGTGGCCACAAGGCTGGGACACATCGCTCAGTGCACATGGGCCAGTAGTGGGATTATGACACCACCTGTGTGCCTGTCGGATCCTACATGCCCCCCGAGCCACCTACCACACAACTGTACAGATGTCACAGCACACACTGCCAGCCATATACATGACACTGTGTGCATCCCATGTCACATCTGTGGATCACACAACAGTGTGATAGTACTGTCCACTGTCAGTAATTACCTGCAAGCTGTGCCTGGCACTGTGTACAGTGCAGTGGTCATCAGTGCCCTACATACCATAGGCAGTGTCGTGTCCCTCACACTACCAGCCCTCTTGCTACTGTAGTGTCTGCTGTGCACTGTAGCATGACTAACAGTGTGACGGTTGCATGCAGCACTACCACCACCTGTGCCTATGCTGTGCTGTCCCCTGGGGTACGATATGCTATGCTGTACTGTTTACATGAAGCCTGCAGCTATCAACATGCACTGCCTGACTGACCTACAGGTGGAGCTGCGGTCAGACCTGGCCAGCCCCTGTACCTCCAGACTGACCTACAGGTGGAGCTGTGACACTGGAGTAACGCTGTGCAACCGTACGCAAATCAGGGCATGATGAGATGCTAATGTGGCTGTTTGCCCGCAGACTATCTAAGTAGGCTCATTTGCATGTCACTTTGAATATGGCAAAAGCTTAGCGGGGCTAACGTGTTTGCACCGGCACACCGAGCTCTGCACTAAAGCCGCTAATGGTTCGGGAATATTATACAGTTTTGAGCACAGTTTTTTCTGATGTGCTGCTGCCTGCAGCTGTACTGGGTCCCTGCATTTGCCAGAACACACATTGGCCACATAGTTCCTCTCTACCTACCCTCACGTCTCTGTGCACTGTGTTGTTGTTGTGGTTTGCACTTCCTGGTTGCTGTCTTCAGTGCTGTCTTATTCCAGGGCTACGTTTGCACGGCCTTATTCCCATGCTATATTCAGAAGCTGTTTGCCCTGGGCTATTCCTTTTGAATATAGCTTGCTTTGTGCTCCAGGCTAAGTTTGCCCGCCGGGCAGTGCTAATTTAGCCCCGGGGCAAACCTTTGAATATCTGGCCCAGTGTCTCTGACAATACACCAGACAGAAAGGGAGCACCAGGTTTTTGAATTGGGTGATACTGGTACTTTTAATAAAGATGCAGTTCCTCCAGCTGAGATCGCTTCTCCATCTAACAACTCTCCTGACTCTTTAGAAGGGAAAAATGGTTTTGTCATGCCCCTCCCCTTTTGAAACAGTTAAAAAAAGGAAACGGTTTACAAGGGCTTCTTTAAACAAATCACCCCCCATCTCACGTGGAGAATGCTTTCTCTCCCCTACAAGAGGACATAGGGATTCTGATCTGAAATCAGACACTTCTCATTGGTTGGGCATTTTTATAGAAGATGAGTACAGTAGGGCTATGGAAATAGCAAAGGAGAAAAAATGGGAACAAGGAAAAAAAAGGAAAAAGCAAAATGTATCCATTTAGGAGGATTTTTATCTGTCTTTTGCATCATTATGGCCTCGCTTCACTGTGCTTCTCTTAATATATGTAGCCTTAAACATTACAAGAAATAGCAGTTTTTTTCCTTCCTGGACCAATTAACAGCAAATATAATCTTTCTCCAGGAGACAAGGTTATCTTCCTTAGGGGAAGTTGACCAACTTAAAAGGAATTGGATCTGGGGGCCTTCATTCTGGAACTTCGGTCCTGATGTGGCTGATGTTTAGGGATCCTTTTTAAAACTACTACTTTCAGGGTCTCAAGACTGATAGATATCAAACCAGGTAGAGCTTTAGCTTTGGATGTCTCATTTGGGGAATTTTCCTTCCGTCTTATTAATGTATATGCTCCTCAAACTAAATCTTTGCAAATAGAATTTTTTGATGACATCAAACCTTACTTATATACTAGAAAACACATTATATGGGGAGGTGATTTTAATGTTAGTTTGGACCTAAAATATTCTGGGGATGTGTTAAAAAAAAGTTTACTGTGATACACATGCCTTAAAAAAAATTCTCTTGGACACTAATTTGTCTGATGCTTATAGATTTATTAAGAATGATAGTGGAGCTATGTATTTTAGACACATTTATTCATCACGTATTGATTTTTTAGAAACATAGAAACATAGAATCTGATGGCAGATAAGGACCGCTTGGCCCACCTGGTCTGCCCATTTCCCTACCTAACAGATAAGCTGCAGATCCTAGTTAACCAACAGCCAACTTCTTCCTACCTCCCACTAAAATTGCCTTATGTCTGTCCCATGCATTCTTGAATTCCCCCCACTGTTTTTGACTCTATGACCTCCTCAGAAAGGCTGTTCCATGCATCTATAATCCTCTCTGTGAAGAAATACTTTCTCACATTACCTTTGAGCTGTCCCCCCTCTGTCTTCAAATTGTGCCCCCTTGTTCTTGCGCATCTCTTTTTCTGAAAGATGCTATCCTATTAGACTTTGTTGATTCCCTTGAGGTATTTGAAAGTTTCTATCATGAACCTGCTTTAGTCTTTCTTCATATGTCTTCTGATGCAGAACCTGCACCATTTTGGTTGCCCTACTCTGGACAGCATCCACCCTGTCCATGTCTTTTCAGAGATGGGGTCTCCAGAACTGTGCACAGTACTCCAGATGTGGTTTTACCAGCTATCTGTACAGAGGGCCAACAACTTCTGGTTTTCTACTGGTGATGCCTCTCCCTATGCATCCCAGTATCCCCCCAGCCCTCCTTACTGCCTTCTCACATTGCTGGCCCACCTTTAGGTCATCTGATATGACTACCCCAGGTCCCTTTCCATTTTTGTTGTTGTCAGTATCTCACCCCCATTGTATACTCTTCCCCTGGGTTTTTGTTTCCCAGGTGCATTACTTTGCACTTCTTTGTTGAATCTAAGCTGCCATACATTTGACCATTCCTCTAACCTTGCCAAGCCCTTTTCATCCTTTCCACCCCACCTTGCGTTATCAACCCTGTTGCAGATCTTAGTGTCATCTGCAAAGAGACATACTTTCCCTTCTGTAATGTCACTTATAAAGACATTAAAAAGGACTGGCCCCAGTACTGAACCCTGTGGTACCCCACTAGTAACCCTTATTTGTTCACTGTGGACTCCATTTACTATTACCCACTGTGTCCTGTTGTCCAACCAGTGTTTTACCCAGGCTACCACTCTGGGACCCACTCCCAGACTGGCTAATTTATTTAGTAATCTTTTGTGCAGGACTGTGTCAAATACCTTGCTAAAGTCTAGGTAGGCCATGTCCACAGCCCCTCCCTGCTCTACTGCTTTGGTCACCCAGTCAAAGAAATCAATTAGATTTGTCTGACATGACCTTCCTGCTGTGAATCCATGCTGCCTTGGGTCCTCTTTATATCTCAACGTCTTCAACCTTATCAGATTTGGGTACAGCCTACTGAATTCTCTGACCATCTTATTATTTTTGGGGAGTTTAGTTTAGTTGATATTCCTCCAATTATTCATTCACACATTCAGAGGTGAAGGCTAAATATTTCCTTATTAGAGATTCCTGAACGCCTAAATAAGCTTGAGTTATTTTTTGAGGCTAGATCTTCCACCTTATGTTTTTATAACAATTTATGGGTTTGGTGGGTGGATATAAAGAATGATTTAAAGTCTCTTCTTATGTCGTTTGGACATAAAATGGGCAACAGTAATTATGTTCAGTATTTACATCACAGAAATTTGTTCTATAAATGAATGTTGTTTCCTCCTAGGGATCTCATAAAATACAAATCACCGTTGTCTGAAATTAAGAATCAAATGAGAAAATCCCAATATGATAGAGCAAAGTCTCTAGAAATGGAAATGCGTTTTGGAATGAATAGTCAACCATCATCAGATCCATATAAAGCTTGTAAACAAAGGTTAGAGAAAACTTTAATGTTGGGTTTATATAACACAGATGGTTCATATGCAGATACAGATTTAAGTATGTTATCGGTAGTGCAGCAACATCGTGCGGACACTTTTTCTGGAAAACCTGTGCATGATGGCTCTATATTAGACTTTTTCACTGCATCGTGTCCTCAACTTGAGAGCTCTGTAGGTTAATCTTTACTCTTACCTACAGTATTATTCCTGAGGAAATTGGTGCAATAATTAAAACCCTAAAACCACGGACTTCTCCTGGTCTTGACAGGATACCCAATGAGTTTTATAAGAAATTTATGCTGCACATGAGTCATTTTCTGTCCTTAGTATTTAATTTTCTCTTAAATAATAATTTAGTTTACAAAGACTTTAGTACTGCTATTGTTTGTTACATCTTTAAAAAGGGAGATTGAAGATATTTATCTAATTGGAGACCGATTAGTATTTTAAATAGCGATTATAAAATATTGGCAAAAGTTTTGCATAACAGATTATTGAAAGCTGCTGAAATTGTAATAGATGGATCTCAGACCTGTGCTATCCCTAATCGATGGATACAGTACAATCTTTTTATTTTAAGGGAGCTTTTTGAAGTGAAGGCTTTGTCAGGATATGTTGTTGCTTTAGATCAAGCTAGAGCCTTTGATAGAGTAGAACACCATTATCTTTTTCATGTAATGAGACAATATGGTATACCAGGCCGTTTTTTAAATTGGATAAATAAACTGTATGTTAATGCTAGTATTGTTTCAACACTTAATGGTTTGTATGGGGTGGATACACCTTTTTTGAAAGGGGTTAGGCAGGGATGTCCTTTAAGCCCTTTGCTTTACACTTTTGCCCTCGATCCTGTAATACATCAGATTAAATGGGATAGCCATATGAAAGGGCTTTCCCCTTCCCCTTCGCTGGTTTCTGAGAAAATTACAGCTTATGCTGATGATGTGACCATATTAGCACAGAATGCTGATTCAGTTCAAAGGACCATTCAAATATTTAATGTTTGTGCTCGTTTTTCGGGTGCAAAGATTAATACCGAAAAAAGTCAATTATTGCTTTAGGTCAGCCAGACCCTACTCTTAAACAGATCTGCAATATAGATATTTCCACGTCCTTGCCAAAGATTTTGGGTGTTTGGTTCAGACATGACGATATGGCTACAGTGAACTGGGTTAAACATTTAGAAGTCACAGAAAATAAGGTAAACATGTGGAAAACATAGACGTTTGGGAAAAGAAAACGGGTTTTGCTTATTAAGAAATTCTTACTCCCCTTGTTCCTTTTTATAAGTTATGTTTTTCGACCCCCGGACATTTAGAGACCAGGATTTTTAGCATCTTTTTTCAAACGCTTTGGGGTAACAGATTAAATCCTGTGAAATGAGAAGTTACATATATTCCAGTTAAAAGGGGAGGACTTAACATGGTTAATCCTCTTGTTTTTTTTTCAAGCTCTTTTTATTTTTCATTCTCACCTATGGACATGGGAATTAGGACAGAGTCCATGGCAACAATGGATACATCATGCATTTTGGAAATATTTTCAAAAATGGGAGACTTTACCACCTAAACTATTAGTCCAGTTTTCTGTTCCTACTTATGCTATTGCAACTCTAAAAAAACTGCAATATTGGAAAATATCAAAACAGGATCTTATTTCCCTAAACAGGAAATGTTTTTATAACTCTGTTGTTTTTGTGGCTTCCCATATGCCTTATATTTTTCCGGAATGCTCCCCCACTAAAATGTCTTGGGCAACACATAGATTGACTGATATGCAACTTCCAGTACATGTCTGGGATATTGTCTGGATCTGTTAACATGGGAAATTAGGGGTGTGTGGTAATTTGAAGTATAAACCTATTTCTGATAGATATTGTCCTAAACTGACATGTGCCAATGTGGAAGAAAGTATGGCACATTTCTTCTTTGAATGTCCTGACAGTAAATATTTTTTGAATGAGGCTGCAATTAAATGGAATATACCTGCTTTAAATTTTATTACATACAATGCATTAATTTTAGGTGATTATACTGGTAGCTGGGGGATATTACATAAAAGCACTTCAAATGTGTGTTTTTTTTGGCCCTATTTCAGTATTATTTATGGCAAGCTAGATGTCATTTTTTTTTTGCAACAACAATATACGTTACACAGTACAATACTAGCTCAGATAGAGACTGAACTTTTCAAGGGAAAAGGAATTGATGTATAAAGATTTACACATGATACTGTAGCTAGTTTCTGGAAGAATTTTAATTTTCTCACCTAAGTCTTTGGAACACTGTTTTTTGAAACAATATTTAGAAAATGTGTTGTGATCTTTAATGTATCACTTTTTCTTTCTTCTTCCTGATGATCTTTTGGAAAACTGTTTGTTTTTCATGGTATCTATTGTTTTTGTTTCATGACATTTGATTCCTTTTTGCTGTGATGTTATGTTTCTTTATGTTTAATAAAAATTCCCCTACTGAAATTAATGTATGATGTAATACTTATTTTATGTTCTTGAGTTTCCTTTTTTTTTGTATAGAATAATATATTTCCATACTGTTTTGTTTTGAGCTTTTGAAAAATAACCCCCCTACTCTTTTAGTGTGGGGGATCTATTTTTTTTACAGTATTTATTTGATCAGTTTTGAGACCAGAAATATGGAATTCTGTTTTGGATGTATGATGAAATACTTATTCATGTTCACGTTTATTTTTATTATGATTTGTGTGCAGTAACATTATGTGTATATTTTACTTTCAAAATTCTAAAAAAAATTCCCCTTTCGTGGGGGTGTAAGTGCATATTAGTTTAGGATTTCCCCTTTGGGGTTTGTATAATTACTTGATAGCAATCTAGAAAATGTATGACTATAATACTTATTTAATTTATCTTCAGTTTTTCTTGTCTTATGATTTGTGAATTATTTTGTGTGACTTAACATTGTTTGTAATCATTTGTTTGTTGAAGTTGCAATAAAAAATTCCCCTACTCTTTTTGAGAAGTGCCATGGGATCTTTAACATCCACCTGAACTACCACCAGAACAGGCAGATGGGACTTCAGTTTAATGTCTCATCTGAAAGACGGCACCTCAGGAGAGCAGCACCCTCTCATGCTGCACAACAGTGTCATTATAGGGATTTAACCCAAGTGTCCAATACCAACTGGTGAAATTTCACCCATTGGTACCTGCTGGTGTTCCCTCTGCACCTCCCATTATTAATATAATTAATGCTAAGTCAGAGGTCATTGTGAAGGGAGTGACCCACCAGTGAAACTAGCATTGGTGTGCAGTGGGACCCTTACAGTGACAACTTTGAAACTGTTTGAAGGTGTTGCTGTAAGGGGTTTTGCTGCCCTGTTACCAATGTGCCAATGTGATACGTAAAATATCCTCCCAAGCTACCCCAGTAAATCATCTTTCAGAGGTCCTTTCCTTGTCTGGAGATCCCTCCCCCGATGTGTGTCCCAAAGCTAAGCTCCATACTAGGACAGAACTGGAGAGAAAACATCAGGAACAACACTACCAAGAGGGTGAGTGGCTGCCTCCTGGAAGAGAACCTCGAACCACTATCAGAAGCATTCCTGAGTGATCCCACACAGAATGGATTTTCTGTAGACCGATAAAGCAAGACTACTCCCAATATGAATACCCATACCTTCCAGAGAGTATTTGTGATGAGATAGAGGTGAAGAGAAAGAAATGGGTATACAGGACCATTCTTCAGAAAATCTATAAGAAGCATGGGCTGGATGCTTACAGCTCCACCATATCATTACAGAAGACTCAGAGGATTGCCAAAGGGATCTGTAGAAGCAATGCCTATGAGGGACTGACCTTGATGAACTATGCCTTGGTTCAAGATTTGGAGGGAGGTCATACGTGGTATAGTGAAGAATCCACGGATTTGTATGGACATCCTTGTACCAAGCCGGACCCACGCTATTACTTCTCCCACTGACAGGACACTCGGAGTGAAGATGGAAGGCCTAACATCATCTTGAGTGTTGTGACCCAGGCCACCCACCAATTATAAGCATATGGGTGAGACCATTCTGTTTTTATTTTTGTTATTGTTATGATGGACTAGTCTGTTGGTCTCTGACATAACTAAACTATATAGTTACTATTTGCATTTAAAAAATATTGTTAAAAGTTACTGTTCGATAATGTCTGTTTGAGCAAAATAAAAAAAAGATGCTTTGCATTTGGTTATATTGTTTGAGGTCCCATTGGACCAGTAACACTGCTGATTAATCTACTCAGTTAGAATAGAGCTTTGTGAACCATGCAATATAAACCATGTGGTTAGAACCCCACAACAAGAAATAGCGACGGTATACAATAGCATCCAGCAACTACTGCTACCCCCATTGCTATTCAGCCCTATTAGAAGAAGGGTGAAAAAGGGAAAAAGTGCACTTGCTGGCTGAGCTGCCCCCATGGTGAAGTGGGTTAGGTCAGCAGCTTGGTCAGCCTAGATTGGGAGACCAGGGTTCTAATCCTGGTCTCCCTTTGGCAATTTTAATTTGCATTCAGGAGTAATTTTTTTTGTCAGTGGGGCTAAGGAAACAGTATTTCATGGCCACAAAAATTTGGCTCTTTCCCTGTGATCCGCTCCCCCTCAGAGTAGAAATCATTTAGTGGGGGGGGACAGAGCCCCCAACATAAAAATAGATGTCTGCATATATCTCTATTACAATGATAGAGGTCATTGCTATGATGTCCGACCGCTACCATTGCCACTTTGTTGGGTGACAGCATTGTTTCCTGCTGCTGTAGTGGAGAGCACTGTTAATACAGTGCTGTTGTGGATGGCGTGGTTATTGACAGTGCTCTTCTGACCTTGATTAACCCACTGTGAGGACTATTTGTTTGTTTCAGGGGAATGTGTGAAGCAGCATTCTGTTTTAGGCATGGTGGGGAAGTGGGTTGTGTTAGGCAGGTAGTTTAATGGCAGGATCCCCATAGGTAGAGCTTAGCTGGGTGTGTTTGGATATGAAGACCTGAGGTGCCACTCACTAGGCATTTGGGCACTCCGTCCTGAGGTTCCAGGGGTGGGCAGCCAGGGGAACTCGAACAAACCTTTTGCTTCAAGCTCATGGGGGCCCCATTTCTAGAATAGTGAAAGTTGGCCACCTTCATGGTGAGGCAGCCTTAAGCTGCTCTGAGACCAGAGTGGGGAGGGGAGTTGCATACCCTTCCTGCTGTAGGACTGGGGTGGCTTGTAGATGCCCTGGGAAGCTCATCGTGAATGGCAAGTTTTAAAAGGAGAGATGTAACCCCCCCCCCATAGACCAAGAACCTACAGTGGGGTTCATATCCCTTTAAGATCCTTGGGCTAAAACCTATTGTGGGTAAAATTTTCTTTTTTCCTCCAAGGATGTTGCCAGCTATTGACTGAGAGAACCCTGGGAGGGTGGAGCTCTCTGAGGTCTGGCAGAAGAGTGTGGGTTTAGGAGGTGTTGGGCAGTGGGAATGGAGATTGCCCACTGCCGAGGTGGTTCCATTTTTTTGGAGTGTCAATACAGCCCTACTCACCACCTTGCTGAGGATGTGGTAGCAGCCAATCTGTAGACTAGTCTGTAGGCAAGACCTCTTTGGGGGATGCTGACCCCCTTAGAAGACTGAGGGGTGTAGCAGCTGACATTAGCTGTTGTGGGGACGAACCATGATTGGAGAAGTGCCACCAAGAGAGTTTGGTTGGAGAAGAAGGACAGAAGGGACTTCAAGTCCATGGTGGGAGTGTCCACCCTTGTTGTACCTTGTAGGAGCAATGAGAGGGCAGAGTTTGAGACTTTAGGACAGGCAAGAAGGGATTTCATGCCCACAGTGGGGATTACAACCTTTTTCATAACCAGGCATATGGGAGCATCAGTGAGGATGGCTTCCGTGGGTTCCATGCCACCCAGGTTTCAGAGGAGTGAAGTAGCTCCACTGGGACTGTAGTGGATATAAAGTGAGTGCCACAAGGGGTCTGCAGTGTGAGAGTTTGAGACCTGCAGTCTGGAAAGGGGAATCAAACCTGTGGAGTTGCAGATGTCAGTAGCACGGCCATAGAGAGGGGTGCTCTGCGAGGGAGAGAGAAGTGAGCCTGAGAAGCTGTGGAGGTGTAGCAGGATCCTGCTTCTATATGGGTGTAGCCTTCAGAGAGAAGCAGGTTCAAGTTTGTCAAGGGGAAAGTGAAAGAGGAACATATTTGCTACAATGGAAGCTGCCACAATATACATTGGGTGGGATGGGCCCTGGTGCGATATTCAAAAGAAGAATGTGCGTGGCACAAATCCCAATGTGCCGGAGCACATCAGTAATGTAGGCGGCGCAAGTGGGGGGTGAGCCCATGCATACTCCACACATCCTGATATTCAGCCCGGGATGTGCTGAGCAGATGCAGGTGCAACCCATACCTGCGCCGCACACAGTTGAGCAAAAAATAAAATGAGCAACAGCTGGCCACCCACAGGTGAGCTGCCATATTGCAGGGTGCAACACGGCAGCTGACAGCTGTGGGTGGCCACCCAAGCTCCGGTGGCACCTTTGTGGTAGCGTCCCCCCATGGCCGATCATGGGCATATGTATGAAGTAAAGGTCCAAACTCCCTGGTGGTCCAGTGGACTGCTCCCAGCCTAATCATGGGCATATGTATAGAATTAATGGTCCAATATCTCTGGTGGTCCAGTGGACCGTGTCCAGCCCAATCATGGGCATCAGTGATAAAATATTAAAATCCAATCCATCCCTGGTGGTCCAGCGGTACCCCCCTCCATACCCACCCACTGAGCCCCGCCACCCCACTTCCCCATGGTCAGCGGGCGGCAGATCCCACCTGCATGCTGCCCAGCAGCCCACTGACTGACTGGGTACAGTAGGAGCTGCACTTATTGGTCCACAAGCGTGGTACAATGACGTGCAGCTTGTACCATACTACACAGACCAGAAATGTGAATCCATCCATTGGATTGGATTTTAATATTTTATCACTGACGCCTGAGATTGGGCTGGAGGTGGTCCACTGGACCACCAGGGACATTTCATCTTTAATTCTATACATATGCCCAGGATCAGGCTGGACGCAGTCCACTGGACCACCAGGGATATTGGACCTTTAATTCTATACATATGCCCGTGATTGGGCTGGGAGCAGTCCACTGGACCACCAGGGATATTGAACCTTTAATCCTATACATATGGCCGAGATCGGGCTGGGAGCAGTCCACCAGACCATCAGGGATATTGGACCTTTAATTCTATACATATGCCTGTGATCAGGAAGTGGGGCACTTTGCCACTTGTGCAGGGGGGGTCGTTCCCCGAAGGCTGCAACCTAGCAGAGCACCAGGTGCAAGTCGCCTGGGATCGGCGCACCTGCATGCAAATGGTCCCACTTGTGTCTTGCATGCATTATGGTACCATTTGCATGTGCACTTTTGAATATCGTGGGTGATGTGTCTAGTGCAACGGCACTTGCGCTAGCGCATCCCCTGCCCCTCTCTGGCCTCTTGCACTGGTGCAGTGCCACTGCACCATGCTCATTGCAGGTGGCCACAGCATGATATTCAATAGTGCTGAGCCATGGTGTAGCACCGTTGAATATCACCCTGTCAGTGCCCTGGCACATCCCAGTTGCGCTGCGCCCAGTCTTGCGCCACAGCCTGGCGCAGTCTGAATAACCCACCCATTGTGTTTGAAGATTTGTTTGAGTGTAAAAACAGATCCAGAAGCAAATGGTCTGATATCTTTTATTGGACCAATGTAGATGTTACAAAAAGAAAACAATGTTTAAACTGTCAGACCAACCAAGTCCTTTCTCGGAGACTTGATGCCAGTTGTTCAGAGAATCACCTTCTATTAACACCCAGATCATACATAAAAAACAAAAATTCTCATTGGTTCAAAGTACCTATTTTAAACAAGCATTTGTCAATCCCGAATGTTGTCTTGCTGTCATTGGCAATGGTAGTGCGGAAGTTAGAGAGATGCATAATAGGCAAGGCCACTGATTTTTGGTTTTTACCTTAAAACCCGGTAAAATTCCGGAATCAGAGCTGCCTGAACACAGGTAAAAACAAAGATTTCATGGAATCTGGCATTTTATATCAGATCAGTAAATCTACAAAAACTTGTATTTTTCTTATAATTTCTTCCTGTACTATTGTCAGTTTGGTTTATTTAATGTTATATATATTAAGCATTCTTTTGTTCTTATTATTTATGCATATACTAAGAGAACGATAGCAGAATCCTGGTAAAATCCAGAAATTAGAGTAACAATCACCAGTGCAATTCCGGAATCTGAAGGCTTGAAAATGGAATTTCATTGTTTTAATCACCGTAAATCAGTGGCCTTGATAATAGGAATGGCAGTGAAGTATTGAAGTGATGTCAACCACAACTCCACCCTGCAGAGACTGACAGGCATTGGGGTGTGCCTTTGGATCATCAGCCACAACGCTCATGCCATTTCACCTCACCTTATCCTGCAGACACTGACAACTGTTGGTTTGTGCCACGGGGTCTTCAGGCCTTATGCTCACCCCATTCCATAAGGAAATACGCTGAGATGGGTGCAGTATAGGAGAAAGGGGTGAACTTTGGGGCTGAAGAATCCAAGGCACACCTTGATGCCTGTCACTGGCTGCAGGGTGGGGGTGGGGGTTGAATGGCATGTGCATTACAGCCGACGATCCCAAGTCACACCCTTGACACCCGTCAGTCTCTACAGGGTGGGGCATTATGGTTGGAAACCTTAATGCCCTGGATGTTCGTTGGTATTTTTTACTCCAAATTTTCAACATGAGTTTTTTGTGACCCCACCTCATGAACAGTGGCACTATCAGTTTGTTAACCGAAAGGTGATTTTGCACAGCGACTGTGCCCTTTTGGCGCCACAGGTGCGAAAACACATTTTGAGCAGGATGTGAAAAAATGACAGCTGTGCTGTTTATAAGAAGGTGTAAGAAATGGTAATGTTGAAAATCTGGAATGAAAATATGAAAAATTGGTGAAGTCATGAGCGTGCGTAGAAACTGCACAACACAGGTCTGTAACACAATTATTTTGGGGATTTTTTTAACCAGATTTTCAACATAGGCATTTTGGGACCTCTGCTCATGAACAGTGTCACTGTGATTTTGTTAATCTGTCCTGAACATTGATTTCCCACAGTGACTGCGCCATTGTGCGCCACATGTGCAAAAACACATTTTGGGCAGGATGTGAAAAATGACAGCTGCACTGTTCATACAGAGGTGTGAAAAAATGGCAATGTTGAAAATCTGGAGTGAAAATATTAAAAACTGTCGAAGTTACCAGTGTGCGTGGAAACTGTGCAACACACGCTCGTAACATGGTAATTTTTTGGAATTTTTTCACCAGATTTGCAACATAGGCTTTTGGGAACCCCACCTCATGAACAGTGGCACTGTTGTTTTGTTAATCAGTCCCAAAAGGTGATTCCATGCAGTGACCACGAAATTACCTTTCAGGACCGAATAATGAGATGACAGTACATGTGTTCATGAGATGGGGTCCCAAGAACCCCATGTTGAAAATTTGGAGATAAAATAAACAAAATATGCCTGAGATATCCACCTAAGTTGATCCCCCACCACCATTTATGCCATTATACAGCTTACCGGCATTTCTTCAGTTCGTGGTCGGCTTTGAAGAGTCCAGACATGTTCCTGCTCCACTGAAGATCACAGCACCAGACCTCCTGAGGTAAGTATAGGGTGAGGGAGGTGTGGGGAGGTGGGGTGCTCAGAGGGTGGGTACAGGTTGGGGGAGGGGGTGACGCGGACAACGGACCATTTTCTTTTTTCAGGTACATGCTTCCAGAGAATTATGTCACCCAGAATGAAGTCACCAATTGACCAGCCTTAGCTCGCTCACTTTCTTTATTTTCTCTCTCCCTCACATGCTTTCTTTTCCTTCAACGACTAAAGTTTGGCATGTTGGACAACCAACTGCAGAGTAGGAAAACGGCAGGGCAGCCAATGGGAAACTGGAGAAGGAGACGTGGTGGCTGGGAATTGCTAGGTAATGGGGTAGTTCACTCCTGACTATAGCGGCAGTTTGGAGAAGAGAAAAAAAGGATGAACTGAGGTGGAGAGGAGAAAATGAACTGGGGTGCGTTGGGAATTGGTGCTCAGGGAGAAATGCAGCATTTTTCAAAGTACTTGGAAGGTGAGTTTGGGGGGGGGGCTTGAATGATGGTTTCAAAAGTTTCGTGCTTGGTGCAGATCAGTGTTTCTCCAGACACTGTTCTTTTTATGTTGTTTTGAAGCTTTATTTGGTTTGTGTCTGGTCACTGCTCTTTCATTCATTGAGTGACTCAGAGCTAGTAGCCATGTGCAAGGTGGAGGGAGACTGTAGAATAAGGTGGCCGCTCAGGCTGGCAGTGACAGGCAGCCATCAGCAGGGAAAAATCTGCCTGAAAAATAGAGAAGGGTTATATAAACATTTGTGAGTGCAGCTCTGTACTGTTTAGGTTTCTCACTGTTGCAGTCCCCCTTCCCACAGTGCCAAGCTTGTAAAGTGAAGACCTTGAGAGGAATAAATAGGGAGATATATGGGCAAGTCCAAAATAAATGTCTAGAAGAGACAAACTTTCTCGGGGGGGTTGACATGCCAACACAGGGATTGCACCCCTGATGTCAGCTTTCTTTTGGGATTGTGTGGTGGACGGCAGGAGCCGCCATCATGCTTACTGAAATGTTTCACCAAGAAAGGGACGTACAGGAGGTGTGTCATCTATGCTGCTGCATGACGAGTTTGTCTCCAATTGCAGCAGCACATTTCTTTCAAGTTGGTGGCACTTTGCATAATACTTGTGTCAGTCCTAGCATGCTGGATCATTGGGCAATGAGGGACACACCTACTAAAGCATGCCCTGCATTCGCCACAACACTGACACACCTCTGAAAAGTGTTACTACCAGAAGATGTTGCTTGCACATGCTCACAAGCCAACATAAAAATCATAGCTTTAAACGGAATAAACAGCATTCCACTAGTTTGCTACTGCTGCGAATCCCTCCAAGGTCAAATGACATCAAAAGTAGATAAGCTGAATACTCAAGTAGACAAAATCTCTAACTGAAATTATTAGTGAGTGTGTTATGAGACTATATTCATAATTAAAAGCAAGACCTTCAGATTTAATACCACAAATGTCTAAGTCAAAATTTTATAGTACTGTATGATAAAAAAAATTGTACAACAGAAAATTATGTATGGAAGTAAGAGGGAATAACTGTATGAATAACTGTTTAAAAGATTCATACAGTATTAAACATTTCTGAAGATATTTTCTAAACTATACTCTCAACCAGTTAACACACTCCATAAACATTAAAACCTACAGTGCTATGACAATATGTTTTACAAGATAATGTCAACTGTCGGTACTATTGCCAGATGAAAAAAAAATTAATCTCTCAAGGACCACCTAGAAAATGAGTTCATGCATCTTAAAATGTTCAAAGTTCAATAATGAGTCAGTATATAATCAAATAACTATATGAACAAAAACAGTCTAAAGAAACTGAATAAAACCCCAATGGAATTAACCCCCCCCCCAGGAAAAGATAAGTAGAAAAGAAGTATATATTCACTATGTATGTGAGCCAAGAGTCCTAACACCCTGTAGCATAATTATGACATGTTCCTGAATATAAACCTAACTAAATATGTAAGCACAACCCCACCCCCTCCCCCCACACACAACCCCTCTCCCCACAAAAAAAACACTATCCTCCAACCCCCAAAACATACACAAAGTTACCCCCTCACACACACAACCTCCCCACACACACATGTATATATGGTGAGAAACCAACATGTTGATAACCAGTTAAAAAGGACTCAGAAAATAAAAACAAAACAGCAACAACACACTGAAGTCCTGTTAAATGCCCATCCTATGAAATAAAAGTCTGTGTAATTTTAAGTTGAATAATATGTCATGAAACCCAAATCACTATTACATTCATACACATACTAAGATGCCAGCACAGTAGGCCGAAAGGTCTATTGAGTCTGACTGACTTTGATTTGTCTGTTGGAAGCTGAGAACCCTGCTACACTTCAAAGAACAAACTATAACTCAGTTTAGGAACTGGAAACCTGATAAGGCTTAATATTGTTAGGGACTTGTTAAGAAGGGGAGCTACGCCTTCTACAGAAAGTTTCATTTTTTTCCTTATTGGCATTAAGCAGAGAATTGCAGGATTCCATTAAAAGTGTAGTAATTTTATAACCAGAAGGAGTGAGATACAACTGAAGTTGCTTGATTCCTGGGTTGAGACCTAGGATTTGGAAGGATATGTTTGCAACATTTTAAAACTGTCCTGCTGGCTGAGAAGTTAAGTTTTTATCCCTGGTTTCACTGAAAGGTTTTGTGGTTTGGAATCAGACATAGCAGAGTGCCTACACTGAAAGGCCTGCTTACATCACAGGTGTCACTAGTCAATCAATTGGTTCTGGGTGGGGTTTCATCACTGTGCTGTCTTAGGCAACCTTCACAGTTAGAAGCCAGTCATACTGACTTTGATTTGTCTGATGGAAGCTGAGAACCTTGCTACACTGCAAAGAACAAACTATAACTCCATTTAGGACCTGGAAACCTGGTAAGGCAAAATATTGTTAGGGACTTGTTAAGAAGGGGAGATACGCTTTCTACAGAATGCTTCATTTCTTTCCTTATTGGCATTAAGCAGAGAATTGCAGGATTCCATTAAAAGTGTAGTAAATTTATAACCCGAGGGAGTGAGATACAACTGAAGTTGCTTGATTCCTGGAGTTGAGACCTAGGATTTGGAAGGATATTTTTGCAACATTTTAAAAGTGTCCTGCTGGCTGAGGAGTGAGTTCATTTTTATCCCTGGACTCAGTAGAGTGATTTGTGTAGGAGCAGTGGTCTAGTAAATTGCGGTGTTAGTTAAATTACTATAAAGGGCTGTACTCACTAGGGTGGTGGAGCAGTTCTGTATTTGATTATTTCTAACAGTCACCAGTGGCTGTGGACTACCCACCCACCCTTCCCCACACCTCACACCCCCAGGCATGGCATTCCTTTATAGCCAAAGTTCTGACATCACTTCTTAACAGGTCTTGGGGCAGAACTGTCCTATTCTTAATAACCCAGCACAGTGCATAAAGGGTAGGTACACACCACAAATAATAATAATAAAAAAATATATATATATATATATATATATATTTTACATATTGTATATTATAAGGGAGAGGGACATGTGGAGAGTGGTGCAATGCACTAGCTGTAGGGCAGCATTTTTCTGAGAGACATTCTGGAAACTGCGTTGCTGTCCTATTTGCAGGCAACTGTCAGCTCTGAGGGAGGAGTTTGCCCACCTCCAGGCTGAACTAGCAAGGACAAAGAAGGCCTCCTCCACCTAAAGAGCACCACTGCCACAACCACTGCCTCCGAGGTTGCCACGTATGAAGAGCAGTTGAACCACAGTGGGTTCTGGGAGGGTGCGGGTGGTGGAACAGAGGCGAAGCCCCCTAGTTGTACCTCTACACAAATCATATGCCATTCTGGCAGAGCAAGGTTCCTCTATGATGGCACCCTCAGTGGAGACCAAGAAGAATGCTGAGGACATCCACAAGAGTGTCCCACAAAAAGGTGGCAAGGGACACCACAGGGGAAGGAAACAGCTTCTGATAGGGAACTCAATTGTTAGGGGAAAAAACTGGGGAAGGGAGAGGAGAAGGAAGTAAGATGCCTGGTCCCATGGCTTGGAGGGACAGGAAGTGAATCCTCAGGATTGCAGAAGCAGCATCACAGGAGAGGGAACTAGATATCATTGTCTACCTTGGGACAAAAGACCTAGCTAGGCATGGATCAGTGCAGTGTAGAATGAATTTGTGGAGTTGAGGAGGGGCCTCAGATGGGTAGAAAGTACGGTAACCTTCTCAGAGGTGCTGTCAGTCCATGGCAGGGGTGAGGCTAGGGTACTGCACACCATGTAGTTTAATGAATGGTTGCAAAACTGGTGCAAAGCACAGGGCTTTGGCTTCAATGGGGACTGGGGGTCCATCTGGAGAGATAAAGGTCTATATTGGCATGATGGTCTGCATCTGTCCACGAAGGGAACCAAGCTCATAGGTGACAGGTTTAAATGCTTCCTTGGCAAGCTTTTAAACTAGCCAAGGGGGGAGGTGCTGATAAGAGGCAGGAAATTTCAAGCCTCCCCCCACAAAATGTGGCAGGTAGTAAGGTAAACACTGAGGTACAGAGCTCAACACAGGGCTGGACGGGGTAAATGGAAAAATAGACAAGGGCAATAAGAGCAAGGATGGTGAAAAAAAGGATAAAGCCAACATTAAATGGAGGGCAATGAGTACCAATGCCCGTAGTCTGGGAAACAAGCTTCCTGAGCTAGAAGCCCTGATGGAAGATGAACAATTAGATATTGTGGCAGTCACGGAAACATGGTACACAGAGAACCATGACTGGGATGTCAACATACCAGGGTACACAATCTACAGAAGGGACAGGGAAGGTAAAAGAGGAGGTAGCTCTATACATAATGGAAGGGATCAAAGCTACAGAACTAAAAAGTAAAGGGGGAGGACAAGAGGCACTCTGGGTCACCTTGGGGACAGGGAATGGCATCATAATTCACACAGGGGTTGTATACAGACCCCCGTCTCAAGGGGAGGAAATGGATAAGAAAATGATAGAGAACATTCTCAAAATGGCTGAAAAAGGGAAGATACTGTTGATGGGGGACCTAAATATGCCAGATGTTAACTGGATGACATGTACTCCAGCCACATCCAAGAGCACGGTCATTCTCGATGCCCTGCAGGGGGCAGGCCTTAGACAGCTAGTGTTGGAACCCACTCGTGAGGGAGCAATACTAGACCTGGTGCTCTCAAATGGAGAGAGGATCACAAATTTAGAAGTCAGTAGACATCTGGGAACAAGCAGTCACTGCAGTGTGTTTCACAGTGAGCACAACCATGGAGATAAGCCATACAAAAACAAGGATACTGGACTTTAGAAGGGCTGACTTTGGCAAAATGGGTGAATACCTGAAGAATGCACTAGCAAATGGCCAAAAAGGAGGGGTGGAAGAACAATGGAGAAAAATCAGAACTGCCATCATAGAGGTAACAAGCCTTTGTGTAAAACAAATAAAGAAAACAAAGCGGAGTAAAGAAACACTATGGTTCTCAAAAGAGGTGGCAGGGAAGGTTAAGGAGAAAAAGGCTACATTCAAAAAGTATAAGGAATCACAGAAGGAACACAACAGGGAACTGTATCAATTAAAGCAGAAAGAAGTGGGGAAGGCAATCAGAATACCAAAGGCCCAAACCGAGGAAAAAATAGCCAACTCAGTTAAGAAGGGGGATAAAACCTTTTATAGGTACATTAGGAGCATAGGAAGGTTAAGGAGGGATAGTCAGCGAATTAATAAAGGAGACGGAGGTGGCAGAGGGAGACAGTGAAAGGCAGAGATACTGAATGAATACTTTGCTCAGTATTCACAAAAGAAGATGAGGAGGAGTTACCTAAACCAGACAGTAGAAACACTCTGGATAGGGGTTGACACCAGTCCATTTACAGAAGAAAGAGTCCTGAAAGAACTCCTAAAAGTCAAGGTGGACAAAGCAATGGGGACTGGGATTCACCCCAGAATCCTAAAAGAACTAAGGAGGACCTAGTGACACCACTGACCACACTTTTTAACAAATCATGGGAGGATGGGATGGTACCTGAGGGACTGGAGGAGGGCAGATGTGATTCCCCTTCACAAAAGTGGGAGCAAGGCAGAAGCAGGAAACTACAGACCTGTAAGTTTGACCTCAGTGGTAGGGAAAATGATGGAATCACTCTGAAAGAAAGAACTGTTGAGTACCTAGAGGTCAAAGGGGCACAGAACCCAAAGCAGCATGGATTTACAGCAGGAAGGTCATGTCAGATGAATCTAATTGATTTCTTTGACTGGGTGACCAAAGTAATAGACCAGGGAGGGGCTGTGGATATGGCCCACCTAGACTTTAGCAAGGCATTTGACACAGTCCCGCACAAAAGATTAATAATCAAGGTAGCCAGCCTGGGAGTGGGTCCCAGGGTGGTAGCCTGGGTAGCAAACTGGCTGCACAACAGGACACAGAAGGTAATAGTGAATGGAACACATTCCGAAGAAAAGGGGGTTACTAGTGGAGTACCTTAGGGCTCAGTACTGGGTCCAGTCCACGTTAACATCTTTATAGGTGACATTGCAGAGGGTCTGGAAGGAAAGGTATTCCTCTTTGCAGATGACACAAAGATCTGTAACAGAGCTGATACACAAGAGGTGGTAGAAAAGATGAGAATAGACTTGGCAAGGTTAGAGGAATGGTCAGACGTATGGCAACTTAGATTCAATGCAAAGAAATGCAAAGTAATGCACCTGGGAAATAAAAACCTAGGAGAAGAGTACACAGTAGCAGGAGCGGTACTAGCAACAACATAAATGGAAAGGGACCTGGGGGTGGTCATATCAGATGACCTAAAGTTGGGTAAGCAATGTGAGAAGTCAGTAACAAGAGCCAGGGGGATACTTGGATGCATAGGAAGGGGCATCACAAGTAGAAAAAGGGAAGTGGTTATCCCTCTATACAGACAGTTGACAAGACCCCATCTGGAATACTGGGTGCAGTTTTGGAGACCTCATCTATGCAAGGACATAGACAGGATGGAAGCAGTCTAGAGGAGGGCAACTAAAATGGTGCAGGGTCTGCATCAGAAGCCATATGAAGAGAGACTGAGATAGCTTAATATGTATACCCCTGATGAAAGGAGGGACAGGGGGGACATGATAGAAACTTTCAAGTACCTCAAGGGAATCAACAAAGTCCAGGAGGGTAGCATCTTTCAGAAAAAGAGATGTGTAAGAACAAGGGGGCACAATTTAAAGATAGAGGGGGGATGGCTCAGGGGTAATATGAGGAATTTTTTTTTCACGGAGAGAGTGGTGGATGCATGGAACTGCCTTCCTGGGGAGGTAATTGGGTCTAAAACAGTGGGGGAATTCAAACATGCATGGGACAGACATAAGGCAATTATAGTGGGGGTTGCAGGAAGTAGGCTGTTGGTTAACTAGAATCTGCAGTTTATCCAGTAGGTAGGGAAATGGGCAGACTGGGTGGGCCAAGTGATCCTTATCTGCCGTCAAAGTCTATGTTTCTATGCTCAAAAATCAGCAACCGGTCAGGACACCATTGCCATATTCATGCCATCTGCTACCATATTGAGAAGTAAAATAAACTTAATCTCAAAAGTCCATCTCTGTTGAGTATTTTTTAAATGTCCTTTCAAGACCATTATTGACATATCTGAGATTGAGTGGCCATCCTGAAAGAAGTGTTGCCCCACTGGTTTGTCAGTCATCTTCATACTAATGGAATGTCTGTGTGCATTCATTCTAGTGCAGAGAGGTCAGTTTGCCTCTCCAACATACTCTTTGTGGACATCTCTTGCATCGAATGAAATAAACAGCATTACGTGATGTACAGGTATAATTCCCCTGTATCCCGAATAGTGTCTTTTGTGACATAACCACACAATCTGAAGTAGAAATGAGCTCACAAGTCCTACATCTGGATTGATTACAGGGTTGTGTACTATTCAGTGTCATGGTATTCTATTCTGGTGCAAATTTACTCCTAACAATCAGGCTGGCTAAATTAGGTGGTTGTTTAAAAGATAGTGCTGGTAATTCTCGAAAAATACAATTTAGGGTCTCATCCTCACTAAATATTGGGTGGAGGTCCTTAATAATTTTACATAGAAGTTCAAGGTCAGGATGATACATGACTACTAAGGGTATTCTGTTGTTAGGGGTCCTTTCCTTATACGGAAGTAGTTGCTCTCTAGGTACCTGTGTTGCACATTCTACTGCTCTGTCAATTTCTCTGGAAGAGCATCCCTGCTCCATAAAGGTGTTTTTCAACATGGCCAAAAGTGTATCTCTGTCTTCCTCATTTGAACAGATACGGTGATACCAAAGTGCTTGACTGTACATGACAGATTTTTTTCTGTGGCTCAGTTAATTACTATTCCTGTGTAAGAATCTCTGTCTGTTGGCTTCCTGTACGTACATGTATGTAAGGTTCCATCCTTGATGGTGACAGTGGTGTCCAGAAAATTAACACTGGTGGCAAAATATTCCAGGGTAAGTTTTATGGTTGGGTGAAGGTTATTACAGGGGCGTCATTTAGGGGTAGCCAGGGGTTGCGGTTGAGACCCCTATGATTTTTTTGCAACCCCTATGATGCCCACTGCAACCCCTAAGAACCCTAAAACAAGGTTTCCCTAGCATTTATTTATATAGATGTGGTGGTTGGGGGAGTTTTACAACCCCTATGATTTTGCTGAAATGGGACTTTGCAACCCCTATGATTCTACTGAAATAATGCTACTGGTATCACCTACCTCCTTCTGCTTGCTATCCCCTCCCTATGCAGTCCATCATCCTTTTGCTTTCCCCACCACTGTTAAAAATTGGGCGCTACTTTCAGATCATCCTGATTGATAACCCTGAGGTCTCTTTCCTAAGAGGTATATGCCATGACCTCTTCTCCTGTTTTGTACTCAGCTCGGTTTTTGTGTCTGATGGGCATGACTTGCACTTTTTGGCATTGAATCCCAGCTGTGAAATTCTGGACCACTCTTCTAGTCTTTCCAGGTCCCTCCTCATGGCCTCCATTCCTTCATTATGTCCACACTATTGCAGATCTTGGTGTCATCTGCAAATAGATGAAACTATTCCTACATGCTTCACCCTTGTGTCCCTTATGAATGTATTGAAGAGAACAGGGCAAAGTACTGACTCTTGACCCCCATCTCCCCGAGACTTCCTATTTAGTACAACCTCTGGGTTCTATTCCTTCATGCTTCACCCTTATGCCCCTATGAATGTATTGAAGAGAA
This sequence comes from Neoceratodus forsteri, assembly GCA_016271365.2. NCBI lineage: Eukaryota > Metazoa > Chordata > Ceratodontiformes > Ceratodontidae > Neoceratodus > Neoceratodus forsteri. Next base: position 283,726,323 of record CM057455.1, on the reverse strand, counting down.
CAGTTATGAGGAAAGGCTTGAGGCCTGTAACATGGTTATGCTCAGAACCTTTCACTTTTCAGCCACAAACCTCACCTGTTCTATGTAATTCCATGGAGCAGAACATGTTCCTTTAATGAGTTTCCTCAAGTGGTGTATCGGTGAATACTAACATACCCAGAAGTCTGCCACTGTAGAGATATATTGGTCTGTATTTAAAATAGCCTGCCGATGATTCAGTGGTCAGGGGCACAGAGGAAATTCAAATCTATGCATCCAACATTTTAGCCATTTATTCCACATTTGATTGGCAGTTTAGTAAGGTGATGGGTTTGCTTTGAGCATGTTGTATTTAATCAAGTGTTTACGCCGAGAAAATTCTTCACAGCCACAGGTGACACACAAATGCACTGCTAACACTCAGCAGTCAAATACCAGTCCAGCTTGTCAGCAGTGTCTCCAGTCAGGTCAGCTACCAATCTAGTTTGCTAGTAGTGTCTGCAGTTAGCTACCAGTCCAGTTTGCCTACAATGTCTACAGCCAGGTTTGCTAGCTACCAGTCCAATATGCCACCAATCTCTCCAGTCAGCTACCAGTCCAGCTTGCCAGCAGTGTCTCCACTCATATACCAGTTCAGCTTGCCAGCAGTGTCTCTAGTCAGGTCAACCACCAATCCAGTTTGCCAACAGTTTCTCCAGTCAGCTATCAGTCCAGTGTGCCAGTAGCATCTACAATCAGCTACCAGTTCAGTTTGCCAGCAGGATCTACAGTCGGCTACCAGTCTAGCTTCTCAGCAGTGTCTCCAGTGAGCTACCAGTCCAGCTTGCCAGCAATGTCTCCAGTCAGATACTAGTCCAGCTTGCCAGCAGTGTCTCCAGTCAGGTCAGCTACCAGTCCAGTTTGCCAGCAGTCTCCAGTCAGCTGCCAGTCCAGCTTGCCAGCAGTGTCTCCAGTCAGGTTGCTAGCTACCAAGTCTAGTTTGCCAGCAGTGTCTCCAGTCAGCCACCAGTCCAGCTTGTCAGCAGTGTCAACAGGCAGCTACCAGTGTGGCTTTCCAGCAGTGTCTGCAGTCAGCAACCAGTCCAACTTGCCAGCAGTGTTTACAGTCAGCTATCAGTTCAGTTTTCCAACAGTGACTACAGCCAGGTTGCTAGCTACCAGTCCAGTTTGCCACCAGTCTCTTCAGTCAGCTACCAGTCTAGTTTGCCAGCAGTGTCTCCAGTCAGTTACAGTCCAGCTTGGCTGCAGTGTCTCCAGTCAGCTACCAGTCCAGCTTGCCAGCAGTGTCTCGAGCCAGCCTCCAGTCCAGCTTGCCAGCAGTTTCTCCAGTCAGCTACCAGTCCAGCTTGCCAGCAATGTCTCCAGTCAGCTACCAGTCAAGCTTGCTAGCAGTGTGTCCAGTCAGGTCAGCTACCAGTCCAGTTTGCCAGCAGTGTCTCCAGTCAGCTTGCCAGTAGTGTCTCCAATCAGCTACCAGTCCAGTTTGCCAGCAGTCTACAGCTCGGTGGCTAGCTACCAGTCAAGTTTTCCTGTAGTGTCTCCAGTCAGCTACTTGTCCAGTTTTCCAGCAGTGTTTCCAGTCAGCTGGCTAGCTATCAGTCCAGTTTTCCAGCAGTGTTTCCAGTCACCTACTTGTCCAGTTTGCCAGCAGTGTCACCAGTCAGCTTGCAGCTTCCAGTCCAGTTTGCAGGCAGTGTCTCCAGTCAGCTTTCAGTCCAGTTTGCAGACAGTATCTTCAGTCAGCTACCAGTCCTGTTTGCAGGCAGTGTCTTCAGTCAGCTGCAAATCCAGTTTGCAGGCAGTGTCTTTAGTCAGCTGCCAGTCTAGTTTGCAGGCAGTATCTCAACTCAGCTTCCAGGCAAGTTTGCAAGACCCAAGCAAGGTAAGACATGTCACTAGTAAATATTTCTAAGAGTAATAAAGGTAAACCTAACTTAATGGGGCGTGTACAGTGAGCTGAGCATTAATGTTGAAACAAAGAAATATGCAGGGACTTAAGTACTTTGTGTAAGAATGGGCATCGCCATTGACTAGTCTTGGAACCCTTATGGTTTTGGTGAAATGCTATGGAGAGGGTGGCGCGGGTAATATTCTGGACCGTTGTGACTCTGGGGAGGGACAAGGGTGCAAATTACTGGGCATGGGGAGGAGGTAACAAGGTAGCAAAATTTGCTTCAAATGACCTCCAAAATGCACTGAGATAAAAAAAATTTTACGGGGGCCTAGGAGCCCCCCAGCCCCCCAGCCTACAGTTTCCCTTGCAACCCCTATGGTTTTTCTGAAATGATGCCCCTGGGTTATTAAGTTCCTGATGAAAATCTTTAAGTGCGTCAGTACCCTCCGTCCAAAATTTAAACAAATCATCAATGTAACGGAAATAAGCGAGTGGTTTGTGAGGACAGTGCCTTAAAAAGTCCTCCTCTAAATTCGTCATTGAGAGATTAGCATACTGTGGAGCTTCCTGGTGCCCACTGCTGTTCCCATAGTTTGAACATAATGTTTACCATTGAAACTGAAGTTATTACATGGACAAAATAGAATTATTATGTGTCAGAATGAATTCAGTAAGTTTCCCCACCACTTCAGGGTTGATGTTTTGGTTTGGTTGTGTGTGTGTGTGTGGAGGAGGGTGTTGAAGTGTAAATGGGATGACCACTTAATAGAGACTGTGGACTTTTTACACTGATGGACACTGAGCTATGGACAATGCCCGAAATGAGAGCTAGGGATCCTGCAGTCCAGTGCCCAGTGTTTCCCATGGGATATTGTGTTTCTTTAATGCTCCATGGCATCATCAAGTTTACTGAATCAGTATCCAGTAAATGTTTTCTACTGTTTTCACAGCATTTGGATTTATTACTGCTTCCATGTGATTGTGCTAATAACTCAGTTGCTTTCTAGGCCTGCCACCCTCTAGGGATGTCCATATCCCCAGTCCAGAAGAACATGAGGTGAGTCAGCTTAAGGTTTCCCTTGTGGTTGCCCCCTTCCCATGAACTTAATGCCACCATACCCCTAGACATCGGAGAGAGGGGCTACATAAATCAATAAATCAATCCTCACAATCACCAGTGAGTGAGGTGATGCAGGTACCTCAGGACAGAGCCTTTCCTAGTCTGCACTGAATTGATCAGAATGTCCACCTTGCTGTCACCTTTTAGTTTACTCATATTTACACACACTCCTTCTGACACTGTAGTGTCTGTTCAGCTGGTGTGCAGGACACAGCACCTCTGTACAGACTTTCTGTCAGACAATCCTGGTTGATGATCAATAAGAGCCCCGGACCAGCAGGCCAAAACTCCCCCTGGCACCTAGCAGACACCCCAGTTCTGAGCGCCTCACTTCAGCTTTGCTCCTATCATCAAATGGTGTGCTGGTCACAAAGCAGCAGTGCATACTCCAGCCTGCCCTCTGGCAGCAGTTGGCCATTGCCACAACCCCTCTGCCGTAAGCAATATTTCTAATGTCCATCCTGGCTTGTGATTCCCCTGACATATAGTAAGCACATCTTCTACCTTGGTGAGCAGTTCAATCTCACCAGGTCTCTCACCCTCTTCAGCACCGCTGGCAGCATCTTTCAGGAACATGACCATGATACTCCTAAAAGGTAAGCACCTATATTTTTTTGTGGTATAACATATATGCTTCTATCAGGTTATAAGTGCTTTGGAGCTGTTCCTGAAGTTCTCTTATAGTGTTGCTAGCAATGTAGAAAACCATGTCATCAGTGAACATTATCACACCAGCATTAGGGCAGGCAAACAATAAATTATTAACAAAAAAATGAAAATAATAGTGGCTCCAGTCAGCACTGGCCCTAGCTATCCCAGGACCCTGTGTGAACCTCCTTGCTGGGGCCACATATCAAAAGTAGCAAAGCCCCCAAGAAACATCCTTATCCCTACCATGGCCTCGCTCTATCTTCATTTTCAACTAGTTTTGTGTCATTTTTGCACTTTACTTGAATTAGAATATACAGGACCAAGAAGAAAGGAGATCAACTAGACAGCTGAGGATTTTGGGGGGCCCCTGTGCTCTTGGGGCTCTGTGTAAATGCACAATTTATACCATGCTAAGGCCGGCTCTGGCTCCAGTACTGATCCATGGAGAACACTGACTTCTGCATTGGCCAAATCCAGCAGGGTTTCACCTATTTTAACATGTCGGAACCTGTCGGACAGATAGTGTCTATATCAAAACAAGGGGTAGTTGACAACTCCCATTTTCAGCTCAGATAAACGCAGCAGGACCAACCTTTGGCACTCTGGTGACCCTAGACAAAATTGCTGCTGGTGCCCCCACCAAATTCCTCCATGTTTGGTGTTTAGTTCTAAGTGCCTTTACACATCACTTAAATTACTTGGGTTTTGCTACAGTGGATTTCTTTTATTTGATGCCCCCTCATGATTGGAACCCCTAGGCGGCTGCTTAGTTTGCTCATGCTTAAAGCCAGGTTTGAAAAGCAGACTGTAATTCACCAGTTCACAGGCCTTCATCAGGTGTATAGACATGGCACCCATCAGCCATACTCTGCCATGGGATACTAATAAGATATCAGTGCTTAACTAAAGCAGCACCTAACAAACTGAACTGAAGTCAAAGAGTGTTTTTATTTCTGCTCATGTAAGGTTTAGCCACTTTATCTTATACAGCAGCTACACAGAACCAGCCAGCTTACTCTTGCTGTCTGAAGGATAATTTGTTTCCCTCTTCTCATTAATCAAATCAGCATTCTTTGCAAGTTGGGGGAAACCTGTCAGCTTTTTTTTTAGAGAATATTTTTCTTCTAGCTACAGCTGGGTGGTGTTGCTTAATGCAACCAGAATGCCACATTTCCAGCTGAGGTGCAGTCAGTGTAGGTCACTCCCTTTCTTGAAACCACTTTGGTTTCACTGTTGTACTTAATTACTGATCACATAATTTATAGGGCTATTCAAAGAATCAATGTAGATTTAAGTAATTAACATGTTACAAACTGGCACCGGCTAATTGTTAAACAGGGCAATATAACTGAATCTTGTGAAAATAAAGCGGACTTACATTACCTCCATGTTGACTCTAAATTGTTCACTCTATACATTTGATTTCTTCTTTTTTATAGGAACAAAAAGACTTCATTACTCAAATCCATCAGCACAAACTCTTTCTGAGCTGAGGCACTGATTACAAGACTTTATTTTCTAGTAAAGAACACAGCAAATAGAAACAGAGCTGCCAAAGGAGCCCAACATTCCCTACCCTCCCCCTCCTTGCACGTCGTCAGCCTGGAGTATTTATGCCAAGGGTTTTGAGTACTAGGCTCAGCTTGTTGCTTTGTCTGTTGCGGCATTTAAATGTATTTCCTTTCATCTATGTTTTTATCAACCAGCAATGGGGATATAGTGCAGACCTACTGTACGTGCAAATGTACTGTATGTCTCACCTAAATTTCTACATATACAGTAGTTGGAGAAGCACACATTTAATTGTCATCAAACTAAGTATAGACATTTATAGTATATGGGCAAGTGTTGCTGTGCATAGAAATCTGCACACTTAAAACAACCCTGTTGTTCCAGAGCAATAACATAGTTGCTGTGGTACAATGACTTGTCTTTGTACCGCAGTAGCAACATTACATAGAAAAGCACGTGCTGCACAGCGTAATGTCATCACAAAACTGAAACAAAATCAGAAACAGCATGAGTTTCGGCAGTGTGTTAGCTCCGTCAGGCAGCTGTGATGAGAGGGGATCACATACTATGTAAAATAATTAAGCAATAATAACCAAAGAGCCAGTCATTTCCTAGAGATTAACAACTGGCTGGGGGGAAGGGTGGCCCAAGACGCAGCTGAGGGCCACCCCCACCCAGCCGGTCGTTACTTGAAAGGAAATGACCAGCTCCGAGGTCATTATTGTGATTATAAATCTAATCACTATAATGACTTATTTAGCTTGTGTTTAAATTATGTATTTTGTAGTGGCGTGAGTGTCGTTTTTCTGTGGTGGTGGTGATTAGCGGGAAGAGCTGAGCAGCTGCCTCACCAGTCACTTCTAAGAGATTTCAGACCAGAGCAGCAGTCCATCAGCGACGTTGGTAGCAACATGAATAATTAATTAGACTTATAATACATGGTTAACCGTCACAACTGAATCTGTTTCCATCTCAAGGACTGCAATGACATCAAGGACCTCTAAAGCATCATTGTCACGATCCCTATGATGTCATAACAACCCCTTGAGTGAAACACAGCCTGGTTGCCTATGGTTACCCTTACCCATACATTATTCTATATATAATACATGATTATGGCTTTTGCCCAGTAAGAAAATTGCAAACCTACCACCCCATAACTGAGAAAAATTAACAACTTATCATGTCATCAATTAAACATCCTAATTGTATGACTTTAAATTACTTGTAACAATCACACAGGAGTACGTTGTGCATATTTATGGAACACATACAAACAAAGGTGAGAAAGAGGTAAGTGTTTCAGGTGGGACTTGAATCCAGGCTGCCCGGAATACTGTTCTGATTCTGCTAACCAGCTGTGCCACTGAGACGACTGGAACCTGGGCTGTCCCCGAGCACATTACTCATTCTCAAATGCACAACCCAGTGGCAACACAAATATTTACTTCTAACAGTCACACAGGAGTGTGGTGTGTATATTTATGGAACACATACAAACAAAGGTGAGAAAGACGTAAGTGCCTCAGCTGGAACTTGATCCCAGGCTGCCCGGAATACCATTCTGATTGCGCCAACCAGCTGTGCCACTGAGACACTTTCTTCTTTCTCACCTTTGTTTGTATGACTTTAAATTACATTGATTTTAAGGTTTATGACTTTTAACTAGACCCATTTATGCAGTTTTGGCACCCTGCCAAATTCTCACTGCTTGACCTTTGACAGCTCTATAAATCTCCCAGTGATGCAGCTTACTCAGCTGAGAAAATAGGTAAGAAGTAGGAATGCAGTGAAAATAAAATCCTGCATCTCAGCTGGGTTCTAGAAACACACAATTTTAGAGACAGAAAAAGACCCTTGGACCATCAAATCTACCTGGTCTCTGCCTTGGTCCTCACCTTAGTTCTCAGTAGCCTAGCACTGCTGGTGGGGTCTACACTATGCTCCCAACGTGTAGCTTTACTTTGTTAGTCAGTGAGCCCCACTAAACTCCTCACCTCTTTCCTTATTGTTATTGCACACAGGTGTCTATCCCACCTCTCTTGAAGCTTGTGCCCATCTCAACATTAATCAGACCCATGGGTAAACAGTTATATCTGTTTTTTTTATTTATTTATTTCAGATTCAGATTAATCCTTTGAGCTGAGGGCTTATTTACAAAGGTTCCAAGTCAATCAACGACATAAACATTACATTGGTTTCAGGGAATCACAGGCGAACATGAACAACAAATACAGTATATACAGAAACAACAAATAGGTTACATGGTTACAGTAAGGAAGTGCAACTACAACAACTCTAAGAGAGAGCGATTCAACACTGAGTTAAGTGCTGAGGTACACTCACATGGACAGAAAAGTCCCAGCTACTGTGCAAGTATGGTGAGGATAAATACCACCAGAGTTGGAGTTGTCAGGGGAGTAAGAGTGGGGAGTGGGACTAAGGGGTTTAGGAAAAGTAAACGGAAGGGGAGTGGGGAGAGGGAGGGGGGACAAGACAGAGGAGTGGGGGCTAGCTAAGGGTGGGGATGGGCAGGAGAGGAGGACATGGTAGAGGAGAAAGGGAAGGAGAAAAGGTAAAGATTGTTCTGAGACTAGGCCCAGATTAGACAGAGCAACAACAGACATTCTCACTGGCTAAGTGGGTGTGGAGCCTAGATTTGAACTGGACGATCTTGCCACATTCGATAAGGGCTGTCAATAGGTCATTGATCTACTTGGACCTCAGAAGGAAAGGGATCTCTGAGCAGATAAATGGAAAATAGCAGTAGTGGTACCTGAACACAAGAGCTGCCCATCTAACCTTACAGAAAACTATAGACCCATATCCATATTGTGTCCCCCAGCTAAAATTCAAGAAAGAATACTCCACAAACAACTGTACTGCTTCTTTGAACTGACAAATGCCATTACCGTCTCACAAGATGGTTTCCAGAAACTGCATGGGATGGAATCCACTCTCCTATGGGTCACCGCAGATACCTTTTAAGCTATGGATCAAAGGTGTGCCACTGGGGCTGTATTTGTTGATCTCACAAAAGTGTTTGATCTCGTTAACCACCAACTTCTCCTAGCTAAACTAAACAAACTCGGTCTCGACCCTTTCTTGGTTTACTGATTATTTGTCTAACCGGCTGCAGTGTGTAAAATAGACTGGAGTTACTTCTCCCCTAGTACACATCACGGACGGGGTCACCCATGGGTCTATCTTGGGTTCTCTGCTATTTTCCATTTTCATTAATGAGCTACCCTACAATTGTGGAGGCACATCGGTACAACTCTAAGCAGATTACACTATTCTATATTGATCTGATAGAAGCATCTCCTCCATCAAATCAGGCCTTGAAAAAGACTTTTGGCAACGCAAAGCCTGGTTTAGGCAAAACCTACTGGTCCTCAATACCAAGAAAAGTAAAACAATGCTGTTCCTTCACACATCTTTTGACTTGTTCACCTAACAACCCTTCGTAATCAACACCTCCAATGGCACAGCTCTCGAAGGAGTGGACTCCTTCAAATATTTAGGGATAACCCTGGATGAAAATCTAACCCTCGATGTTCACTCTCTTAAACTTATTAAGTCTACACACCAAAAACTGGGTCTATTTTATCGAATTGCCCCTTAATCTGACCCCCCGATCCTGGAGAACAGTTGCCTCAGTAACTCTGGTCCCTCGTCTTTTTTACAGAGACCCTCTACTTCATTTAGCTAAGTCATCTACCCGGACCAAGTTAAAACAAATCTATCACAGAATTGCACGATTTGCCACAATAGTACCAGCTCAAATGCACCACTGCGATGTCCTCAGTCCCCTAGGATGGCTATCCTTTGAGGCAAAGCTTGACTTCCCCCTACTCTGTACTACATTCAGACTCACCCACCTTCCCTTCCCGCCTAGCCTTACTAACTTGTCCACTTTGAAACCCATCCCCATGTCCCTATGCTCCTCTCACCTCCTTTTATTAAGTCTTCCCAAGACAGTTAGCTGTAGGCAAGAAATCCTTCACCTGCATAGCACCCCAAAAATGGAACAACCTCCCGCATGAACTACTCTTCTGCACGTCCCTTCCCCAATTCAAAAATACTTTAAAGCACTCTTCTTCCTCCACCCATATGCTCCTGCTACAAAATCCACCTTCTCACTCTTGTCCCCCCCAACCAATTCTGCACTTCCTCTTCCCTCAACTCAGCTACCACTATGCTACCTTTCTTATTTTCTACCGCTCAGTTTAAATATCTCATTGCAAATACTATTTCTGCAATTGTAAATACTTGGTTCATGCTAATTCGTGTGTGTATACGATCGATTCGTTAATTATTTTGTAATCTCTATCCTTGTTATATCTGTAATTAATTGATCTCGAACTGATGAACTATCTGTCAGCAAAAGTTAGTCTGTAGATTGTATTCTCTGAAACTCTCATCCTGTTTCACAAACATTTATAATTTACTGGAAATGTATTTCCCCAAGTTGCCCCTGAAAAAGGGATAAGTGTATCACACCGGGCCTATCCGCTCATCAAAATTCAAACAAACAAACAAATTCAAACAAACCACAAGCCCCCCCCCCCCAGTCACATTTCTAGTGCTGATGGTGAGTTGTGTGTTTTTAAATAGGTTATAGGTTGACTCAGGCATAAACCCAGCGTAGATTTTTCAGTCATCAGGCATGTCTGATATTCTGCTCTAAGATGGAGGGGGAGCCATCCAGTCTTTTTGTATAAGGCACAAGTATGGGTCAGATAATTGGCCCCCAGGACCAGTCAGCAGGCCTTATTAAGGAGGGTTAAGGAGGATTTTGACTCTTTTTAGTGCGGTATTGGAGCCAGCCCCATAGATCACTAGCCCATAATCAATGGTACTAGATAGGATTGAGCTGCTTGTGACCAGTTTCAAAGCATCTGGTGTCGTAGAGTGTCAGTGGTGACACAGAATACCCAACTTTGTGTTTGAAGATTTAATGACCTGGTCTATGTGAGTCGTGAAGGTGAGGGTGTCACCCAAGTGTACACCATGGTATTTAAAAGTACCAACTTGCTCCAGTTTATCCCCTTTATGGCTCCGTATCAGCAGCAGGCTGTACTTCTTCTTGTTTTGTGGTACAGTGAAGAGCATACCTTTGGTCTTTTTATAGTTGAGCATTAGTTTATTCTGAGTGAACCATGTTTCTAGGCTTTGGAAGTTGGCTTGCAGTTCAGGGGTGATCATGGTCAATTCTCTGCCAGGTACTGAGATGACGGCATCACGAGCATAGAGCACAATGCATGCCAGGCAGAAAAGGCAGTGAGTTTGATAAAAAGGCTAAATAGAAGTGGTCCTAGAATTGACCCCTGGAGGACTCAAAGGCTCACCTCCCAGGGCTCCGAGAGTGTACCACTAATTCTCATGTTTTGCGTCCTGTGAGAAAGGTAGCTATCAAACCAGGCTACAGTGATAGTGCACAGGCCTGTAGCTAGGAGACAGTTTAGGAGAAATTGATGGTTTATGGTGTCAAATGCCTTAATGAGGTCTATAAAGAAAGACCACACTGCCAAACCATTATCTAAGGCACCATAGTGTTCACCACCCTCTCTGTGAAGAAATATTTTCTTACAGCCCTCCTGATTCCCCACCACCACCACCTTATAAATATGTCCTCTTGCCACAGACCCCTCACATTGCCTAAACAGTTTCTGGAAGCCCACCCTATTAATTTCCTTGAAATAAGTTGTAACGATATCCCTCCTTTCTCTTCTAGCCGTCAGAGAGTATATGTTCAGTTCAGTCAGTCTTTCCTCATAGGTTTTCCTTTGCTGCCTGTGCATTATTTTATTGCCCTCCTCTGGACTAAGTTGGGCACAGCACTCTAGTGGTATGGCCTCATCAAGGAGGGTCAGGATCTCATCTTTCTGCTAGAAAAGGCCCTGTCTATGCACCTTACTGTACCCCCTCCCAGTCTAGGTGCATGCTGGCAGAAATACATATTTTTCTTGTTTTTTTGCAGTTACAGTAGTGCTAACTCTCCCCTGACTGCCAAACAGCCCACTGGATGCTAGTCACCTCAGCCCTATCACCTCGATTTTCCTCCAGGGCTTGCCTTTGCGCAAAGCAGCATGCCCTGGGTGTTTGTCAGGTGCAGGGCTACTGGGTGGCTGGATATCAGCGACCACATAGATGACCTGCATTTTTCCATTTTTATGGACCCCTGAGGAGTAAGCATGCAATGCTGCCCAGATGCTCCCACATACAATATTATATGTGGGACATCAGCAGCCACCACTCCCGCTATCGTGGATAGTCCCTGCTGCCTTGCCCCCAGTTGATGCTAGGGGCCAGGCAAATAGCAGGTACTGTAACCCTCCCTCCCTGGAAGAGGAGAGCAGTCTTCTGGATGCTCAAGTCCTCTCCCACCCTGGCCGACCCCCAACAACCTGAATTCACATCTGAACCCAGTTTGCCAGTGTGGTGGGAGATGTGGCATGTGGCACTTTAACCCTCAGCATCACTGAGCCAGCTATGCTGGCACAATTTATACAGGTAAAAGTGCTAACAAATGCCAAACCACCTACTTGACCTCCCAGAGTCAGGGTGACCCCCCCCTTATACAGACGTCATCACAGGGCCGCAAAGCAATGGAGTTAGCCCAAAACAGTCTTAAAACAATAACTGAAGGTCCACAACTTTATAGATTCTAACAGCTGGATCCAGATTTATTTTATATATCATTAAAATATCATTACTGGTGGCACAAACAAACTGGAAAGTCCAGGACACCTTGCTTCTCAAGGTGAGGAAGGAAGGAAGGAAGGAAGGAAGGAGAGGAGGGAGGGAGGGAGGAGGGAGGGGTGGGTTAAAGTTTTTGTAACAACTTCAAAAATACAGTACAAGTCTTCTCTACGTATATCCCTATATACGGGCTTCATCGGGGCAGAGACACAAGTGCAAAATGGGGATTTTAAAGAACAGTTAATTACTAGTGGCACAAATGCCTGCAGGGGCAAATTCATAAATTGTTGTCCCAAATTCCAAGTGTAATGCACATGTCCCCAAGCGGGGGGCGGGGGCATATGCCAGATGAATAAAGCTCATTGTCCTTATGATTCATGCTTCACATTTAGGGGCTGAAAGCAACCCAGATTGCACAGAGGCACACATCTCACACATTTAGCAATTATGCTTCTCACAGCTTTCTCTCCCAGTTAAACACAGGTAGGATTCTAACATACTGAGGTTTGTTTCTCACAGATTTTGTCTTTTACTGTTTTGGGGAGAAGGGACTTGAGGAATTGGCATGGGGTCATGTGCAGCATATGGTCCTTTCAAACTACCCTGAAAACGCTGGCTACATATCCCCACAAATCTTGTCACCAGAGGCTACACGTGGTTTACGAGAGTGTGCTCTCCCCCAACCACAAGGTTGTGGGGCCAGTTAAAGGGTCTTTCCACCTCCAACTCAACCTTAGATAGGCAGCATGCACCTTTAGATCTGCTAGTACTACCCAAGCCAGGACACTGCCCTAAAATACTACTGGTGCCAAATCTATCCTTTTTTCTTTAACTTTTGGGTAAAGGGGTGTAGATACCTACTGGGGCACTGCAGCTGTACAGATTCCACCACCCCACCCTCTCTCCTCATCATCTCCATGGGGCAGAGGGTTCCAGTCCAAATTAAACAAATTTGTTCCAGTTATTTAAACCCTCCTGCATGGCTGCAGGGAGGCGTCATAGAGTACCCAAAGACAGCCTTTAAAAGGCATAAATGCATTTCAACTTTATTTTTCTCCTCAAGAAAACTTCTCTCCAGCGCTTCAGATAAGTCAATTTTGGACGTATTTTACGTCCAAAAATCAGCTAAAAACGTCCAAAAATGCACTATCTGGAGTCAATTGATGTCAGTAATACTTATGTAGTTTAATGCTGACGCCTGGTTTTTATAGTGTGGACGTCACGTCATCATTTGTTTTACTCAGTTTTGGAGTAGTCTAGCCCGCCCACTGTGGAGACGACAAAAAATTTTTTTTTTCAGTGCAGTCCTGTCCATCTGCTGCACACCATCCAAAATGGGCCAATAATGCTCCTTCTGGCTCCTGTGACGGTGTAGCGTGCCAACTTGTATATGCAAAATGCACCAATAATGATGGATGATTGAGTAAGGAGGAGGAGTTGGGAGCTGCTTTACTGGTGGTGCTTGCTAAGTTTAACCGTGATGCAATGCACCACGACTTGGCGGGGAGAGTGTGCTGTGTGCCACCAGCAGTCTGCACAGAGGAGGAAAAAGGAAGCTCTGTGGCTGCACAGAGAACCGTATTTGATCATCGGTGTGCATCTTGTCCGGTTGTCCCATAAGCGGCCGCATTGTACAAAATATAGTTCAAGTCATTATCAGACAGAGATCTGATCTGTCTGTGTCATCCCGGTCCACTTTTACTGTAGAGACAGTAAAGACGAGTAGAGGCCAAGAGCAGGCTGGAGACCCTGTGTGGTGCCCAATCCCATCGTCCTTGAGCGGCAGTACGTAGTAGTACCAATACCAAACACAACTTCGAATCGCAACTGAAGCCAGACCAACAGTGAGGCCCCTGGACCTGAGGAGGAGAGGGCTCGGAGCCACCTGAGGGGACAGCCAGTCAGGAACAACAGCGGAGGATCGAGTCGAGATCAGAAGTGCTCCGTGACCGTGCGCATAAAGAAAATGCCCATAGCTCAGCCTGGGTGAGGCCTAGTTGGAGCCACGACTCACGAGTGTGCCGTAGTGAGTGGACAGAGAACAGGACCAACTGAACACCTGCAGCAGCAGCCAGTCAGTTCTCAGAGGTGGGTGGCAATTAAAATTAAAATTTAAAGTTTAAGTTAAGCTAAAGGATTGTGTGGGTGGGTCGGGTGTGTATTTAGATTAGGATGGGGTCGGGGAGGGGCACACGCACACACACCACCAGTAGGTTGCAAGGGGAAGGCCTGCAGGCTGAACAGCAGACTAATGGTGTTGGCCGTGCTGCTGTAAAGGGGATCGGGGAGTGGAGCAAGTGGTGGGTCGGGCGACTTGAGCACACTGGGTGGGGTAGGGAGGGAGGGAGGTTGGTTTAGGCAGGCGGCAGGCCTACAAGTGGCCGGACTCTCCGGGTGGTGGTTCCGTGGTTGGTAAGTGTCCTCCCGGGCGGCCGGCGGCACAACAAAGCACCAGGCAGCAGAGTAGCAGGTCAGTTGGAGCCTCAGAGGAGCGAGGTGAGTAGCAGAGGAGTTCAGTGGAGAGCGGCCATCAGCACAGCCAGCCAGCATCTTCCCCAGCAAAGGTAAGCAGCTGTTGGCAGCTAGGACATTGTTTCTTATTTGGCCTTGCCCTTACCCTTAAGCCAGGAACACTAGTACAAATACCTCAGTATGAATTAAGGAAGACCGCCATTTTTGCAGTTCCTTACATCATGGTCTTTGTGGGTTCGGGTTTATCAGAGCAGGTGCCCACTTCCCAGCATATAATTTAAAATGCAAATTTGTCAGCAATGCCACCAAGGCAACATCAGTGGGTCAGCAACACTGGGTACACAGGAACTTTATAAGGGATTTTTATCAAAATAAAAGAAAATATATGAATCAGCGACTGAGTGAATATATTGGACACAGTATGTAGTCCTAGCTCCCAGCTTTTGGTTTTTCTGGACGACTTTAGAACACCTTCTGAGCTCTACTTAAAAAGACTTTTGACACCATTACCCAATTTTTTGTATTATGGTTTGTATATGAAATCTAGGTAGGTCACCTGATCCACCTCCCATCTCTGATCCACTTCCCTGGTCACCCTGTCTAAGTACTCTATCAGATTTGTTTGACAAGATCTTCCCGCTGTGTATCCATGCTGGTTTCATGCCCAGGTTCCTAAACTTGTGCTGTAGCCAATCACAACTGGCCGGCCGGCAAGACACATTTTGTGGTTTTGGATTGTCTGTGTTGCCAGTCGGGTGGGGGTGGGATCACCCAAGTCTTGAAATGAAATGTTTGGTTTTCATGCATACAATCACAATGTCAGTGCGAAGCATCTTGCTTGCAAATGTAATAGCCCATGTAGAGTAGCAAGCAGTAGTAGAGTGGTGTCATACAGTGGCAGTGGCACCTCCACAACCATAGAAGCACAGCACAGCACTGTCTCTATAAAAACTTCATACGCTTCGTTTGCTTTTCCCTGATGCAGGCAGCATAGCATCTGACTGACGGTGAGCTGAGCTGACTGAAGGAGTCACACCACAAACCAGTAGAAGAAGTCACAGCAGCAGGGTACCCTGGTAGCATGTGGTGATCGTACACGATATCATTCCGAGAGGAAGCCATCACCAGCTACAGCATTTCATCACCTTTATTTGCAAGGTACTTACTGTTACTGTTACCTCTACTGTACCTCTTCAGTAGAGAAATGTTAAATGCTTTTTTTTTGTTGGGTTTGAGGCCAGGTTGCTGGGGGTAGTTGGTGGGGGGAGAAGTAGTACTGTGGATGTAGGGTAGCTACCATAGATATAGAGGAAGGGATAATGCATGAGCATCAGTGGTTAACCATAATGATGAAAAGGGACTTGGCAAGGTTGGAGGAATGGTCAGAAGTATGGCAGGTTTCATTCAATGCAAAGAAGTATAAAATAATGCACCGGGGGAAACTAAACACAGGGGAAAGAGTACACAGTTGGGGGGGAGGTAGTAACAACAACAGCTTTGGGCATGTGTACTAGGTTCAGTCTGCACAGTTGGGGTTTGTGTTTACAGAATAAGCTGTGTATTTACCACTGGGTCCAGGAGATTGATGGGGCCATGCTAGACCTATCTTCTGGAGGGAACCCAGTAAGTCCATGCATGAAGCAATAACGTAATGTCCAGACCTGCAGTCTGCAGATGGGATCTACAGACTAGTGTGACTTTATTAAAACAAATTCTCTTTAGAACAACTTAGAGTAGTCTGGTCACCCAAAGCTTTACAACATAACACTTGGCAAATGTATTACTTCCATTAACCCCATACATTACAATGGGGTTTTTATGCATTTTGTCACTATGTGATGACAGTCATGTGTGATTGCTTTGCTGGTAAAGTAGCGCACACATGTTGAAGTGACTTTATATATGCTTTAGATAACCTGCTGGCTGACAACAACCTGAACCAACTGTGCATAAACAACAACTCGTGACACAAATTTTGAGAAGGGAACTGTCGTGACACATCGAATATGTCAAGCTCAGGTCAAGCCAGTGTGAAGACCAAGAGAACCACCACCACTACCACAAACTCTTTATTAGACTGCTGGTTAATAAAAATGTCCTGCAACTCAGTGCCTTGCGACTGACTCTGGAGGAGTTCATCATCTGTGAATGGACCGACTGCTGATTGTTCTTCCAATTCCAATACTGAAATGGAAAGTGACAGCTGCAACCTTGCTGTAACTTCAATTTATTCTGATGACTTTCCTACACTTCAGTTATCAGATAGTGATGATTGTTCTTCTTCTTATGATATCCACAATCTGCAGTTTCTCAGGGTCACACACAAGTGACACAACAATTATCAGTTGTTCAGAAATCATGCAGTGGTGACACTAGAAATCAGAACAGTCAATTATCAGATGCTGTGAAATCTGTTGTTATGCGTAATTACAGACATCAGTGGGAAACTGAATTTGATTGGCTGGAGGCAAGAGATGGGAAAATGTTTTGCTCTGTGTGCCGCTCAGATCGCCGTCCTCACAAACAAATTTGCTACTACAGGTGCAGGTGCGTTAATGTGCATGCAGTATGTCTGACAGTAACGGTTCGAGTAGCCTGATTGGCTGTCACAAAATGGGCTTTGGCTTCTCCAGTTCACAGCGGTGGTGGTAGTGAATTAGTGGTAAGGCATGCCATGAGTGACATCATAACCATCTAGGAGAGTTATGGTGTGATAACAGCCCGCCCACCTCCAGATGTTTTGAAGCACAGTGTGTGTAGCCAGTGCTTCCACCACTCAAAGCAGGGCCCCAGTACCCAACCATAACTCACCCCATGAAGTGCCATATTGTGCTAATGAAATGTGTCCTTTTGGAAACCATTATGAATTTTTAAACAGGTTATTTCAACTGGACCACATTGTGCTGTGATAACAGTCCAGTAGTTCAGTATTTGTTAGAAGACCATGTTAGACAGGTCATTATAGTATTTCAGCTGTTAATCAGAATTCAGCATTTTTCTGCCAATTTCTCACATTTCCAATCTGATATTGAAAATCGGTAGAAGGATGCTGAATTCTGATTGGCAGACAGATGCTTTTTGTATGACTGACCCATAATCCCACCACAACAGCCCAGGTTAACCCTTTAACAAATTAATAACATTTCAAAAATTACCGATTTTATTACCACAATACAGCACTTCAGGGGTGGCGGGTAGTTTTATGTAATCAATAAGACATGACAGGGTAAGATGGATGGAACAGATTTTAATGCACACATGGCCAGGGGCATAATTTGCACAAGGCCTTGGCCGAGTACCTTAGCCCTTGACGCGGTGTAAAATCTGTTCCATGCATACCCATCTTATTGCTTATTTTATATTCATCATAGTTCATCTAGTGAAGGCTTGCTACTTTTATTAATAATTTTTAACAGAAATGACAATTTCTGACTCAAGTATGCTGACTTTGTCACCTGTGTTTCAGGACTGCACTGTCCCTCCCACCTAGATGCTAATAAGTTTGATAACTTGTAGCCGGACATAGCATGGTGGAGTGCAAGCAAACCAATAGAATCCTGCAGTCTATCTGTACAGAGAATGTAATACTGAGTCACCACACCAGTATTATCTACTTTTAGAATATCACAGAACATACATAGATCTTCTTTGGGGTGATCTCACTCATCAGGTAGGTATGGTACCAGTACCGCAGCAGCACCACCTAACACTATAGCGATAGGAATGTCACTGTCAGTGAATGGAAATCCACATGGAAGATTCTCATCGCATACATTGCTCACTCCTCAGTTCTTTCCACCATCGAGTTGCAAGCACATTCTCAGTGAGAGAGCAGCAGTGTTGGTGGATTTAGCACCTTTTTCAAAGTAGGGCCTACTGCCACTTGGAGTACAATAGTATCACACAGTTGTTTCACCGAGGTGAGTATTACTGTCTTGATATATTTAGAGCCCATGCATTTTTGGAAGGGATCCTACGGACTTCTGTCTTAAGTTCATGGAGTCACGGGCAGATTCACTTGCAAGCTCTTCTGTTTTGAGCTTAAGAAGATCCTTGGCTTGGCCATTTGTTCCAAGTCTCCTGTCTTAAGTTTATGGAGTCACGGGCAGATTCAACTTGCCAACTCTTTCTGTCTTGAGCTTAAGAAGATCCTTGGCTTGGCCATTTGTTCCAAGTCTCCTGTCTTAAGTTTATGGAGTCATGGGCAGATTCACTTGCCAAGCTTCTTCTGTTTTGAGCTTAAGAAGATCCTTGGCTTGGCCATTTGTTCCAAGTCTCCTGTCTTAAGTTTATGGAGTCATGGGCAGATTCACTTGCCAAGCTCTTCTGTTTTGAGCTTAAGAAGATCCTTGCTTGGCCATTTGTTCCAAGTCTCCTGTCTTAAGTTTATGGAGTCATGGGCAGATTCACTTGCCAAGCTCTTCTGTTTTGAGCTTAAGAAGATCCTTGGCTTGGCCATTTGTTCCAAGTCTCCTGTCTTAAGTTTATGGAGTCACGTGTTGGGCAGATTCACTTGCCAAGGTCTTCCCCAGGGCTTGCAAGTTGTGCGCTGATCTGATCCTTCTTTACTAGAGTGATGGTGGGAAGGACTGACGGATGGAGTGTGTGTGAATGACTAGTGCCACAACTATATTGGGCTGGTGAGGTCTTGCTGATGGTGTCACATGTGTGGCCAAAGTTGCAAACTTAATAAAACCTGGTGTGTTTACTGTCATTCCATGATGGTGAAGAGTGCCTATGGTGCACTTGTAATCCACCTGGTGAGTGAGATCACCTTATAGATCTACCTTTATGGTACATTCTACATATCTGTTATTTCCTGTGTCACTGATGTATGCCATTTCATTGTGTGCGTAAAAGCAGACAGCAGCTTAGCCTTTACAGTTTTATTCTTCTTATCCAATTCCATAGTATTTACAAGAAAATAATTTTCCTATTTTAGAAAATTGTCAGAAATCAACCCTCAGGAAGCACAGTCAGACAAAGGACCATCGTGACAGCACTGGAAGCAGACATTCTTAGAAGGAGACTGTATGCAGTTAGTGACAATGATGCGGCAGAAAGTTCAGAAGATAATGAT
The DNA here is from genome assembly GCA_016271365.2 of Neoceratodus forsteri. NCBI lineage: Eukaryota > Metazoa > Chordata > Ceratodontiformes > Ceratodontidae > Neoceratodus > Neoceratodus forsteri. The sequence goes on along the minus strand of CM057455.1, from coordinate 283,706,910 downwards.
TCAGCTATTAAATTTGTAAAAGACAGTGAACGTAATCTGTTTAAAGCGGTGTACTTTGCAGCAAAAACAGATATGGCAAATTGCAGTGTCAACCAGCTTTTACATTTCATTCGCTGGACAGGAGGTCAATGCTCAGTACATGATATAAGTGATTACACTGTTCATGATGTTCAGAGAAGTATTGTGAAAGTATTAGATAGCAAAGTCATAAAAGAAGCCTTGCAAAGTCCTGTGTTTGGCTTGCTAGTTGATGAATCCACAGATCTTCAGTCCACAAAACTGTAATAATGTATATCTGATATGTCAGTGAAGGGAAATGAAAACAAAACTAATTGGCAACATCAGGGTAAAGGATGGTTCAGCACATCACTTAACTGAGGCTATTGTAAACAGATGTCAGGCCCTGGGCTTTGTCATGAGTAAACTTGTGGGGTTAGGTAGTGATGGGGCTAGTGTAATGATGGGCAAGTCCAATGGTGTTGGTGCACTTTGACTTCACTACATTCACCTTTTATGGTTCATGTCCACTGTTTGGCTCATAGATTGGCTTTGGCCTGTTCACAGTCTGCTACTCCACTTTAGATACCTACAAGACTTTCAGAGTAACATTAATGGTACATATGCCTATTTCAGTACATCTGCTGTTAGGCAGGCAAGCTAGAAGATATGCAAAGGTGATTGGTACAGTAAAAGGAAAGCTGAAAGAAGCAATTAACATACGTTATTGTCAATGCAAAATGCTGTAAATGCATTACATAAATGTTACCTGCTATTCTCCCTATACTAAAGAAGACAGGAACCATGCCAAAGCTCAGGGCCTTCACGTTTCTCACTACTTATATTTCTGCAGCTGTTCTATGTATGTTCTGTGATATCCTTAAAGTAATGGGAACTCTTTGTAAATCCTTTCAAAAGCAGGATGTGCTGTATGTGGATGTGAAACCACAAGTGTTCTGTGCAATTGGTGAGTTAGAAAACATGAAAAGTGAGCCAGGCCCAATCCTGACAGCGTTCAAGAGGCATGTGAAATTGAGACTAGCGATAGTGGACAAATGACAGCATGTTGGAAAATAAAGGAATCTCAGCAAGATGACATTCAGATTGAACTCAAGTGTTCACATAAAATGACAGCACAATTCTCAAAACTGAGGGAGGAGTATCTCAATACTCTTATAAGCAACATGAAGTGTAGGTTGTGCCCAAATTCTAAAACGGAAGCACTTCTGGATGCCATTGCCAATCTAACTGACCCACTAGTCTGTAGTAGACTGTAATACAGTCAATGTTCAGAAAAGTTTAGAAGTTGTTTGTGAAAATTTGGTTCCAACACACAATATGACACTGATCAAGATGATACTTGAGACAAATATTCATAAATGCAAGCCTTTACTAGATGAAAATTGTCTCCAGCAGACTGGGCAAAAGCAAAGGCAATGATGCTTGATGCTATAGGAACCTTAGTTCCAAAGCTTTATGAGAAGGGTAATTTCAAAGTACTCTGATACAATGCCAGTATATTCAACATTATGTAATATCGCTTTATGCATTCCACTGACATCTGTAGAATGTGAGCGAGGTTTCCAGTGTGCAGAATAGGATAAAGAACAAAATTTCGTTGTTCACTAACAGAAGATAGCCTACAGCTACTAATGAAACTAAACATGGGGCCTGACTTCTCCGACTTTGAGTCGATAAATCTCTGACGGTTGGAAAAAAGAGAAAAAAGGCGAGCTATATGTCTTGTGGTAAAAATCAAAAAGGAGGAGACTGGAGAAGCCAAAGTCCCAGACAGAGACAGTCAGGTTTCATGTTTCTGGTAGCAGCAGCAGCAGCAATACTGGTGGTAGCTGTGCCGTATTATCCAGAGGTAGCCACACATCAAACAATGATTATGTCAGTATGTCACTATGTATCAGCAGCAATACCTGTTCTGACACTGCAGATGATGGCAGCGTGGGTGCCAGTGCCACTGCAGTTTATCCTACAAGCAGTACTAACAGAAGTGCTCATGATGGGGAGGGCTGAAGATAGTGAATTAGGCGATGAGGATTTCTGGAAATAATAGAGGGCATGGATGACAACAATAGCGAATAATTACATAACTTTCAAATTGGACTCGTTTGATCCAGGTTCAGGTACACATTTTGGCCCAAATACAACTTACTGACAGACATACTGCTGCACATTGAATCTGCAGAAGTAATTATCTGAAAACCAGTATTATAAATAGTAAATTCACTCGAAAGCTGTGAAGAAAGCAAAATGTTTATTTTCTTTTGTTGCATACTACTGTCACAGTGCTGCTGTGCACTGTACATGGATGGAGTGTATGGACAAGGCAGCGATAGTTGGTGCAGAAGCATTGTTGCAGCCTAGCTGCTGCAAAAGTGCAGTGGTGATGGCTGGGAGAGGAGTGGGGACTGGTGTGACTGTGAGTTGCTGAACATAATGGAATATGGTAGGCATTGATAATGAAAATTAGTTGCTTACTGTTGAAAAGAAGACATAAAGTTTATTGTTCACATCACATGATGATGTGCTGTACCTTGGTTGGTGGCAATTTATGGTGACAGACACTAGCAGACGAAAGGTACATACTACATCTAGTAAGTACACAACAGGTTGCATTGCCTCACATTGCTTGCAGGTAATGGATGTGATACAGCAGTCACATTACATAACGCAAGAATGGGTTATTAAATGTATCATGGGTCGGACATACAGGAATAAGTGCATTGTTAAGGCTACATGTTTTCTGCATTACTCTGTCTCCCCCAAATCAATTCTCCACACGTAACCAAAAAACTGGTTTGCGTACCCAGCAAGACAACATCTGCCAGGCCATTAGTCACTCACTGTTATATATTTGACAAATTTTAGCACTGACTCACACAGACAGATTTTTTTGGCCTTGATAAGCATCAAAAATGTCATCACTGCAGGAGTCACCCAATTTCTGCAAAGTGTCAACTTAAGTTCATCCAACCAAGTGCCAACACCTATGGTACCAGCAAGTTGAAATGTTTTTATGTTTCAAAGTATAATAATTGTGGCTTACCAATTAAATGTTATCATTAGCACTTTTACCTTGTTAAATAAGTTCAAGTTAGAATGGTAAGGTAGGTTTAAAACAGCTGTTCCTTGATTGAAAAAACTGTACAGTTAAATCTCATGGACGATGCACACACAATACCCCACCCAGGCACTGTCAGGCTGCAGCAGACACCCATGTAGGACTTGGCTATTTGTCCATGATGTGTTTATGTATTACAATACATATACACAATAACAAGGCAGGGCCAGCCAAATACATTGGGTAAATACATCATGTTATTTTGGAACAATTATGTAAGTTTCACTTTATACAACATCATATATTTCACTGTACTACAATTTAATTAACTTGTTATAATGTTATTTCCACTTGTAGAAATGGAACCGGACAAAAAAACACAGATAACAACAATGGGCCAGATAGAAACTTACAACAGAAAGAAAGGCAGCTTTGAGATAATACAAAAGGTAAAACACAAAACTAATACAATACTTTAACAAACAGTACAGAACCATTGAAAATGGTGTTAAGGACTACTGTTTTAAGTTTATGGAGTCCTTTGCAGATTCAGTTGTCCTTTGTCAAGATCTTCTGTCTTAAGTTTAAGAAGATCCTTGCAGGTGGCTCTATATAGCATGTGGTGGTGTGTGGTATATAGCAGGACTCTCTGTCTTAAGTTTATGGAGTCCTTTGCAGATTCAGTTGTCCTTTGTTAAGATCTTCTGTCTTAAGTTTAAGAAGATCCTAGGCTCTATATAATACCACCACACACCATTTGTAATGATTGTTTGTGGTGTTTATCTTTGTTTTACCTCAAAACTTCTTTCTTTCTATTGGAATATCCATATGTGGCAGGGAAGCCCATTATTCTGAGTTCAATTACCAGGCTATAAGTGGAGAAAACATCTTGTAATACATTACTAAATTGTAATGTAAGTGAAATAAATGGTGTTATAAAGTGAGAAAAAAATATTTATGCAAAAATAAGATTTATTTAGCCAGTTTATTCGCATTGCCAGACAGTGCCACTGGAGTATTTATGATGCAGTGTGGCAGTCGGCAGAATAGCCCATTTTTCCAACACGAGTTGTGATGGTAATAACAAATTACTAAAGATTTTACTTTATAACTAAATAAACAATGGGTAGAGTAATCAATCACTGATTACCACACTATGAATCATAATGGTAGGTGGCAGCAGCCTAGCATACTGCTAGCAGCAGGCATCTATCTGCAAGCAACTGAAAAGAGCCGCTAATGCCAAAAGTGCTACATTGCAGATTCTGAATAAGCATACTGCCAGTAAATCTCATACCAAAACTAGATTTTTACCTTACTGCTTTTAAAGTCAGTAGCCATTTTGTAACCTTTGACTGCACTACCTGTGCAATAAAAGCAGGTGTCGTTGAAGTGCTGTGTAGCTCTGTAACATACTAGATAATATTGTATACAGTGCACAATGATTATTACTAATCTATGCACAGCAATGATTTGAAGATACTGGCATGGCATTGTCTACTATACAAGAACTGAACAATTCATGAAATAAATACATTGTTCTGAAAACGATTACTGCGTATTACGTTTCATTTCTTATCATTGAGAAATGTATTTATGTGGATGAGCATGGATTACAGTAATGTACTCAGAAGGCCAGTGAGTTGACTTCTAAAACTATAGGAGTTGGAGTATTTTGACTGCCAAAATTTGTCGACTGGAATTATTTTGACTTCCAAAAAATTGACAACTGGAGTATTTTGACTCCAGTAAAACTGAAATGACTTCCAAATTTCAACCCATGGAAGTATTTGACTTCCACCCAAAAAAAATTATCTGAAGCCCTGCTTCTCTCCACAAAACTCCACTTTCTCCTCAGGAATTTCTCAGTCCAGGAGCAGGGGCTATCCCCGTGGACATGATGATCAATGGCCGCCAACATATTTACAAAGGTTTTGAGATGGTAACTTCACAAGAATTGAGAACCTGAGCTTCTAGGAAGGACAGGCACACCTTTCCTTGATGGCTTCTTCCCTTTAACCCCCAACTGTCAGACGTTCTCCAGCTCTCCATAACTGGTTCCACCCCCTTTGGAACCCTCAGCCAGAAGAGCTGACACACTGTTCTGAGAGCTCCCTGGCGGTTAACTCTATCAGGCCCATAATCCTAATTGGAATCCTAGGAGCAAGAGAAAAGATATTTCAGCCATGACACTGGCTCAGCTGGTGCCCACACCCTACACCACCACTCCCCCCAGAGGCCCATTGGCTCAAGAGGCTGGAGAGTGGTGGGGGAAAGGAGGCAGAGGCAGCCATAAGGGGCTTGACCAAACCCACATCATCCTGACAGCAACTCGTTTTGCACCCCTGGAGAAGGTATAGATACCTGACTCTGTTGGGGGGTATTCTGAGTCAGTCAGGGGAGTGGGCAGGACAACTTGATAGCACCTGGAGGAAGTAGCAGGAAGTCAGCAAGGAGTGTCTTAGGCATTGAGGACTGAATGATCAGGGGCAGGGAAAGTGGTGGGCAGAGAGAAAGGGTTTTCAGTTGCCTTCCTGGCATATCAGTAATCCAGGATATAGACAGGTTAGAGAGGATGAAGAAGAAGAGGATGAGGGAGCTGGGGGTGCTGATACACATTGGTACTAATGGTTTGGTGAATCAGCCTGTTAAGACAGTGAAGCTGAACTTTCAAAGGCACTGAAAAAAGACTGAAGGCACATCCAGCTTTCTTGGCCTTCTCTGAAGTGCTCCCTGTGTGGGGTAGGGAGGATTTGAATGATGGAGTGAGGAAGGAAGAGATAGAGTAGTTTAATTGGAGGTTCAAGGGATGGTGTTAGGATGAAATGAACCACTTTGTGGGGGAAGGGGGATTCTGGGACAGGAGGCCCTGAAAGAGTTATGGCCCTCACCTAACAAGAGAGAAGGGCAAGTGTGCTAGGGCAGAAGTTTAATATATTCACTGTTGGACAGTTAAACTGACTATAGGGGAGACTGAGGCTAGGGGAACCTCTGAGAAGGGAGAGAGAGGGTGGATAACCTAGCTTGTACTCTCTCTGAACTGGGGACTAGTAACAGTGGGGGAGAGAGAGATTCAAATAAGGTCAGGGAAGGAGACCAAGGAGGGAGGGCTCAGAAAGCCTACAATAAAATTAAAGAGGCTAGTTAAAAATTAGGGAGAAGGACAAGAAAAAAGCAAAGGTGATTGGGAATGAGATGGCAAAGGGTCTGCTTTAATGCCAGAAGTCTGGGAAATAAAATCAGTGAGCTCCAGGCAATAGTGGCAGACACCGAGAGGGACCTCATAGCCATTACAGAAACTTAAGCCAAAGAGAACAACAACTAGGGCTGACAGTCCCAGGCTACACCATGTTGAGGTGGGATAGATGGAAAGGTAAAGAAGAAGAAGGAGCCTTCAATGTCAGGGAAGGCATTGAGGCAGTAGGGGATGAATCCATCAGGGGAGGAAGTGTGGAAACAGAAGTGTTGTGGGTTCAGCTCACAGTGGTCACAGGTAAGAGATTACAGATGGGGGTGGTCTACAAACTGTGATGATGGGGAGAAGAGAGATAGGGAACTAGGGGAAGAAGTAGAGAGGGGGTGGCAAAGGGGGATGTGGTGAGGGTGGTGGTAATCTCAACCAGACAGATATTGATTGGGAAATTCCAGAAGTCAGGACCTGCATGATACATTACATGACTGCCTGCTGGTGCAGCTGCTTAAGGAACCCACTAAGCAGGCTGCCATTCTCGATGTGGTGTTCACCAATGCAGAATTGTTAGGAGGAGTGAAGGTTGGGGAGACACTAGGGTCCAGTGACCATAACACTATATGGTTCGAGCTGGCCCTTAGGACCAATAAGCCCTCATCAAAAGCTGAAATTCTGGATTTCAGAAGTGCAAATTTCAACCACATGAGGAAGCTAGTCCAGGACAAGTTAGTTGGAGTCAGCAGCATCAGAGTAGTGGAGGAAAAATTGGGAGTAATTAAGGGGGCCATTCTAGAGGCAATAAAGTCAAGCATGAGAACAGTAACCAAAAGAAACAGGTACAAGAGACCACTATGGTTTTCTGAAAAGGTCAGGAAGGCACTGACAGCCAAAAAGAAGACCTTTACCAAGGACAAGGAAAAACAGAGGGAGGAAGAAGGGGAGAGTACCAAGTGAGAACTAGGGAAGCCAATAGGGCTGTCAGGGACGCAAAAGTAGATACAGAGCTGCGTACTGCAGAGGTGAACAAGGGCAGGGAAAGCAGTTCTTTAGATATAGTAGGGAAAACAGAAAAATGGGAGGGGGAATTGTTAGGCTAACAGAAGGCAGTAAGGTAACAGAGGAGAATGATCAAAAAGCAGCCATTCTTAATGATTTCTTCCACTCTGTATTCACAAGAAAAGACAGCGGACCCCTGCCAGAGAGTGGCATTAAGGGGGCTGTAAGGGAGATCCCAGAGATGAGGCAGCAGTTATTCACCAGTGAATGGGTCCAGAAAGGGCTAGCAGTCCCAAAGATAGGTAAGGCCCCAGGGCTGGATAGGATGCATCCGAAGGTGCTCAAGGAGTTGGCATTGGAACAAGCTGAACACCTGGTAGGGATATTCAATAGTTCAATTCAGACAGGGGTAGTTCCAAAAGACTGGATGGTAGTGGACATAATTCCTCTTCATAAGGGGGGGTGCAAAGAGCAACTGGATGATTACAGACCTGTCTGCCTTACCTCTGTTGTGGGTAAACTGATGGAGACATGAGTCAAAGAGGACTTAGTGGATTACCTAGAGAGAAATGGACTCCAGGATAGTGAACAGTGTGGGTTTGTGGCAGGGTGGTCTTGTCAATCCAACAAACTGATGGTATTCTTTCACTAGGTAATGAGGGTAGTGGATAATGGTCATGCTGTGGATTTTCTCTGCTTTGATTTCAGCCAGGCTTTTGACTTGGTACCTCACAGAGGGTTGCTGGCTAAACTAGAGGATCTGAGTGCAACAAAGGACACAGTTTGATGGGTGGGAAATTGATTTGCAGGGAGACAGCAGAAGGATATGGTCAACAGAGTCAAATCTGAAGAGATGGAGGTCACCAGTTGGGTGCCACAAGGATCAGTCCTGGGTCCAGTCCTTTTCAATATGCTTATCAGCAAAATAGAAGGAATTCAGGGCAAGATGCATCTCTTTGCAGAAAGGGCAGACTGGATGGGCCTTGCGGTCCTTATCTGCCGTCAACTTCTATGTTTCTATGTTTCTATGTTGACACTAAGCTCTGTGGCAGGGGTATACAGCAAGGAGGTGATTAGGTAGATGCAGAGGTACCTACAAAGGCTAGAGAGGTAGTCCAAGGTTTGGCAATTGAAATTCAATGACAAAAAGTGTAGGGTGATGCACACAGGGAACAAGAACCCCAGGACAGAGTACTGGATTTTGGGGGTTGGTAAAGCTGTACACAACCTATGAGGAAAGAGACATAGGGATCATCATCACTGACTCCCTATAACAATTAAGCCAGTATAACAAGGCCTATAGTAAGGTAAACAGGATGCTGGGATGTATACGAAGGGGTATTTACAGCAGAAGGAAGGAGGTATTACTACCTCTCTAGAGATCAGTGGTGAGGCCGCACCTGGAGTACTGTGTCCAGTTTGGGAGTCCTCACCTAAGGAAAGATAAGGACAGTCTAGAAACAGTGCAACATAGGGTAAGTAAAATGATTCAGGGCCTGCAGGGCATATCTTATGAGGACTGGCTTAAAGCAATAAACATGCACTCACTGAAGACCAGAAGGGAGAGGGGAGATATGATAGACACCTTCAAGTTCCTGAAGGGAATGAACAAGGTAAACTGTGAGGAGCTATTTAGCAGGAGTAGCGGATCAAGAACACGGTGGAATGAGTGGAAACTGTCAGGTTTGGTAGGTTCAGGAAGGATGTGAGAAAGTTTTATTTTAGAGAAAGGGTGGCTAAGCCTTGGAACAATATGCCAACTGATGTGGTGGGTGCCAAAATTTTCATGCATGGCTGGGACAGAGTGAAAGGCTTAGTGGCTGTGCAGGGCAGTAGCAGTAGGGCGGTGAGCATGGGTGGATTGTGTGGGCTAGAACCTTGTATGGACAAAATGTCTCGGGGTTTGATAGGGTGTTACAGGCAGACTGAATCTTTTTCTGCTGTCATTGTCTGGGTTTCAATGACCTGGGGGTTTACACTCAAATACCACATATCAAAAATAAATTTACCAATAATACTGTACAAATATGCAGGAATAAAAAGTCACCACAATCCAAAAAACATATACAAGTAAAACTGTTGTTAAAATGCTAATAGCTTTGATTTGGACATGCCATAAAATGTTGTTTCCCTTATTGTAGTATGAATTGAGTTCCAAACATTTGTTGCCTGGATTCTGAATGAATTTAGGCCCAGTTTCTGTTCACAGGAGAGGAACGTGTAAATTATTTTCCTTATTCTGTCAAGACTTAAAGTTGCTTTGATGAGGCACCAATATATCAGAAAAGCAGGAAGGGGTTTTACTATTCAGTTGCCAGTACACAAACTTGGCTAACGTCAATTTAATTAATTAATTAATTAAAATTTGGTAAATGGGAAAGGCACACTGAGCCTAAGCTTGTTTCCGGGTGCCACCCAAGGGAGAGGGGAGAGGGATTTACAGAGGTCGAAAGTAGTACAGCAATTTAGGCACTAATGAACAGTAGACAATATACAGTATAGGCACAAATACAGTTAAATTACATAGCAGAAACAGCTTTACAGAGTGCAAAATATAGCATTTTTATAAAGTGCATAGTACATAGTACAGTACAGGGTAAATGTAAACAGTGTTACCATTGTGAGTAGTACATTTACGAAACTGAAATAAATAGACAACTATACATTGACAATATAAACTTGTACCTGCCTGACTCCATGCAAATGTATACCTGTGTTGTTATACAAGATAAGGAAAGTTGAGATACATACAAAAGTAGGGAATTAGCATAGAATCTGGCATAGAGGGGCCTTTAGAGAAGATACAGGGGAGAAAAAGGCAGAGGGGGCAAAATTACCAGGAACTGGATGGAGGGGAAGGGAAGGAGAGAAAAGGGAGAGACGGATGGAAATTATAAGAGTAGAGTGAGTGGAATCAAGGGGACTCAGGATGGGAGCAGTTGCAGGGGATTGGGGGAGGAGCTTTAGCTGTTGTTTTAACATGGAAGTGTGGGTGTAAGGCAGATAGCGTGGGAGACATGATTCCAGAGGTCAGGAAGTCAGAGGGAGAAAACAACCTTGTTAGCTTGCGAGTGAGGGTATGGGAGATTGAAGGTGCGGGAATCACAGGTTCTGAGGGAATAGTCTGATGTACATGAGAGGAAAAGGAGGGAGGCTTATGAAGATGGCGCAGTGTGCAAGGCAACAGTTTGCAAGGGAGGGAAGGGCAAGAGCAGAGTACAGTATAGGGAGCAATGATGAGTTCAGTAGAGGAGGTTAGAAGCAAAATGACAGACAGCGTGCACAGGGGATCTAATTTGGCAAGGGAAGAATGGGGAGCTGAACTGTAGACAACATCAGCATAGTCTATCATGGGGGAGGAGTACTATAGTTTGGATACAGGCTCCTTATGGTTTGAGAGGGAGAGGCAATCCTTGATACGGTGCAAGGCTTCCAGTTTGGGCCAAAGCTTGGAGTGGATGTAATCAATGTGCAGGGAGAAGTCTAGCTTAGGGTCTAGCCAGACCCCCAGGTACTTAAAAGATTGCACTGTTTCTATCCTTGCACCATCCAGGGAAAAGTAGGAAGAGAGGCCAGCCTCTGTGCAGTGTTGAAAGTCATGGCAACTGCCTTTTCAGTGTTACATTTTAGGAAGCTTGCCTCAAACCAGTTGTGGGCACTCAAAAAGGCAACTTACAGGGAAGATTGTACTGTGGTGAGGGAGGGGCCTGAGGCAAATATGATGGTGTTGTCAGTGTATATATGAACCTGTGTTGGTGAGGAGGAGGAAGAGGGGAGATCATTTATAAAAATGGAGAAAAGGGGGGACCCAGAATAGAACCTTGGGGGATGCCTCATAAATGGGGAGAATAGTGGACTTGGATTGGCCTAGCTCACAAATTGGTACCTATCAGAGAGATAAGATATGAACCAGTCCATGGTGGAGGGGGAGACATTTATAGATGTACGTTTGTTCAGAAAAAGACTGTGGGAGACTGAATCAAAAGCTTTGGTGAGGTCAACAAAAATTACCAGTGTGAGGTGACCCTTGTCCATAGCGGTATGGATGTGGTTTATGAGATGAGCAGGGAGGATGTGGAGTGGATGTGTCTGAAACCAGACTGGAAGGGGCTAAGAGTGTTGGAGGCATCTAAGAAGGAGTTTAGCCTTCTAGAGATGAGTGCCACCTGAATTTTACGGAGAGCAGGAATAAGCGTGATGGATCTGTAGTTTCCCGGTATAGCAGGGTCGCCTCCTTTGTGTAGGGGAATGACCTTAGCCATCTTCCATGCCTTGAGGACAGTGCATTGTATAATGGATAGGTTGAGGAGATGGACCATAGAGGGAGTGATAGCTGGGGCCGAGATCTTGAATAAACTAGGGTCAGGTCTGTCAGGGCTCTGCTTGGATGGGGTTTAGCAATTTTAGGAGCCAGAGTACTTCAGTTATAGTGATGGGGGAAGGAGAAACCATTTGAGGGATTGGAGGAAGAGGAAATGGGGGTTGGGGATGTGGACAGAGGGAAAGGAGCCCAGGGGGAAGAGCACTGATACTGAAGAAGTGGTTGATAGATACGGCCACAGAGGAGAGTCTGAGCCATCAATGCTGGGGAAAGATGGAGAAGGAGTGGAAGAGGAACCAAGAAGAGGGTGGAGAGTTTTCCAGAATTCTGACAGAGAGGTTCTGGAATTGTTTGTTTTACTTCTGAAGAATAGGGCTTTTGAGGGGCGTACGACCTTCATGCAGGCATTACGAAGGGTCCTGTATTTTTGCAGGTCAGCTTGATTTTAGGTGGTTTTTGAAAATGTGTCAGGCTTGATCTCTGGATTTGAGTGATTAATTTTTGGGTAACCCAAGGGAGGTGTTTCTGGCATAACCATAGCCTTTTAAGAGGGGTGTGTAGATCCCAAGTTCTGAGAAAGGTTGTGATGAAAGATGCAAGTGCAGAGTCCATGTCAGGAGCAGTGAAGACACCAGGCCATCCTGTTAGGTATAGATCAGACAGGAGAGCACCTGTGTTTAGGGATTTGAGTGGACAGAACCACAGATACTTAGGGGGTAGATTTAGGTGAGTGAGATTTCCTATGACAGTATGTCATGTAGTGGTCACTGAAAGTGTCTGGTAGGGTGCCAGTGGATGAGTATTTCAATGGGTGGGACGCTAAAACCCAATCTAATAAGGAGGGGTTGGTAGAGCGGGGGTTTAATCAAGTTGGCTCAGAGTGAAGTTGCATAAGGTTTAGGGCCTCGATTTCTTGGTTGAAGGGTTTGGCATGAGGAGCAAGCCAATTTATATTGTAGTTGCACAGAAGTAGCAGTTTACCAGCCTGGGTGAAAGTGGTGTGGGACGCTAAGGTGGAGATTATGAGGGAGGGCAGATCCTTGGGGGAGAAATAGCAGACTCCTATGAAGGAAGGTGAGGTAGATGGGAAGAACAGCTTTAGGAGCAGAAGCTCATGTATGGATGGTGAGATCTGTTGAAGTACAGCTGAAGAGGAGAGGGACAGGAATTGTGTACATAGGTGGCTACTCCTCCACTTCTTTCCCTCTGTCTTGTCTGAGCAGTTGGTATCCTGGGAGAACAGCAGAGGAGTTTGGAATCTTAAATGACAACCAGGTCTCAGATACACATAGGATGTCTGGGGAGTTAATAGACACCCTGGACCTTAGGTGATCCATTTTGGGCAACAAGCTCCTGGCATTTAGGTGATAGATGCCAAGGCCACCTGATGGGGAGCTGGCATGATTTCAACATTGCCGGCTATTAGGAGCAAAAGGAAACAGGGCAAAATAAATCTAGAGTAATGCCTTTTTCTTAGGTTGTTGAAAGGGCATGTTTTTGGTGTAGTAGTGAGGGCACAACATCTGTTGGGGGGATAGAGCTCTGTGGGTGATGTGGAGGTGGGTGGAAAGTGCCAGGGGGGAGTAAATGTGGAGAGGGTGGAGGCAGGTGGGGGAAAGGCAAAGAACTGGCCAAGGGGAGGCAGGAGTGGTATGTGAGGAGAGGTGTGAGGGGTAGGTGTATGGGGGGAAGTAGGTTTTAAGGGGGTTGTAAATTGAAAGATGCTGGGGAGCAGTAGACACAGGGAAGGAGGCATATTACCAAAAAATGAGTGGGGTGGGACAAAGGTGAATGTGTTTTGATGTACTTGATGGCAGACAGAGATTAGGGAGTGATTGGGCTTGGTTTTAGATGCAGTAGGAGGGACCATAAGGGAGTAGGTAGATCAAGAAAATTGGCACTAGGTGGCAGTATGGCAGAAGAACGAGAGGGGGAGACCTTAGGAGATATTAGAGTAGTCTCTGCCTGGATACTTGTTGGAACTGGCAGCCTAGTGGACAGAGCACTGGGCTGAAGAGGAGTTAGGAAACCTTAGACCAGGGTTTGAGACCCAGAGCCTCCACATGTAAACTCGGAGAAAATTGGGCAGCTGGAAAGGATTTTGGGGGGGAAGACAGTTGCTTAAATGAAGTAAACCAATAACAAGCCTCCAGGTGGGTGGGTAGGGGGTTCTAGGGAGCGTTCTCTCTAACTTTCAGGGAGGGGTGCAAAAATGGACTGATTGGTTCTGACCAAACCTCAATTCTGAATTTCCAGTGAATAAATACCGGAACTCTGAGATCAATGTCAATTATCATGTGCTCCTAAAAATTACCTTTTGGTGGACTCCTACAGTATATAACCACTTTATTTTTTTATTAGTTTTATTTCTCCTCCTGCTGCTGCAAAGCGGCAGGGGCATCCAGCAGCCGGCTCCCACTGCCAGGGAGTCAGCAGGCTCACTCGCATGATGGGGTCTGGTGCAGCTGCTCCCATACCCACTGGGAGGCTCCCCTATGCCAGGACCAGATCCCCCAGCGCGATTCCATGACTGACTCCCTGACCAGTGCCGAGCATGGCCATCAAGCTGCTCAGTCACGCCCAGCCTTTTTCCTCTTTCTGTGCCCCATGGAGTGTGGACGTGCAATGATGTCAGAGGCACTAAATGCCAACATCTACCACACTCCTCCCAGAAACACTACTCCTAACAGTACCCCCTATCTCCATCGGGGACTGCTGCAGACTGGTGAGATCCCTCAGCCCTCCCCAGGGATAGCAGAGCAGTCCACCGGATGCTTGATCCTACCCCTCCTCTGCTGACTCCTGATGGCCCAGGCTCATTCCAGAATCTGCGTCGCCAGCGTGGCGTGAGGTGTGGTATCCAGTACCTCAACCCTCAGTGCCACTGGGCCACCTTTATTTTAGCAGTGGTGTTACTGAATTTAATTTTTTCTATCACTTCTAAGAAAGGGTTTCAGGGCTCTTCAAAGTCTTTGAACCTGTCTTCCATTATAAAGTATATCCTTTCTGTCTTGCTATTTTCTGTAATTATATTTAACCACACTGTACATTGGTGGTTTCTGATCTTTCTAGCTTCAGTTTTTATTGAGCAGTCATTGACCATTTCAATCATACAAAATCATACAATGAGAATAGTATACAATACTGTACTAAACAAGACATGAGTAAGAACATAAATACTGAGTTATTGCACAATTGGGTCACAGTTCTAAACTGATTAACAAAACATCATACTGCACATGCAGCACCTTTCAATATATTTTAAAACTCTTCAGTTTGACTATACTATTCCAGCTGTTTTAGTACCTTTATGCCTAAAATGTATTCTTGAAATACAGACTAGATAGTGAGCTACTGAGCTAATTATAATTTCATCACTGGTAGTAAAGAATACCCTCAGCAGGAGATCTTGGTCAGTAGTTTGCATGTTATTTCAAAGTGGTGTTAACATTTGGCTCTAGGGTTCTTATACCACAAGCATTCAAATACAACACGCTTAAGATTTTCTGTAAAAGAAGAAGTACAAGAGCAGAGTCTGGCCTGAAAAGTCAAATCTTTTCTGTATATTGCATCTAGTATGTTACTGGGAAATAACTCTGACTTATATTTAATATATTGTACTCCCTGAGTATGATCGGTTAATATGTCAAAATATTTCCTATAGGAATGTATGTTATCATTTAGCCTGGTCCAGGGTGAAAGTTTCAGTCTTTTGTTGTGCTCTACGTCTTTGAACCTGAAATGTTCTATAATTCTTTTGGTGACAAAGTCTTGATATTTCAAACTAATTGTAAATCTTCTGTCTTTATAGTTTGTTTTTTTAATATTCTAATCCTGTCTCTTGAAGTGCCTGAAAGACTGAGGCAAGCCATTCCGATTTCAAATGGTCCAGATTGAGCCAAGTGTATTTCACCCTCAGACAGAGAGAAGTAAAACTAGTCTGTTTATGTTGAAGTAACTTAATCCAGTAGTTTACTTTCCTAGCCAGAAAATATGCTCTAATACTGGGAATACCTAACTCAGTTCTTATTAAAGAGGCAGGAATGGAATTGTTTAATCCCAGGCTGGATCTTAATAATTTGTGTAATGGAATTTCTAACTTTTCCGTGTATCGTGACTGCCAGATTTCCCCATTGTAAAGGGCCTGAGCATTGTACTGTGCTCTGACTGCTGTCAGGAGAGGTTTGATGGAGTTTCCTCCATCTTTTCTACTGTCAATGCTTAGAGATGCAATTGTCTGTTTGAGCTTTGTTAATAAAATTTTAGTGTGTTTAAACCATCTACCGTCATTAGTTAGTTGCAAACCCAAGTAAGTGTAGTGTTTCACTGATATTATTTTATTTGTCCCTATCTTCCAGGACTTGTTTGCAGTGTTTGACCCAAAGGTTGGAACCTGGCTTTTATATTCATTAACCTTTAAGCTACATTTTTTGGCATAGCAGTCTAATATATTTAGCTTAGATTGTAACCCAGATTGGGTTAAAGACAACAGCACCAGGTCATCGTTGTAGGCGAGCACAGTACAATGTTTACCTAGAATTTGGGATGAGTCTGTCTGGAATTCTCAAGTTCAATCAAGAGCTTACCAATATATATACAAAATAATAATAGTGCAAGAACACAGCCTTGCCTGACACCCATATTCGTTGGAAAGGTAGAAAGCTGGCCAGATGTACCTATCTTAACTTGAGCCCATTTGTTTGTGTATAATTCCCTGATGATTGCTATGATTTCATGTGAAAATCCTCTCTCCTTCATCAGGTTCCACAGCATGTTTCTAGAAATGGTTTTAAACACTGTACTGAAATCAATAAAGGCAGCGTATAATTTTTGTTTACATAAAACTACATATTTTTCATAAACATGCCTGATTATATAACAGTTGTCCGTGGTACAGTAACCTGATCGAACTCCTGCCTGAGCTTCTGAAAGATCTCCTAGCTAGGCAAGTTGTTCCCTGATTCTATCCAGGAATAATTTTGCAAATATCTTTCCCATATTCTCAAGTAATGAAATGGACCTGTACATGGTTGGATTGGTTTTATCCCCCTTTTTATAGATGGAGATTATTGTGGCACCTTTCCAGGAAGATGGAAATTCAAGACTAAGTCAGCACTGGTTAAAATAAACTGTGAGTAAAGTAGCCCATGAGGAAGGGAAGGTTAAGTACACCTCCGGAGGGATGAGGTCAGGGCCAGGGGCCTTTCTAGTTTTTAAAGAAGCAATTATAAGATACATTTCTGTGTATGTAAATGAAGTAAATCAAATCATATTAATTTCTAAACTGATAGATTGTAAACTTTGGTCTGAACAAAATAATTTAGTAGCATAATAGAGTGTCCAAGTGTCCAGAGAAATAAATATTTCAATTTCATATTTTATATTATTAGTGCCCTTGGCTACAAGAAGCCAGTAAGATTGAGAGTCCTGGTTGTTAATGCTCTTTAGCATATGGTTCCATTGCTTCTGTTGATATTCTTTTTGCTTGTTTACAAGGAACCACTTGTATTCTTCCCTGGCCTTATTTAAATCTTTGCAAGTAACACCAGAGTTCTGGGCATTGGCCGCCAGTCTTATTACATGTTTGAGTTTCTGTTTTGCCCTACGACACTCAACATCAAACCAAGTGTAATTATTTATTTTTATAACATTATTCTTAGAATACTTAGTTAACAAAAGAGGTCTTACTTCCTCAAGACAGGATGACACTCCTTGTTGGATCATAAAATACTCAGTACTGTTCTCCAGAATCAAGGGAATTAATTTTGTACCATTTCTCTAATTGATCCAGCTACAGCTTCATGTCATCTGATTTTCCCTTTCCTAATCTCGAATTGGGGAGGAAAAGGCAAATTCATTGGCTGTTTGTCAAGAACTATAGATTTCAATACCAAAGGAAAATGATCGCTTTTAGCCTTCATGGGAATTGAAAAGATTTCCCATAATGTCATGTCACCATTCCAGAATATGTAATCTGATATGGATGGTCCACTTGCAGAATAATGAGTAAAGCTTCCTGACTGGCTTCCTTGAAGCCTGCCATTAATAGAAGCCAGATTATATATTTCTAATATTTCTATTAACGTGTGCCCCGTTGTATTCACTTTGGTATCTTTTGAATTTCTGGGAAGATTGAAAGCCTCTAAGTAACACCAGTTCTGAAAGTTCTTATCTGCTTATCCATCATATACAGTAGGCCAATTCTAGCATTAAAATCACTGCATAGCAGGATTTCTCCACAAGAGGTAACAGCCCAGCTTTTATGTATAAAATCTTCTAGCTGTTCCCAAATAATGGAATCATAGAATTTGAAGTTCAATGGAGGAATGTGTATGTTTGCTAAACACAATTTCTTCCCTTTTGTTTGCAGAAAGAGAAGAAAAAATGACTTACCTAGTAATCTTGTTTCTTCCAAGTGATACTCAGTTATTCATAACTGTGTGCAATCTTGCTACTAAGTAGAACTGCCCAGAGAGAAATTGGAGCATAAACAAATGATGGAATATTTTGCATGAACCACTTTTCAAATGCTGCCTTATACTAATTGCCTTAGTTCTAAACCCCTCAGATTGCCTGGATGTCTGAAAAGACAGGCCCACGAGGACTAAGTATAATAATAATAGTAGTAATAACAACAATATTAATAATAATAACAGAGGGCACTCCCTTAACACACAAAAAAAGAGGGCCTCCAGCTAGAGGGCATAACATATTAAAGAACACCCTTGAATGTCCAGATCACCTGAAAAAGGGGAAGGGGACAACAATAGGGAACCAAATCACAACATGTGTGCCAGAAGTGGCATTTATACCCCTGAGAGCACAGTATTCAGGAATGCAGAGGCTAAAGGTTCCAGAAGGGGAGGCAAGGTGGGAGAGTTATGAATACCTGAGTATCACTTGGAAGAAACAAGATTACTAGGTAAGTATTTTTTTCTTCTAACCCCAGTAATACTCTGGTGTTCATAACTGTATGCAGACTACCAAGAAGTACCCTTCGAGGTGGGCACAGAACCTTTTCTTAGGAACAGACCTTGCAGGACTGCTATGCCAAATCTGGCATCACCCCTGGACAGAGTATCCAGAGTGTAATGCCTTGTAAAGCTGTGTACTGTTTTCAGCCGGCCCGGTGGTGCTGAGGGTTGAGGCGCTGGATGCCACACCTCGTGCTACACCAGTGACCCGGGTTCGGGAACGGACCTGGGTCATCGGGGGTCGGCCAGGGGAGGGAGGATAGAGCGTCCCGACGGATGCTCTCCTCCCTCGGGGTGGGATGCCAGGGGTGCGCTTGGAGCGCCTGACATCCTGAGAGGGTCGGTGGATGCATCGACTCCCGAAGGAACATGGCGGCTCCGTCTGTCGGAGCCAGGGAGGGAGGACGCCGTTAGGCACTTGAGAGAAGCGTGCGTCAGCACGCAGACTCTCTGCGCCGACGTCTCAGAGGGCGGGGTTAAGGGGAGGAAGACAACTCGGAGGAAAATGCCCTCTGGTCACCTAGATGAAGTCCTCCGGAGCCGGCCTTACCACCCTCAGACCAGGGGCAGACCCCAATGTGCAGCTGCCGCAGGAGGAAGGGGGGAAAAAGGGGGATCTCTCCGCCCGCCTGGGGTAATCCGCCACTGGTGCCTCTAATGGCAGTGTGGCACTCTAGGGGCAGTCCAAGCTGGTCGGCAGAGGTGGGGGCCGTCAATCCTTGTAGGACGGAAGGAGTGGTGATTGGAAGGGATAGTAAGGAGTGGATAAAAAATAAGTAGAAAAAAAAAAAAGCTGTGTACTGTTTTCCAGGTAGCTGCTTTAGAGATTCACCAGGGAAACATCCTTGACAGCTGCTATGGTAGCAGCTGTGCCCCTTCTGGAATGGCCCTAAACCCATAAGGGGCTCCTTTCCAGCCTTAACAGTACTAAACTGATTACACTGTACTATCCAGTAATAAATGGACCATTTTGATGCTGGGTTATCCTTTCTCCCATTCTCATAGTTCAGAAGCAGCTGTTTTCTGTCCTGCCTAAGGGCTTTAGCGGCTGTCTAATAGTAGCTAAAAACTCTTTTGCCATCCAGACTATGAAGACTCTTTTCAATAGGACTAAAGTATTTAGTGAAAAAGACAGATAAGGTAATGGTTTGGTTCAAATGATAATTATAGGTCATGTTAAAAGGAAACTTCCTGTTTGTTCCCAGGACAAGTACGTCTCTGTGGAATGAAATGTAGACCTGTTCAATTCAGAGAGACTTGAGCTCACTGATTCCTCTGTCAGAAGTGATTACCACAGGAAAAACTGAGTCTTTTTTTTGACATATTTCAAATAAATTGAAGACATAGGCTCAAAAAGGGGACCCATGAGCCTAACTATACACACATCTAGGCCACATGCTGGTACCAGTTCACTGTGAGGGGGTGCAAATGGGATAGGCCATTAAAGAAGCCTTTGAAGATAGGGTACGAGGCCTGAAAAACATTCTGTCCAACTGATTCAGTAAAAGAAGAAGAAGAAGAATCAGCATTTATATAGTGCTTTTCATACACAGTGTATCCCAAAGCGCTTTACAAGCAATGCTAGACTGGTCGTAAAGTGATTGAATGTGTGGTGGCAGCCATATCACACATTATCATCCATACACAGCCTGGATAATTGCATGAACCGGTTTATGGGAAGTGGGATGTTGGCCAGGACACCGGGAATGTTCCCTACTCTTTGCAAAGAGTGCTCTGGGTTCTTTTACTTCCACCTGGACACCCACCAGGACAACACCAGGTTGGGCAGAAGGGACCTCAGTTTAACATCTCATCCGAAGGACAGCACACCCCAGCAGTACAGCACCCCCCAATACTGCACTCGGATGCCAGTGATTGTTAGGTGCAAGTCCACTCTCGGTGTAGGACGAGAACCCATGACCTTTTGGTCCAAAGGCAGATGTGCCACCAACTGAGCCACAATTCATTTTATTTGTTAGTCCCAAGGACCATTACAAAAAATACATTTTCCCACTATTTCGTACAAATATTAATACACATTACTGTATAGCATAATGAGCAGTAAAAACTTTGGCTTATAATAGTTACATAAAAGTCCTTAAATTCAAAAATCATACATTCTATTCAATAATTAGCCATTATTATACTATATGGTATTTCTTTTGTTCTATAATATTACAAAATGTTGCCACATTTTTTAAAACCTCTACATTATCTGTCTTCAATAAATAGTTCAATTGATATCTAGGCTCCTTGTTTAACTGAGATAGTGTGTTTCCTGTTATTTGTTGTCTATAATTTTCATACAGAGGGCGCAATATTAACCCTTAGGCTGCCAACAGAATTAGAACGTATAGGAATTCTGGACAGATATATCAGTCCGTGGTGCAGCAAGGGTTAATAGATGCAGATTATTATGTATACATAAACCACATTTACAGTTTACTTTAATCGATTTAGAATATATTCCATTCAGGCACTAGGAATTGTGATATTCAAATCACAATCTAGTGTAACTTTTCCTTTTATCTACTTCTTTAATTATATTTAGATAAGGTTCAGTTCCAAATTCTCTTCTTTTATTTTTTGCTAACCAGTTACTTAATTTACACCCTTTACTCAAATTAACATCCCTTTGAATGTAAATATTTTTAATTCTGTTTTTTATATCCCCATTTATTTCATCTATAGGTTTTATATACACGAATATCACATTATCCAACAATCCAAATGGTTTTATCGCATTTTCTAAAATTCAATACTAGGACATAAGAAGCTGTTATCTTTATATACTATAGCTTCTTCTAGACAAATTCTGGATAATCTCACATCTTTCATATTATAGACTTTAAGCCAATACATGGCCATTTTCTGTACAGTCTGACAGCTAACAGTAATTTGTCCCAGTTCCCTTCTTACTAAAGCTGAGGGTGCCCCCTTAGGTAAACCTAAATATTTTTTTATAAAATTTATTCAATGGGGTTTCTAATTGCACAACATCTCTGCATCCCCAAATTTCAGCTCCATGTGTTATTCTACTCATAATTTTCACATTTACGGCCCTCATGATCCCTCTGATCGAATATCCTCCATATCTATACGCAAATCTTTCTATTGCTGGAATTAATCCAGTTATTTTTTAATTTAAATTTTTTTATGCTCATTCCTTGAGCACTGGGGGCGGGGGCATAGGGAAAGGAGTGCAGGAGAATACTCAGGGTCACATAGAGACCCTGGCAGAGGGGGTCCAAAAGAACACTACCAAGGAAGCAGGTAGGTAACTGGGGACCCTCACAAAGGAGGGACAGAGGGACAACATTTTCAGGGAAGTAGGCAGATGGCCAGGGCTGGACAGAAGGAAGCAAGGCGGGGAGGTGGATCAGACCTTACACTCAATAACTGCTTCAATTCTCTTCTTCTGCTCGAGGATGAGGGGGGTGATGTAGCCACGACAGGGTGTTAGAGATGGAAAGGAGTGGGGGGCAGGAGGCAGGGCCAGATAGCAGGAAGAACAGGGGAACCTGGAATGCAGGAAAATGGGGGAGCAGTGAATCAGAGCAGGAGTGGCAGGGGAAGAGGAGGAAGGTGCAAGGAAGGACCAGTTGGGAGGAAAGGTAAGGAGAAGGATCAGAAGTACAAGGAGGATTCAGTAAAGGGAGCTGAGGGTTTAGGCCAGGGGAGCACGACAAGCAAGGAGGGACTATATGGAAACAGGAAGGAAGGGAGGATGAGCCAGGCTAGATTAGCAGATGGGGGAGAAGGACCAGTCGCGAGCAGTGAGGGGGGAGTTAGCAGGGTACAGAAGGATACTCAGGAGGAGGAGAGGCATAGGATTGGAGGGGAAGGAGTGGCATGTGGCACCCAGATAGGGGGAGGAACAAGGAGCCGGCTGGGTGGAGGGGCCGGTAGAAAGGATGAGGGACATGGAAGGGGGGGAAATGGAGGAAAAGGGGTGGTCAGAGTGCTCCTGTTGGGGGATTCTATGATCAGGGGTATCAAATGGGATAGGGAGGGAGAAGCCTGGCCAGTTAGAACAAGATGCTTCCCTGGACTAACGGTGCACAGGGCTAAGCACGAGGTATATCAGCTGGCAAAGGATTGTGGGGGTTCCCCGGACATACTGGTCCACCTGGGTACAAATAACATTGAGGGAAATAGTGAGCTAGAGAGACAGGCAAGATTCAGGGAGCTTGCCAGGGTCTGTCATGACATAGGATGCACAGTTTCCTTCTCAGAAATCCTGCCGGTGCCAAGGGCTAGTGGGGAACACAAAAGGAAGATTAGGGAGATAAACCAGTGGCTCAGGGAGTGGTGTGAGGCCAGAGGGTATGGGTTGATGTGGGATTTGGGGGAGACCTGGGAGGATAAGGAGCTGTGTGCTAGAGATAGACTCCATCTCAATTTGGAGGGGAGGGGAATCTTTAAGTTGAAAATAGAGGGGTTCATTGGTGAAAGGTGGGGTTTAAACTTGTGAAGGGGGAGGGATGGGAGAAAAGGCTGTCAAGAGGGTGCCGATAAAGGAGGGACTCTGTCTCCACCCCCCTGGGGAGCTGGAGGATTGCAGGAAAAGGCCGACTGGTAAAATGCAGACCAGGGGAAAACAGAATCCCCATGGGAACACGAGCAGGGGAAATGGAAGTATAGGGAAAGGGTGGAAGGTAGTCCTGCTAAATGCAAGGAGCTTGGGCAATAAAATGCCTGAGCTCCAGGCGATGCTAACTGAGGGAGCAGTGGATGTGGCAGTGGTCACTGAGACCTGGGCCACTGCAGGACACGACTGGGACCTGAACCTGGAGGGTTACACTATGTTCAGGAAGGACAGGGGGGAGGGAAGGGGAGGAGGGGTAGCAATGATAGTCAAAAACTGCATTGGCATAGGGGGAGTAGAGGAGGCGGAGGGAACCGTGGAGGCAATTTGGGTCACCTTGATAACAAGGGGTGGCAAGAGAGTAAAAATAGGAGTGGTGTATAGACCCCCTGCCCTGGCAGAGGAGCTGGAGGAGAGTTTGGTGGCAGATGTTGGGAGACACTGCAGACTGGGAAGAGGAACGGTGGTGGTGTTGGGGGGACTTAAACATGCCAGGAACAGACTGGGAGACTATGACATCCTCTGTGACCAGGGAACAGAGGTTGTTGGATGTCTTTCAGGACGCATTCCTAACTCAGCAGGTGGGGGAACCAACCAGGGAGGCGTGGGTACTATGTGGTCCTGGCAGACAGTGACCAGATTGGGGGCTTGGAGGTAAGAGACCTGTTGGCGGGGAGTGACCATGCCACAGTCTGGTTCTGCCTGGACTTAGGAGGGCTAGAAGGCTGCACAAAGACGGAGGTAACTGACTTCAGGGGGACAGATTTTAAGGAAATGGGAAGGATCCTTAAGGAGTATTTGGATGTGATTGGGTCAGACATGGACGCTGATAGTAGGTGGGAAATCATCAGGAGAGGGGGTACAGGATGCTACCAGCACCTATGCAAGAGTAAGATGAAAATGCGGCAGGGCCCGAAAACCCTGCTGGTGGACCAGGGAGGTCCAGGAGGTGGTGTGGGGAAAGAAGGCAGCCTATAGGCAATTCAAGTGCTCATGGTGTGAAAGGGATTGAGGGGAGTATGAGCTGATGGCTAGAAGGGCCACTAGGGTGGTGAGGGTGGCTAAGGCAAGGAAGGAGCAGAACCTGGCCAGGGAAATTAGGAGAGGGAACAAGGGGTTCTTTAGATACATTGGGAAAAAACGAAGGGTGAAGGGGCAGATTAGCAGGATTAAATCAGGGAAGAGATGGGCACAAGACTTGGGGGAGCAGGCTGAGGTACTAAATGAGTACTTCACCTCAGTTTTCACCAAGGAAAATGGGGGTGCAGCATCATACATGGGAGGAGACAGAGATACTGAGGAGGGGGGGACCCTTACCGATCAGCGGGTCTGGGGAGTGGGGGAGGCATCACTGGCATGAGGGGGCAGGGCTAAGCAGGGAGAAGAGGTACCGGAAGTGGAAATCACAGCAGAGAGAGTGAGGGAAGCCCTCAGCTCCCTTAAGACAGAGAAAGCACCGGGGCCGGATAAATTACATCCCAGAGTGCTGAAGGAACTTGTGGATGTCCTGGTGAAACCCCTGGCGGAGTTTTTCACCATCTCTCTGAGGACAGGGTGGGTGCCCCAGGAATGGAAGGTGGTGAATATAGTGCCTATCCACAAGGGAGGATCAAGGGAGGTGGCAGAAAACTACAGGCCTGTCAGCCTGACATCGGTGATGGGCAAGGTGATGGAGGGCATTGTCAAGGAGAGGCTAGGGGGGACCTGGAAAAGTCAGGGTGCCTGGACGATAGACAGCATGGATTCATCCCAGGGAAATCGTGTCAGACAAACCTTGTGGAGTTCTATGACTGGGTGATGAGTGCCTTGGACCTGGGTAGACCAGTGGACGTCCTCTTTCTAGACTTCAGCAAGGCATTTGATTCTGTTCCTCACGTGGGCCTGTTGGATAAGCTGGGAGAAATGGGGGTGGGGAACCAGATGATCAGATGGATAGGCAATTGGCTCCAGGACTGGACCCAGAGGGTCGTAGTTGATGGGATAGTCTCATCCCCAAAGAGGGTCATTAGTGGGGTCCCACAGGGATCAGTCCTTGGGCCCCTCCTCTTCAACGCCTACGTCTCCGACATAAGGACAGGAATCAGGAGTGAGATGAGTCTCTTTGAGGATGACTCAAAACTGGGGGCAGTGGTGGATGGGGAGGAGGGGAGGGTGGCCCTACAGGGGGACCTGGAGGCTCTGGAAAGATGGTCTAGAAAGTGGAAGCTGAGGTTCAATGCAGGGAAATGCAAGGTACTCCACCTGGGGGCCAGAAACTCAGGCCAAGTGTACACCCTGGGGGAATGCTACAAGTCTCAATGGCTGAGAGGGACCTGGGGGTGGTGGTGGATGTCAAGATGAACAACTCTGAGACTTGTAGGAGGGCAGCCGCCAAGGCCAACAGGATGCTGGGATGCATCGCTAGGGGGATCACCTCCAGAAGGAGGGAAGTGATACTCCCTCTGTATAACTGCTTGGTGAGGCCACACCTTGAGTACTGCATGCAGTTTTGGAGGCCACACTTAAAGAGGGACATTACTCTCCTGGAGAGGGTCCAGAGGAGGGCAACCAAAATGATTTGGGGCTTGGGGGACAGGACCTATGAGGAGAGGCTTGAAGAGCTAAATATGTACACATTGGAAGAGAGAAGGGACCGGGGGGACATGATAGAGGTCTTCAGGTACATGAAGAGGGTAAATAGGGAGGAACAGTCAGGGTGCTTTGAAGGAAGAAGGAGGGGCCACTAGAGGGCATGGGTGGAAGCTGGAGGGGGGAAGATTCAGGGAAGAAAGGAGGAGGTGCTACTTCACTGAGAGGGTGGTGGAGCCATGGAATGCGCTGCCTAGGGGGCTGGTGGAGGCAGAGACAGTGGAGGGGTTCAAGAGGGGCTGGGACAGGTACAGGGGTAGGGTTCTGGAAGCAAAATCCAATGCAGCAAGAATATCCGGAACTGGGAAGGGAGAAGCCAGAGGAGGCGAGGGGGGCAGCAAGGTCAGCACCCAGGGTGGAGGCTGACCAAACCAGCAGACACAAAAGACCGTTAGGCCTATTCTGCTGGCATTTTAGTATGTTAGTATATTTATTTCCAGTGCTGCTTCAAAGCAGCACACTCTAAATATTTCAAAGATTCTTTTAATACCCATATAACTCGTTGCCATCAAAACAATATCATCTGCATATTCCAAGAATGGGCAATGCCTTGTGTCCGCATATGAAAACCCTCTTCATATAATTTTTCCAAGACACTGTTCAGATATACTGTATATTAAACAGGATAGGTGAGAGGGTACAACCCTGTCTTAAATCTAAATTGGAATCAAACTTATCCTAAATTGGAATCAAACTTATCTGTCAGACCTCCTTCTTTATTATCCCATACACTGGTCCTATTCTTACTATACATGAGTAATATCAATTTTATAACAGGATCTAATCTGCAATCGTACAGGACTTTCCAAAGCTTATCTCCTTTAACCTTATCAAATGCTGACTTAAGATCAACAAAAATACAATAATATTTGTGTTTCTTTATGTACATATACTTGTGTATCAAATGAGACAACACATAGCACTGGTCCACTGTGGAGTGTCCGGGTAGAAACCCAGCCTGGTCTTCATCCATAATTTCTGTGTCCTTGATCCAATCCATAATTCTATTAAGTAGAACTTTACAGAAGGTTTTAAGAGACGTGTCCAATAGACTTATAGGGCGATAGTCTTTGGGATTTTTCCTATCCCCCTTTTTAAAAATTGGGATAATTATGTTTTCCCTCCAGGTCTCAGATATTTCTCCTGTCCTTATTATACAATTGAATATTTTTTTTAAAAAAGGTATCCAAAGTTCCAAATCATTCAACAATGTATTAATGGGTACCCCATCAGGGACCGGTGCTTTGTGTCTTTTTGTTGATCCCAGAGCTATCCATATTTCCTCCTTGGTAATTTCTTCTTTTAAATAAACCCAATTAGTTAACAAAAGATCGGTTCTTGGTCCTATAACTTGATCAAAGAACAACTGTCTATAGTAATCCTGCCAAATATCAGGTTCAATATGATTTTCTACCTCCTCACTATATATATTTTTCCCATTTGCTACAATTTGCCAAAATTGTTTATCATTCTTGCAGTACTTATAATTGCCTTCTCTAGTTCTTTCCAGAGCCGTAATCTATGCTCTTTTCTCTTCTTATCTAAAATCTCTTTGTATTTTCTCCTCATCTGAGTCAAATTACCCCTATTTTCATTAGATGGGTACTTCCTTGTCACCCTCGCTATTCTATTCAGATTTTTTTTTTAACTTTTTATATTCCAGGTCGTACCATTGACTCCCTTTTTACTTTTAATAAAGGATGCTTTTACTATAAATGATCTAATGTCCTTCACAATCTGTTCAAAATCTATCATCTCCATATCCTCTTCTCTCCCCACCATACCTTCTATTCTATCTTTTATTCCACTCTCCCTTAATATTCTGTTTGAAGCATTGTTATCTATATTATCCCATCTAGTTCCAACTTTTGTTCTTATTATCCTTATATTATTACTCCTCATATTAACATTCTCCCACAGGGTTATATTAATCACTAGCAGGAAATGTTCAAGTTCTGCTCTCATTCCAATATTCAGATCTTCCACTAAATGTATCAGATTCAAATCAATACAGCATAAGTTGATCACTGAGCCTCCTCTTTTTCCTACAAAAATATATTCTCCATCCTCATCTCCCTTCATTCCACCATTTACTAAGACAAAATTCCAATCTCCTAGTAACTTACTTATTTCTCTTCCTCTTTTAGATAATTTTTTTTATCTTAATCCACGTGACTAAACCTCCTGACATTCTCCCATATTCTCTTTTCCTAATTGCTTTCTTAAAGTATGTTTTATAACCATTAATATTTTTTCCTGATCTGACCATGTTTCTTGTAGACAAATACATTCAAATCCCTCTACATATTTTATAAAAGAGGAATCTGCTAATCTATTTCCAATGCCAGTTATATTCCAGGAAAGTATTTTATTTCTTTCTGTTTTAACTATTGCACCCTCCTCATCTGTATATCATTTAGCTCTTTGGGTTTCCAAGCTTTTGAACCTATTTGCTGTTGTAACTAAGTATTTCCATTCACTGGAGTTGGATTTTATTTTTACAGATGCTTCTTCTTTTCTTTCACCTATTAAATTGATATCAAAAGAATCTAACCATTCAGCTTGTGTAACTATTTGATCATAGTTCTCCTGCATGTCCATCCAAATTGTGATCTGACCATTACTTTCCTACATTTTGGCTATTATCTTTTTAAGTAGATCATCTATTTTCAGAAGACTTTGTAAAAAAACCTCTATTTTATACCTCAAACTCTTATCTGTCTCCTTTGTATAATTAATCAAACAGAATATAGAAATGGGAAATTATTGTTTATTTCCCATTTCCTTATTTTCAAAATATTCTGGAAATAATACTTTTGCCAAAATTACTTTATCCATATTCATTCCCATTTGTCTGAATTGATCCTTCTGATTTTCAAATATTTTTTAAATATAGTATTGATCTGAAACCAGAAAGACCATTTCCAAATCTCTTACAGGTCTTATAACACTAAGACAGTTCAATACTGGAAAAAAATCCCTTTGTCCCTGTAGAATAGTATTAAGGAACCTTTTTAGATGTTCCTCTAATTTCCATTCAGTCTCATCGGGTAATTTTGTCACTTCATAGAGGGGGAGAATGAAATCATTTTTATCAAGTCTTTTTAGAAATTTTTCATGGCATACTTCCCCAAGTTTTATATTTTGAGTTTCATTAATAGTCTGTTCCATTTTTCCCTTCTCACTTTTATTTTTATTTACATTTTGTCCCTGTTCTTTTATTCCTAATCTACTATACTTTCTAGGGACATCTTTTTTTCTGCTTTATCTCTTTCCCCCTTTATTAGTCTTTTTTTACACCATGTCCCTTCTTCTTTACTGCCAGGGCTAAATCTTCATTCTGATCCCTTCCTTCAGTCTGATCCTTATTCTTCTTTTTATTTTTACAGGTTTTTTTTCCAGCATTTATTTGTTCTAAATTACCCCATATTCTATTGAAGGATTGATTAACCACTTCTAGATCTTGATTTAACATCTTTTTCTGACTTTCTCCAGCAGGTTCTATCCTCTTTCTCTTATAACTTTGTTCCTTTTTTCCCTTCTTTTTCTTATGTTTAGCCTCTTGTTCTAAACTTTTATTCCAGATCTCCTTATTCCCTACTACCATTACTTTTACTACACTCTCATTTCTCCATTTTTTATCCAGTAGCATTATTAGTTCAGACTCATTCGATACACTTTCCCACATACTACATACACTACAGTTTAACCTCTGTCCTTTCTGTTCTTGTTTTTGGATTACCTCTGTTATATTATCTTAAGATGTTATTCCAGTTATACTATTTACATCTTCAACATCCATCTTACTATCCTCATTTATGTCCATATTTAAATCAATCCTACTCTTTCCATCCCCTGTATTACCTTCCCTTAATGACTCTTCCTAATTATCCCAATTATCCTGACTGTCCTGACTATTCTGAGTATCAAACAAATGGTTCTCTCTCTGTCTTTCTTCTCCCCTAAACTTCCAGTTACTCTGGAACAAATTGGGATAATATCCCTCTGTGATTTGATTTATCAGTTTTCTATTTTCTATACATATTCCTTTCAAAAAGGACAAGTACTGTTTAATAGCCAACAATTGTTTGTAAATCATTATATTAGCAGTGGTGGGATTGCTAAGTGCAGTTGCCAAATCATGTGCTATATTCTCCATAAGGAATTCCCTGCTACTCACCGGGCTCATAAATTGGGTTTCTCCACCCAAGGACCAACCCTCACCCCTGTCATCTACTATTCTAGTTGATATATCTTCAATATTCTGTTCCAAGAAACTCTGCTTACTGTTACCAGCAACAGGTACACTCATGAATGATTTCATTTCTCTTATTTTTTTCTATTCTAGTATTTGTCCATATAGTTTCCTTAATTTCTTCCACTGTTTTGTTAATTTCCCTATTTACCGAGCTCAGCATGTCAAGACTAAAAAAAACTGACTTGGTATTTTCTGGCACTCCCATACTAATACTTTTCAGTTATTCAAATTTATTTCCTCCTTCCCCATCTAATTTCACCTGTCCCCAAACATTCATAAGTTTATTTTCCTCTTGAAGTTTTTTCCCCTTTAAAGCTTCCATTATTAATGGCTGTATCATCTTCTTCTCCCTGTGTTTAACATCCAATAAAGGGGTTAAGAGGGTAGAAGTGTTTTGCTTATGTGTATCAAAAATTTCAACTTCTTCAGTTTCATTCCCTACCTCTACCAATTCTGCCTTACATGTTCTATATTTTTTAATTTTTTTTTTTACTCCTTCATTGGGAGGCTTAGCATTTCCTTTATGTTTACCTTCTTCATAATTTCCCGTTTGATCTTTTCCACTTCTAGTAATAACCAGCATGGTTAATATTTGATTTACCCCCAAAACTTCTTTAGCAGAATTCTCACTTCTTAAAAGTATGAGTGACAAAATGACACCAATATACTACAGGCAATAACCACATATATAATTGGTTAATTTTAACCACACGATCCAAGTAATTCCTATCAGGTTTTAACCAACTTTAGTCAAGTCCAACCTTAAGGCCGAAGTCCAAGATCAGAACCACACTATAGATTTTCTAGAACTTGTTCATTAAGGGAAAGAAAAGAGAGAAAAAAAATAACAGACAGTTTTTTTAAGTCCCTCTTTTCCCTTCACACTCTGCTGTAAAATCCAACCAAAAAAAGCCCAATGAAGTCCAAGGAATAACAATTTATCAAATATGATACAGCCACTTTGAGCGCTCCGGACACTCTCTTGATAAAAGACAGATTTTCTACAGTCCTCCAATATCTCTGGTTGCAATTCCTGATTCACCTCTCACCCCTCATTTCAAATTTCCTTAGTTCCACTGTTAAAAAAATAAAAAGCACACTAAAAATAACCTGGAATATATCTGAGGCTTCTCACTTTCTTGTAAAATAGTAAATGGTAAAAAACAATTATTCATTTAGGATTTCTTTCTTACTCTCTAAAAAGTGTAAAAATACAGAAGTGCCAATATCACAATATTTATTCTCATGGCCTCGCTCACTTCAAGTACCCTGAAATTCAGCTTTACTTACTTGCTTATCAATATCAAAAGCAATACTGATGTTGATGTTCTGTAAAAGCTGAAAGCTGAAAGCAAGGTTCACTTGGTCTGCTCAGTTCTCTTCTCAGACAAGCATGGAAACATATGCAGAGAGAGTTAAGATGCCAATTCTATTGGCAATAGTCCTGCAATCCTCAAAAAGTACATGTGGTCACATAGAACTAATACCATAAAAAATCCAAATCCCTTAAAGAGCACTCTGAAGTGTAAGCAGATGCTGCGGCCAGGTTTAAGGTACTGGACTGCAAGCCCAGTAAGAGCAAATAGGTGAGATAGCCCAGCACAACAGAAACATCAGCCTGTGCTGATAAGTGCTAGGCTCATAAAGAACCTTTTGGAGCTAGGATCTGAAGCAATAAAAACATTTTGTCCAACTAGTATGCCAGCAGATGCTGCAACCAGGTGGACCTTGTAGGTGCTGGATAGCCAGTACAATGAATGTAAATAGATAAGCTAGTCAAACAGCTGGGACCCAGCATGTGCTGGGACCAATTTCCTGGTTGAACATCAACAATAAAACTTTTTTCCCATTCTGAAGCATAGATTTTCTTAGTGGAAAGCTTCCTGTAACCACATCACATGCCTAAGACACTTTGAGAGAGGTACAAACCTGCATATTGTACCATGGGTACTCAAGAGCCATGCCTTGAAAGTGAGTGACCCAAGGTTTGGATGCAGGAGCCTCCTGGTAGAAGGTCAGCAGATTGTGCCTCCGAGGGAAGGTGTATTGGTTCGGGCCCAGACATGGAGGGTAGCAGAGACAGCCATGTCTGTCTGGCCCATTCTAGTGCTATCAAGACTATTGATGCTGACTGGGACCTGAGCTTGAAAAATTGCTCTGTATACCAGAAGGAAGAAAGGAGAAACATGCACGTGCTTCCCTTGCCAACTCAAAGCCAGAACAACTGGGGGATTATTCCCAGGGCTGGCTGTCTGCCAAAGTACTGTGGCAGGTGGAGGTTGTGGTGGGATGTGAACAAGTCAGCCTCTGTGGTGGCCCACCTCATGAAGATAACTTGCACCACCTGACTGTTTAAGGCCTATTAATGATGGGACTGGCTGATTTGAGTTGATGTATCTGCTAAGGTACTGTCCTTACCTGGCAGTGGCAGATGAATATCCTGAAAGGACCCATTGAGCATGATAGCTCTCATATTTTCATGAATCTTGTGTGGGGAGGACTTAACCTTGTCCCACCTGAAATGTTCATGTAATACATTGTGGTGGTACTGTCTGTTGTGACCTCTACCACCCTCCTTGTAGTAGTTATGTAAAACCTTTAGTGCCAGTAACACCACTCTTAGCCCCAGCAGGTTTATGCACCATGGGAAGTGTGAATCCCCAGGTGGTGCCACACTCCAGTCAAGATGCCTCTGTTATCAGACAACTGATGGAGCTTTTTGCTGAAAAAAAATATACTCCTTCCATTAGGTTGGTTTCCTCTTTCCTCCATTGGAGGCCTATAACAGTATTTCTGTTACTAAAATTGGTTATGACAGAGGGTCCTTTCTCTGGCATCAGTGAATCCTGAGGTGAAACTGAATAGTAATTTGTAACCTGGATTCCAAGACTGCGCCAGTGGCAGGTGCCATGTGCAGTAGCTGAAGAAACTGTTTTACAGTTTTTTGATTGATTTATTTATTCATTTCATCCTGGATGAATGAGACTACTATCAGTGGAATACTTCTTGCCCTGCTTGGAGGCAAGTAGGCCCTGTCTCACAGGGAATTAAGCTCTGCTCCTATGAACTGTAGTGCCCAAGCAGGCTGAGAGACAAACTGTCTCAAGATTTATCAGGAAACCTAGAGACTCCAGGAGCCCCTAGGTGAGTTACAGACCCACTTGCTGAGGTGTCTTTACAACCACAGCCAATCCTATAGGTATAGGAAGAACTTGTGACACCTTGTCTTTGAAGGTGCTTCAACCACTGCGCACACTCAACCAGACAAACCCCCTTTGAATCACTGTGTTTGTCATCCATCTAGAAGCAGCCATTTAAACTGTTACTTGGCTGCTTCCAAACCATATTTAATTGTTTCAGCTAGATCATCTGGCAGGGGAGTAACATGGGCTTAAAAGTGTGCCTGCTCGGTAGTCAAGGAACCTGATAAATATTCCTTTTATGCCATGTGTCAGTTTTCCTGGGATCTGTGTTAAGAGAGTAGGATGCCAGGGATCTCTCTGCCTTGTCACAGGCTGTTACTTCAACTACTCCTTGGTGTATAGGGTGAGGGAACAAACTTTGAGTTCCCTCCCTGTCTAGCTGATGCTTCGTATAATCCTCTTATCAAGAGGGGGAACAGAGCTTAGAGTTTGTAAAATCTTTAAAGTGTCTTCCCCAATGAATTTATTCACAGGAAGGGGAAGCTTTTAGTGGGTGTCAGCCCAATCATTTCTCACAAATGTGAAGAGTGAGGGATAATCCTCAAATGCTTTTGGGGGAAAAAAACAAGTATTCCATGAAATCACATAGTCTTCCTGCCAGACAATGGGAAGACTGATCAGAGGAGACAGGCTTCTATGCAGAGGTCTGCTGCTGAGAAGTAGACAGCACTTGTAAGCCTAAAACTGTTTTCTTTAGCCATTCCAGGCATATCTTTACACTTTTTTTAGGAAAGTTTACAATTTTCATAACCTTTATTTACAGTGAAAACCACCAGAATAAAGCACAGTGCTACAAAATTCTGCAGTAAAGTTACTGCAGTAAACAATACCATTTCAGTGGGAGTTAATCTCTTTAGTGATACAGAAAACCTGAGACACTGTACCTCATCCTGGTGTGCTTCACCATAGGCGATGATCTGCAGGAGTTGGCAGGCTTTCTAGCAGGCACAGAAGTTCCCATACGCTGTCCAGCAGGGGGTTCTGTGTGCTTAGTTTTATTTGATTTCTTAGCGGGAACCAGGTAGTCAGCCATTTCAGCAAGCCTCTTAAGAACTGCTTGTATACCCATCTCAGGGGTAGCAGTTTACATGAATTCTTGTGGTTTCACCCACAGTAATTTATGGTGTCATCTGGTCAGAGCTGGAGGGACCCTTAGATGGTGATAGTTTCCCTTTTTTTCAGCCTTATCCAGGCATTTTCCAATAGTTTTCTCAAGACGTGAAATGCAGATTTCACTCTGCTTTTAATGTTCATGTCCAGATAGGTAGACAAAAGGAACTTAACAGAATTTCACCACACAGAATATATAGTTTGAAACCGGGGTCACCAGTTTTGTTTTCAGTTTTTATGACATTTTCAATGTAAAACCAATAAAAGTTGCAACCGCTAAAAAGTATTTTAATTTAAAGTTTATTTAGCAGTTGCGGTCAGTTCCAGAACTGCCGAAGTACCGATCAGGTCCCGAGAACCAAGGAAAAATGAATCAAGACTATCGGTTAAAGAACCAGTGCTAGCAGTTCTTAAAGCAAACTAATTTAATAAAATGAAACATAACTAATGGAGGTTTTTTGAATTTTTTTAAGTCAGAAAACTCCGATAACTATAAAATAAACCTCAGTTTACCTCTGGTTATCCTGAACCAAGAGAAACCAAGAAACTTACAATTTAAACACTAAAACTACAGGTTTACTAAAATTACAAAAAGTAAAAGGCAGCAAAAGAAATGTTAAAGAATACTTATATTCTATAAGGTTTCTCACATCAGAACAAGATGATGAAGAGGAGAGGAGAGGAGAGAATCTCTGAGCATCTAGTCTTGTCAGGCAGAGAGAGAGAAATCTGAGGGGTTTAGAACTACGGCAGTTAGTATAAGGCAGCATTTGAAAAGTGGCTCATGCAAAAGATTCCATCATTTGCATATGTTACAAATTCTCTCTGGGCAGTTCTACTTAGGAGGAAGACTGCATACAGTTATGAATACCTGAGTATTAGTGGGGTTAGAATAAGTATGTTATCATTACTAAATAGCAGGACTGCTTGAGTACCTTTCTCTGTCTTTACCCGGGTAACCAGGCTGCCAGACATCCTCCCTTTTTTGGCTGCTTTTATGCTTGATACCTGGAAGGATGCATAACCATTCATTGTTATGTATGAATCCTTATTGTGCCATGTCTCTTGCAGGCATAATATACTAAATTTAGTTATAAAATCAGTCCATTCCCTGTCTGCAAATTTATTAACTAGTTCTGAAACATTCCAAGATACAAGGGTCAGTTTCATACAGTCATAGTCAGAATGCAGTATGTCAGATCTCTTCAGTCAGTCCACCTGAGTAGCTAGGACATCAAATGTGTTAGAAGTTGTACTATTAAATATAGATGAGCTAGTATGACTTTCCTGTTTCCTACCCACAGTCTGTGAAACTGTATTCTGAGGGATGTTAGAAACTGGAACATTTTGATGACAAGAATCATCATCTGGTACTAAATATAGCCCCATAGCATCCAGTAGCCCTACATTATCCAGTATCTCATTATATAGGCTCAGGAAGCCCACTTTAATGTATATTAGATCACAATCAGGATCCGATCCCTGTCAAACAGAAATAGTATCTGTATTTTCAATGGAAATATTCAATAACTGTTCCAAGAGATCAAGGATTGTATCCTTGAGTTTAGAGTTGTTCTCATTCTTGGATCTATTCAGACCATAAAGGGCCAGAGTGTTTGTGACTCTATTTTCTATGGATTTGGGGTTATTACAATCTGGCCTAGAACAAGGCATGGTCAAGATGGAACTGTCTACAATATGAACTCCAGCTTCATCCAACAGTGTAGCTTTACTCAGTATACAGTCTGCCATTTCCTGGTTCCGGATTAAAACAGCTACATGACCTGTATTTGTATTATTTTCCATCTAAAATGTTCATAATACCAAAGTCCCTAGCTGGGATCCTCAGTGCATAAGTAAAAAGATGAATCAGTGTGGCTTTCAATTTTTCCAGAATTTCTCTACAAGAGGCTTTCAGACCATATACAGTATATATACAGCTAAGATGGCTGTTTCTCAGCTGAAGAACTATGTTTGTTGACATACCTTCTATTTATAAAATCAAGAAAACTGCCAAATTTTTTCAGTGCCTCACTATTGATTCAGATTTGATTTTCAATATGGGGTGTACCACAAAAAATAAACAAACATTCTATTCCATCATCATTCTTATCCTTCCAAATTTGGACCACATCAGAATTTACAATGTCAGCCCCAGTGGCTGCCCTAAAAAGGTGCACAATCTTGTCTCTTAGCATGCGAAAAGACCAATCTTGAGCCACAGAATAACCATATAGGCATAATATTGTACAGGCTGAGATGTCAGCTGTAGTTTCCATAACGGTATTATCAGCTAAATTGGAAGGTATCTTGTTAAGAGCAGTGGAACAAATAATTTCTTCCCTGTTTGCTAAACATGTGTCAACCTCATTCTTTTTGCTCCAAGAGTTCCATTCACTTCTGAACTGGTTTAAGTTGGACTCAAACCTGTTCAGTTGGGCTGTTATATTCTTAATAAGTGGAACTCCTGAATATAAAGAAACATCTGTGGTACCAGCAGCCTGCTTAAAAGTGTTTAATTTTGGATCAGGTCGATCCGCCCTTGCACTAATGTGTTTATCAGCATTCTGTTCTTAGATCATCAATTGTGTTTTCTCAGAATTATTGATGCTGTTATCTTGTGTTTGAATCGAAATAAACTTTTTGGCTTTCATATTCTTTTATTATTTTTCCTTATGTTCTTTTTATGACCCTTCCTGCCCACCTTCTGAATAGAGGACTCAAGAATAACTATGGAGGGAAAATCAGGTCATTTTGGTGAGGAATTCTCTAGAATAATTGAAGGATAGCCCTCTGAAGGGGCTAATCTATTTAGTTTCTGTAAAACATCATCTAGTCTGGAGCCTTTAATTGAGCCCAGCTCATGTTTTAAATTAATTAAATGATCTAAAATCATCAAATGAGCATTGTAAGGATTGCATGCAAACTTTTTTTTTAATCCTCACTTAATGCAAATGGATATGTAGCCACAAATTTGCTTAATTGTTGCTTAGGAGATGTTTCAACTCTGGGCTCCCCAGGAGTCGTAAATTGCTTAAGCCCATTTATGGTCTCCTTTAGTTCATTGGCTATATTCTTTAAATCATGTTGCCAAGTTGATTTTGGATTTGATTCATGAAAGTAGTCATGAGAAAATTCTAAAGAATCTGAAGTATAATTGAAAGTATCATAGAGTAAACATCCTGAAACCTCAGCTGTAGTTGGGGTTTCATCCAATTCTTTATTATTACCAAAAGTGAGCTCTATATCCCTAGACTGCATATTTTTTTCTTGAAAATCAGCTTCCTGTTTAGAAACTATTTTTCCACTTATAATCTGCTGGTCTACTTGATCAGCTGATTCCACAGTTGTTATGATATTATTGGATGAAATACTCAAAACAGTGTTAGCAGAAGTATTCACAGATCCAGAGGCTTTTAAAATACCACTGATATACCCTTCTGGGATGTTTGTAAAATAGGGGCATTTGTAAGCTGGTTAAAATGGTCTTGTATTTTTGATTGCTCAGTTTTCCCACCCCATTTTACCCTTAGTGTTTGGAGTTGTTACCATCTTATTTACTGAAGCTTTAGCTTGAAACTTAAGTTTGTTTTAGCCTGAATATAATTTTTCTTACAATTTTTGAAAGAATTCCTGACCTTACCCTTCCCTATGTTGCCCATGTGGGTTAGAATGGGTATAGAATGAAAATCTGCTGCTGCATACTCCAAAATATTTTGACTATTGGCAGCCAATTGAGTTTTAACATGTTGGGAGGTTTCTGAGTTATCTTGTAAATTTGTGGTACTAAAAGTTTCATTGAAGGAATTATACTGTTCCCCACCCATTTCCTGCTTTTGCCTTTTTGTATGAACCATTTTCAAAATTTTCAGAATATGGATAAAGTATTATAAATACCAGCAATTAATGACAGTCTACCAACAGTAGGTATAAAGTGCAAATTAGTAATGTAAACAACTTGACACTAATAAATATAAAGTGCTAAATAGTGCTGATTTAAATACTAAATAGTGTATAACTCAGACATTCAAAATAAGTTTTCAGAATCACACATCTATATATATTATAAAAAAACTATCAGAAAATCCTACTAGATTCTTATCAATATTTCCTTACACAGAGAAGATTTGGCCTTATGCTCTAACAAGGGCAAGGAAATGCTTAATATTCTTTCTTGCTGTGCACAGATCAGTCTCTAAGCCAGACAAATGGAGTCACTAGAAGACTGACTCCACTGTAGTATTTAATAGGTGCTTCAATGCAGTAGTTCTTTTGAATCACTTACAGGTTTAGCACATGTAAAATTCTGTAAATTCTGTAAATCATCACATGTAGATGTGAAATGGATACATAAAATGTTACCAGAATCCTTTATATAGTTCAACTGTGGAATGGCTAGGCCAAACAGGATCCACCACACAGAAACATCTTAAATTCTGTTGTTTGTGAGGTCTTTAGTTAAAACCACAATTGCAGGTTGCTGTAAATTCTATCTGTTGCCATAGTGTTTGGCCAAGCTCTTCCATCAGTATAAGTCACTACAAGTGAGAAAAAGACAGAGATTTTAGGGAGAATATTCCCCAGTTCCACTAACAAAATATCTAAATCAGCAGTCAGCAGAAACACTTATTAATAACAAATTAATATCAGTTTAAAACAATAATTTCTAAAGAGCTGCTGAAAGCTGTCCATGCTATACAAAAGCCACTAGTAAAACTGTTTCAAAAGGAGTGTAGCTCACTGGTAGCTTAATTCACAAAAAATAAAAAATAACTTACATCTGAGATAAAATTTGTTACTTACACTTAGCTGAGCTAAAAGGCGGTACCTAACTTACTCATTGTAGGAAAATGTGCTAAAATGTACAGGTATGTGCCAGAATTTGCATGCAGAGTTTTTATTTGTTCCACACTTTTGAGACACTGGTAGTCTGCAGGAAAGGATTTTAACTCAAAAATAAGAAAGATTCCTTTCTTAGCTATTCTCGTCTGTGTAGATGCCCAACTGACTTTTTTAACTGCCCTCAGCCAGTGTAAACAATAGCCAAGAAAAATGGTGGATTGCAGATCCAGCAGCTTGGCGATGCTTCAGTGATGGTGACCAGAGCTTTCGGAACACCAATGCTGAGCATGCGCTTTTAAAGAAAATAATCACGTGATTCACAGTACTGCTGGCAAATTCAAACCCCCAGAAAATTACACAAAAATCCATAAAATAGCTCAAATATCAAATGAAAGAAAGAAATTTACGCTCCTGTGGCACATATATAGCACAATCTCATTCCTGTGACTATAAAATAACATAAAAACGTAAGATTAAGTGTATAGTTCAGACTGTGCTAGGTAAAGACGGGACACAGAGTTATATAAACTTTTTATGGATGGTTGGAATACTTCCTTTTTATGGGCAGTTCTGTCTTATTCGAGGAGCTTTCAATTTCTTTTTTCATTCAAAAATACCTTCCTCAATCCTCCTACACCATCTCGACCAGGTTCTCCTTTAAGCCCCAAGCTCCAGCTTGGACTGTTAACCATAGCTTTCTTCTTGGGGGCAAACGTAGAAGAGAGTGCAGACAGAAGAGCTAGGTGTACAGTAGGTACAACAAGAAATTCTGGTAAGGTTACATGCTCTAAGGCAGCAGCATCATACCTGTTATAGATTTAAAATAAGCGGTGTAACCCTACTTCCTGAGGCTTCTCCTCAGACTCAGGAATGCAGAGCAACAGATGTCCTTCCACTTCGACCTCCAACCCATCCAAGGACCTTGCTGTGAGCCCTGAACTGAGCTTTCCATGTAAGTAATGCATAGAAAAATAGATGTTGACAGCAGATAAGGACCGCTAGGCCCATTCAGTCTGCCCATTTTATATATATGTTTTCTATCAACTATTAGTATTACATTAATCAAATATATATATATATATTTTTTTTCAAAGTTCAAAAAGACACCCTTGAGCAGAAATGCTCATTTACAAAGATTCTTTGTCAGAATAACAATTTGTTTACTCCATGTCAAAGACGGTATTAAAAGCTGATTAACAAAGGCTGTACAAAATTGATTCAGTGACATAACAAGACAGAATGAGTAACATAAGTACCATTTCAGCAATACAGAGTGAACAAAAGTCAACATTCAACAGGTTAAATAATACAAAGCATAACATAAGCACTAGGTGCTATACAAAGGTAGCAGCCCATCTGGGCATTGTCAGAGGTTAAGTCTGTGCACTTTTATGGCATATTGGAACAGAGGAGAGGCACATACATGTTTTTCACTTGTATTATTATTATTATCTGCTTCCATTAATCATAAACTGGAAATCCCTGGATCAAAAGGGAAAGATAATCCTAGTACTTTTGCTATTAATCTGTTAATTTTTCCCCAGAATTGATTTAACTTAGGACATTTAGCAAACATATGAAGTAATGTACGTTTCTGGTTTCCACATTGTTGAAAATTTTCATTTATGGATTAATTCAGTATATGT
The DNA here is from genome assembly GCA_016271365.2 of Neoceratodus forsteri. Classification (NCBI taxonomy): domain Eukaryota; kingdom Metazoa; phylum Chordata; order Ceratodontiformes; family Ceratodontidae; genus Neoceratodus; species Neoceratodus forsteri. The sequence continues at coordinate 283,666,081 of CM057455.1, read as the reverse complement.
AATTTTGTTGGTATGTGGTAGATTCTGTGGATTAAATTAAACTGAATTTGTTGAAGCCTAATTTTTTTATATTTGTGTGGTGGAGTTCGCGATCTTATTCCAGTTATTATTTATATAGTCTGCTCCTAAATCTTCCCTCCATCTATCATTTAGTGTAGACCCCTCATATTCCTTATTTGAGATGAATAAAGTATAGATTTTTCCTATCTTTTTTTTCTATTTTCTTCTTCGGTAACCAATGTTTCCAATATTGACACAGGTGGATATGCATCCTTATTTAGTTTTTGGCTATGATGCATCTATGTTACAAGTAGAATAAATACTGTCCAGTAATTATACTATATTGTTTACAGAACTGATAAAAAAATCCAGTGATTATAGAAAAAGAAATCTCCCATGTTCATTACCTCTGTGTCCCTTCATTCTTTAGTAGCTTATTTCAGTATATGTTACCTAAATCTTTATCATACATGGGTGTACATTTTGATATTTTAGTTTAAAATGTATGTCCTTATGAAAACCAGTTCAAACTTTGATTGTTACTAGAGTGAAGGTACAGAGATTTTCATTGCTCAATTTCTCAGTGTTTGAGATATACAACATATTATTTAAACTCCAACCTGATTCAGCATGCTCTATTTGTACCCAGCTTGGTGTTTAATTATAATTACTGCTATAATTTCAGGGACCCTGTCAAAGACATTGTCTGCATCTTTATTCATTTACTTGGATTTTTGTAACTGGGTGGGCCCATTGAGACCAATGGTCCCTTTTTCAGGGGTGACCCTGGAATTAGTTACATATACAGGAGTATGGTACATGATCAAATGCAACACGAACAACATAAACATGATCAGATAACAGCATTTTACACCAAACTAAGTAATGCAATGTACTGTAGATAGACAAGTATACTTATGCAGACAGATTACATGTAACGCTGGGACTGTACATAACAGGTATTAGTTACGTACACTGAAGGTAAATTAAATTTATCCAGTTACTAAAAATGAAAGTGCAACATACATCTTAAGTGGCTCTCAGGCAAGTACAGTGTTACTACAGGAGCAGTGTACCACAGTTATGTAGAGCAGGCCTTAGGGCACTTTGCCAAACAGAGTCAATTAGTTAAAGGTCATCAGGTACAGGTGCACTTATTTATAGAGGAGAGGAGTACTTTTACTGAATGCTTAAATGCAGGCAGTGAGGGGCAGTTCCTCAGGGTGGAAGGGAGCTTATTCCAGAACTGTGTAGCTTAATATGCAATCGATCTTTGACCAGCAGCCATAAGCATCCTAGGTACTTCGGGGGGGGAGGAGCTGGGGGGGAACAGTAGAGGGTTCTTTGGTGTTGCATGTGTGCCACTATGTTCTAGAAGTGGGGTAGGTGCTAGCTTAAGGTTTTGTAGATAAAGGCAGAGTAAGGGGTGATTAAGTTTGTCTTCAAAGTAGGGTCAATTTAGAGATACAAGGACTGTGCAGTGATATTCTCCCCTTTTCAGCCTCTGAGGCAAACCTTTCTACCTTTTGGTAGAGCATTCTGAGTCTGGTGAGCTCAGTGTCCCATAGTAAGGATAGTATGGGAATTCTGTATAGGAGCGTGGGGAGCAGGATAGAGTTTGTTACTGCTAGGCAGGCTGCATTTGTGAGGTAGGCTCTAAGTCTGAATAGTAGGCCAATCTTTTGGGATATTAGTTTGGTGGTGCGGTCAATATGTATTTTGAATGTGAGTTCTTGTTCCAGTGACATGCCCAGATATTTTATATTATCAACAACATCCAGCCTGGTCCCACTGAGATCAGTGATCTTTAGGAGCTCAGTTCTGTCTGTGCCTAGTTTTCTAGACCCCAAAGAGCATGGTCTTGTGTTTTTGTTTTTGGTGTTTAGGACTAGGTGGTTGGCTGTGAGTCATTTTTTCAGTAAGGCAAAGTCCTCACTGAGCCCCATTTCAATTTCTGCAATATCTGAGCCCTCCCCGTACAAGACTGCATCATCTGCATACAGTATAGTTTTAGATTTTCCCCAGTTGGATGGTAGTACATTGATGAAGAGGGAAAAGAGTAGTGGCCCAAGTATGGACCCTTGTGGGACTCTAAGACAATAGTGACCATCTGACTGAATGAGAAAGTTGTAGCAAGTTTAATACCCTGCATATATTATGCATCAGCCTACATCCTTCAGTGAAGTCTGTTTGGCCCTTAATAACTAGTATTTTTGCTTTTCTCAAGAGTGTGTGCTATTATTTTGGTAAAAATGTTGTAATCATTATTTAGTAATGATATGGGATTATGTAACTTGCAACCTTTTAATAGTTTGTCATTTAGGAATTCTTAGCACCCTGATGATGTCTACTCACAGATTTCTTCCCTCCCTCCTTTTTTTCCTTGCCTCTTCTATCCCCCCTATTTCCATCTGCACAACTTGTTCTCCTAATTCTATCCCCTGTCAGGGTTCTCTGCATCCTGGAGGGGCCCAGCACTGGGAAATTACTCTTCCTTCACTCCCCCTCCCCTCTATCCCTTCTACCCAACTAGTCCTCACCTGATTCTGTGCTCTGGCAGGGTTCTCAGCATCCTGGAGTGGCCTAGTCTTAGGCAAGCTTCTTCTTTCCCTTCTCCTCTTCTTCCCTTCATCCTTTCTTTTCTCTCATCCCAATGCGTTCTCACCTAGTTCTGCCTGTCTGGCAGGGTTCTTAGCATCCAGGCGTGGTTCCAGCACTGGGAAATGACTCTTCCTTCCCTCCCCTTTCCCCTCCATCCTTTCTACCTAACTCGTCTTCACCTGACTCTGCTCTCTGGCAGGGTTCTCAGCATCCGGAAGAGGCTTAGTCTTAGGCAAGTTTCTCCCACCCCTCCTTCCCTTTACCATCCCCTCTACTATCTCTACTCAACATAAGCGGATTTAGAGGGGGGGCTAAGGGTGCTATAGCTCTCCCATCATGAAGCTCCTCTATTAGTAACACACTGCTGCATTCTTAACCATGAAAGCTGCCCAAGCCACACAGGTCTCATCTGTCCTCCAGCAGAGCTGGCCTTAGCTAGGTGCAAACTGTTCCCCTGCACCTTGGGGGCCCATGCTTTTTTCTTGACGAAAAAAAATAATTAAGAACATTTAAAAATGCCTAAATGTTGTTAGAGATGAAAATGTTTACCAGCAATTGAAAGTGGAAGACAAATGGCTCTGTTACTATTACAAAAGGTGGGGGAAGCTTTGCTGCAGTGGAAAAGATTAAGTTAAGTAAGTGCTAATGGTGTTAATGGTCATACTTTACACCTCCCATGTTGACTACTTTCACAAAGGGCTATATTGACAAGAGAACTTGTTTGTAACCTGGGCCTAACATACTAACATACTATTTGCCAGCAGATTAGGCCTTACGGTCTATCGAGTCTGCTCGAACCTTAGATCCTTAGTTGGGTGCCGAGGCCCTCCCATCCCTTGTGCTCCAGAAACCCCTATCATCCATCCCCACCCCCGGGACAGGCCATCATCTGATACATCCACTTTCTGTGTCTGCCCCACCCTCTCTTGAAGCCCTCCACTGTGGATCTCTGAACCAGCTCGCCAGGCAGTGCATTCCAAGGGTCCACCACCCTCTCAGTGAAAAACCTCCTCCTCTTTTCTCCCCTCACCCTTCCAACTTCAAACCATGCCCTCTGGTGATACCTCCCTGCTTTAGTCTAAAGATCCCCTCCATGTTTACCCTATTTATTCCCTTGAGGTACTTGAAGACCTCAATCATGTCCCCCCTGTCTCTCCTCTCCTCCAATGAAAACAGGCAGAGCTCCTCAAGTCTGTCCTCATACGTCAAATCCCCTAGCCCTCGTATCATCTTAGTTGCCCTCCTCTGTACCCTCTCCAGGAGCTGTATGTCCCTCTTCAAGTGTGGTCTCCAGTACTGTACACAGTACTCAAGGTGTGGTCTAACCAGTCCATTGTACAGCGGCAGAATCACTTCCTTGCTCCTAGAGGTGATCCCCCTTACGATGCATCCCAACATCCTGTTTGCCTTGCTAGCCACTCTCCTGTAGGTGAAAAAATGAATGATACGACAAAATATGTTTCAAAAGTATGTGAGCACTCAAAATGGCTCAAAAACCTGACCAGCACAGAGCAAAATTGGATTTCCTGATAGGGACCCTGAAAACCTGATCACCAGGTAAAAAACTGCCAGGTGGCAACCTTACTGGTGTCCCATGATAATCCTTTCTATTCCCTCTCACTCACACCTCCAGAAAAGTTAAGTTGTTTAACTTGTTCACAAATCAGAGTATTAGAGGTGTGAGTGTCCAGTGATGATGTTCCTGTCCTTACAGAAAATGAATATGGTAGTGGTACCGAACTTACTTAAGTTCTTGCTGCAGGCTCAGTCAGATTAATTTCCAGTGGTGAAGTCAAATAATTCAGTTCAGTCAATGGCACTAATTAAAAGATGCTGGTTAAACTAGTAAACCTGGTACTGCTTTACTAATTCAGGACGGGAGCGTTAGTGAGGTGTAAATGTTGGATGTGGGGGGCCCACAGGGAATGGAGTTGTGGAGCCCAGCAGGGGGCTGCACAGGGGCCCAGAATGGTTAAGGCTGGCCCTGTCCTCTAGTGTCCTGGTAGTGCAGTAAACAACCACCCCCACCCACTTTACATAGTTGATCCCCCCCCTCTGAAAAGCTGGTGTCCAGCATGAATTTCTTACTAACGTTCATCCTGTACCATGTGATCCAGTCTCAGCACTGTGGCAGCAGTTGGTCTTGCCTTGCTGAGCCTGAGCATTCCTTGTCTACTTTTGCAGGCTTGGTGCAGCTCCTTTGTTCATGCGCAGAGGTGGGGGGGTTGTGTGTGGGGGTACAGCTGCAGCAAAGCAGAGTGGACCTTAACAATACAGATCTCAACCAGGTCGCCTGGTGCTCACTGCTCCTGATTTGCTGTTGCGTCCAGTAGTGGATGTGGCAAGCAAGGGGGCACCTTCTTTAAATGGCTGGGCTGCTGAAACAAGAGTGATCTGTAATTCACTAACTCAGAAGATTAATGTTGGAGCAAGAAAGGAGCAAGTGTACTACTGAGGAGGAGACACAGAGAGAGAGAGTGGAGCCCACAAGTGAAGAGCAAAGCCCGAGGTTTCAGGCGGCAGCAGTCCAGTAACGCAGGGTCGCTGTGGCCTTGGTAAATCAGCCAAGGAGTTGGAGTGAAGTTCAGGTCATCTTCTGGTAGCTGAAGCAAGCTGTTTCTGAGAGCTCTGCTCATTAGGGGTCAGTGTGTGCTGTCTAAAGAGAGAGAGAGTTTGGCGGCCAGATGACCGGAGACAGTACTCAACTGGGGCACATAGACTTCAGCCTGCTGAAAATTTATCAGATCTTCATTTAATCAGGTACTTCTTGCTTTAAAAACAAAAGATGTTCACAGTCACAAACTATGGTGGGTGGGGGCAGCTGCGGGGATGGGACAGGACATTAGTGTTCCATCAAACTGGGTGTGTAATAAATGTAGTACTAGTGTTATTAATTTCTAGTATGGGGAGCTTAAATTCATGACATTAAAATTGTTTAAGGTCACTGCTAGTTTCATCCTATATAGCAAATTGATTTTGGTGCAGATTTGCAGGAGCAGGAGTTAGAGAGTAGTGCCCTCCTGTAGCATGCCAGGAATGGTACAAAACTAATGCTGGGGCAGGTCTGGTCTCAGTGATAACATGAACCAGGAGAGGCAGAAACTGGTACATGAGACCTTTAAACTGAGGTAAAAACTTCAGCATGTACTGTATGTCTAATCTGTGTGATCTTTTAGTCGTGGTTGTACAGTGTGAATGAGCACAGAGGGAATTAATAGACATGGGGACTTAAAAGGTGTTCTGCTGTATGTTATGGCATGTGCAGTAGTTTCTGCATGCTTGGAGAGCAAAATTGGCAACATAAGTCATAAGACCTTGTTTGGCTCATTGACACCGGCAGTTACAGAACTGGAAAAAAAAGTGATATAATCAAATATTTAGTTTATGTAGTTCTATGTGTTGAATTGGGTGTGTGTGTGCAAGTTGTGACGTGCCCCAAAAAATGCTGTTGCTAATAAAAAAAAAATGCATTTTTATATTTGTTTAAAAACTGTTTTTCTGTCTGCTTACTGACTTCTTGGGCCCATCATAAAAATTAGATGCCTCATACCATGGGGTTATCCCAGTAAAGGACATTTTAAAACAATAAAACATATTTTATTTATTTAAAAATGTATTTTCTTCTGAATAAATTGTTCTATAGAATAAAACATGTTTTACAAAAATAACAAGCAGTCTTGAAATTATATTTTCAGAAACTAGAGAACAAAGTGACTTTGTTCCCATATTTCTATAGTATTGTATTTATTTTTTTACTGAGGTAAAGATGGGGGATAGGTTAATCTGTACTGCAAGACAAACTGGGATGGGTTGGCTTTATGGAAATGTCATAATGTGCTTGAGTGAGTGATATTTGTGAATTTGTTTACTTGGATTGTCATTTAATTTGTCTGCAATTTGTCTTTTATCACCAAGTCTCTTTCAACTTTTCTCATTTTTATGTGTTTCAGATGTGCTGCTGCACAGCGGCAGTTTTTTTAGTATTTTGTGTTTTCTTGGGGGGTGGGAGGGTATTTTGGGCAACATACCGTTACGTGGACTGTGGGAACTCTGGGGATGGTGCTAGGGTACAACTCACAAAGCACAGGGAGGGAGGAAATGAGTAGAAATTGCATTAGACATTCCCTCCAAAATGCACCAGAATGCACCAAAATGTTAACAAATTTCTGGGAGCCTAGGCGGCCCACCAGACCCCAGGCCTATAATTTTTATTTTTTCTCTGACTTGAGCTCCCCCATCTATATGACTCCTGAATCCGCCCCTGCTCAACTTGTCCTTGCTTACTCCTGCCCCCTATTCTAAGTCCTCACCTCATTCCATCACTGGCAGCAATCTCCGCACTCTAAAGGAGCCAGTTCCAGGTATGACTCATCCTTCCCTACCCTATCCCTTACCCCCACCTCCCTCCTGCCCCCCCTCCCACAGGTAAACAAAGGAATCAGTTCACTTGAGCTAATAACTTGCACTTTTTGTTCTGTCTGAGGTGCTCCGAGATTGCACTAGCCCTGTGTAAACTTGCCCCTCGCAACTGATTTTTTGCTCACTTTGCCCTGGTAATGTTTCCTCCATCATTATCCTCTCCTTCCCCCAACTGGTTTCCCCATCTACCCCTCTAACCTCCTTGATGTCCCCTCACTGCACTTCATTCATGCAATAATTGCTAAAACTATCTGCCTCTTAACTGTGATCCATTTCTGTAAGGATTTGGTTCCAAAGTTACATTAAATTTCTGTACTATGTTCCTCAGGTATGCCACTTGTAATTTAATGTGTATCCTACAGTTATGATATATTTAACTGTATGTTATGTTACAAAAGCAATTGTATAATTATTTATGATATTTTTTAACTGTATGTCTTGTTAGAAATGTAATGGAATGTTTAATTTCTCGTATATGTTAAATGGTAAACTGTATGCCTAATTCTTCATCCAATTGTACCCCCTTCCCCAGGTCACACCAGGAGACAAGCAACTTGTTGTTCAGTGTGCCTTCCTGGTGAAACATTTCAATAAATAAAATAAATTTAAGGATGGAGGCAAAGCAGTGCTACAGTATATGTGAAATTACTGAATAGAAATCTGAGGCTGTGAGCCAAATTTGAAATAAATGTTTTATAAAAATCTGATGTTAGTCCATCAGGAGCCAGGGATTTGCTTGTTTTTAATACTTTAATTGCCAGTATTATTTCACTGTCCTGCATTTCCTTTTCTGTACCATTCTATTCTTCTATAGATATTTTATAGAAGGAAACCTAAAGTCAGTTAAAGTTAACTTTAAAGAGTGTTTTGATTTGTAGGTGTACTCCTAGTAGTCCCTCCCTTTTGTTTGCTGAAAGGATTTTTTTTCTAAATTTGTTGGTTTTATGGCCCCTGGGGATCTCCATGTTAGCATTTTGTATGGCACTTCTTGTTCCTACAGTGCTCCCTGTCCCATGTAACAGTGATGCAGCCAGGGCCATTAATTCAACAAAATATGTTTTGTTTCCCTCAGGTCTACAGTAGTAGAGTTGTGATTTTAAGTAACTCTGTCCATGGAGCTCTAATAAAGGCTACATTTACAGATGGCAAATGCCTGTGGGGTAATTGAGTGCTGTTTTGTAAGAAAACAGCTACAGCCTTCACTAATTATGGCATATGTGACCTTAGGTGATTTGTGTGCTTTTTTTTTAATGGTTGTACGTAATTTGAGAAAATGAAAAGCTTTAAAAAGAAAACACTCACTTCTGCCGACCTAGACCTAGACACATACCTAGAAAACAGAAAGTCTGAACTAGCCAGAGTTATTTAGAAGTTAGAACATCAGACTCCTAACTGTAGATTGCTGCTGGAGCAGTTATTACTCTCTGAATCAAAGGTCCTGGACACATCACTAGCACATGGGGCAGGAGACACAGTAGGAACAAGAAGAGTCATACACAGTGCTAACATGGAGCTCCCCAGAGGACATACACTGGCAAGTAAATTTAAAAAATAAATAAAGGGAAGGAACTACTAGGAGTACACTTACACATCAAAACACTCTGCACAACATACTTTTTTTGTAAATGTTTACTTTGGTTCCCTTTAAAATTAATTTGACCTAAAAAGTTATTTCTTTTTTGTTTTCTACATATTTGTTTTGGAGTACAGAGTTTCTCGTAGAAATCATGAAAAGCCCTATTAGTAAGCTCGTGGTCAGATCTTAGCTCCCCGTGTTTATTTTAAATTGGATTTCTTGCATTACCAGTTCTTTCTTTATGCTGTTGTAGTGCCAGGAGTTTATCTGGTTTGTCAGCTACAGTAGGTACAGTAGTAATCTTTCATTCTTGCTCTTAGAAGAGCATTGTGAGCTTTCTGAGATACTAGTTTATTATATTCTTCTCTCAGTTTTATTACTGCACATAAATCTTTTTCTGAGGTGGATAATATGTACTGTAAGTTTGCTGTGCCATTGCAAGTTTGTTGTTTATTATTCTTATGCCATCATCTATAGACTTGTTTCTATTTGATAAATATCTTTTGGTTGCTTCTTTAATATTGACTTTAAGGATTTCCCAAAATTATTCCAAGAAGAATCTATAGGATTATTTCATTCCCAGTGCCTTTCCCAGTAACTAATTTTCAAATATATAGATTAATTCCTTAATTATTTTCCAAATCATTCTTTCATATATCTCATTTGTAATCAGTGAAGCATCAAATTATGATATCCTTTTCTTATAATTTATACTATAATCTGTTAGTACAAAGAACAAGAGGGAATGATCTGAAATCTGGATAGTACCATAGTCAGTTTCTTTTAACTTATTAATAATCTAATGAGATATCAAATAAACATTTATCCACTATTGGGACCTATGTGTACTGTACTTGAAAAAAATGAATAAACATCCTTATCTGGATTAGTAAATCTATACCCATCCACTAAAAATAAAGTCTTGTAATATATGGATCATCAGAATAATACTACTGAAAATGATTCAAAAAAATCCTTGTAATAGATAGCACAGAGCACTCCACTCCCAATAATACCACAGTTCACTGCCAATAATACTATCGTTCGAACGAACGATAGTATTATCATGAAAATGCCACAGCGCATGTCCAACTCTGCCTGACAAAAAACCCAGTTGCCATGGAGACACGTCCCGTCCTGCATAGCCATAGTGATGCCGTGCATCCCCATTGGTAGCTTTTTTCTCAGACCAGGCCAAACAAAATAAAAAACATGGCGGCAGTTTCCTCTCGCTTAGCGAGAGAAATTTGTAAACTTAGATATTTTAATTTGTTGTTTTTTTTCGAAGCGTACCGTTCAACGGAGTATCTGCCTGATCCTGCATTCACACAACGATGACATAAAAGTAAAGGTAGGAGTGCCTAAACAACATTTTTACGAGTGACAGATTCTTCAGAGCTACCTGCAGTTTAGAAACGCAGCGTGTCTTCAGTCTGGCGGGCGGCAAGCCCGTTTCACATAAAAAAGTCACTGCCTCCATATATTACAAAAAATAACAGATAAATGATTCTGTATTACAAGGCAGTCAGACCATCTCGAGGTTTGGGGGACTTTGGGAACCTCTCGAGCTTTGCTCTCGAGGTTCCAAGTCCCCCAAACCTCTCGATGGTCTAACTGCCTTGTAATACATAGTCATCTATCTATTATTCTATTTATATTAAGTTTTATAGATTAGCTATGGACTGTTTTTAAGCACCTTAGAACACAATTATCTGTTTAATTTGTTCAGGCTTACTATGTATGTGGCCTGAAAAGAAAAATTTGTGAAAAAGGTAGACTCATGATGTTTTTGATATAGACACTAGTTAGAGTTGTTTCAGGATTATACTCATGTAACCCACCCCTACAAGTGGGGGTTCCTAAAAGCCTTCCTGGAGCTTGCCTAAGGGCTCCCTGCCTAACTGGTGTTCGGTGTAATACCGGTTAATGCGGGTGCTATGAGTGCTTTTAGAGCCTCTGGTACTGTCTCTTTAAGAGCTGCCTGCTCGCAGGCTTTATTAGTTTGTATTGAGGGGACTGTGGGTTTATTGCTCGAATCCCGCTCGAACTGCTGTTTAAATCGCTCCACTTCTGCAGTCACTAAGAGAGCAGAGGGAGCCTAATTGAAGGATGTAACTGTTTGCTGGAAAATATGTAGCGTAACAGTAAAAATGTAGTTTGTTTAACATACCTTTATTGCGGCTGGGACTCTGTGTATTTGGCCCCACCATTTTGGACCTGAGCTACTGAAATGGGCTAATTGGGGAAGGGGGGGCCTTAAAATGGAGACCGCTTGAGCCAACCAGAACTTGGACTCCCACGGGGAGCCTGCCAAAAGGGGGAATATATGGTAGGTGCTTCTGGGAAGTGTAGTTTGGACCCTGGCACCTTTTTTGCACCAATAGAGGGCATATGCTGTGACTGGCAGGAAAAAGCAGCCAACCAGAGCTTGTGGAACGAGAGAAAACTGCCCTGAACTGTCCTGGAGAGGCAGAGTCATTTGTGATCTTGAAGATAGAAGGAGCTCTGGTTCCTGCGCTGTGAAAGTCTGCGCACAGGAAGCGTGTGTGCCATGCCAAGAAGTCAGGCAACAGCTTCGCCAGAAGGAGTGGACAAGATCCGTGGAGGACTGCAGGCAGAGGAGGCTGTACGGTTACAGCTATCTACCAGGCTCACCCTGTAGAGGACTGGAGAATCTGCTTCAATCGCACTCGGTCTGTCAGGACAAGTGAAGCTGCGATGCATCACCCGGTTTGTGCAGTGAAAGCGATCGGGAGTTTAAAGCAGCTGCCTGGTATGGTACCCCTCTGTGCTACATATAAATGTGTGGAGAAGTGTCTGGATCACAGGCTAAGTCCTGCAAGTGGTGTGAGAGGGATCTTTCTGCAGGAGTCATGAGTACTAAATCAGGGTAGCTCCCTGTCAGATGTTGATTTTGAGGACAAGATTTGTCTGGCTACTCGTTGGCTGCATGAACTGAGCCTGCGGGCTCTTCTTAATCAATTTAGGTATTAAATGCTTGTTTCTTCATCAGGACCCCAATCAGCTGCAATGAATAGGCTAGCCTTGTATTGCCTGGGTACCCAGAGACAGTGACTTATAGGCTTGGCCTGTGCACAGTGCCCTATATAATTTAGAGAGTTGAGCTAATCAACCTGATCTCCCCCGCCCTTGTTATTTCCCCTTTAATAAATCAGATTTGTTGTTTGCAAGGTATACTGTCTGAACTGAGTGTTTGTGCCACCCTCTTGTGCATGGGTTATTGGATCACTGCAACTTATTTTACAGGGGATCCTCCGTACCAAGTTGGCCAATCCATCCTGGGGGTAAGTGTAAGTCATCACGATAGTGTGGGAAGCATTCATGGGCCACTAGTGGAAGGACAGGGGGGTTGCAGTGACCCAGAAGGCTGTGACCGAGTTGTTCTCGACTGTTCCAACCCCGACCTCTGGGTGAAGGCACCCGCCATTGGATCCAGGCCCCCTAACCTGTTAGTGGTAAGGCAGGCAAGGGTAGTAGCCCTTGGGATAGCACCCCCTTGGGGTTGCACTCACATACTGTACCATTCACCTGTGTCAATGTGATTTCAATATGGATGCCTTAACTGATTTAGAAAAAAATTATCACCACACCCATATAATCTTTCAGTAATGGAGCATGACTTCCCCATCCTCCATACAGATTTACAAAATATTTGATGTCTTTTTCAGTAAAACAAATCTCTTGCATAAAACTTCAACACTTATGTTTAATAAATTAAACAAATGTCCTTATTTTAATTCTGTCTCTGCACCCCTTCACATTCCACAATATACATTCTAAATTAGCTATAGCAACATAGTGTCAAAATGTTTTTGCTATGTGTCTACCAATTATCTTTCCTATCAGTTTTAAATTAATCTTTCTGTTCACTGTACTTACAGAATGTCTGCCATTCCTGCAGCTCAATCAAATTAGATTTATTTGTCCTTTTATCTGTTTCTTTTTCTCACCATCCCCCTAAAACCTTATTTTTTATTTCATATTCTCTGTTTTAATATAATTACATATACCCCCATATTCCTGTTTGTTTTTATTCTCTCTAAAAATAAGTTCCAATCTTCAATGAGATACAAAAAGATTTAAAATAAGTGGGCCAGATATTCAAAACTTTGCGCTGGGTGCAAACCGTTTGTGCAGGTTTAGCGAGGGATTAGCATGGGTCTGCTATATTCAAAAGGCCAAATAGCACGCGCAAACTGCATTAGCGCCGGGCAAAATCATAATGTATGCAAGGGGCAAACTGAGGGTGTATGTCAGTGCAATGCTATATTCAGCAAATAGCGCTGCACAAAGTGGTTTAGTGCAACTTAGCGCGACACATTGCGCAGTGCAAATTACCGCCCAGGAAAGGTAGTCTTAACCCTGGGCAAACCAGTTTTGCGTGACATTGTGGCTTTGTGCAGCATTAGCGTGGCTTTTGCACGGCATTGCGTGACCCTAACCAATATGTATGACACATTGAAAATGCCAAACATAGAGGAAACATGCTGCCCACTGATGGCATCACAATGATGCCATCATCTGCCACCAGTCCCAGCCATGCCAGGCAGTAAGTGGTGACCCAGCTGCCAGTGGACACCATGGCAGTGCAGCCATATAGCACACACCTGTGGACCACCCTTTGGTGGACACCAATGGCTGCCAGCACACATGCAGCACTGTGGGCATGGGGGGTGTTGAGGGGAGGGTGTACAAGTGGCCAGGCTGCAGCACAGACTGGGTGTGGCCGTATGGCTGGGGCAAGCCATGCTGTGCACATGGGCCAGTGTTTGGAATGCTCCAACACCAGTGTGCCTGTCTGATCATATGTGCCCCCCAGCCACATCCCACATAGCTGTGCAAACACCACAGCACACACAGTCAGCCACGTATATGTCACTGTGAGCATCCCATGCCAGAGGTGCAGGATCGGTGGGTCACACAACAGTGTAACTGTAATGCCCACTGTCAGTAAACACCTGCAATGTGGGCCTGTCACTGTGTACAGTGTAGTATTCATCACTGCCCTACACACCATAGGCATTGCTGTGTCCCTCACGATACTGTCCCCCTTGCTACTGTAGTGTCTGCTGTGCACTGTAGCATGACCTACAGTGTGACAAGTTGCATGCAGCTCCACCTGTGCCCATGCTGTGTTGTCCCCTGGGGCACAATATGCTGTGTTGTACTGTATATATGTTGCCTGCAGCTACCATCATGCACTGCCAGACTGACCTACAGGTGGAGCTGCAGGCAGACCTCACCAGCCCCTATACTTCCAGACTGACCTACAGGTGGAGCTGTGGGTCCCTGCAGTAAACGCTGGGCAAACCACATGCAAATCAGGGCATAATAAGATGCTAATCTAGATGTTTGCCCAGAGACTTTCTAAGTAGGCTTATTTGCATGTCACTTTGAATATGGCAAAGTTTAGCACCGGGCAAATGTGTTTGCACTGGGCAAATGGCTTAGCTCCATGCTAAAGACACACAAACAGTTCAGGGAATATTATACAGTTTTGCACACTTTAATTTCATGTGTGCTGCTGCCTGCAGTTGTACTGGGTCCATGCATTTTCTGGCACATGCATTGGCCACATAGTTCACCTCTACCTACCTTCACATCGCTGTGCACTGTGTTGCTGTTGTGCTTTGCACTTCCTGGTTGCTATATTCAGAGCTGTCTAATTCCAGGGCTAAGTTTGCCCTGCACTCCCAGACCAGTTTGCCCGGCCTCATTCCCATGCTATATTCAGAAGCTGTTTGCCCTGGGCTATTCCTTTTGGATATAGCTTGCTTTGTGCTCCTGGCTATGTTTGCCTGCCAGGCAGTGCTAATTTAGCCCCGGGGCAAAGTTTTGAATATCTGGCCCAGAATTCCATAAATGTTTTCAGGAGTTTTTTTTTTATCTTTCTTACTATACTCTAAATCCTTTAAATTCTCTTTACCCTCTTCTACCTCCCCCTCCCACCCATTTTAGCCAAAACCTTAACATGTTTAGTGGGCATATTAACCTGTATACCCAGTCTGTTCTATACTTAGAGCTAGCTAATCTACCTGCTGCTCCCTGGAGGCAGCTGACATCATTAACGTACTTCACTGGAAAAACCCAATGGTGGCTATGCACTAATTGCTGGTCAGGTATGTGCAATCTGTGCATACTCGGCCCAGGTAATGCCTCACCTGTGGACAGGCACCCTGTGTGCAGTATGAAAAACCACATGCCTCTTCAGAGTGCCTGTCCATGGCCCCACCACATGGCATGCTTCTTCACTGGGTGGATCGAGGAACACAGGCGGGCATCCAATCGGAGGCTCATCCTGAGTCCCAAAGAGGATCCCCTGGTTCATGCAAGCAGGGGATTCTGGGTAGGTACAGGGTCTACCTTTTTTAAAAGAACCAGCAAGTGCCTGAATGGATGTCCCCAGCCCCTCCTTGTCAACCCAGTGGGCTGGGGTAGGTCAGTGAGGGGATTCACTGTCCCGCCATAGCTGGTGGGTGTCACTGGGGGTGCACAAAAGATACAGCAGGGTCCCCACTGCCATATCCTGTGCCCCCCCTTGACCAGCACTCCACACCTTCTTGAATGATGCAGAGTGTGGGCATGCCCCTGTACCAGCCACATGCATAGCTATGCAATCAGCTGAGGCCCATACCAGCCACATGCATAGCTATGCAGTCAGCTGAGGCCCATACCAGCCACATGCATAGCTATGCAGTCAGCTGAGGCCCATACCAGCCACATGCATAGCTATGCAGTCAGCTGAGGCCCATACCAGCCACATGCATAGCTATGCAGTCAGCTGAGGCCCATACCAGCCACATGCATAGCTATGCAGTCAGCTGAGGCCCATACCAGCCACATGCATAGATATGCAGTCAGCTGAGGCCCATACCAGCCACATGCATAGCTATGCAGTCAGCTGAGGCCCATACCAGCCACATGCATAGCTATGCAATCAGCTGAGGCCCATACCAGCCACATGCATAGCTATGCAATCAGCTGAGGCCCATACCAGCCACATGCATAGCTATGCAGTCAGCTGAGGCCCATACCAGCCACATGCATAGCTATGCAGTCAGCTGAGGGAGGCTCAGTGCACAAAGGGCAGTTCCACAAATGCTACTGGGATTCATAGGCAACCCAAATACAGGGTTCACAGCATTCTGTCTTAGGGTTGCCTACATACCATAGATCCAGGATATGTAGGTAACCCATCCCTTAATGCATAGGGGCCTTATGAGTAAGCTCTTTTTTATAGTATATATGTTGAGCTCTTTGTACGGCATTTACATATAGCTAATTGTTCTATATTCCATCTATGTTTTTCACTTATTATTCTTTTTATACTTCTACTTGTTCTTCAGAAAGGTAAGAACTTTTCTTTATTTCTTCATCCCCATTTTTTTTTTATTTTGTTGTTCATCTTTTTCGCTGTGATTAGTCTTTTTTTCAGCATTAGTACTGCTACTACTGCTGTTGCTTCTTGCTAAGGGTTCGTGCTCATCCATAGTCCTGAGGAAATTTTAATTTCATACTCAGCTTCATTTGGAGAATTGAATATCCTCATATGTGTTACCACTCTAACCTTCAGTTTGGCCAGGGGAGAGCAAATGAGAACCTACTTCCATTTATGTTACTTATGTCCTTTACTTTAGTAAATATCTCACATTTAAGCTATACCTGTGGTGGTAGATCAGGGAATACTTGGACGGTTATCCCTCATACTTTGAGACCCATATTTATGCTGACACTTTTACAAAGGCAATTACAATCAAAAAAGTCACTCCAGGGTAGTGTTGTGGCTATGAGGGGGTAATAAGAGAGCGAGCAAGTAACAAAGGATGGGTTCACCCTGATATTCTTCCTGTGGTTCTGTTTTAATTCTCTTCTTCGTGGTGAATTAGGAATCATTTTTCTGTATTATAATTTTTTTTTCTTTTTGTGTTCTTTTCATAGTATAGAGAGAAAATATATATATACAGTATATATATGGCAAATAATGTGTGTCGTGAATCCGGCACAACGATAGGTGGAAACACACCCGGTAGTACAAAATGAAGTGGTCATTAATTCCCTAGAAATGACTGCTTCATTTTGTAGTACAAACACTGTCCACACGAAAAGCACTATCTGAGCACACAAAGAGACAGTTTCCAGTCACTCACTGAGCCATGACGATACTTATGCAGTTTCGAGCAGCAGCGCAAATGGTGTCTTACCCGACAGTGAGATATGGGCTGAATGACAGTACACTTCAACACTCTAAATGTTGAACTCATAGCAGCCACAATATGAACTGATTTTAGACATTCGAAAGCATATGGTGCTGAGTAGCTTACAATAACTGGAACAAAAATGCGTGTCTTTCTTTCCGTTTTAAATAACAGTGTTGGCAGTCAATTTCTGTACCACTTCCATATTACAAGTGCATTAATCACCTCGACAGGAAGTCATTTCCCAGGAATTAATGCATGGTTGGGTGGTGGAAAGCACTCGGCCCATGGCCTCGCACCACCCCCAACCATGCATTAATTCCTGGAAATTACCTCCTGTCCGTGAAATTAATGCTTATATATATATATATATATATATATATGTATATGTAATAGATAACCCACTCTATGATGTGCGATCATGCTCTGATATACACATGTCTTGATGTGCATCAACCACCCAAGGCGTGCATATATCTGAGCACAACTGCACATCCTAGAATGAGTTATCTATCTTATAAAATGGCAAAATTGTTTTGTAGGGGGGTGAAAGTGCAGGTGTGTGGTCACGCTCTGATATATGCACAGTTAAGTGATGTGTTTCAACCAGTCAGCAGAGATAATTTTTCCTACCCATTTTATAAAAATGTATATACATATGTATATACATATGTGCATACTGTATAGGAGAATGAATTTGTGGCCCATAGAATTCGCACTGTCATCTGGTGAGACAGGTTTGTGGCAGTTTAAATTAGTGCAGGCCTGTGAAAGGCCAACCTTCAATTAGCGCTAACAGTGATCACCCTATAAAACTGGATACTCTACCTCCATTGATGCTCATGCCTTTCATGTGCATGACCCGATAATTCTTTTGCTGTTCCTCTGTTCCATGGGTCGCAATGTCCTTGCTTGCCTGGCTGAAACCCAAACCCAGAGCCGCAAACTGTGAGTATCCTATTGATGTTACGGCAATTGACGCTGACAAACTGTCTGCAACTTCAGGTGTTGATAAATGGGTCACTGGCTTCATTTCAAAAGAGCTGGCTTGTACCCCACCTCCCACAAAAAGGAAAAGACCTAATAGTTATGCCCATTATAGCCCTCAGACAAGATTTGAGTTCGGGCGGTATGCTGCTGACCATGGAGTAAAGTCAGCCATCTGCTGCTTTAAACAAAAATGATGATGGAATGAATGAAAGCACAGTGAGGAAATTTAAAAAAAGATTAGCTACAGCAGCTGAAAGCTACACCTGACCCAACTGATCTGGAAACCTCACTGCCACATAAACCTAGGGGATGCCCTACATTGCTGATGTCCGATGTCATAGATCAGCTGCATAACATTGTTACTACTCTAAGATGTGAATCATGTGAGTGGGCAGTTGTAAATTCTAGGGCTGCTCTGGCAATCACATAGGACATTGTGAAATCCAATGCACCACATTTATTGAAGGAGAATGGTGGTACCGTAGAACTGACAGTGAGGTGGTCCTGGCAGTTCTTGAACCACATGGGTTTCAGCCAAAACAAGAGTCCAAAAACTGCCAGAAAGACCCCATCTGATTATCCAACTCTGAAGGCAGCATTCCTGAGCAGAATAGCCAAAAGTGTGGCACAAGAATTAATACTCCCAGAGCTGGTGGTAAACATTGATGAAACTGGCATCTGCATTGTGCCAGTTGCACAGTGGACCATGGCTGCCACTGGCTCTAAAAACGTGGCATTTGCTGGCTTAGGGGATAAAAGGCAGTTTTGATATTACTAACCTGCACACTGTCAGGAGGATTTCTACCGCCACAACTGATTTACAAGGGTAAATCAAGTGTGTGTCATCCAGTCCATAAGTTTCCAATCAGCTGATCAATTACCCATTCCCCAGCCACTGGGCAAATGAGTTTACTACACTGGAGTACAATGAAAACATTTTAGTTTCCTATTTTATTTTTTCTATACACAATTTTTTCTTTTTTACCATTTTTTCTTCACCTTCCCAGGGTCATGGCATACACATGCAAACCAGGATCCAGTGACCCCTTCCACCTCACCCGAGACTTGCATTGCCACTCCTACCACCTGCGCATCCATCGGTCCTCCACCCAATGGGTGCGGGACTATGGAGGATTGGGAGTTCACCCCTGGAAGGGAAATCCTGCTCTAGTCCTCCCTCCAGCCAGCTCCTCGGTAACAAAAGATCATTCCTGAACCCGGGTCACCGGTTTGGTGCAAGGTGTGGTGTCCAGTGCCTCAACTCTCAATGCCAATGGGCTGGCCTTAGTTCTTTATTTTGAGGATATAAAACAAAAACTGTCATTACCATCAGAGCAAAAAGCACTTTTACTGCTAGACCTATTCAGGGCACACATCACAAGCTCTGTCTTGAGTGCACTAGAAGATGTTGATATTGTGCCAATTTTCATACCAGCATCGTGTACTGAACTTTTACAGCCACTGGACATTACTATCAATAAACTCTTCAAAGACAGCCTGTGAAAGTTCTTCACAAATTGGTACGCAGGGCTAATCTCAGTTAATGTCTCAAGGGGAAGTCAAGAATTCAAAATATAGTTTAAGTTGCACCACCTTAAGGAGAGACATGCCTCCTGGCTGGAAGCAAGCTTTAATGAACTACAGACATGAAGCGCTGACTGCATTGGAGGGTTCACAGAGGCCGGAATCTTGTATAGTACGTCACACCCTTTTGACCCAATATCCATTCATAAAATTCACCAATGTTTTTTTTTTCCTTTTTAGGATCCAGTTCAAGAGCCCGAATCTGTGCAATCATCTCCCTCAGTTGAACCAGAAGCCATTAGCAAGGGAAGTACAGTATCACCACCCCCTTGAGCCCCAATGTCCTGGCTAAACATTCACAAATATTTTCTAGGATGCAGCTCAAGAGTCTGATTTACCCAGCACCCACTAGATCAAACTAATTGGATAAATAAGTTTCAAAATAAAACTACAACTAAAGCTTGGGATATATTTAAACAAACTATATACAGATTAGAACAGATCTATGTCCCCCTTAAAATCAAATATAACAAAAAAGGCAAAATACCTATTTGGTTTAACAAAAACATCTCTAGACAAATAAAATTGAAAGATCGTCTCTTTAAAACACTAAAAACAATTGGTACACCGGGTATTAGGGTTAGATATAAAAATTCAGTATCTCTTTTAAAAAAACTAATTAAACAAGCAAAAATGAAATTAGAATTTACCTTGGCACATTCAAATACAAATAAAAAGTCACTTCATTCATATATAAATAGTAAAAAAGGTGATTCAAGAAAAATTGGACCAATAACACATGATGGGAGATCGGTTAAAGATGATCAAAAAATTGCCAATATATTTAATGATTACTTCTCCTCAGTATTTTATAATAAAGATAATTATTACCCAAGGTGTAAACTAACCCATACACACCCAACAATTAATGAGTTGGAAGTAAGAAATGCCCTTTCACTACCCAAAAAATCTACCAGTTCGGGACCTGACAACATCAATGCCAGGTTGTTGAAGGAAACTATTGACTCAGTCATTATTCCGTTAACCTTAATATTTAACAAATCATTGAAAGAAGGTTGTGTACCAAATGACTGGCGTACTGCAATTGTGGTCCCAATTCTTAAAAAGGGGAATAAATCAATGGTTCAGAACTATAGGCCAATTAGTCTTACATCTCTAGTTGGCAAGGCCTTGGAAAGAATAGTCAAATCACATATTGATTCTGAAACATATTCACTTGGGATACAGGACCTAACACAACATGGTTTTAAAACAGGATCATCCTGTACAACAAACCTGATTTCCTTTTACAATAACACTAGTAGGTTACTGGATAATCATATTCCATCAGATGTTATACTTTTGGACTACAGCAAAACCTTTGATAAAGTACCCCATTCATTGCTCATTGAAAAAATGTGTAAATTTGGTTTCTTGGAATACATAACAAATTGGGTATCACAATGGTTATATGATAGAACACAGGCAGTCAGGGTAAATAATTTAATTTCAATACCTCGTAAGGTTGTAAGTGGTATCCCTCAGGGTTCAGTTTTGGGACCAGCCTTGTTTAAGTTATTTTTTAGTGACTTAAATATCACTTCCAGTAATTTAATTTCAAAGTTTGCGGATGACACCAAACTGGGAGGAAGAGTGGATACAACATTAAATGGGAAAATTCTCCAGAAAGAACTCCAAACTATAGAACTATGGGCAAAAAGAAATTTTATGGACTTTAACACAGATAAGTGTGTGGTTGTGTACTTCAGAAACAATAATCCAAAAAATACTTATTGGTTAAATAACAAACAAATCAAATCTTCTGAATGTGAAAGAGATTTGGGGATCATGATAAATACTAAATTATCTGCCGACTCACATTGTAATAGAATGGCAAATACAGCTAATGCTATGTTGAGGCAGATAAATAAAACTTTTGTAAACAAATCAGAACAATGTCTGGTCACCTTGTATAGATCATATGTCAGACCCTATCTAGACTATGGTTCTCCATACTGGAACCCATATCTCAAGAAAGATACTTATAGAGTAGAACAAGTTCAGAGAAGACTGACTAGGATGATACCCGGACTAAAAAAAGATTCTTATAATACCAGACTGGCTAAACAGGACTACATTCACTTGAGCAAAGAAGACTAGGAGGGGACTTATTATTTTTATTTAATATTTTAAAATGCCCGATTCAGATGAAACTATGTGGACTGTCATATACCAATAAACGCATTGTGGGTAGATTACATAATAAACAACTAAGTATTGAACCAGTAAATACAAATAAAAGAGACAACTTTTTCAGTGTTAGGGCACCACAGAAATGGAATGCACTTCCTGAGTATTTAGTTAACTCAAAAACTTTTGAATCCTTTAAAAACAAGCTAGATACCTGGTTAATAAATAAATGAAGGAAATTGACCCACTATTGTAGTGGACAATCTCGATGGGCCGTGATGGCCTTCTTTTGTCCAGTATATCCAGTATATCCAGAATGAAGCCACTGTTGCTCCATTCATGGAAATGGCAAGTCCTCCCCCGCTCACTTTTGAAATGATTACCTTAGAAATCTGACGGTCCTGATAGTTATCTCTTTTGCTTTTTTCAACAGAAAGCTCAACCTGCAACTAAAACGTCGACTGATGCTGCACAGATGATGTCAGCCGGTATCCATGGTGAAGCACACCATGTGGCATCACACCAAGAAATGCCAACTCATATAACACCAAATACCGTACGGAGAAATGTCATTCGGTGAACCAGAAGAACAAGAAGAACATTGCTCTAAAATCAAAAAACTGCATTCTGTTTTGTGACATCCTTTTTAAATAATAAAGTTTTTTTTTTGAGCATTACATCAGTGTGACTGGTATTACTGCTAACTGATGTGGTGCGAACAGATGAACGGCATGACACAAGCATGGTACAGGTACTGAAACTGATTGATTTTACAGAATAAAGAGTAAAAGAAGAATAACAGAAAATGCAATAACTACTAATACAGTACTTTACTGTAGTAGTTGAGATCACTGTTCGGAGGCAAAAAAAACATTGCACATCAAATCATTTAATTTTCACTGACACAATAATTTCGCAGAAATATTAAAAACGTAAACACAGCAAAATTATTCTGCCAGTGAAAATTATGTCTTATGTAGTATACACCTCTAGGTTTAAACTGGGTGCTTACACTCCTCTCTGTCAACAATTCCTGCACTTCCAGCACAGAACCCAAACTAACTGTCCCTTAAATCTGCTATGTCTTGTTAGAAAGCACTAGGCCTCTGGCAGCTGCACCCCCAGTCACACACCTGATTATCTGGGCTTTCTTCATCTACTCACCCCCAGGATTAGTTTCCTGAGCTAGGTTCCCCACACTATCTGTCACAAATTTAAAGAAAAGTCTTAGAGTGCCCCAAACAATGACTAAAAATCTCTTTTCTCTCCCTATTCACTTACACTGCTATTTTAAGTATGGAGAGAGAATATATGTATTGATATTCATTACAAAAAAGATTGCTAATGTACCAGTTAGGTAACTGACAAAGAAATGGTATTAGGTTTCAAACCCAAACACCCCCACTCTGTACCCTGCAAGCAGCAAAAAGAAAAAACTGTATGGTTTTGGCTGTCCTAAGTCTTGGCAAATCAGGTTTAGCGTCTTCTTTGGGACACTCCCCCCATTCCATCAGCAAATTAGGTGAGACGTGCAGAATAAGTGAGAATAGAGTGAATGTTAGGGTTGATAACCCCAAGAAAGATCCCAGACCTTATTTGCCAAGACTCAAGACAGCCAAAACCATAAAGATTTTTCTTTTTTCTGCTTGCAGGGTGGGGGTAGGGTGTTAGAGTTGGAAACTGTAATACCACATTTCCCTACTTTTGTCAGGTTAGCCCTAACTGGTGCATTAACAAAGTTTTTGCTATGAATTTTTTTTCTTTTTGAAATAGTAGACTCATATCATCATTCACTCAGGTCCCTTGGGACCTACGTGAACACATCCATGCCATTATGGAATCAAATGGCCCTGTGGGTCCAATGTTTCCATGCCTCCATTTAGCCACATGTGTATGTGGTTATGGAAGCACAGGGCTCAGAGGGCCCTGCACTTCCATTCCTCCAGAAAAGTAATTTATGTGCTTTCTTGTAATTTGTTTTGTACAGATGCACCATTTTCAGTTTTTACTTATCAGGGGCTTAGTGCTGTACAAGTCAGTAAGACTCTTTTTTTATATGGCCCCTAATTTTTTGGGGGGTATGTGTTAGTGTTGTATTACTCCTTAAGATGATTACTTTTTTATATAGATTGTCCCATAAATGCATATATTGATGGATCTATGGGTTGTTAAAAAACAGCAAAAACCAAAAAATGTTCACTTTTTTTGCTGTTTCTCAGAATTCACACATCTGACCGGAACAAAACTTGGCAAGTCGAGAGACCCTGGCCCTGAGACTGTGCATGCAACATTTCATGCAAATCTGTTGAATGGTGATGAAGCTATTAAAGAGCAGGTTTGCAGTTCTTTTCCCCATCAACATATATGGCAGCTTGACAAACCACTCAAGCTGCGGCGCTCCTGGACTGCTGGGTTGGTGCTCACCACGAATACTCAATCCCAAATCAGTAACAGAAAACAAAAGCAAGTGGCATTCTGAATGAAATGATAAAGACGCTCAAATATAAAGTGCAAAGTGAGTTTATTCAGATAGAGTGGAGATGCTGCTATCACTGCCACGGTGCTTCGACCACGTGGTTCTTCCTCAGGGTGTGAGTCAGTGACGAGGTCCTTGTTAGTGGAGCGGTGGTCTTCCTTTGTCAAAATTGGCACTCAAAAGTATAAAAAAAAGCCTTTAAAAACTGACCCCATTATAGTCTATGGAACGTATCCCCACGCTGCTCATTTAACAATGTCACAAAACATGCTTATATGGGGCGCGTCTCCATATAAGGAACTAGGTCCGTTTTGGCTGCGGGCTGGCACAGAGAAAATTTACAAGCATGTTTTCTAAAAATACAGCCAGAAATAAATGAAACTTCTTGTCATAATCAATTTCAGGGCAGGTAAGCGGCCATATATGTTGGGGGAGGGGGAGAACTTCACTAGTAAGAACTTGCTCTTTAAAGTGCAAAATTAGGGGTTTAACATTAAACAGCCTACTCAACCGTAACTATAGTGGTGCTACCGCATTACTATAATACTTCTAGGTTTAAGCTGTGTGCATATTCTCCTCTCTGTCAGCAGTTCCAGTACTTCCAGCACAGGACCCCACTTTGAATTCGTTCAAATAAAGATTATGTAAAAGTGGACCCAGAATGGAGCCCTGGGGTACTCCTATTGTAACTTTAGCAAAAGCAGACAAAACACTGTTTACTGATATGCTCTGTTTCTCTGCAGCGCAGGTAGTCTCTAAACCAAGTTACTGCTTGACTGGACAAACCAAGGTCCCTGAGCATCGCAAGTTGATAGCCTTGGTTAACAAGATCAAACACCTTGGATGAATCAAAAAAGATAGAAGCAGCCATCTACCTGGAGTCCAAGGCCTGGTGAAGGTAGTCCATCAGTTCAGTTAGTGAAGACATTATACTGTGTTGGAATCTAAAGATGTGTTGGTAAAGAGTCAAAATATTCTCTTTAACTGATCAAAAAACACCCTCTGAATGACCTTGGACAAGGAGGACAACAGGGAGATAGATATGTTGTTTTTAACTGCAGACCCATCCCCAATGTAAAAATAGGCACCAAAGTCACCTGTTTTCAAAGCCCAGGGACTCTCCCAGTCTGAAGAGAAAGAATGAACACAATATTACTATCTCTTACAAGTGAGAAAAGCCTGATGTCTATGTCATCATCCTCATCACTACTTTTCATATTCATTTTGTAAGTAATAAGATATGATGGGGTGTTGGTTGTCAGAGATTAATGCACACCTAGGTGTATAATGAGGCTTGAGGCACTTGCACTGAGTAACTTCAGCATCTGGAAGTGCAATAACCCCAGATAACCAACCAACTTTATGTATCTCTTTTTTCTTTCAGACTTGGTTTATTCTCCTTGGGCCACAAGCTAGGACTTTTTTCTGCTACCCTCAAGGCATGCTAACAACTGTACCAAGGTTCCAATGCAGCTACTGCTGGTCCCCTCTACACACCCGTGACACATCACTGAGCTGTCCCTACAGCTTACCCCCTCCCCCCTGGCTGGGTACACCTTCTGTTTCTTTGGCATTCCTACCCTGCAGTCTATTTGGCCACCCAAAGTGGAGGTGAAGATGAGGGGATCCCCAGTAGAGCTATAACTTGAGCCCTGTGTGGGTTTGGGCTACCAGTGATATATCATCATTCTGGCACTGAGATGTCAGCCCGGTGGTGCTGAGGGTTAAGGCATTAGTCACCTCACCTTGCGCCACACCGGAGACCTGTGTTTAGGAACAAGCCCAGGCCACTGGGGGTCAACAAGGGTGGGAAGGGATGGAGCATCCAAAGGACTGCTCTCCCTTCTCAGGGAGGGTGTAGGGAATGCATCACTCCTGAGTGGCCTCTGGTGGCAGTTAGGGGTCAGCCATGGAACCTGCAATGCAGCCTTAAGGCAGGGGTGGAGCTTCAGCAGACGTAGGGATGTCATTGCATGTCCGAGCTCCAATAGAGGGAGGGGTGAGGAGAAAACAAGAAAGCCCCTACTGCTGGGTGAGGTGACAGTAACCTCCAGTAGCCCGCGCCTACATGCCCAATGTCGGCCACAATCCTCAACTCTCCCCCTGGGGACCCTGGGCCTCTCCAAGGAGGCAGGAGAGCCAGAGTCCAGATCCTGATGTAGTCATCGGGGAATGCGGTTCAGGCGGGCAGTACGTAGCTGTGGAGCTGCGTGAGGGAAGCCCAAGTGATGCCCCAGATAGGTAGGTGAATAAACAGAGTTAAAAATAAATAAATAAATCGTCCTGGCACTGTGAACACTTTTTCCCCTTGTTCTCCCTGACTCCCTAACAGGAGCGCATAGCACAATTGACTACCTGTTAGGCCTGATGCAGCCAATCCACAGGTATGCACCAATGGGAACAAGTGACCATCAAACAGTGTGGTTCATGATAAACTCAGCTACAGAGTCAAGCCATACAAAAGTGAGGGTACTGGACTTCAGGAAGGCTGACTCTGGCAAGATGGGAGAGTGCCTTAGAAAGCACTCACAAACAGGCTAGAAGGAGGGGTGGAGCAACAATGGGGAAACATCAAAACTGCCATCACAGAGGCAACAAGCCTTTGTGTCAAGCAAATAAACAAATCAAAATGAAAGAAAAGCCACTATGGTTCTCAAAAGAGGTGGTGGGGAAAGTCAGGGAGAAAAAGATAGCATTCGGGAAGTATAAGGAAACACAGAAGGAGCAAGACAGAGAGCTGTACCAGTTAAGGCAGAAGGAAGCAGGGAGGGAAGTCAGAATAGCAAAGGCCCAAACTGAGAAAAAGATAGCCAACTCAGTTAAGAAGGGGGATAAAACCTTTTATAGGTACATCAGGGAGCGTAGAAAGACAAAGGGAGGAATAGTGAGGCTGACTAGAATGGACAGTGGGTGGGCAGAGAGGGACAGTGAAAAAGCAAGGATACTGAATGAATATTTCTGCTCAGTATTCACAAAAGAGGAGGAGGGGGAGGTGCCTAATCCAATTAACAGATGCACTCTTGATAGGGGGGGTCGATCCCAGTCCTTTCACAGAAGAAAGGGTTCTGAAAGAACTCCTAAAACTGAAGGTAGATAAAGCAATGGGGCCTAACAGAATTCACCACAGAATTCTAAAAGAATTAAGGGGAGAACTAGTGAAATCACTGACTACCCTTTTTAACAAATCATGGGAGGATGGTGTGGTACCTGAAGTCTGGAGGAAGGCGGATGTGATTCCCCTTTGCAAAAGTGGGACCAAGACAGAGGCAGAAAACTACAGACCTGTCAGTTTGACCTCTGTGGTAGGGAAAGTGATGGAATCACTTCTGAAGGAAGAACTGTTGAGTACCTAGAGGCCAGTGGGGCACAGGACCCAAGGCAGCATGGGTTCACAGCAGGAAGGTCATGTCAGAAGAATCTAATTGATTTCTTTGACTGGGTGACCAAAATAGAAGACCAGGGAGGGGCTGTGGACATGGCCTACCTAGACTTTAGCAAGGCATCTGACATAGTTCCACACAAAAGATTAATAGTTAAATTAACCAGCCTGGGAGTGGGTCCCAGGGTGGTAGCCTGGGTAAAACATTGTCTAGACAACAGGACACAGAAGGTAATTGTAAATGGAGTCCACTCTAAAGAAAGAGGGGTTACTAATGGGGTACCACAGGGTTCAGTACTGGGTCCAGTCCTTTTTAACTCATTCTATTAGATGCCACCATTTTGGATCAGGTTAAGCAATGGATGGTTCTGACGCCATATGGCGCTAATGGGTAAAATGGGTTAATGTCTTTATAAGTGACATTGCAGAGGGACTGGAAGGAAAAGTATGCCTCTTTGCAGATGACACAAAGATCTGCAACAGGGTTGATACACAAGGAGGCATGGAAAGGATGAGAAGGGACTTGGCAAGGTTGGAGGAATGGTCAGAGGTATGGCAGCTTGGATTCAATGCAAAGAAGTGCAGAATAATGCACCTGGGAAACAAAAACCCAGAGGAAGATTACACAATTGGGGGAAGGAGGTAGTAACAACAACAAAAATGGAAAGGGACCTAGGGGTAATCATATCAGATGACCTTAAGGTTAGCAAGCAATGTGAGAAGGCAGTAGGGAGGGTAGGGGGTATACTGGGATGTATAGGGAGAGGCATCACCAGCAGAAAACAGGAAGTTGTTATCCCTCTGTACAGACAGTTGGTGAGACCTCATCTAGAGTACTGCATCCAGTTCTGGAGACCCCATCTCCACAAGGACATAGACAGTATAGAGGCAGTCCAGAGGAGGGCAACTAAAATGGTGCAGGGTCTGCAAGAGAAGCCATATGAGGAGAGTCTAAAGGAGCTTAATAAAGGAGGGAGAGGGGGGACAAGATAAAAACTTTTAAGTACCTCAGTGGAATCAACAAAGTCCAAGAGGGTGGCATCTTTCAGAAAAAGAGATGTGCAAGAACAAGGGGATACAATTTAAAGATAGAGGGGGGCAGTTCAGGGGCAATGTGAGGAAGTATTTTTTCACAGAGAGGGTGTTGGATGCATGGAACAGCCTTCCTGAGGAGGTTGTGGGGTCTAAAACTGTGGGAGAATTCAAGAATACATGGGACAGACATAAGGCAATTTTTGTGGGGGGCAAGAAGAGATAGGCTGTTGGTTAACTAGGATCTGCAACTTATCCTGTAGGTAAGGTAATGGGCAGACTAGGTGGGCCAAGCGGTCCTTATCTGCCATCAAAGTCTATGTTTCTATGGTCCCACTCTCTATCGCCGTTCTCCTGCACCACCACCCACAGTCAACTTGGTTGTGGTAGAGCAGCGGAATATGATTTGCCCTCTCCCTGGAAGAGGCAAGTGTCTGTTGAGATGCTCAATCCTTCTACACCTGGCTGGCCTCTGACAGCCCAGGCTCATCCCTGAATCTGGCCATCAGCATCGCAAGAGATGGTGCTACCACTGCACTGGCGGGCCAAATCAGCATGTCTTATTGCATTTACAAAATGGGTAAACTGAGAAACAATTTAAAATCCAAAAATATGCAATTTTCTAAAAATTATAAACAGGTATTTTCTTTTGTTAAAAGTAGTCCTTCTCCACCTGTCAATCATTTGTTCTTCCATACCTTTAGTACATGGAATGCTTATTATGGACCACTGGAATTCACACTGCTAGTGAATTCCTCTAGCGGAAATTTCACCCTCTCACACACACACACATGCTTACTGGGTGGGCCATAGGCCCTTATCTGCTGACAGCATCTGTGTATCTATGTGACAGAAGGCCTTATATGAAGTTAAGGACTAGACTGTATCTGAAGCAGTGTAAGCAGCAGAGACTGTCCTGGCAAGCTGACAGTGATAAAAGGGTGAGTTCTCATGGTCCACAAAGAAACACCAGGAATTAAAACTGTGAATGGTACTTCATTTTTATGTTTTCTTGCACTCATACACAAAGCAAACATGCTGTTACCTCTCCGTGCAGAGTAGTGGCAGGGTAGCTGACTACTGTATGCAGCTAATGCAGCTCAGCCTCCAGGAGGTGTGCCTGTGCACACCTGATCCTGGCAAGGCTGCTGCTGATGCTACTAAACTGGCTGACAGGAATCAACCTCTCACACATGAAAGGATGCTGCTGCACCAATCACAGTGCAGCTGTATTCTTTCATAGGGCTTCAGCCATCCAGTATTGTCCTCCTCCCCCATCTTCCCTCCTGATGTTGGATGGACCTCCTCCTAACAAGCCGCAATCAGCAGCAGCTGAAAAAACACAAGCCCACCTGCTGCTAAACATCCAACTCCTTCCCACGTCCAACCCCAAGTGGCTGGCATTGACAAAACCACAAACCCATCTGCTGCTAAACATCCAACTCCTTCCCAGGTCAAACCCTGAGTGGATGGCATTGACAAAACTATAAACTTGACAGTAACAGCTGAAATTGGGTACTCACTCTCTACCATAATCACTGATGCCACTCTGCATGATGTGCAAAAATAGGTTTATTCAGTGCTTGGGTACAACACCGCACAGTGTTGCACCTGAGCATTGAATAAACCTATTTTTGCACATCATGCAAAGTGGTGTCCGTTATTACAGCAGAGGGTGAGTGCCCAATTTCATCTATTACTGTCCTGGACTATTTATTGTGAGCACCCCGTCTGTGTGCAGCTCCTTTTTCATTTTCAATCAAAGCTATAAACTTGCCCACTGCCAAAAATCCCACCATCTCCAAATTCAACCCCAAGCAGCCAGTACTGACAAAACCACAAATCTGCCTACTCCCAAATATCCCACCCCCTCCTGATTCAATGCCTGTGCCTGGTGCCCCATTGCACCAAGATGTCCCGACCACTGCTGTCGTGCCTACTGCCTCCTTCTGCTTATGTCCTTGATTCCCCTGTCCCTGCCCAAGATACTGTCTGACACTGGAGTGCCCATTCCCACTGCTGGCTAACCTCCCGCCTTAGGGGCCGAATCTGGGGTGCCCACCCCCGCTGCCGCCAAACAACATACCGATACTGGGATGGCCAATCCCCAGTGTCAGAACCTGAAACAAACCAAACCATCCCTCATAGCCTTGTCCCTCCTCATCTTGTTATGTAAAAAAAACTAAAAAAAAAAAAAGCCCTGTCTGTCCCCTGATGTTCGAGCCCCCCACCCCAACCCCCTTCTCAGCACCTGCTATCCCATTCCCCCTGCACTTGTCACTTACCTATCCAGTCTGCCAGAACATCCTGCTACTTCCACCAGTATTTCCTGCTTCTCTGAAGCCTGACCACAAACTGTTGAAAACAAGGTAAGTTGGGGTGAGGCGCTGTGGAGCAGCCTGTGGAGTAGCAGCTCTCTTTCATCATTCTGTGCTGTATTTTTACTTTTTTACAAATACTGCATGTTATCAGGTCATTATTGGCTACAAATTATGCAGCAAATGCTTGTTGAGACTGGTGTGAACGACAATGTCTCCAAAAAAAGACCAGAAACAAACAGTGCCCAATGTGGAAGTGTTCTTTTCCCCATGGCCCAGCCCAAAGGGAGCAGGGCCTTCACAGCAACCTGGCTCGAGTGAGAACCTGCTGATGGCACAGCTCCTAAATATGCTTGCCAAAATTCAGATTACTGGTGAAGGAACTAATAAGCGTTTGGCAGCGGTGGAGGCTAAACTGGTTGATTTTGACACCTGCTTCACTTCTAATAAATCTGCCATCACTGACCTTCAGAAAGGTGCGGAATGACAAACTGTTGTAAATGTGACCTTTGTGTAGAACCTCCTATTTCTGCGCTCCAAAGTTGAAATGTTAGAGAGCGGACTACGTCAGTGTAATGTGCAGATGGTTGGCTTCCCTCCATGCTTTGCTAGCAGACAAGAATTCATGCCAGCTCTCAAACACCTTATTTTTACTGATCTTCAACTGCTTAACCCCTCTGCTGGTATCACAATCCTGAAGGCATTCACTATTCCAAACCATTGTCGTCCTGGTACAGGTGTAGCTCAATGTCCACTTATGGCCATTGTCACCCTCTCTAATCCTGAGGCAAGACTTTCTCTGTTATGGATGGCCAGAGCTAAGGGGGATATTATCTGGGAGGGGAGTAAGCAGGCCTTCTTCCCTGATGTGTTGTCTCAAATGCAGAGTCACCATCGGGAGCTGCAAGCTATTGAAAAATCCCTTTTGTAGAAAGGTATTGAAGTCCAGCTGTTTTTTCCAGCACTGCTCCAGGTCAGATCTCGGAACAAACTCCATGGGTTCACAAACCCTGAAGCAGCTTCGGCATTGTGTCTGTGGAACCAGAGCATACATTTGACTCAGACTGATTCCCAACTTTAATCCTTTGTTTGGCATAACATTCCGGATTCATGCCACTTTTTGTGTGTATTAGGTTCTTACCCTTGGTAAGTGGTTAGGCTCTGTTGGCTGCTCTGATTTATTTAATTTTGTTTGTCATTTTTTATGGACGATTATGCCTGATCCTCAGACTCTGCTATGGGTAAGTCTGCTCAGTTTATACTGTTACTCCTTTACTTATAATATTGTTTTTTCATCCTTGCGTGGCAGCTTTTTGCTGTTTTATCATGCAGGTTCAAATCTAAATTAATTGTGTAGGGATGCTCTTTCTTTAGTTCTGTTACTAGCCTCTTTGTTTCAGCCTTCCTGTGATTATTTACAATCTGCAAGAAGCCAGGAAGCCAGGACATTTGTATTTCAAACTCTTATCTCACTTGGGGCAATTGGACTTTATTTAGGCTTCACTTGGCTGGACTTATATTCTTTTTGAACCGCATGGCTGTTCCTATGTGGTCTTTAAAGGATACCTAAACAACATTTTGGCAACAAACTATTCAAAAATCTGACTCCGTAGGTGACTAAAGAAAGACTGCTTTATTCATTAATGCTAAAACTGCATTTATATAATTTACCTAAATGTGGTTCCAGAGCATTTGAAAATTGTAAAATCAGCCTTCCAATTTCAAAAAAAAATATCTTACCTGCTTCCTAAAATGGCAGCCAAATGTGTTATGTGATGACATCACTGGAACCAAAGTCAGGGAGATATATGGCTCTCTATAGTGCTAACTAGTTCTTTTCTCCCTTTGTATGGAATTGTTTCACCCAAATAGTCAATACCATGTGCATTATTTTATATAATACACATGTTAGGCTATGGTTGAGTTCATTTTGTTTACTTTAACATGCTGATATTGTGTTTTAATCCAATCAACTTTCTCTGTGGCAAACCACAGTGCAGTACAAATCTTGAATAACCTGGTGGCCTAGTAGTTATGGTGGATCCAGGATGCTACAATGGGGGTGCTGGGGTGGTGTGCATGCTTAATATGCACTTTTTAACATTTTTATTAAACCTTCATGTTTTCTCCTCCTATTCTTTTCTAGTACGTTTTTGACAGAACCTACAAATGTAATCCATAGTTTGAATGTAATAATTTGTGCAATCAATAAATCAGACTTCTTCAACAAAGTGAAATGCAGCAGCAGCAGCAAGGACGTTACTTTGTGTGTGCGTGGAGGGGTTGAAGTCACACCCTTTACCACCCCTAGGAGCCACCAATTTTTTGTAGCAAAGTTCTGTGCAGTCCAATGTTAGGTTCATACTTTCTCAAAACTCAAATATATGCTTGTCTTGTCTTCTTTTTCAGTGGGAAATAGTAATAAGAACCAGCATTTATTTCTATATATATTTTCATACACATTGTATCCCAAAGTGCTTTACAAGAAATACTAGACTGGTAGTGAAGTGACTGAACTTGTAGTGGCAACCATTTCATACATTAATATCCACACACAGCCTTGGACAATTGCATGAACTAGTTTTATGGGAAGGGGAACTTTGGCCAGGGCAATGGGGTTAGGTAGTGATCAAGGTGCTGGCAGCCCCACATCTTATTGCTCAAAGTAATCTGCTCATATTTCTCTCCATCTGTCTTCCCCCTTCCACGAATATAGCAGAACAATGCAAGAGTGGCCTTCTCAGTCCCCCTCTGGTATTCATTCTTCACTATTCTTCCTCACACCGAAAACTGATGAGCTCATCACCATTCTGCATCATGAATGCAAGTAGTACAGTCCCTGGTTTTTTTTTGACAAATCAGATATAAACATATATTTCCAGTAAGTCAGGCTCATAGCAGCAGGGAACAAGGGGAATGATGGGCTTTCCTTTCCTTAAAAGATCTAGGCTTCCTTTGATTAGGCACTATTAAATGATGGTTGTGCATGCACATCACTATGCACGTCATTTAATAGTGCCTAATCATAAGTGGCTTAGATCTTATATGGGTAGGAAAGCTTGTTTTTCCTCGTGTGCAATGCTGCTATCAGCCTGGATACCAGAAGATCATGTTTATTATTAATATGTAAATATAACATGGGAGACTGTACTAACCACATTCATGATGCGGAACGGTAGTGAACGCACCAGTTTTTGGTGTGGGGAGCATGTGAGAAGAATAAATGCCAGAGAGGGACTGAAGAGGACATTCCAGCAGGGTACAGCTATATTCAGGTTAGTTGAAGACATGAAGGAGGACGCTGAGCAGATCACTGTGAGATCTGAAATGTGGGGTTGCCAGCATCGTGATCATTTCCTGACTGTGGATGAGAGTAGCCAGTGATGACAAATACACAGGAGTGGCAGGGCTGCACCTAAACTGTTACTTGAATTCAGTGTAGGGAGATTACCCTTGGGTGTGTGTGGGGGGGTATTGTTAGGACAGTATTGAGGGAGTTGTGTATACTCATTCAAGATTTGGAAGGGTGGTAACCAGCCAACTCGCATTGTGGAGTACAGTGCAGAAAAGTACTGGAGAAGAATTGCTGAGAACTGTCCTGCATGGTACTGCAGAGCACAGGTAAAGGAGTAGACTGACACTTGAAGTCAGGTGGATTTGCTCAAGGTATTAGTATGCCTCTCTTGCTAATAATATTGTTATCCATTATAAGTGCAACACTTATGAGGGCATTAACAACAGTTTTTCTGGTGGGTCATAATGCTCATTGCTTGGCCCTCCAGGAAGACCAAGTTGTAGGTTAATAAGGTGGGGGGGGGAAGGAAACTGTACATATTACCGTCACTGTGCAGAAGAGTGGTGATCCACTCAGTGTTTACTGTGGGAACAGAAGTCAAACACTGAGGATGTGGACTGTAGAGTGATTTGGGAGGCATTTTCTAATAGTGCCAGCTGATGGTGCGTATCAGTATAGGTGTGCACAACTCTCTAAGGTACAAGATTACAATCTGAGTTGTGATAATTCTCTACGTGAGACCGTAAGCTCATATGCAGCCCCAGGCAGTACTAAGGACATGGTATGGATGATGGGGTGTTCAACAGAAGGCAGGCTAGGTGCAGGGGGTTCATATGGAAAACGACAGCCTTATCTGTGGATTAACAAGAGAGCATGAGCTTTGGAACTGAACAAGACTGGTACTTTGCTGTGTGACCCTGAGCTAGTCACTAAACTTCCTTGTGCCCCCAGGCCACACCTGTAAACAAGCTTTCAGCTGAGTGTGTCTCTCCTGGTTAACAAAAAACTAAATTCAGTGCATCATATAACCATTAGATCATCATGTATTTAAAGTGTTGTACTGTAATGCAGTTCACTAAAGCAAAAGTCGGCTGGATTGCAAAACATTTTCTGCAAGTTAAAATAAACAAAATCATAGCCTAACGTGTACTGATCAAAATAATCCATGAGGAAATACATGGTGTTGATCATTCTGGTACAACAATTCAAAATAAAGAGGGAAAGAAGAACTAGTTAGCACTATAGAAATATATGTGGATCTCTGGCTCTGGCTCCTATGATGTCATCATGACTCATCACTTAACACACTTGGCAGACATCTTAGGGAGAAACCAAGGCTGTTTTCTGAAAGTGAAAGACTGATGTTTACATTTTTCAAAAGCTATGAAACCGTATTTATGTTATTTACATAAATGCAGTTTTAGCATAAATGTAAACAGCAGCCTTTACTTTACCTCACAATGAAGCCAGATTTTGGAGTTTGCAGTTTTAAAAAAACTGCTTTTTAGGTACTCTTTAATATCTTCCTGCTACATTTTCCCATGTTTCTTTTTACTGATGTGCTTTACCACTTTGGAGCTATGTATTCTGTTTGTGTAAAGTATCTTTGTATACCTCTTTATTTTACTTTAGAAAATGGGCTTTTTATTTGGAGGCATCTGATTGGTTGGTACCCATTCCACAGGGGTGCATTAACTTTCAATAGATGCCCACCAAATAAAAAGTCCCAGCCCAAGTAGCCCTACACTCTCTCAAATATCCTGATGCCCACCCTGAATTCCTCATTGGCCAAAGCCACCCAAGGAAATTTCAAATCGCTGCCAATGTTTTTAACTCACTTAGCAAGTGAGCAGACCCCACTCCCCTCACCACATACAATGGAACTAATGTCTTTTATCTAGTTTTACAAAATGTTTAAATACCACATCCCATGCCCTAATGTTCAAACCCAATCACAAAGACAAATAAAAACAATATTTTTTTCCCCACTTATCGAAGGAACGGTCAGACATGCCAGCTCCCTCCTATAGTTCTTTACCACTGTTCTGTGTTGTCGTTCTCCCCGACAGTTACAAAAAAGAAAAAAAAAAATTACCACAGCATAACGATCCCCTTTGTAATATACCTACATCATGCAACTCCACTTCCTGATATGCAATGTCCCTAGACAACAGTACCTAAGAGTTGTTGTCTGCTGACTACTTTCGGCTCCTCCTGTTTGGCGCAGGCTCACTCGCTGAAAAGTGCTCCTGTTCACACTCCCAGTCCTCATGGAAGGCAGTGAGGACCAAGAACTCATAGAAAAAACAGCAACAAAAAAGAAAAAATAAACATCTCCATCCTGGTACTCACAGCAGGCAGCAAGAACCAGAAAACTTGGGGGGAAAAAATGCAGGCTGACCACTGGCTCCCAACCATGCTCGCACCACCAAGCCATGCTTCCTTCTTCCGATTGGTAACATCTTCTGGTCCCAGTGTTACAATAAAAAGGCAGCATCACAGAAAAACATACTGGAGAACTAGAATTGGACACCTGTAAAAAATATTGCTATCATCGTGCTATAGCTTTAATGCATAATACTAATTTTACAGTATTCATTCGTTGCCATTCATAACTTAATACCACATGGTCGGTGATGTTGCTTGGCAACGAACCCAGTCCCCGATGTTAGGAAAAACACTGAAGCAGAGTTTCAGATTTATTTCATTTTGTTTTTGTTTTATTTCTATTTCTTCAGAACAACCAAAACAAAGTAAAACATTTCACAACAGGCACTACAATCAGTAGCAAACAGTAGCAGTGTTAACTGTTTGTACTGTCTAAGCAGTGTGTGTGTGTGTGTGTGTGTGTGTGTGTGAATTGAGAATCCCTGCTTGTCTGAAGCCCTGGACATACCTCCCTTCAGGTTGACAACTCGAAACACTGTTTTGTTTTGTTTTTTTCTGGCAGGAGTATTTAGCAATCTCACCACAAAATAAAGCTACTACCATTGAATTTGGCTATGACAGGTGTCATGTCAGTAGCATAGCATGATGCTAATTTTGCATGGTCAGAAAAATGAAAGTTGGAGCGTAATAAAGTTTACATGAGTATACCACCTCAAATTAAAATAAAACAAAAGGTGTAGAGAGCGAATACAACTCCTGCATGATAACGGGGACATAAAAAAAAAAACGGTCTGCTGTGGGGGTAGGGATAACTGCATACAACCAGCTTTCTAACTATGGGGTCTGCAGTAGCACAAAAGGACATCCTTCTAATAAAGGCAGAGGAACTACTTAATTACAAAACTTATTTAAAATTATTTACTAACAATTTTGTTATCAAACTTTTTTTTTACAGTGCCCATTTTCTAAGTGCAATAAACCCCTGTGGAGGGGTTCAAGAGAGGCTAGAATAAGTATAGGGGGAGGGTGCATCTCAGAACCTGGCTGGGGGTTGGGGGTGGGGGACCTTGTGGGCAGTGGGGGAGGCCATAACGGGCCCTGTACGGGCACTGATCCCTGAGCAGACTCGATAAACCATAGGGCCTACTCTGCTGGCTTCTCAGTATGTTAGTATGTTAATACCCTCCAGGGTGGGTGGTATTAGGAAATACCGGATCTTCCAGGGGCTGTAAGGTCCTTCACCTGTGGCATCGGGCTACATCACACCCCTGGGCAGTCCGGTATTACCCAGTACTGCCCACCCTGTTGGGTATTATTGCTTATGTATAAAGTACAAGTAAAATAAATAAATGCTGTGCTTGTTGACCTGTCCAAGGCATCTGACCTGGTAAACCATTCCCTGCTGCTCAGGAGGCTGGAGAACCTCGGTATAACAGAATTTTCTAGAGATTGGTTCAGAAGCTATTGATCTGACAGGCCACTGTGGGCAAAATATGGGGGCGCTTTAACTGGTACTACAAAAATGGAGTTAGGTGTACCCCAGGGATCTATCCTGGGGCCCCTTTTGTTCTCATTATTTGTGGATGAGCTACCATCACGTATGCAAAACACAAATGTGCTGATGTATGCTGATGATATCATACTGTATAGCAGCTCCATCTCTGTTGTAAATTGGATATATGGCTAAAAAATAAACACTTGTTATTAAACAGCAAAAAAAATCTAAAAGCATACTTTTCGGATCAAAACCAAAATTTGTAAATAACCCACTTTTAATTATATCTGATTCCAATGGCATAGTACTTGAACAAGAAACACAGTTTAAGTACTTGGGTATAACACTGGACCCTAACTTAACTTTCTCTGGACATATTAAACAAACTTGTAAAAAGATTAATCAGAAGTTGGGAGTACTTTTCAGATTTCAGAATAGTTTAGCTTTACAGGCTAGAACAACTATCGCCAGATGTGTTCTTTTAGCAATTATGAATTACAATTCTTTTCTGTTTTCAAATCTTACTAAAGCTGATTTGTCACTTCTGACGACTACATTTCATAGCATATGTACATTTGTACTTAAGGCATCCTACCAAACCCATCACTGTTCATTGTATCAACAAACTGATTGGCTTCCCCCAAAAGTAAGCACTATCTATAACTTAAATTGTTTACATAGAAACATAGAATTTGATGGCAGATAAGGACCACTTGGCCCACCCAGTCTACCCATTTCCCTACCTAATGGATAAGCTGCAGATCCTAGTTAACCAGCAGCCTACTTCTTTCTACCCCCACCCCCTAGAATTGCCTTATGACTTGTTACGCTTGGGTTATGCCCCCTATTGTCCCACACATACACCTCACATACACCTTACACTGTATTCCTGGTCTATTGTACTGTGATACTGCTATTTTGCACTAACCTATAGTTATGAGCACCAATCATATAAGCATGGGTGCTAGGAATGTGCTTTGCTGCTAAGATATGCTAATATAGTCATGCATGATATATTATACCTCACTATAATACATTTAGCTAGATTAGTTTGTCTTGTATAGCTATTCCATATACTGTCTATCTAATCACTGATAAGATGACTCAGAGGGATCATCAGTGATTATTGTATACTCATATTCTCATATAATTATATGTAGTGTATTTTACACTCAGATATGCCATGTAATAGGCCTGTCAGCAGTTCTTTATCTCTAAGCAAGCTGGCAGAGACAGAAGGCTTTTGTTATGTCTTTATGTTTGATAACTGGTGTAAGCAAGAAATGTAGTTTGAACTGTCAGCATTTCTTTTGTCTAAGCTATAATGCTAATGGAAGCATATTCTGTCTCATATGATGCTCATTAGTAATTCTGTCTCCTAAGTCATCTCTCCTGCAAATTGTAGGCCATGGGCCAACAAGGATGGAGTTTTGATATGAAGGACAGTGATGTCATAATCCTGTAATAAGAGAGACCAGTGTGTAAGTCTGGCATTGGATACAGAGTCATCTTTTACTCTGTCTGACAACAGAAAGTTAGTCATCAAATGATTGGAATGCAGCACAATGGATGCATATCCAATGATGTACATAAAGTATCTCACTGCCCAGTATGTAGCCAAAAGATAACTCTCACAAAGGTTGTATTTCAGCTCCACTGGGGCAAGCATCTGTGATGCATAAGCAATGGGTCTG
The DNA here is from genome assembly GCA_016271365.2 of Neoceratodus forsteri. Taxonomy (NCBI): domain Eukaryota; kingdom Metazoa; phylum Chordata; order Ceratodontiformes; family Ceratodontidae; genus Neoceratodus; species Neoceratodus forsteri. The sequence goes on along the minus strand of CM057455.1, from coordinate 283,626,488 downwards.
ATGTGTACGTTGTATGTTTGAGCTAAAACTGCTGAGATTGCTACATCTGATGTGGCAGTTTCAAAATAATGCCCTAAAACTGTGTTAGGATTAACCAATGCTGGGACCATGGTCAGTGATCCCAAAAGAAAAGACAATGATATCAGTATTAGGATACCTTGAACCTTCTTACCTGTAGTGCCTGCTATTGCAGTCACAGTATGGGATGATTCAGGTGTCACTGATGGAGGGTGTTCTGCATCACATGCAGGGAATGCTGGCACTATCGGGGTGCCTGCACAGTGGAGAAAAGTGGTGTGCAAGTTGCACATAGTTCTCCAGCTATGGATTGTGGTTCAGTAGCCATTAGGGGTGGAGAAAGTAGTGCTTAGACAGCTGTCAGCTCAGGTTCAGAAATCAAACCTGTAAACCCCCCCCAATGTGGTCTGTGATGCTGAAAATATCACAGCCACGGGGCTTTCAAAATCAGGGTTGTCCCCTTCCCCATCAAATGTAAAGTGGGTTTGCCCACCAGAATGTTGCTGGATGGTAGCAACATTGTTTTTAATTTTGCAGTTTAAGGTATTAATGCACTGCATAGGAAAAGCAGTATGTTCGGTCTTCTCGGGGAAAGCTGATGTATCATTGCACAGGAAATAAAAACATTTCATGTAATTAACTTCATTGTGTTCTTTAACCAAAGCCATGCTAATAAAGCAAACAATAACAGCATTAGCTGTTTCTTTAGCATCAGACTCTGACTTCATGACAGATTGCGTATCAACCTTATTCAAAAGTACATCAGCATCATTTTTAATGAGAATCTTTTGTCCCTCAGAAACACTAGTGTTACTGATAACATTATTAATCATGCCAAACAACTCCGGGTTGTTTTGTTTGGTTATGGCAGCAATCACAGGTCCCTGTGACTGCAAGATCGAACCTCCGTGAGATGGTGGTCAGCCATTTTGGATTACCTCATGGGCATCATGGGTTACTGTGTCATGACCATCATCACATGACCATGAGCGGCCATCTTGGGGATGGTATGGGGATGCAACCTAATGACACGCGTGTACACCATTTTGAGACTCTAACAATTCTCCATTTTGTGAATCACAGGAAAAACAAGTGGCTAGCCTTTGCTCTAGTCCACCCCACAGCATACTGTGAGTGTTCAAAATCAAACTCTTCAACATCAGAAGAGGCAAAGTCTTTGGACATTAAGTTAGTATGCCCTGCCAATTCCTCTGGTTGATGGCGCAAATTTGCCATATCTGACTTTTTACTCCTACATTGTAACTCATATACAAGAGTTAGCATGCTATTAAATGCTTTGTTTTCAGATTTCAAGACAATCACATCTTGTAAAACTTGCTTTTTATCAACAGAAACTGCGTCATAATTTATACTGAAAACCTTCATTTCAAGTCTACTGTAATTAGAACATACTGAATCATGCTGTACCGTCAAGGTCTGGTGTTGAAATACCAGCTCATTAACTTTTTCAGTAATTACTTCAGACTTATCTCTAAGTTCCTTGTTTTCAAAATGTAAGGAATCAGTGTTACTAGCCAGAACACCATTTGTTTGAAAAACATTTTTTCTAAGTTTTGCCTTTTGAGCGTTATCTCTTAAGGCATGCAGGTCGTAGCTGCCTCTCTCATTAAATAGAGACTCATTTTCTAGACGGACAGATTGTAGCTTAGACAATAGTCTAGCTATTTTTTCTGTTTGAGAAGCCCTTTTCAGACTAATCTCCTGCTTGTAGGCAGAATTCCTCATTTTGTAAGCATTATACTTACATTCCAAAACATATATCTTATTTAGAACAGCAACAAAACAATTAAACAATGTTGCAATTAATAATCCTTCAGGATCATTAGTACCATTTTTAAATTTCCCATAATGGGCTTTTATGATATCCCTTAAAGGACTACCATTGGATTTTGCTACCTCAGCAAAACCAAGCCAACTACTGTTAGCAGTTTGGCTTGTTAAGGCATCCAGCCTCAACTCAGTACTGATATAATTAGACATGTCTTAAGATAAGAAACCCTTAGCTGTCTGTGGATCAAAAAACTTTGTTTGCAACCAAAATTCATGAAAGCACACAAACAGCCTTTGGCGTATGTGGACACCTAGATGAGTAAATACCCATCAGGATTTGAATGCACAAGAAAGCTGTCTAACTGTTTGTTTCAGATCCTTTATAGCTGTGTTCCCACAGAGAAAGAATAGGAAAAAAAAATCAAAAATAAAACAACTCTTTACACAGAAATTGAATATCTGCCAAGAGATTGTTTTGTCTGCACTGTAGAACACACAACTGACCGAAAAATTTTAAACATTAGACACTTTCAGCTTGTTTTTACTGGGGATCTCTCGCCCAGTGTTTTAATTTACAGAGGAAATTAAAAATGACATTTGGCAAAAACATCCAGACTCCATTTCGCGGTTACCATTATGTTGTCTAAACACTCTTGGTGTGTAGGGTAAACAATAAAAATAATAATAATACAGATTCTTGTGTCTCGGAGTCTGCCAAGAAACATTTGTAAACAAGCAAGGAGTACTAATAAAGTTTATTATGCTACTTACGCCAAGCATGTGACAAAGAAAATCACAAGGGAGATGGGTTTCTCACCACTCCTGAAGAATGTACATAATCTCCAGAATTGTAGATCTTAAGTTCTCTAAGATCTTGTTCTATCTCTCCCCACGCTCCAGCTCTCTGCCCTTCTAGAGCAGCTACAGTAGTGTCTCGAGAGAGCTACAATGGGTTGCAGACAGCTAAATACTACAGATAACAGCATAGCAACAGAGATTACAACATAGTTACAGATATCAGAAACAGTATGTATTGGTCCTAAGTCATTCTCCTTTGGAGAATGACTTAGGAGACAGAATTACTAATGAGTATCATATGAGACAGAATATGCTTCCATTAGCATTATAGCTTAGACAAAAGAAATGCTGACAGTTCAAACTACATTTCTTGCTTACACCAGTTATCAAACATAAAGACATAACAAAAGCCTTCTGTCTCTGTCAGCTTGCTTAGAGATAAAGAACTGCTGACAGGCCTATTACATGGCATATCTGAGTGTAAAATACACTACATATAATTATATGAGAATATGAGTATACAATAATCACTGATGATCCCTCTGAGTCATCTTATCAGTGATTAGGTAGATAATATATGGAATATCTATAAAAGACAAACTAATCTAGCTAAATGTATTATAGTGAGGTATAATATATCATGCATGACAATATTAGCATATCTTAGCAGCAAAGCACATCCCTAGCACCCATGCTTATATGATTGGTGCTCATAACTATAGGTTAGTGCAAAATAGCAGTATCACAGTACAATAGACCAGGAATACAGTGTAAGGTGTATGTGAGGTGTATGTGGGACAATAGGGGGCATAACCCAAGCGTAACAGACTGTCCCATGCATGCTTGAATTCAACCACTGTTTTTGACTCCACAACCTCCTCCAGAAGGCCATTCCATGCATCCACAACCCTCTCTGTGAAAAAATACTTCCTTACATTACCTCTGAACCGCCCCCCATCTTCTAATTGTGCCCCCTTGTTCTTGCACACCTCTTTTTTTTGAAAGATGCTACCCTATTGGACTTTGTTGATTCCCTTGAGGTACTTGAAAGTTTCAATCATGTCCCCACTCTCCCTCCTTTCCTCAAGGCTATACATATTAAGCTCCTTTAGTCTCTCTTCATATGTCTTCCGGTGCAGAACCTGCACCATTTTAGTTGCCCTTCTCTGGACAGCTTCCATCCTGTCTATGTTCTTGCAGAGATTGGGTCTCCAGAACTGCATGCAGTACTCAAGATGGGGTCTCACCAGCTGTCTGTACAGAGGGATAACAACTTCTTGTTTTCTACTGGTGATGCCTCTCCCTATGCATCCCAGTATCCCCCCAGCCTTCCTTACAGCCCTCTCACATTGCTTGCCCACCTTTAAGTCATCTGATATGACTACTGTCTCATAACAGATAATGTTATGAGACAAAAGAATGATTCCTCTCTACCGTATATCCTTATTATCTGATTAGGGAAACTGACAAGTCATTCAGATCATCTACAGTTGCTAAGTTAGTGGCTCCAAAAATGAAAACTCAAATGGGAGAGCGCTCATTCTCTGCTATGGCAGCTAAACACTGGAATAGCTTAACAATAACTTTTTCTGGAGACATTAGTTTTGCTGTTTTTAAATTAAGGTTGAAACAACACCATAAGAGCAAAGTGCAATGTGATTGTTTCAGATGAAAATGCAGTGTGTATTGTTGATACTGTAGTGATGTATTGTAATGTGTTGTAATATATGTTCTGTATTTAGCTCTGTAATTGTAACATCCTGACTACTTGGTCCTGGGTCATGCCTGAAAATGGGCCTTGGCTCATGGCACTTACTCGGTAAACAAAAGTTAAAGAAGAAAAAAAAGAAAAAGAAAACACAGTAAGTTCAATTAATGGCTTTTTAATGTGTTCTGAACTTTTACACATAACTTTGACATGGTTTAACAATTGTTCATAGAATTTTCAACATAACCTTTTTTGGGACCCCACCTCATGAACAAGGTAGGTGAATTTTTGTAATCCCCCTGAAACATGCTTTTGCAGTCATTCTGTGGAATCACCTTTTGGATGAGATTTAACAAATTCTGTTTGTCTTTATCATGAGATGGGGTCATTAAAAGAAAAGACTATGCTGAAAATTTGGGATCATAATGTCAAAAATCAATGAAACTGTGAAGTACATTCAGGTCCCAATATTCAGAACTGCGCCCGACAATGGCACAAGTGGTGGGGCAGAGCAACTGAGTTGCCATGGTGCAACTCAGGGATATATTCAAAAGAAATGAGCCATGGTGCATCTCCTTTGAATATAGCAGGTAATGTGCACTGTGCAAATACAATGCATGGTGCATCCCCCCAGACAGTGCTGAATCCCAGGAATGGGAACTGCACCAGTGCAACAGAGTTACACTGTGCGCAGATTCCTGGTATTCAGCCAGCAGTATGCAAATGTGCCCATTATACATGCAAGGTGCAAATGGGGACATTTGCATGGGTTGTGCAGGGCTGGGCAGCAAAATGCACATGGCTCCCTGCACAGCATGCGATGCATCCAGAGGGGAGCCTAGCAGTACCCCATCCCTCCCCATAGCCACAATTGTGGTAAATACTGTAATCAAAATACCCTGGTGGTCTAGTGGTCCCCCCTCCCTCCCCATAGCCCTGTTACATAAACAATCTCAGATAGTAGAGTAAATAATACTAATCCTAATAATACAGATTCTTGTGTCTTTGGAGTCTGCCAAGAAAGATTTGCAAACAAGCAAGGAGTACTAATAAAGTTTATTATGCTACTTACACCAAGCATGTGACAAAGAAAATCTCAAGGGAGATGGGTTTCTCACAACTCTCCTGAAGAATGTACATAATCTCCAGGATTGTAGGATCTCAGGTTCTCCAAGATCTAATTCTCTTTCCCTGTTGAACTGGGTTGCAGAAAGCTAAATACTAGAGATAACAGCATAGCAACAGAGATTACCTCATAGTTACAGATATGAGAAACAATGGGTGGGATATTCAAAAGGGTTGCGCAATGCGCAACAGGGTTGCACCATGCGCAACCCACCAATGCACCCTGGTACAATATTCAGTGGGGCACGCTGCACTGCGCAACCCCTGATGTGCCAGGGCACAACAGTAATGTATGTGGTGCAAGTGCGGGGGGGGCGTGCCCATGCATAGGCGGCAGATCCCGATATTCAGCCCGGGATGTGCGGCGCATATGCTGGTACATACCCACCTTGCAACGCTCAGGGAGGCACAAAGTTGTGCCTGGAAAATCCAGGAACAAGTCCTGGCCACCCACAGGTGAGCTGCCATATTGCAAGGTGCAACACGGCTGCCACCTGCTGTGGGTGGATACCCGACCACCCAGGACACATTCCACATGCCCCCTGCCCAGGGGGCATCATGCCACCCACCCGATCATGGGCATAAGTTAAATATATCCCTGGTGGTCCAGTGGACCGTTATCCATTGCCCAATCATGGGCATAAGTTAAATACGTCCCTGGTGGCCCAGTGGACTGCTATCCATCGCCTGATCACAGGCATAAGTTAAATAAATCCCTGGTGGTCCACTGGACCATTATCCATCCCCCAATCATGGGCTTTCACAAAGTATAACCCTGGTGGTCCAGTGGAACCCCCCAGTGCCTGATCACAGGCAGAATGAATGAAGGACACCCTGGTGATCCAGTGGTACCCCCTTCCCACCAGCCCACTGAGGCCCCCACCACTCTGCACCCCTCCAGTCAGTGGCAGGTGGCAGTACCCCACCCGCAAGCTGCCCAGCCACCCAGCGACTGACAGTATATAGTAGGGTCTGTTCGCCTATTGGTCCACTGCGTGGGCCAAAGGGCGTGTGGACCATACTGTACTACACAGGTCTGAAATGTGAATGAACCATGAAATAGCTTACCAATAACTTTCTGGCAATGGATAGTGGTCCACTGGACCACCAGGGATTTATTTAACTTATGCCCATGATCAGATGATGGATAGCGGTCCACTGGACCACTACGGATTTCTTTACCTTTTGCCCATGATCAGGCATAGGATAGCAGTCCACTAGACCACCAGAGAGTTAAACATTATATGCCCATGATCGGGTGTATGGGTGCACAGCCCACCTATGGTCAGCAGGACATTGGTCCCTGATGGCTGCAGCCTGGGAGGGCACCAGGCACAAGTCACCAGGGATCAGTGCACCACATGCAAATGGCAAATGAGGCCATAATGACATGCAAATGGCCCCATTTGTGCCTTGCATGCATAATGGCCTCATTTGCATGCCCAGTGCTGAATATCACAGTTGATGCACCTAGAGCAACCGCACTTGTGCTGGCGCATCCCCCTGCTCCCCTCCTACCACTTGCACTGTCACAGTGCCACTGTGCCGTGCGATGTGTGTGTGCCCTCAGTGCCATATTAAATGGTGCTGAGCTATGGTGCAGCACCGTTGAATATCTCCTGGTCCATGCCATGGCGCTGCACAGTTGTGCTGCACTCAGACTTGCACGCCTGCCTGGTGCAGTCTGAATATCCCACCCAATATGTATTGATCCTAAGTCATTCTCCACTGAATGATGACTTAGGAGACAGAATTACTAATGAGTATCATATGAGACAGAATATGCTTTCATTAGCCTTATAGCTTGGACAAAAGAAATGCTGACTGGTTCAAATTACACATGGCATTTCTTGCTTATGTACAGTGTAAGACATAAAGACATAACAAAGTCTTTCTCTCTCTGTCAGCTTGCTTAGACAATGAGAAGTGCTGATAGGGCTCTATTACATGTGGCATATCTGAGTGTAAAACACACACTACATATAATTATATGAGAATATAAGTATACAATAATCACTGATAATCCCTCAGAGTCAATTTATCAGTGATTAGGTAGATTATATATGGAATATATGTAAAAGATAAACATAATCTAGATCAATGTATTATAGTGAGGTATAATGAATCATGCATGATAAACGTTAGCATATATTAGCAGCAAAGCACATTCCTAGCACTCATGTTTATATGATAGGTGCCTATATATATATGTTAGTGCAAAATAGCAGTATTATAGTACAATAGATCAGGAATACAGTGTGAGGTGTATGTGGGATGATGGGGGGGCATAACCTAGGCGTAACAGTCCCCTCTTTGCTGCCCTAATTGCAAAAGTGGCAGCACAACAAAAAGATGGTGATTAGGCACCATTCGCCTACAGGTCCAAGGCACAATCCTGATAGAGGAAGTTTAACTGGTCATGGTGGAGTTTCAGGGATCTCCTTAAACACCAAAATGTAATTACAAGGGAAAATGTTAGTAAACCTTCTATTACTATAAACATTTTGAATAAAACTTCACAATGGGGGTTATGATATTATATATCATGCTCTCATGAACTTTTAATATATGTGCTTGAATCATGGCTATAGCAGCCCTATTTCAAATAGATGTGTCAGAGCCAAGTAGGCCTGAGTCTAAACCTGTTTTTATTTTTATAAATAAGAAAACAAAACAAAAACAAAATGCCTAGTGCGTTTGGGTAGGTTTACAGTCATAAGATGTACCACTAGCAGTCAGGATATGAAAATCCTGTGTGTGTGTATGTGGTGCTATCAGTCCCTGTATAGGGAATCATTAATGAGTACCTGGTATGCTGCCAGGGTATCTAATAAAATCATTATTTAAAAAAAAAGGGAAATGTTCATTGTGAAACATAAAACAAATCATTTCAAGTTTAAAAGGTGAGATTTAAAATCATTGGGATGCACATGAACTGCATATTATTGACTAGGGTACCTGGTTGAGAAGTGGCTGTTAGACCACTGGGTGGGCCAGGGTTCTATTTTGGGCACTCAGCATTAAGTGTCACAAATTATGGGGCATCACAGGGTAAACACCTTAAGGTCTAATGGCTTTTATTGCAATATAATTTTGGATGCAAATTCCTGAATATCAATAAAATGTAAACAGGAGTCCAGATCAAGTCTAGCTGCTAGAATTGATCCAAAGCAATGATCATAACATTCAGTAGGGCCTCACTACCCTTCTGGACAATGAACATGTCTTTTAGGACTTTAGTGTGAATTCCACAGGATGGAATTAAATCATGTGGGCTTGTGAGGTACTCTGCCTCAACAATCTGTTTTGAATTAGGTCACTGGTTCTTATCTGCAATAAGATGTGCAGTTTGGGCTTGCAAGAAAACCCATACTTTTAAAAGAATAATAAGCAAAAAAAGCAAGCATCTCTCTCTCTCTCTCTCTCTCTCACCTAAAAGGAAAGAGAAAAGGAAAACATAGTTAGTTTAGTACTATTCCTCTCACTGGGTATGGAAAAGTAATTTAATCTCCTTTAAACAGGTTCATTTGATTGGCATATAGCCATTTATCAATGATGGTTATAGTAAGGCAGTCTAACTTGGTAGACTGCTGGACTGAGTTTGTTTACAATGGGATAGGACCTGTTGCTGGGCCTTGCCCATGTGTTGTGCAGCAAACAAGTGTACCTTGTGGATGTCTTGTTTGAGATATTTAACGTTTCTATCTACCGATGCTCCATCAGCAGTGGAAGTACACAGGTCCAGAAGTAAATGTTCTGGGGGTCTCATGGACCGTCCAGTCATGATTTCAACAATGGGGTACGCTGTGTACCTGCAGAGGGTGTCCCTCTTATTCCCATAAGGTGTAAAGGCAATAATGAATCCCAGTCCTTTTGGGTTTTTTTTCTGAACAAGTTTGGATAACATAACTTTGATCTGCCTGTTAGCCCATTCCACCTGTCCTGATGACTGTGGGTGGTAAGGGATATGAAACTTTTGTTTTACCCATAACAAATCCAGAATGTTCTACATTACTTGGCTATAAAGCCAGATCCCTATAATCAGAATTTACTTGTAGGGGTAAAGCCCTACCTGGTAAATAGCTGGTTTATAAAGACATTTGCAGTCACTTTGAATGTGTTGCTCTTAGTGGTTGGCATAGGGCCAATGTAGTCAATCTGGATGATGTTCCAGGGGCCTGATTGCCTCTGGGTAACAATGTGTTCTTCCTAGCTGGTATAGGTTTGTTCTGTTCACAGATCAAACAGTAACTAATGTAGTGTTCTATATCATTTCTCATGTGTAGCCACCCGACAGAGGATGTCAGTCTGTCTAGGGTTTTTTTCTGACTCACTGGTGTCCACCAGTTGGAGTATCATGTACTTGGTACAGTAGATAAAATCTACTCTCATGTGTTCAGGAATTACCTGTAACTTTTCATGAGTGTTACAGCAGTGATGTTTCAAATGAGTAGGCAATCACTGGATAGGTGAATGTCATTTTCACTTTCTTATTTTGGCTTATTTCTGGAAGTTATTCCTCAGTTCCTTTATTAAGGAACCTATACACTGCCCTCAAATGAGGGTCTTTCTTTTAGAGCATAAGGTTCACATTTTACAAGATGCTCGAACCTTATGAATGTACAGTTTGTATTTATACTGGTTAGGGTTGTGTTGTACACAAACAAGTCACTGTATTTCACAGCGATACTATAGAGTACTGGAACAGAAGTTTGCTTTTCTTCCAAAGAAATTCAGTTTAGAGAGACACAGATCCAATTAGAATCTGTAATAAAAATGTAGTATCTGCAGTGCTTTCTGTAATTATCTCAAGGACATTTCTTGAAGTGGGCAGAACTTAACCCTCTCATGGAGTGCTGGTATCATTTTATGTAAGGAAAAATCTCTTTATTCCTCTGTTAACACAAGTTGTGTTTATCTCAAGGACTTTCCAGCTCTCTAAACCATCCACAAATATTTGTGGTAATTAGGAGACTCCTCGCCTCCCTGCTTTTCATTTTATTTGCCAGGCATGTTTTAACAATGCCTATGAATCGTACATATACAATGATACAATTACTAGCCATGCACACTCTGTCATCACCAGAATGTAAAATAATTCCAAACTATGCTATCTCACCCTCGTTGGTATGTGTGGCTGAGTCATAAGTTAAAACATGACACACAGTGTGTCTTTTAACACTTTTTGGGGCTCTGTCAGAAAGGGTCCTGAGACAGATAGGTCAGGGGGTTGGAGTGAACAATCATGGGTCTGTCCTGCAAATTGTGGGCCATGGGCCAACAAGGATGGAGTTTTGGCAGGAAGGACAGTGATGTCATAATCCTGTAAAATGAGAGACCAGTGTGTAAGTCTGGCATTGGATACAGAGTCATCTTGTACTCTGTCTGACAACAGAAAGTAAGTTGGCAAATGATTGCAAAGCAGCACAATGGGTGCATATCCAATGATGTACATGAAGTATCTCACTATCCAGCATGTAGCCAAAAGTTTCCTTTCACAAAGGTTGTATTTCAGCTCCACTGGGGCAAGCATCTGGGATGCTTAAGCAATGGGTCTGATATGTCCATTGTATTTTTGGGCTAAAACTGCTGAGATTGCCTTATCTGATGTGGCAGTTTCAAAATAATGCCCTAAAGCTGTGTTAGGATTAACCAATGCTGGGGCCATGGTTAGTGATCCTAAAAGAAAAGACAATTATATCAGTATTAGGAGACCTTGCACCTTCTTGCAAGAAGTGCCTGCTATAGTGTGTACTGGGAATAGCCCAGATGGTTTCTAACTTGTGTCTGCTATTGCAGTCACAGTATGGGATGATCCAGGTGTCACTGACGGAGGAGGTTCTGCGTCATGTACAGGGAGTGCTGGCACTATCAGGGGTGCCTGCAGAGTGGAGAAAAGTGGTGTGCAAGTTTCACATAGTTCTCCAGCTATGGATTGTGATTCAGTAGTCATCAGGGGTGGAGAAAATAGTACTAAAACAGCCATCAGCCCAGGTTCAAAAAATCAAACCTGTTACCCTCCACCCCCCCCCCAATGTGGCCTGTGATGCTGAAAATATCACAACCATGGGGCTTTCAGAATCAGGGTTGTCCCCTTCCCATCAAATGTAAAGTGGGTTTCCCCACCGGAAAGAAGCTGGATGGTAGCAACATTGTTTTTAATGTTACATCTTAAGGTATCAATGCACTGCATAGCAAAAACAGTACGTTCGGTCTTCTCAGGGAAAGCTGATGTTAAATTGTGTAGGGAAGAATCACAACATTTCATGTAATTAACTGCAATGTGTTCTTTAACCAAGGACACTGAATAGTAAACATTGCTAGCAGAAGTTGCTTCTTCTTCAGCGTCAGACACTGACTTCATGACAGATTGCATATCAGCCTCATTCAAAAGTATGTCAACATCATTTTTAATGAGAATCTTCTGTCCCTCAGAAACACTAGTCTTACTGACAACATTATTAATCATGCCAAAAAAACTCTGGTATGTTTTGTTTGGTTATGGCAGTAATCACAGGTCCCTGTGACTGCATGATTGAACCTCCATGATGTGGTGGTCAGCCATTTTGGATTACCTCATGGGCATCTTTACTGTGTTATGACCATCATCACATGATCATGTACAGCCATCTTGGGGATGGTATGGGGATGCAACCTGATGACGTGTGTCCACCATTTTGAGATTCTAACAATTCTCCATTTTGTGAATCACAGAAAAACAAGTGGCTAGCCTTTGTTCTAGTCCACCCCGCAGCATACTGTGAGTGTTCAAGATCAAACTCTTCAACATGAGAAGAGGCAAGGTCTTTGGGCATTAAGTTAGTATGCCCTGCCAATACCTCTGGCTGATGGTGCAAGTTCACCATTTCTGCCTTGCAATTTATATGATCAACCTCAGATCTGGTATCACACAAATTAAGCATAACCTGTTTCTTCAAGTTTCTACACACAGTGGTAAGTTGGGCATTTTCCTTACTCTTACATTCTAACTCCTCAAATACATGAGCAAGCACACTAAGAAGTAATCTAACTTCAGCTCGCAAGACTTTCTCATAGTGTAAAACTAGTCTGCTGTCCAGAGAAGCTTTATCACATTTCGTCTTCAAACTATACATTTTACATCTACTGTTTTCATAACTACTTAGTAATGAATCACATCGTTTAATCAAGGTCCTGTTTTGAAATAACAGTTTGTTAACTTTCTCAGCAGACTTGGCAATAAGCATACATGTCTTTTGCCTGTATGCAGTGTAGTCTGACTTCAGAGTATAACATTTTTTTATAGCAAATTCTAAGTAAGAGAATAATGTTGCAACTAGCACATTTTCAGGAATATCTTCCTTGGTAACATGGTTTAATTGACTATGGTCTTCAGAAATTACCCTCATGGGACTGTTTCTGGTCTTTGTCACATTGGCAAAAGTTTTCAAACCACCGTAGGCAGTTTGAGTTTGTGAGACATCCAGCCTCAACTTCAGTACTGATTTTTGAGGCATATCTTTTAAGATAAGAAACCCTTAACTGTCTGTGGATCAAAAACTTTGTTTGCAACCAAAGTTCATGAAAGGACACAAACAACATTTGGCATAATGTGGACACCTAAATGAATAAAGACCCATAAGGATTTGAATCCACAAAAGAAAGCAGTCTTTCTGTCTGTTCAGATCCCTTTACAGCTGTGTGTTCCCACAGAGAAAGAATATGGAAAAAAAAAACTCATTACACAGAGATTGAATATCTGCCAACAGATTGTTTTGTCTGCACTGTAGAACACACAACAGACCAAAAAGTTAAACAGAAGACACTCTCAGCTGCTTGTTACTGCTTGTTATTGGAGATTTTTCATTCAGTGTTTTAATTTTCAGAGGAAATTAAAATGCAACTTGGTAAACATCCAGACTCCACTCATGGTCACCATTTATGTTATGTAAACAATCTCAGATAGTAGAGTAAATAATACTAATACTAATAATACAGATTCTTGTGTCTTCGGAGTCTGCCAAGAAAGATTCGTAAACAAGCAAGGGGTACTAATAAAGTTTATTATACTACTTACGCCAAGCATGTGACAAAGAAAATCACAAGGGAGATGGGTTTCTCACAACTCTCCTGAAGAATGTACATAATCTCCAGGATTGTAGGATCTCAGGTTCTCCAAGATCTAATTCTCTCTCCCTGTGGAAATGGGTTGCAGAAAGTTAAATATTACAGATAACAGCATAGCAACAGAGATTACCTCATAGTTACAGATATGAGAAACAATATGTATTGGTCCTAAGTCATTCTCCATTGGATGATGCTTTAGGAGACAGAATTACTAATGAGTATCACATGAGACAGAATATGATTCCATTAGCATTATAGCTTGGACAAAAGAAATGCTGACTGGTTCAAATTACACGAGGCATTTCTTGCTTATGTACAGTATAAGACATAAAGGCATAACAAAGGCATAACAAAGGTCAGCTTGCTTAGACAAAGAGAAGTGCTGACAGGGCTCTATTACACGTGGCATATCTGTCTGAGTGTAAAACACACACTACGTATAATTATGTGAGAATATAAGTATACAATAATCACTGATGATCCCACAGAGTCATCTTATCAGTGATTAGGTAGATTATATATGGAATATATGTAAAAGATAATCATAATCTAGATAAATGTATTATAGTGAGGTATAATGAATCATGCATGATAAACATTAGCATATATTAGCAGCAAAGCACATTCCTAGCACTCATGTTTATATGATTGGTGCCTATATCTATATGTTAGTGCAAAATAGCAGTATTACAGTACAATAGACCAGGAATACAGTGTGAGGTGTATGTCAGGTGTATGTGGGATGATAGGGGGCATAACCCAGGTGTAACAGCCCCGATCATCTAAAATAACAAAAGTATATATCCCTGGTAGTCTAGTGGTCCCCCCCATACCTCCCAATGCTCTGATCCCTGTAGAATAACATATCTGACATTCCCTGGTAGTCTAGTGGTTCCCCCCACCGTGCCCATATCCCCGATCACAGCTTCAACACTATTTGAACAACCCTGGTGGTCTAATGGAACTCCCCCTCCCTGCCCGTATCCCCGATCGCTGATACTATCGCAGGACAACTTCCCCTGGTGCTCCAGTGGCACCCTCCCACCCACACAGGACCCCCTCCCCAAGCAGCCTCCCCATCATTGGCTGGTACTATCATAGAACAACTTCCCTGGTGCTCCAGTGGCACCCTCCCACCCACACAGGACCCCTGCCCACCCAGCCCCCATCATTGGCAGGCAGCAGCAGCACCCACCCTCATACCACTGCAGCTGCCCACTGAATCACAGCTTACAGTAGCATCTGTAAGCCCATAGGTCCACATTGTGGACCAATGGGCTTGCAGTGCATACTGTAATAGTACGTCGCAAATATGTGAATGAAAGTCTTCATTCACATATTTGCAAGACACTCTTACATTATGCACTGCAAGCCCATTGTGTTTTTTCTGTTTAAATTGTGACAGCAGCAGTCATTTATTTTACAGTGAGCATGTAGTTTTATTGACAGCTGCAGCTGTGTTTGGCGATGTTGCTGCATCTCAGTGCCCCTCCCACACCCTATAGACAGAGTCAGAAATGTACAGTGGCAGAAAGAGAGAGTGGTTATTTTGCACAGTTTAGGTTTTGTATGGATTTTTTTTTTTTTTTTTTACACAGGTAGAGAAGTCACCAGCAGAATTGGAAGTGATTGCATGTGCCCGTTACTAGCTGGTGCAGACAGCGAGGATCTGAACTGTGCCACTGGAAAGAACGTTTTTGTGTGGATTAAAGCACTCAGAAACTGATCGAGGGTACAGAAGTTAGAAAATATATTTTTTAAAACAGTCGTTGAGCAAGCCGGCTGCTGAAGTGACCTTTGACCCCAATTCCCCTCACTACATTAAACATTTTATTTATTTTGTGTATGTTTTTTGTAAAATGTTCCCACTTTTCCCTTTTCTGCCTGGTTTAAAAAGGGGATACATTTTGTTTGTCACAGTTGGTGAGCACGGTTGATGGAGACCGCCGCTACAGAGTTATTTCCGGTTCTAAGATGAAATTAAGAGATCACAGTTGGCACTGTTGTGAGGTTTTCAAATATTATTAATGCTGGTATGGTTTTTAATAAGGAAAAATCATGTTGTGGATTGTGTTGGCTGAGGGAAGAGGGTCACATCGGGGAGTGCTGTGTAGACTACAGGAGTACTGTGCAGAGTGGTCTTATGTTTGTTTACTGTGTCACGGAGCTGCAGGTTGATTTTTTTAACAGAATGGTGTTGGGACAGTGATATTTTGTGTGGTAAGGCTGAGGTTGGTAGAATTAGTGCCGGTTGGCACAATACGTGCTGATAAGGACACGGCTAAAAGTACGTTTTAGCCAATCAGCATCCTGGATTTTTTTTAGCCCATTTTATAAAACGTATTATCAGACAGGACATAATGATTCAAATTACAAAATATAAACACATACAAAATATAAATACATACAGAAATACACATAGCAATTAATTACTATTGCAAACAAGTACACTCAGTAAGGGAGTTAAGCCACAGAGCAAGCATATACTTGAATGACCTAACAATCCTACAATTAGTAACAACACTAGGGGATGTATTGAAAAATGTAGAAGCCCTATGTACAACTGATTTTTGACCTATAGTTTTCCTAAACAAAGGGAACCTAAGGGGACCTCATGTCTGTGACCTTGTCATCTGGGTAGTTTGCAATTTAATGAAAAAAGTTTGGCTAGAGGGAGGGAGAAAACCCTTAATACTTTTAAAGACAAAATACCCATCTTGAGGTTGATCCTGTCTCTTAAAGAAGGACAGTTAACCTCTTTCAAGAGATTACAACGCTGGATTCTCAGGGGAAAACCAGTAAGTTCCTTGCTCACCTCATCATTCACCCCCCAGCTGGGAAACGCTAATTTCAAAGTGCTGAGGAGGCTCAAAAGGAACTCAAAAAACTAGGATTCAAGTTCTAGGAAGCAGCAGGCCCACCCGGCACTGGTAACCATCAGCCCACAAGATAGCGATCGATGTCCCACCTGGTGAAGAACACAGAGGACACCGGGAAGATTCAGCCGAGCACTGCTACTCACCTTGTAGCCTTTAAATGTTCTACATGTTTGTCTACCACTTGAAGCTTGCCACTTATTCTTTCAGAAACCTCCAGGTATGCTCGGGGTAGAGGTGAGGAAGGGGATTTCTGCCCAGGCCTTAGTCAGGGAAGCTCCAGCCCACCTTCCGTAGTCTTATTTTCAGCAGGACCAGTTAGCCTGAGCACGCTGCTTAAAAAGACATTAGTAATAAGCTTTACAGTGCTTCCACCCCGTTTATCCACGCTTCATAAAAATGGATGGCACCATACCTGCTCAGAAATAAGATTTTCCTCTATATGGCTTAAACTTCAGTAGTGCCTGGGTTGATGGGACATTTTTCAGGCACTTCCCATATCTGAGTCTCCCCCCGGTCCCCAGGCATACAATCATTTCTGCCTTTCTTGTACTGTTTGCAGGACAGATTGAGCAGCAGCTACAGATCTTTAATTTTCAGATCTATCAACCCGGGATAATAAAACTATGGTTAATTCAATTCATACCAGGACTGTTTTTTGACTTGGGGGGGTGAGAAATTCATTTAAAGGGGCACTGCAGACATACGGTACCACCCTTTTTCTTTTCCCAATTTTGATTAATGACTGAGGTCCATAATGAACAGACTGGTTGGGAGATGGACATATGCATTTACATTATATTAGCAAAAATCTGGATTTCTCACACAATGGATTTGTTTGATTCTCCTCCCAAGATGCTATGACATTCTTGCCTTATTATTTTTATTTACAAAGGCAATAAAGGATTCTGGAGAGTAGTACTATCCAGATAAAACTGCTTTTCCTTTTTCTTTATGTGCTGTGGCAAGAGGAGACAGACTTGCATCCCCCAGTTGCTCCTTTTTTCTTTTCATTAATTATACTTGTACTTGCTTTGTTTTGGGGACTGGGGGACGTCCATTCTTGTCATTTACCCCCTCAGGGGCAAACTGTGTCAGTAGCACAGTTAAGGTGTTCACCCCCAATGTATATAGATAGGGTTAAGACTAAGCATTCATAGATTATGGATTTTTAGACCTTAGACATGTTATAAGCCACTTTAAGAACAACATGCGGTGCACCACAGCCTATTTTTGATACCCCTTCGTCTCCCAATTCCCCTTTTTTTTACTTGATCATAGGCCTGCAGACTTGCAGACTTTAACTGGTGGGGTACGGACCATATCGGACTTGATTTAACCCACCAGCAAACCCTATTTATTTTAGAAAATATGCTTAACACATTTGAAGGATAGCAGTGACCTTACCCTTTTTGGGTTGATTTCTTTTCTCCCTTTTTTGTTTTTAATAGTCCCTTGTGCCTCCCTTTATAATCTACCCTATTTTACATATGGGGTGATTTTTACCCCTCAGAGGCCCAGGGTGCTCAGACACCTTGCCCTTTCTCCGAGCTCGCTTCTGCAAAACTCTGCGAACATTTAGGGAGTACTAGATGGTCCTACCCTACCTTGGAAGTTCATCCTACTACGATCATCTCTCAGTCCCACCTGAGAGATGATCATTTTGCTTATTCCTTCTTTCATAATGCCATTTGAGGATATATATATACAAGAATTTGTTAGATGGAGAGGTTTACATGTACTTCCCCTTGCAAGTTTAGGTTTTGCCCTGTCGGCAATTTTCAGACTAGTACTCTTCCTACCCTACTGACTTTTTCCTTTTCAGATAAAGGTATCCTTCATTACATGTCAGGGATATTTCTATATCATCTTTTGTACATTATTGTTTGGTTACAAAGAGTTAAATGTTCCTTCTACAGGTTTTTTATTACTTTACTAATATCAAATTTGGAGAGCACATTGGACCGAGAGCTGAGTTCTGTTAAAATAAATACTGTTAAGTCTGAGACTAGGAGAGCAGTGCCCTTGCCAGAGGTGGGGACGGCCATAATGAAGGTCCTTTTTTACTATGGAGTTCTACAGACTTTGTGTTTTAGGGGCCCTTCTGTCCCTGGGCCTGGTCACTGCACCTCCAGATTGGGTTACTCCAGCTCAGTCACTAAAGCTGTATTAGTTTTTCTGCTCTTATGACTGCATCACTGTTAAAAATTATTTCACTGAATATAAATGGGTTGAATAACCCAGTAAAAAGGTCTAGACTGTTTCAATGTCTCCGTAAACAAAGCTCTGATGTTATGTATCTACAGGAAACTCACTTAACACAGAGTGAGCATTCAAATCTTTCCTCTTGGGATAGGTATAAGGTGTTCACCTTTTCATTTGGAAAGGGCAAGTATCGGGGGATGGCTATTTTGATCCCCTTCCCCACCACCCTTTATGCTTCAAAATGAATATGTTGACCTGTCCAGCTGTTTTGTTATATTAGTGGGTCAGCTTTATGATAAAGATGTTACTTTGACTAATGTATACTTTCCCTCACAAACTTCTCCTGCTAAGCTTAGAAGTTTCTTCAACAGACTATTAGACACATTACAGGGGCATTTGATACTAGGGGGTGATTTTGACATAGCCTTGTCTCCACAGCTGGACTCTTCTATGCCAGCAAAGCATCATAGCTTGGCAGCCCAGAAATAGTTGTGGTCTCAGCAAGCGACTCTAGGATTAACAGATGTCAGGCGACACTTTTTTCCCCTCAACAAGAGTCACGGTTTCACTCTTTTTCCCCATATTGACTACTTCTTTATTTCTCAGGAGCACATAGATTTACTTCATGGCATTACTACATGCTCCATTTTCTCTCAGATCACGCCCCGTTGCTATTGAAGTTAGACCTGGGTAAGCCCCAGAAGACTTCAATATGGTGTCTAAATCTTTCATTGCTTTGAGATGAAGAATTTAAGGGGATGGTTCTGGAAAACATTCCACAGATTTTGCAAGAGAACGAGGATGCTGATGTTTCCTCTTCATTGCTCTGGGACACACTGAAGGTGGTCTTAGGTGGGGAGACGATAGCCTATGCCTCCCATAAAAAGATATAAAGAGAGGCTACCTATGCCAGATTAATGGTCGAACTATTGAATTTACAACAGCATGAGGTGGGAGCGGGGGAGAACCGACTTGGTCACATTCGCCAAGTTAAGGCTGAACTGCAGAAAATATTAGACTACAAGGTTCAGATGTCCCTCATGTATCTCAAAAAATATCATTATGAGGGGGGTCCCAAGGAAACCAGAAACCTGGCTAGAAAACTTCTTGGTTTCAAAGCAGCCTCGTGCATAACTCGTTTCCACTGCCTGACTACAGGAAAAGTAGCATCTACTACCTCAGAAATAATGCTAATTTTCCAGACCTATATTGTAAATTATATGTGGACTCTGGTCCCCCATCAGTTGAAGATATAGAAAATGTTCTATCCCGATTGCCACTTCCCAAGCTTAATCAGACTCAACAAGACTCTTTGCTAACACCTATCAGTAGAGAAGAATTAATTATTGCCCT
Source organism: Neoceratodus forsteri (assembly GCA_016271365.2). Classification (NCBI taxonomy): domain Eukaryota; kingdom Metazoa; phylum Chordata; order Ceratodontiformes; family Ceratodontidae; genus Neoceratodus; species Neoceratodus forsteri. The sequence goes on along the minus strand of CM057455.1, from coordinate 283,606,508 downwards.
GACCCATACTAAAACCTTAAAGTGCCCAGGCCCAGATGGATTCCCTGCTGAATGGTATAAGGCCTCCCATGAGTCTTTAGTTCTCAGTCTGCTGGTGTCTTTTCAGAAGTTCCAAGTGGGTGGATGCCCCCATTATGGGCCTATGCTACTCTTTCCAGCATCCTAAAACCCAGTCATGACCCTAAATTGCCTTCATCATATAGACCCATTTCGATTCTACATTCAGACTATAAGCTGTTTATGGCCATATGGGCAAACTGGATGGAACTGCTACTCCCAACTCTCATACATCCAGATCAGTCGGGCTTCATTACTGCTCACCAGACTTTAGACAACATCATGAGGACCATCCACCTGAAGGATTTTCTTTCCCAGAAGTTGATTCTGGCCACCCTGATAATCCTTGATGCAGACATTGCTTTTAACAGGGTCTCCTGGCAGTTCCTCTGGAGGACTCTGTCAGAGTTTGGATTCCAAAAGGAATTGATTACCTGGCTTCAACATATTTATGCTTCCCGTATAGCACACCTCTGGATTAATGGTCATTTCTCTTCCCCATTCTCTATGGCATGGGGCACACATCAGGTTTGTCCCCTTTCCCCTCTGCTTTTCACTGGAAGATAAGAAAGTGTTGGCGTATGGGGACATAGAAATATAGACTTTGATGGCAGATAAGGACCACTTGGCTCACCTAGTCTGCCCATTTCCCTACCTAGAGGATAAGCTGCAGATCCTATTTAACCAACAGCCAGGGACTGCATGATCATTGCAAAATGCTAAACTAGTGAGTTGGAGGAATAGTTTAATGTGACTTTTACTATATATATTCAGAAAAGGATGGCAATAAGGTATCCATGAAATTCAGAGCAGTTTTGATATACTGTATATAGCTATACCAGCTTTATTACATCCAAATTTTTTATGTTTATGAGCTGGTATCGCATATGGGGCAAGATTCTCAAAAGGGATGCACCCAGTGCATCTAAGATGCACCAGTGCATCCCCGACTTGTGCACTAGTGTGATACTGCAAGGGGACCGATGCGCCCGCATATCACAGATGTGCCGCACACCACCCATAATGTTATGTGACACATCTGGAGGGATTGTGCAGGGGCTATGCCCATGCATATGGTGCACAGCCACATTCACAACCCAATTTGGAGGTGCATCTCTGGAGCAAGCCTGGAGATGCACCTCCAAAAGATAAGGCTACAACAAGTAGAGTTAAGTGGGTGTTCACCCACAGGCAGGCTGCCCTAGTGTAGACAGCAGCACGGCAGCCTACCCACCCTGGCAGTCCAGGCCCCTCCTTCCCTGCCCATATCCCCTAATCTGAGGAAAGCACCTGATAAAAGCCCTGATAGTCTAGTGGCACCCTCCTCCCTGCCCGTATCCCCAACCATGATGTAAACCCCCCCATCACAAGCCTGGTGGTATAGTGGTACCCCCCTCCCTGCCTGCAGCCTTGGTAATAGTGTCAGCATAAGCGGCACAACCAAGGTTAACTAGTAGACCCCCTTCCTCCCCAACCTGATCACAATAATGATGGTTATCCAAATGTCTCTCTGGTGGTGCAGTGGACCCCCGCCCCACCCACTCCGGCACCCCACCCCAGTCCCCCATCCTGCATGTTCCCATTGTCAGTGGGCAACACAAACCCACCTGCAGACCACCACAGCTGCCCACCAACAGAGCTGTCTGGCAATGACAGCTACTGTACTACTGTAAGCCCATTGATAGACTATGTCGACCAATGGGCTTGCAGTGAGTACTGTAAGCTGCTATTCACACAGTTCACACAGTTCACACAGTTCAGAAAAAGAGACTTGCAAGAACAAGGGGACACAATTTAAAGATAGAAGGAGGGCGGTTCAGGGGCAATGTGAGGAAGTATTATTTCACAGAGAGGGTAGTGGATGCATGGAACAGCCTTCCTGAGGAAGTTGTGGGGTCTAAAACTGTGGGAGAATTCAAGAATGCATGGGACAGACATAAGGCAATTCTTGTGGGGGGCAGGAAGATATAGGCTGTTGGTTAACTAGGATCTGCGGCCTATCCTGTAGGTAGGGAAATGGGCAGACTAGATGGGCCTAGCGGTCCTTATCTGCCGTCAAAGTCTACGTTTCTATGTTTCTACAGTCTACCAATGGGCTTACAATAGCACAGTAGCTGTCATTCACAGACGGCTCTGTCAGCAGGCAGCCATGGCAGTTTGCAGGTGGGTTTGTGCTGCTCACCAATGATGGAGACATGCTAGGATGGGGGAGCAGGGTGGGGTGGGGGTACCTGAGTTGGTGGGGGGGTGAGGGTCTACTGGACCACCAGGGAGACATTTGGATAACCATCGTCATTGCACTCAGGTCGGGAAAGGGGGTCTACTAGTCAACCTTGGTTTTGCTACATTTGCTGACATTATTACTACTACTGGGGCTGTGGGCAGGGGGCTACCACCAGGGCATGTAATGGGAGGTTTACATCATGGTCGGGGATACAGGCAGGGAGGGGGTGCCACTGGACTAGCAGGACATGTAACAGGTGTTTTACATCATGGCCACAGATACAGGCAGGGGGAGGCCATTAGCCTAACTGGGATGTTCCTTTAGTGGTTGTACTGTCGCACTTATAGCAGGGAACCCGGCACATTCTGTGAGGCACAACCCTGCTTGACACATGCAAATGGGGCCATAATAACATGCAAATGGCCCCATCTGTGGGTTAGTGGCTGTGAATGGCAACAATGGCTGCAGTGTATCTGGAGATACACTGCCCCACTGGTTTCCCAGCCAGAGCATGGAGATGTGCCAGTGCTTCTCGGGCTGAGCAAAACTGTGGTATTCACAGAGGGGTTGCACCAGGGGCATCCCCCAGTGCATCCTCTGTGAATACCACAGTTTTGGCTTGGCACATCTCAGTTGTGTCAGGGCAGCCGAGATGCGCCAAGTGCATATGCTTTGAGAATCCTGCCCATGAAGTATAACCTGGCAATAAAGGAGTATTGGAGGACCAAGTTTCTTGAAAACAAAGAATATGATAATTCACAAAAAATCCCTTGTCTCATTATATGCTAATTTAAATGATAGGCCCTAAATATTCCAAAATAAAAGGTTTATTTCTTCTTCAGTGACTTTAGAATTAAGAGTTGCTAGTCAGTTCCTCCTTTGTCATTGGGAGGATATTGACTGAATAACTGAGTGTCTATTATTATCTTCAAAAACTGTCATTTCCATATTTTGAGGTGGTCTGGTCAGATTATAGTTGGGATCAGAAATTAATGTATAGTTAGAACTTCAAAGTTTGTTATAAGTATCCCCAGAGTATCAAGTATATGAAAAGATTTTAGAACCAAATCTGCTAGTTTTGAACTTTTGAACGTAATATCTGATTGTGGGGTATCAGAGATACCCTTATTGATCTTAATCCAAGCTATAGAACTAGGAGAGATATTCAGGTTAAGTAACCATGATAAAAAAAGATGACAATTCTCATTTCACATTTCTTATCGTTCCTCCCACATTTGTTTTCCATCCGAAAATTGAGAGAGTCTGATTTTCCCAAGATAGCTTGTTGCCAAGCTCATACTTAGCTATCGTCTCTTGGACGCTGTTTATTCTGTTTAGATCCTCCTTCCTTGTTCTACTTTGTGAAATGCTCTTGAAACCATCTGTATAAATCCCCAGAGGTCTTGAAACCTTTAGAGGAGCATATACTCTGATTCTTAATGACTGAAAAAAAGATGCTTGTTTCCCAATATTATGAGCTAATTGTTCGTTACCCGTGTATAATAAAACACAATCTATATACGTTAGTTTACGGGGATGAAACACAAAAACATCCCTTTCTTCTTCTTAAATATGAAATAAATGTTTTATCCATTTTAACAGTGTTTCCGGAGTTTCCTGCTCTAATGGATCCACTCCACAAATTTCCATCAGAAACTCAATTTCTGTGGGTGGGCTTTCCTGAACCACATTGTATGCATAAAACGAGATGAGAGTATTGTGTGTGGCATACCTATGGGTTTTTTCGATTAGCCCATCATCCAGTTTTTGACCCTTCAGGGCTCCTTTGACTTCCCCCCTGACAAAACTCTCCATCTTGTTACAATCATAGTTATCTATTTCTTTATGTTGATTAGACAATACCTCATATTTAACTTGTTCAACTTCCATGTACTGTTTAGATAACTGTGCCTCCTTTTGTATTAAATGTTGATCTTCCTGCCTACTTATATTATCGTTCTCCCTTACATTTTGGTGACATTCCCTTTTTTAGTTTTATATTGATTCTTTGAGTCCTTAATTTCAAATTGTACTGTATTTGTTTTTGTCTTTTTTCTTTATTTGTTCTTTTGTTTTTCCCCTACATCTCTTACTACTCTTTAGGCCTTTTAAACTCTCCTGAACCCCTTTTGTGTCTGGTAGTACTTCATGTTGTTTTTTAGTGAAGGGGAGAGGGAGAGGGAGAGGGAGAGGAAGAGACACTTGAATTGTTTTATTAGCATATTCTTTTGTTTCCCCTCCTTCACAGATGTAGCAAGATAATTGAGAGTTTTGTTGTTCCTTTTCCTTAGTCGTTTTAAAATAGTCTGATTGAAAAAAAAACATTAGTGCTCAAGTTTGAAATTTCTTCCTTAAGTGCTCCAAGATTTTCTAGATATACTACATTAGCAAAATATGGAGTTTTGATTATTTCCAACATTTGGTTGAAAAGGGAAGAGGAAGAGACAAAATTCCCTTCATAAGTAAAACAAATTCTTTATTGTAAACAATATTTATAGGATTTGACCGTTTCTCCTTAATTGGAGTAGTATCAGAAATCATCTTGGCAGAGAGAATTCCATTGGAATTTATTTTCTCTATTGATCGCACCTCTAGTCCAGATGGAACTATGTATAACATGACTAATGTCATGTACGACAGAAGCAGGATTATCAGTATTTTCTGTATCAATATGGATAAGGCCACCTTGATTTTTATAAATATCCTTCTTATGTAAAATAGGTGATTTTAATATATATTTTGAATGGCTGGTTTGTGTTAATTCTAAGGAAAATGATTGTGAGGCCAATAAATCAAAATTGTGTACATTACTTGAATTATCTAACATGGAAGTTGAATGACTGTATGATTCCCAAACATGTGCAAAGAAAGATAACCCTTACCTGTTTGCCTTGTTTTATTATTGAATAGCACTTCCAAATTAGGGGAATTTTCAAGATTCTAATTCTGTTGGCGCCATGAGAGTAGGGGCAGATAAGGAAAGAAAATGTTCCTTTTCTTTGTGGGTGCTGCCCTTAAACAACTATGTAATTTTAGGTTGTTTAAGCGACACCCCCTCCTTACTTTCCTTGTTTTCCTTATTTTCTGTATTTTTTATGCTTAATAGTGTGTTTCTTTATTTTCTGTTTTCTTTTTTACCTTCCTCAGTTTGTTATATTTCCTCTACCAATTAACTATTTTTTTCCACTACGTGTACACACCATCCTACACTCTATGTAGCTGTGAACCACTATAGTCTATAGGATCAACTAGAGGTTTTCTTTGTTGTCCTTGTATTGAAGTACACCTATATATGAATAATAAATATATAAATAAATCACTAATGTGGGGAAAGAAAAATATATGCTCCTATAAAAAAAAACTAAGGGTTTGAATCTGATAATACAAATCCAACAATAAGCTACTGAATAGTAAGTTATCTAGTAAATTCAGGTTAAATCTTTATAATATCAGAAAAGTCCATTAACCCATTATATCAGATCCACATGCAAAGAAACTAGACAGACCGGGTTAATACTTATTTGTACAACATCTTTAAAGACAGTTCGGTCCAATTAATCCACGAAGAGCCAGAAAGAAGCAATTACTTAGAAAACTTTCTTGATCTAGTTCAATCCATTTAAATAACCTGAGTCCTTGGCTGTAGGACCCAGGACTAGGAATCACAGTTTTCCTACTACCACAATGTAGTCTCCATAAACAGTTCAGAGTCCACTTGATCTTCACTTTATCTTTATCTTCATCTTTCCCTTTTTCCCCAAAAAGTGAAAATCCTGGCAAAATAAAATCAGAAAAGGAGGAATACAAAGGAACCAGAACCAGACCAATCAGTCTCAAATTAAATATCTACTAAACTAATTAATAATTAGCCGAGGTGCCATTAAATTTATTGATGCCCACTGCTCATATAATTATCAACTATATTCAGGTATCTGATTGTTTTGGAAATTCTGGATATTGCAAAAGAATAATAAACTGTATTCTCCAATATGTTCAATAAAGTGTTGTTAAATTATAGATATGTTGATTTGTTTATTAAGGTGAAGTACTCCAGTTTAAATAAATCCAACTAGACAGATGTCTATTAATTATCTAATACAGGCTTCTTAAATTACTCTGAATGAGCTTTTAATTAAATTTATATAGTTATTATATTTATTGTAGGACTTGTGTTATTTATTTGACCGCTTGTACTATTTGTTAAATAGTATTAAATTAAGTCATCTTTTCCAATATATCAAAGGCTGTCCTAATTTGTTAACATACAATGAATGCTCTTCTTTTACTCAGCTTCAAGCAGCCTCTTTATCTAAATTTTCAGATTCTCAGTCCTAATCCACCCTGATACCTTAACATGAAAAAAGGTGAAGATACTTTTAGATTAAAAGTGGTGGCAATATGTCCTTTCTCTGGAAGGGCAGAATATTTAAAATGTATAATTCTCTCCACAACCACAGTTTGCTGCCAGCCCAACAAAAAGAGAAAATGCACACAATAAAAATAATGCAGTGGCTTCTTTCCACTTCTTAATATAGGCTTTTCTAAAATTTTACTACAAGGTATGGGATTTTATATCCCGCTTACCATGGTAAAATGAGCTTCTGAATCACAACCACCACCAAACTAACAGAACAGCAGAACAAAGGTGTTAATAAAATTTCTATCTACTAGAGCATCTGGCTCTTCTTTAGATGAAGTAAGTAGCTCTGTGAATGGTTCTGTGAGATTTTTTTAACAAACCACACTCCTGTTAGTTCAAAAATGGCACTGTCCCTCTTAGAACACTGGTGCATGTGCAGATTAAAGCTATAGTAAGATCATGTGACACAGATCATAGCTAAGATGGATTTAAAGGCATATATACCCCAGTTAAACCTGCAAACTTTAAAGGAATTCTTGCCACCCACAAAATTTAAAAAGTAGCCTATCAGATCAAGGAACTGCCAGCCAGGTGGCACTGAGGGTTGAGGTGCTGGATGCCACACCTCACACCATGCCAGAGGCCCAGATTTAGGAATGAACTCAGGTCATCGGGGGTAGGCAGGGGCAGGAGAGGATTGAGCATCCAGAGGACTGCTCTCCTCTCCTCTCCTGGGGGGGTCACGCTTGCTGCAGTATCAGTGGCTCCTAGTGGAGACTAGGGGCAGTGCAACTTGCAGCTCACTCTTATGGGGGATGGGGGTGTCAGAAGACCCCTTTCGCATGGGTGAGGGAGTGCGCCCATCATGTGTAGGGCATTATTGCATGTCCACACCCCAAGGAGCAACCAGAACAAGGAAAAACCCTGGTACCCGGACAGGTGAAGGTGGGCCCAGTTGACTGCCCCCATGCCCACTGCTGGATCCATCCTGGCTGGTCTCTGTCTCTCTCCTCCACTCCCCAGTGGCCTCTCTAGATTATAGATAAGAGTGCAGGAGGAGAAAAGGTGGTTCCACCTCAGGGGGCTCACAGCCAGGGGGTTGGGGTAGTTAGAGGAGTTGGGAGAGAGTTCCTGGGAAGCAGGTGACCAGTCCCAGGAAGACCTCAGATTGGGTGGGACAAGACAGCTCTGAAAGGCCTCTCTGGAGACAGTTCTAAGGGGCCAGAGATGAGGAGGCTAAAGAAAGTTGGAAAAAAAAAAAGATCAAGGAACAAAATTTTCAAACACTAAAAGTGAACTATAATGATCATGCTATAATAATAAACTAGTTTAACATTCACCGGTCACTGGACTCTAAACAAATTTAACAAATTTAACTTCTAGACTTCTAATTCATGGATAGTCTGATATTTATCTTGAACTTGCATACAGGTAAAAATTATAAAACATTATGGCCAGGATATTCAAAGAGGTTGCACCTGGCACAACCGAGTTACATCGGCGCAACCCTGCATTGTGCCCCAGCACAATATTCAAAAGGATGTCTTGTGCAGTGCAAGTCCCGATGCGCCAGGGTGCAGTGCTAATGTATGCAGTGCATCTGAAGGGGGCGTGCCCATGCATATGTGGCACATCCCAATATTCAGCCCGGGATATGTGGCGCATCTGCTGGCACAACCCACAGATGTGCCGCATACTGGGGCACAAAGTTGTGCCTGAATATTTTTTCTCAAATGCTGGCCACCCACAGGTGGGCTGCTGTACTGCAGGATGCAACAAAGCAGCCGCCTGCCGTGGGTGGCCACCTGCCAAGCATGAACACCGCACTCAAGCACCCAAACAGACCCTGGTGATTCAGTGGTACCCCCTTCCTCCCATTAGCCTGATTGTGGGCAGAAACACAGATCCAAGAACCCTGGTGGTCCAGTGGAGCCCACCCCCTCCCGTACCTGAACGTTCCTGTGTGTTTCCTTCTGCTTCTGCCTTTGATAAGGATTCTACTGTTCCTTCTGGTTTATCTGACATGGAGACTTCTGCTAAACACGACAGCCATGAAGCTGCTGTGATTCCTGATGCTATGTTGCGACAGATGTTCTCTCAGCATAAACAGTTCATTCTACAGTTGCTACGTGATGATGCTTCTACACAAGACACTTTGCCTGACGCCAATTATTCTGTGTCTTCTGCTCCTCAGACACCGCTTCAACAGGCCTCTGAAACCCTTCCTACTGATTTGCCTTTTCCCCTGCCCTCCCATTTGTACCTTAGACCTACCTCGAGGACTGCTGTTGAATCGAGTGCTACTTGGTCTCCAGACACTGCTCTGTGTGCTGCTGGCTGGCAGAGATCTTCAGATGGGAAGCCCTGGACTTTTGCATGGTCCTGTTTCTGCTGCTGCTATTATTGGACTGCCTACAGATGTTTTTCCTACTGTTCCAGCTTTGGTTTCTACTTGATCTTCTCTCCCTGTGGAACCTGAGACAGATCTTTCTGTTCCACCGCTTGCTACTGAAAACACCACTGACTCTTTGGACATTGTGGTCCAATCGCAGGTACCGACAGAATACTGTGCTTCTCCTGCTCACCAGTCTTCTCCTTTTGCTCCTGTTCCTGAGGACTTGACTCCTTCTTTCAAAATGTCTGATTTGTTTGAATCTGTTGGGGAACCCGCTCAGCGGAAAAATGCAGTTCGATTGAAGTTCCTGGGTGATTCTTCTGGGGCCCCCACACGCCATACTGTTCTCCAAGGTATGCTTAGAGACTCTCTGGGAATTAGCCCTTTAGCATTGTTTGCCTTCATTCATATCAAGGGGGAAACTGTGTACAACGTTAGTTTCAAGACTGTTCAGACTCTGGAAAAATGTTAGACTCAGTATGAACTGGTTGAGAACATTTTGATTTGGGCCTCTTTCTTGATCATATCCCTTACTAAACCCTTGGTGAAAGTACTTACTTTATTACTTCGTAGTGAAGGAGTAAATATCCATGATGTGCAGTTTTGGCTTCGTCAGAGATGTGATCTGTTAGATTCTCCCCACCCTAGTTTTGATGAAGATTTAGTGTGGAAGGGTGGCTGGAAGATTAAAGTTCAGCTTAAGCAAACTGAGCAGGGGGTTCTGCATATTCCTGGTAGCTTTTACATTGATTGGGATAGGGGTAACTGTTTCTACCCTGGCCAGCCTCGCACCTGTCATAAGTGTGGCTCTCAGACTCACCTGAGTTACACTTGTGATCAGCCTAGATGCACCTTGTGCCTTGCTTATGGCCGTATTAGCTTGGGTTGTGATAATGCTCAGTTTTGTAATCTGTGTGAGGATCGCAGTCATAACTACCCCCAATGTCCCTGGATTGAACATAATAGGGTTGATAGGGTCCCCTGGGACCATTCTACCATTATCTCTGATTCCCAGTTACAGGCCCTGAAGCAGCAACAGGAGCTCTCACTGATGCCTACTGACCCAGTGCCTACTACTGGTCTGGACCTTGTGTGTCCCTTGGTTTCTCCCCCCCAGGAGCCCCTTCTTTCTCAGACTGTTACTCCGGTTCTGGAGTCTGCCCAGGCTTCTCCTGTGGTTGCTGCTATCCATTCTCTGGTCCTGATCTTGATGGATGTTATGCCCCCCCCCAAACTGATCTGCCCTTTATTACTGTCCCTTCTACTAAACGTGGGAAGGGTAAGCATAAGTCTGAGTCTCATGCCCCTGCTACTACTGTTATTACTCAAAATAAGTTTCAGTTGCCAGCTAAAAGAAGACAATGGGGGGATACTGAAAGTGAGGAAGAGGACTCAGATTATTCTCGTGCCTCTTCCTCTCATATGGACCTTTCTGAATCTGGTAGAGAAACTCCTCGGTTGGAAAAGATGCAGAGAATGCAGTTCCTCGTAGGTGATTTTGAGGGTTCCTTTTTTCTGGGCTTTCTGTTTTGGTCAGATTGTTTCTTTTTCCAGCCCTTGACACCCACTGCAGTTCTCTGCATCTCTTTTGACCTTTATTGCCCATGCCTCAGCAGCCTATCCTGCAGTGCTGCACTTTGAATGTGTGCAGTATGAAATCTTTCTGTAAACAGCTTTCTACTGTTGGTTTCTTGATTTCGTTGAAACAAGATGTTTATTTTGTTCAGGATACCAGGCTTAAATCTAGGTTTGAGGTTACACAGGTGAGACATCGATGGACTGTGGAGCCCTCCTTTTGGTCGCATGGGGAGGATCTCTGTGATGGGGTGGGCATTTTGTTTTTTCCCCATCGGTTTAAGATTTCCAGAGTTCTCTATGTGTTTCCAGGGAGGGTTCTCCTTATTGATAGTTCTTTTGATTTTGTTCCTTTTCATTTGATTAATACTTATGTGCCACAGGGTATTGCGGTGCAGTCTGCTTTGTTTCTTGCTATCCATCCTTATTTATCACTCGACAAGTTTACTTCTGGGGGTGATTTCAATTGTGGTCTTTCTGTTTCTGATAGACATAGTAATACCCACAAGCTTTTTAGTGATGCTGCTACCTTGTCTAAAATCCTTCTTTCAGCCCATTTGGTGGATGCTTATACCTCTGTTCACCAGCAGGGTGCAAAAGCTTTTCATAAGGGAGCTCTTGCAACACAGATTGATTTTTTCTTCGTTTCCAGGAATGTTTCCATCTCCCAGGCTTTTGTAATTCCCTGTGAGACGTCGGATCATTTGGCAGTTGCTTTGCTCTGCTGTCCTAGTGCTGGACCTTATCCGTTTGCTTCTTGTATCCATTGGAAGTTGAATAGTTCTTTGTTGACTGATTCTCTTATCTCTCAGGGTTGTCTGGATTTGTTACAAGCTAGAGTTTCTGTTCTGGATGCTTATTCTTCTACTATCCTCTGGTGGGAGGATACTAAAACTGACCTTCGTCGGTTTTTCATCAAATCTGCTGGCTCTCTGGCCCACTCTACTTATTTTTGGCATTCCCAACTCCATCAGCAGTTTTTGGATACTTATTCTAGGGCTTCTGAATTCCATCTTGATCTCTCCAGCCAAATTCAGGCTTTGAAGTCTGTTATGGAACATTTATCAGTATGATCATTCCCTCTCTTTGAAGGTTGAAGCTCAGTGTGGCACGCAGGCTTCTAAGGTTGCATTTGATCTTTATAGGAGTTGTTCCAATAGGCTGTCTTCCACGATTATTGATGGTCTGGTTGATCCCCTTACAGGAGTGCACCATATTTCTCTTCCGTTTTTGAAGCACATTGTACAATCCCATGTGGAAGGGATGTTTGGTACTGTTTTGTCTGTTTTGGATCCGGCTGAGTATCTTTCTGATTTGGTCATTTCTGAGGTTTCTGAGGACCTGTTTCTTGCTCTCGTGCATCTCATTTCTGTTTCGGAAACAATGACTGCTATTAAGAAATAGAAACAGCGTACTTCTCCAGGGTTGGATGATCAGACAGCTGAGCTTTACCACTCTTTCATTGATTTTTTTGCCTCTGCTCTGACTATTGTTTTTAATGACATCTCGGCTTCCGTTTCAGTCCCTCAACATTTTTCGGATGCTATTTTGCTTTTGATTTATAAAAAAGGTGACCGTTCTGATTTACGGAACTGGAGACCTTTGAATCTCCTTAATGTGGATTATAAGATTCTGTCTGTCATTCTTTTGGGGTGGCTCCTGTCTACAGTGGACGTCATTATTTCCATGACTCAGTCTTGTGCTATCCCGGGTCATTCCATGCTATATTCTTTGTCTCATCTTAGAGATGTGGTGTATTCTTGTACTGATGTAAGTAGGGCTGTAGTGTTTTTTTTGGATCAAGAAAAGGCTTTTGATAGGGTGGAGCATTCCTTTTTGTTTTCTGTTTTGGCACACTAACATATTCCTTCTGGTTTTATTTCTTGGCTTAAACTTTTATATAACACTGCCTGGATCAACCCTCATGTCAACCATTCTCTTGGTGCTGTGTTTTTGAGTAAATGGGGAGTGCGGCAGGGTTGTCCTTTGAGCCCCCTTTTGTATTTGTTCCAGACTGACCCTTTGTTAGATAAGTTGATCTCCTGTCCTGCTATCCCTCCCTTGGTCCTTCCAGGTGGTCACTCAGTACCTACTGTTTTTGCATACGCTGATGATTTATGTGTTTGTACCACATCCTCTCTTTCTGCTTCGGGTTTCACATGTCTATTTTCTGACTTTAGTTCTCTTTCTGGTTCTCAATTGAATTTTCATAAAAGTATGGCTAAGATCTTTCCCTGCTCTGTGCCCTCCTCTACTACTACTACTACTTCTGTGGCTGGGATTCCTGTTGTTTCTGGTCCTCCTAAAACTTTTGGTCTGTATTTTGGCAGTCCTGATGATTCTCTGTATAATTGGAATTTGGCTATTGCTAAAGGTCTCCAGCTTGTTACCTCTTGGAAGGGTCGGTCTGTTTCCAAGAAGAAACGTCTTTTGCTTTTGTAGACTTTAGTTCTTCCTATATTTTACATGTGGCTACTGTTTTCCCTCTTCCTTTTGTTTTGGAAGGCAAAGTCAATAGTGGGTTTTTTTTCAACGTTTTTGGGGTTCTCATTTAAATCCTGTCCGGCAGGTGTTTTTATATCATGATTATTGTCAAGGAGGTGTTTGGATGTTGAATCCTGTGGGTTTTTTCATTGCCTGTTTCTTACATTTTTGTTTCCTTTTCTGTTGCAGCCCCCCCCCCCCTTGGGTTTCTATTTTGGGTGCCTGGGCAATTCCTTTGTGTGAGAAATGGCTTGGTCCTCCTTCAGAAGTCCCTCAGAACTTTAGGACTTTTGGTATTCCCTCCTTCTTGTTTCCCACTTTTCTTAAAACCCGGCAGTGGCACTTGACCCCTCAGGTTCTGCGATCTCAGTCTAGGAAGCAATTATATCATACTGTTTTGCTTTCCTTTCCTCTTTTTCAGATACCCCTAGGCTGTTGAATGCTCTTGGTAATGAATTGGATACTGCTGTGATTTTTCACCAGTTTATTGACCCTAGACTTCCTGCAAAGTTATGGGATGTTACTTGGTTGTCATGTCATGGGAGATTGGGGGTGGGTGGTAATCACCTGCACAAGTCTTTGGAGGAGCATTTGTGTTTTTGGGATACTTGTCCAGGAGTACTGGAAATCATGAGTAATTTTTTTGGGGATTGTCCTTTTAGTAAGGATTTTTGGACTCTTTGGCTCCATAAATGGAAGGAAAAGTGTCTTATGTCGATATCGTATGATATTCTTATTTATGGGCTGTTTCCTCCCTTCCTTTCTCATTATTATCCTAGTACCCTCCACCTTGTCTTTGCCCTCTGTAGGTTTTTTCTACAGCAGGCCCGTTGTGCTCAGTTGTTACAACAGAAATCTTATATGAGCACTCATATTATGGATCAGATTCTTGCAGAACTCCACTCTATTCAAGATAGGAAGCGTGCTTCTCTGCCCTGTGATACATACAGGCTCTACTGGGCTTTGTGTGAGTGGCTTTCTGCTGCTTGATCTTGTCTGTATTTTGTTTTGGTTTGGGGGTGGTAGTCAGGTTTGTTTTAGGTCCATACTTTTTAGTCTATGTTGCAGTTTTTCTGTTCTTGTGTCCTTTATTGTGCTTTGTTTAGACTTGAGTCTCCTTTGGAGTGGTTGCTCTGTTGCTTTTGTTCTCCTTTCTGTTACTTTATCTACTATTCCTATCTCTTTTTCCTGATTTATTTTCTTTTCTGATTTATTTTCCCCTCTGCTTAGTCTGTTCTTTTTTTGTGTCTTACCGCTGTTTGTTATTATTTGTTTGGTTGTTGATTTGTTGCATTGTCTCCCTGACTTTTCAGTTTAGGGGATGGGGAGGATTTTTTGTTCTTCCTTTCGTTTTGTTTTTTTTGTTGTTGTTGTTGTTGTTTTTGCTGAGAGTTTGACCTTATCTATTCTTTTCTTTTTTTTTTTTGTATTTGGTTTTGTAATTTGCTTTTCATTTCTTTGCTTTTTATGGTTTGTCTTCTTATCTCCCCTGCTCTTTTAGGGGAGGAGGGGGAAGGGGTTTCCTTTTTGTATTCTGTACAATTTTTTGTTCTTGATTTCTTTTTTTAGTTTTTAGGACCTGTAGTCACGTCCTACTTCTTTGCTTTCCTTTTGATTTGTGTACTTTTTGTGTGACTTATCACCGTTTTGCATTTTTTTTGGATTTCTCTTGTTCTCTGTTTTGTATATTGTTTTGTGTGGCTTCACACTGGTTGTATTTTTTTTGGTTTTGCTGTTACTCTGTTATGATTCCCCCTACTCAGTCAGTAAGAAGGAGAAGAGGGTTGGGTTCTGTTGTTTTCTTTTGGGTTGGGGCTACTGTGTGTCCTAATACTTTTTATGTTCTTGATTTTTTTCCTTTTTTCTGGATTTGCATGATGTAATGCTGCTTTATGTTTGTTTTGATATGATTTTTACCAAACATTCTCCTAAAATTTCCATATGTAGGGATGGGGGGTGTTTGTTTCTTTTTTGGGGGTTTTGCAGCTCTTTACCAACTGTTTTATTGGATGTATGATGTTCATTATTCATTTATGTACTTTTCTTTGATTCCAGGTAGAAATACTCTATAGTGTATAGTGGACCCTTATTGTGCATGGAAACTGGAGGTTCTAAAAATGTTGTTCTGCTGCAGTTCAAAAGGTTATGGAATGCGATTGTAGCCTACTGTGGCAGAACAAGGTTTTGAAAACCTCTAGAGGTGCCACACGCTCAGTCTTCTACCTTTCTCAGCGAAAACATCAGGCTCCACACTCCCGGCAGCGGCAGTAGAAGAAGTCTCATCACAGCCTCAAAAGATGCAGGATCAACCAGATATTGTGAAAATGCAGGATCAACCAGACATTTTTGGTTTTAACAAAAACAACGACTGAGCGATCCCCAAACCAACTCCTGCTCACTTAGTGAGAACTACGACCACCATGTTATTTTTTTTAAAAATCCCTCCCACACGGAATGACAGCCAATAGAGGCTGCTCATTAAACAACGTAATATCTGTTCCCTAGCAACCATGCACACTGCATAGCATGCCCTAACTGAACAGCAGGATGGAGCAACAAACTTTTTTTCTATTTTAAAAAATTAAAACCGTAATCGAAAATGGGGACTATCGCACTATAAAAAAATAAACATGGTACCTCATGCGCCAGCCTCCTATTATGCCACCTCAGGGTTCTGGTTACAGACCTCTCGGGCGCTCTCGAGGTCTGAGGTAATCAGAACCCTCTGTGGTACAATAGGCTGGTTGGGCATGGTTCCCCATGCACTATTCTCTATGTAATGTTTACTTTTTGTTTACATGTATGATGTAATACATATTTTCATTTCTTTCCTGTTTTTTTTATGCTTTCATGTGCCATATTACTGTTTGGTTGTATCATGCTTTTATATTTTGTCAATAAAAAAATTTGCCTACTTTTTTTCGGTAGATTCCATAGGATCTTTAGCATCCACCTGAACTACTACCAATCCAGGCAGATGGGACCTCAGTTTAACATCTCATCCAAAAGATGGCACCTCAGAAGTGCAGCACCCCCCTCATGCTGCACTACAGTGTCAGTATTGGATATTAAACCAAGTGCCAGATGTAGGAACTGAACCCACAGCCCTCTGATCTCCCAGCCTCAGAGGAGAGTGTATATGCTTGTTGGCACCTAAAATCACAGAAAAGTCCCATCTGCAGTGTTTTATCTGACATGATTTCAACCCTGACAAGGAGCCGTGTATTAATAAAAGTATCCATTATAACCTCAGCTTGTATTTGAGAGCAGGTACTCAATGGAGACTTCTATTGTTTTAAAAATCTTTGGTAACTGGATGAGGCCCACTAGGCACAAAATCCTGTTTTTAGGGGTGACCTGGGATCACTGGGGAGGTTAAGTGGCTTGCTCACAGTCACACAATATGCAAGTGGAGATTGTGGGAATCAACCCCAGGTTTGCTGGATGTACCAAGCTCATTCACAGCTCATTGCTCTACCCTCTAGGCAATACTGCCAATCTCATATTTATATTTGATAAAATAAAGTATTTGGGCTATTTTATTTTTCAGCAAATTGAGCATGTGTCAGCAATAAATAGTTAATTTTGAAATGAATTTACATTTTTCACCAAACCACCAAAACAGAACTGGAAGTTTCACAACTCTTCTCCATCTGGGCAGACCGGATGGGCTAAGTAGTCCTTTTTCTGCTGACAAATTCTACATTTTTATGATTCTGTTTCTCTGTAGGTTTTTTACAGCTACTTTTGGTGAACTGAGCATGTGTGAACAATAAGTCTTAAATGCTTTAAAACAAATTACATTTTTTTCACCAAACTACCAAAAGGACATATTGCCCCATGGCATCTAACAAGCATGTTTATTTCATAACGTAACTCTTTGTAGTTTTTCCTCTGTCTGTTGGTAAAGATTTTGGCTTAAAAACAGGCTAAACTACATAAATTCAACACTGTAACTCAAAAATGTACAAACAGATTTTATAAAACTGCTCCCAATAATAGACCATACTACTGAGATGATGCATGTATAAGTTCAGTCATAGGGCCTTAGACACTGAGTTATAATCATTTGAGGCCAGCCTGGTTACACTGAGGGTTGAGGTGCTGGACACCACACCTCGTACCATGCCAGCGACCTGGGATCGGGAACGGACCTGGGCCATCGGGGGTTGGCAGGGAGGGAGAGGATTGAGCATCTGTAGGACTGCTCTCCTCTCCCAGGGTGGGTTGTTGGGGACTTCCAGTGCAGTAGCAGCATCTTGCGGAGACCAGGGGCAGCACAGATGTCAGGACACAGAAGGAGGGGACATTGGCAGGCTCCAGCAGCATGAGGCACAGAGGTATGGCCACACAGGATGTCACTGCATACCAAGCTGCATCCTGAGGGGTGAAAACAGCAAAAATAAACCTACCTTGGCAGGATGTGACAGTGGGATCAGTGGCGGGACCCATGCCCGGTGCCGGGCTGTACCAAACTGCACTTCCGATTGCCTCTTCCTCTCCAGTTGCTCCACTTGATTATAGATAGAGTGCTGGAGGAAATGATGGGCCCACCTCAGGGGGCTCAGAGACGGGGGGTCATGTGGCTGGGTGAGGCCAGAGGGAGAAGGCCCAATCCAGTGAGCACATGTGTCGGAGGCTTCAGGTGGGCAGCAGAGCACCAGCCAAGAATCCACACCTGAGAGAGTCCATCAAAGGTAGGAGAGAATAAAGTCAACAAAAAAAATAAGCATTTGAAAATGGGTTTATACAGAAAATCCAAACACATAATTAAGGAGGCGCAGTAGCACCTCTATATTAGGGCTGAGTAAGTGCGTTAGTGTTAATCCACATTTTTTGCACCTTAATAACTCCATTTAACCAATTTACATGACATTTGGAATGCTCAGAAATGGTGCCAGGATCTCTGGATTGTCAAAAATGTGTTGGCAATCGGTTTACTGTAGGTCGAGTTACAGGAGGGCAACCACCCCAAAAAGTCAACAAAATTAAGACCTTTTTTGTTTTGCTCAACTATAACTAAACAAGCTCTGGCAGAGCTACTACAGCTGTAAATGCATTAACTAGATAAGGGTGTTTCATGGGCTTAAACATAAACATGATTTGTGGTTGCATACACTGACTGAATTTAAGTATGGTACATTGAGAAAGGGCAGACCATTTGTATTAGTTACCTATATGTTTCACATTTTATTCTGTGCACTGTTATAGCAATCAGCTCAACGGAACCAGACCGTCCCATACATGAAGTTACTGTACCTTAATTGTAAACACTGCTGAGATAACAATATGTTGTGACAAGGTAGAAGATGAACACAATGTTGAGACATGTTTAGGAAGACATTTGATGCGTTTAATTGATTTTTTAATTTCTATTCAGTATACACACACACACGCACACACACACACATACACACACATAATTAGTATAATATAAAAATGCATATACCCAAATGTCAACGTAAATCTTACACATTTCATTACAAGTTGTTCTCTTGAAGGAAGATCTTACTGTACAAGGCTTAAAAATGGGCATTAGGTAAAAGTAAACTGGGGTAGGTGTGTTATTGAGGGTATTGCATAGTTTATCTTTTATTGCTTTTCCACCCCTGGCACACACAATATGAAAATCAACAACCCCTTGATATGAAGTAACAGGAATTAGTTAGTACAAGGACAGAAACAAGTAGGAGACTGAGTAAGTGGGTAAACAAGCATGAGTATGGTAAGTCAAATAACATTTCAAAAAGTCTCACTATTATAATTAATTTTTTACAAATGTGTCTGCACAGTTGACAATTTTTGTAAAAAAATAATAACAATGGGAGTTATTCCACATATGTCCACTGGTGCAACGCATGCAGGTGGAGGGATCTGAGGCCCAGATGCACCAGTCTGCCCTGCTCCTGAGTGAGAAGATCATGGCAGAGAGGCAAAGGTACTGGGGGTTCCATTGATAGCTGTTGAAGCAGAGGGAACCAAAGCTGATGAGGCCAAAGAGAGGCTATTAGAATCATGTGAGTCCCTTCCACCTGTAGCTTCAGGAGAATCCTGTGAAGCACTGGGAAGGGAGGAAAGGTGGACAAGGACCTCCCTGTCCAGCAAAGAGACAGCGAACCTCACTAGAAAACACCATGCCTGGGAACAAGTGAACAAAAATTGGGTAGTTTTGCATTGGATGGTGAGATGAAGAGGTCTATCTCCAGCCAACCCCACAGGTCAAATAAGCTTTCAACCACCTGTTGATTTAGCTCCCACTCATGAGCCCTGACAGTGCTGTGGCTGAGACTGTCTGCCAGGATGTTACTGACACCCAGCACATGGACAGCAGTCAGACGGAGGTCATGCTGGACTGCCCAGTACCACACTCACATCGCCTCCTGGCATAGAGGGTATGAGCAAGTGCCTCTCTGTTTGTTCAGGTACCAGACCACAGACATATTGTCTTTCTGAACCAGGAGTGTCCCCAGACATAGAAGATGCTGAAAGGCCTGGAGGGCATACAGCACTGCTCTCATTTCTAACACATTGATGTGCAGAGATGCTTCCAGCTGAGACCATGTTCCATGGGTTTGATGGTCTCCTAGGTGGGCTCCTCAGCCTTGACATGAAGCAACCATTGTAAGGGTCATGGTAGGAGCAGGGGGTTGAAAGGGGAACCCTCATGGAGAAATTGGACAACTCCTGCCACCAAAGAAGATCCTTTGTCATGTACCCTGACACTAGGACCCTGTGGTTCAAGTTGTCCAGCAGCTGATCCCATTGGACACAAACAGTCCATTGGATCACCCTCATATGCAGTCTGGCTAGAGGAACTGTAGGGATCACAGCTGCCATCAGCCCGAGAAGATGGAGGATTGACTGGGCTGTGGTCCCACGTGAGTTGGCCACTAATCTGGCCTCTTCCTGCAGGGTTTCTGCTCTGTTTGATGGGAGGAAGGTCCTGCCCTGGACCATATCCAGCAATGCCCCAAATGAACTGTAGGCACAGCAAGTGGAGAGGTGGGACTTGGGATAGTTGAGTGTTATTCCAAATCTGGAAAAGAGGTCCAGGGTGAAAGAGAGGGACTCCCTCAGACTGCTCTGTAATGGGGCTGACAGAAGCCAGTCATCCAGATACAGGCACAATTCGATCCCTCTGCAGCATAGGGCCACAGCCACCACTGCTAGGCACTTGGTAAAAACTCAAGGTGCCAAGGACAGGCCACAAGGGAGAACCTTGAACTGGTAATGTTCCCCCTGGAAGGCAAACTAAAGAAGGCAGCAGTGGTCCTGGAAGACAGGGATGTGCAGATAAGCATCCTGCCTATCCAGCACAAAAAGTCTCAAAGCTTATGGCCCTTGTGGAGCAGGGGTAGAAGTCCCTGGATAGTGAGTATGCGGAACCTCTTGTAGTCGATGACGTACAAGTTAAGCATGCTGAAGTCCAAGATGGGTCTTAGGTCACCTGTCTTTTTGGGCACTAAGAAGAAATGGAAGTAGTACCCTCTTTCTATCTGTGCCAGAGCCACAGGCTCTATGACTGACTTTTGCAGAAGAGCCTGGATCTCATCCCCTATCAGAGACAGATGCTTTGGAGGATAATGGGAGAGGTCTAGGAGGTTGTCCGGAGGCCTGTCTAGGAACTCTATGGTGTGACATCTTGTTATTAACTGAAGGACCCAAGAGTCCATGGTTATGTCCTGTGACCCCTGAAGGTAGAGGGCAAATATTCTCCCCCACTGGTTTCTATAGAGGATCTGGAAGAGGCAGAGGGTGGTCTCCCATGAGTCAGGAGGCTGAGGAGAGGGAGTCAGCAGTTCCTCTGGGGGCTTCTGGGACTTAGCAGGGGGTGTAGGGGTTCCTGTTGCTGGATACCAACATTTGGTCTGGTGTTTGGCAGGGGCCTCTTTGGGCTGGTGTCTCTGTTACTAATAAAAAGGCTGTTTGCCTTTGTAACTCCCTCAGTACATGAAGTGAATGTCACAGATGGATTTACCATGGTTCTGCAGTTCAATGATAATATCCTTGGTGTCACCTCTGAATAACACAGATCCCCTGAAAGGGGCATCCAGGATGGAGGTCTGGACATCTTGTACCAGGTCAGCAATCCTGAGCCACGAATGTTGCCTAATGCAGACAGCAGTGGCTGTAGTGTGAGCAACTGAGTCTACCGTGTCATAAGTGGCTTGGAAGGGATGACAACAGGAGATTTTAGCCATTCTCACTGTCTTGGCAATCTCGGCCTTAAGCTCCTGGTCCCAGATAGCTTCCAGTTTGGACTCGAGTGAGGTCTGGGAAGATTTCTGGTAGGAAACCATATGAGCCACATAATTAAGGGACCTGATGACATAACTGGAGGAGGAATGGATCTTGAAACCACAATTGCCCAGCTGCTTAGACTCCTTATCTGGAGGAGGCATGCTCAAGTGTTTAGGTTTAGAGGACCGGTCATTGGCAGCTGTGATAACAACCAAGTCTGCATTAGGATGGCCAGTAAGGTGTGTGACCCCATCTGGAGGTGGTACAGCCCGTCTGCCTTTTTTTAAACAGCCGGAATGGAGGACGGCTGTTGCCAGATAGTGGGCGTCAGGTTTTCATGGGGCCCAGTCCAAGGCAGTATGGGCATAGGAGCTGTGTCAGTCATGTCTAGATACTCCACAAGCCTTTTCTGTTTTGGATCCTGTTCCTGGATAGCCCAGCCATGTGTATTTTGTATGCTTATGAGGAGTTCTGTAAAGGAAGGGTCCTTCTCCAGAGGGGACTTTGGGGACTCCATAGGCTGAGGCTCTATAGGTGTATGCATAACAGAGCTGGAGGATGGGTCAGAGTCAGAGTCTGAAGAGTGCCTGCTGGGGGTCTGAACCCTTTTAGAGGAGTGTCCTGGGTTTTATTCCTGACCTGGTGTCTAGAAGAGCCTTCTCTGGAAAGGTGGGAATCCACAGGAGAGACTGATCTAGGGGTCAGAAAGGAGGTGGGAGTAGAGGCTGCCACTGGTTTTCGATGGTCAAGCTCCATGGCAGTGGCATCACCAGGCTGTTTTTGAGGAGGCTGAAGCCCCCCTAATGTAAGCTCAAGCCTCCCCAATCATTTTCCTTGAAACATTTAAAGACAGCTTCACTGCTTGATGAGGAAAAAAAGAAGCCATGGTTTAGAGTCAGCACTTTATAGCTCTACCACATGGAGTGCACTTTCCTTTTTCTTTGCCTGGCCCAGGTCCTCCGGATCCCACTGCGATTGTTGGTGGTGCTAGTGGTGGAGGTCGGGGAGCTCTGTTCCCACCCAATGCTTTAATTTGCCCCTGAACAGTGGCAGGGTGGAACATTAGTGGTCCATTTGCTGGTTTCTGCCCAGACACACTTTGCTGCAGCACCTCATGGTCCATCTGCCAAACTTTCCCCCTTGGTGAATGCTGCATGGACCGTGATCAGCTGGGCGCCCAGGTCCACGACTGCAGTGGCACTAATTTACTGTGGAAGGGAGGTGGGGAAGAGAGCTGATCAGGGGAACTTCACCGCCAATGACCACCAAAATGAATGCCATCACTTCATTCAGAGGGAAGGGGGCTACAGGAGAAGGACCACCGTCGGCGGTCATCTCAGGGGACTGGAGCAAGAAAGGGGTTTGAGGAGCCCACAAAACAGATAAACATAAAAACCAAAAAATGGCAAAACTGAAGGCAGAAAATAAAGAGGCCCCCCCAAAAGGGCACCACACCTCGCAACCAGCACAGAAGACCAGGCAAAGGGATGGGAAGCAACCTGGAGCCCCACAAAGAAGAAGAGAAAGAAATTTTACAGAACAAAGAAGAGAAAAAAAGTAATCACTCCAGCAAAGCTGGGCAGGGCAGCAGCCTGCTGACCAGCAAGTGGCACTAGAAGCAGTAAACAAAGGGGGAAAAACAGGGAACTGTAATGGCAGCCCCATGTGTGGCAACACCCAATGTCAATACCAGAAAAAAAAACAAAAAAACAGCCAGCATACTGGAGAGGGGAGACAGGGGAACTGCAATGGCAGCCCCAAAAAAACACAAACCATGCCATACTTATTCTGCAAAATAACAGGAAGCAAACTAACAGATCTGCCAAGCCATATTTTATTAGAACAAAAGAGAACCTGGGTGAGAATTACCCTTGTCACTTTGCATCTGAAATGTGATGCTTGTGCTACATGCACTACTAGGCACCCAGCATCAGGATACCCCAGAAAACCCCAATACAAAAACTGCAAACCAAGGGAGCAGACAACTAAAGGGAGCTCACCCCATGGAACTGGCTGCTGCTGGCCATCAGGAGGACTGCTGGTCCTTTTCTGGAGATAAGGTGTGACTGCTGCTGCAGAGACCTCTGAGGACCACTGGCTATAGAGGAGCAGCCACCCAGGAGCTATGAACCCAAGTTTCAGGTAAGCCTCTAGCCATCCGTACTCCTGTGCTCTCTACTCTGTCAGTCACCCAGTCCAGAACTGCCACTGGCTAGCAAGGAAGACCCTTTCTAGCCTAGAGGTGGACCTGGCTTTTGGACAGATGATTGGGTATCTGGGGCTAAGATCAGCCCATTTAGCTGATTTATGGCCCCTTTAGGCACTGGTCGGAGACCTGGCCTGGCCAAGACAAAGGATCCAGTACCAGAAGGCTCCAGAAGGGCAGGGGGGGAGGGGTATAGAGACAGGAAATGGTCAGCCAGCCAGTTTGGTTAATAAGCTGGCTGGCTGTGCATGGGGTGGGTGGGGAGTTAACCCTTTCCCTCCCTGAATCCTCTTTGGTCTGCTTGCTTTGGGGCACTACACTCGTCCACTCACAAGTCTGATGCAAAAATAAGAAAGTAAGCCTCTTGAGCAGACTGAGTGCGCTGGTGGCTGCTGTGTACTGTGCTGTCAACAAAGAGAACATTGGGACAGGACTCACTACATCACCATGGGAGAGCTTAGAGCTTGGAGCAGGGATTTGTCATCATCACTCCCAGGTTAGTTGGATCCCAATCTCACGGGGAGTGCTGACAGGGAGCTCGGGAGGGGGGCGGATATAACAAATGCGCTCTGCCTCCACTAGTCTCTTGGGCTCTGTTCAGTGGGTTCAGAAGCATGAGAGGTTTGACATGCCTTGCCTTGCCTTGCCTTGCCTTGTGGGAGGGAACACTCAGACAGGACTGGGAGTGACTGACATAAATTGGGATCGGGATTGGTGACCACTTTTTAGTAACTGCCATGCCAAGACAGTCAGCATTGCTTGCACAGCAGGTATATTTTTCAGACAGGTACAGATGTGGTACACATCTAAAATGCTGTGCAGCATGAGTCTTTACAAAGTTGTTTGGCAGTTTAGAGAAGGAAGATATGTGCCTGTGGCTTGTGTGAAAAGAAAGTTTGATTTATACAGCACCTTTCATACAGACTGTATTCCTGAGTGCTTTACAATCTAAAGAGGGAGGAAGAGAATTTTGCTGCCTTTTCATAATGCAACCTATATAGACACAATCTTACAAGTCATCCCCAAACTTCTTAAAATTCAGGAAGATGGGGAGTGGAGGCATAGTTTGCAGTACACAGGGAGATGCAAAGACTACAGAAATCAAAGAGAGAGAGAGAGGGCATGCAGAGAGATTAAGGGCAGGAATGTTAAGTGACTTGTTCAGAATTATGCAGTGTGGAAGTGCTAGTTTGCTCTGGGGTCCTGTAACCTTCCCAGCAGATCTGTTGGGATAATGGTGTCTGTAGGGTCTCTTATTTGCTGTGGGGGACTGTAACCTTCCTAGCAGATCTTCTGGGATAATGGTGTCTCTCTTTCCGTTGTTCTCACTGATCCAGTAACCAAATTTTTGCACATGTACCATTTAATAGATATCATGATAACCAGGCTTCTCAAACATATATTTCACCATTGAAATGCAGGAAAAGCCACCATTTGAAGGTAAAAATCTCAACATTTTCCGGGGGGGTAATGCCCCCAGACACCCCTAGCTTTGTTAGGATTTTGACTGTGGCGCATTAGCCCCCCCAAACTTTTTACCTCTGGTGATGCCCCTGCTCCAAGGCTAGTTGAGTCCTGGCCTCCTGAATCAGGGTCTGAAACACTGCCTGGATATCAGCCTGAGGCTGAGGAGGAGGCAGAGGCTGAGGCTGAGGCTGAGGAGGAGGTGGTGGAGGAGGAGGCTGGTATAATGGACAGCCCAGCATCTGATATTGAGGGTATTTATGAGCCTGATAGGAGTAGGGAAAGCCAGAAGGACCATACCCTTGATTAGACATAGCCCAGCATCTGGTGCGCCGGTATATAATGGGGTTGATGACCAAGTGCTGGATATCCCAGAGGAGGGTTCGTTGGGTATTGTGGGGGAAGATAGCCTGGAACATTGCCCATAGATCCAGCTGGAGGTAGAGCTGAAGGACCAGCAGGAGGTGGGGCTGAAGGCCTGGCAGGAGGTCCAGAAGGACCAGGCCTCGGCCCCGTAGGGACATTTGAAGGGACTGGCACTGGATCAGGCACAGGAATGTCAGGCACTGGAAGATTCAGCACCTGGGGGCCTGATGGAAGGCTGTCCAGTGTTTGAGGAATGGCCAGAGTGTCAGACATACCCTGATCCAGTGAAGAGTCACCTTGTGAAGGGTCACTTGACGTTGGGATGTGAGTAGAACCTGATGGAAGACCCACTGTCATCTGGGGAGCCAGAGTCCCAGAGTCCAAAATGACAGAACCAGGTTGTCCAAGGGGGCTTGGGTTGAGGAGGTCCCCAAGGAAGGTCCCCAGAGGGATTACCAATAAGCCCAGTGGGTAAACCAGGAAGAGACTGACCTGGCGAAGGAGGGGGAATCTCCAGATTAGTGCCCACCTCCAGCTCTTGATCTTCAGGAAAGCCCGAAGGGTCTGATTGGGTCAGTGAGAGTAAGGAACCCTCTAAACACTGTGGCGTGTCCAGCAGCTGGCTCAGCTTGACATCAGGAGTATCCTGTGACCCCGACGGGAGAGCCTTAGCTGTGTGGTCCCCAGAGCAACAAGGGAGCAACTTATCAGCTGTGGCCGCGCAGATGTCAGAAGAGCTAATGTCCAACTTATCAGCCTGGGCCATGCAGACAACAGCGGAGCTGGAGTCCAGCTTAACAGCTGTGACCATACACTCTTCAGTGAGGCCGGGTAGTGACTTATTGACCTGGCTGCTGGTGATGGACCCTGAAGAAAATATAGGCCTAAGGAGCACAGTAGTGGTTCCATCATCCAAGAAGAGCTCCAACTGCACCATGAGTAAAGCAGGCAGGGAGGCCATGTTCTGATGCACCAGAGCAGTAGGAGACCTGGCAGTAGGGTCACTTACTGAAGTGGAGGACCCTCCAGTGTCAGTGGTGCCCGATGGTCACCGCCAAGTGGATGAAGACCTATCCTGCTCTCAGTGCCTCTCCTTATCCTTTTTCTTCTTTTTGAGTTTTAGCATCGGAGAAGAGGAAGATTTTTCCCACAGATTCTGCAGCTCCTTTTCCATAAAAGCTAGACACTTCTCCAGTAAGTGGGTTTCAAGCTTTTTCTGGTGCCTAATCCGTTTGGTCTGGTTGAAGGATTGGCAGGGCGCATAGTCCTTGACCCAGTGTTTGGGGCCTTGGCAGATCACACAGCAGAAATGCTCATCCGCATGCAGAATCTGGGTGCCACAGGACTTGCACTTCTTCTTTTTGATGCATCACCCAACTGTTCCTTTTCCTGAATTGTACCTCCAACTATATCTCATGCTGTAAATTTTTCACTGTTATTTATTTGCTACCCCTTGCTTCTGTATATCTCTCAAGCTCTCTGTACTAGACCTGTTTATGTTAGACCTGTTTATACTATATTTTACTACGTAATTGTTTGATCTGGTATTCTGTTCACTTTTTATGCTTAACTGGACGTTTGTGTAAACGGGCATTTTTGCTTACATACCTTTCAGTATAAACTAAAGACTGATTGATTGATTGATTGATTGATTGATTGATTGATTGAAAACTGGACTGACAGATCTGAACCACAGCAGTTCTGTAAAAATCCAGTCTGACCATACTGAGTGCAACTTGTACAAATACTGCTGATCCAGTCACTCAGACTGCACTGTTCAAACTGACTTTTACATATCTAGTCCACTCCAGTAAGTCTGTTTTTCAACCCTTCCTAGGCATGGTTGAAAACAGAACCACCAGGACCAGACCAGATAGATAAAAGCCAGACCAGATCATCTGAAGTGAGTGGATCAGCAATATTTGCACAAGCTGTGCCCAGTCCAGATTTTACAGCTCTGGTATGAGTCTGGTGATCTGGTTTTTACCCATATCCAACTGCATGTGGCTTAGTGGCATACTGTATAGATGGATGCAGAGTCTAACCCACTGAAGGCTGAAATTTCAGAAAACCGTTATGTTAAAAATACCAAGACTCACTCAATTCCTGATGATATCCCACCCCCAAGTCACACTTAGTCCTCTACTAAAGTCATGCTCAAATATTGGTACCTCTACATCCACACCATTAAGCTTTTAATGCCATCATGCCTCTTCTGCTGCTGTGAGCTCCCCAGTCCATGAAGTTCCATTCTGCTTGTGGCAGTCCCCCCCCCCTTCCCGAAAATCAGGTAATTTTCCAAGGAGCAGCTCTTTACAACACATCAACTAAATTACTGCTAAACTCCTTATTTTTAAACATTTTGTTGAGAAATTTTTGTTTTAGTATATCCATGGTCAGGCAAAATGAATCTGTAAAAGAAACCAAAGCTCCCATTTATCAGTTCATTTAATCACAATAGTGTGTTATGAACTGATCAGATTCTATGTGTAACCTAAGTCAAACAAAAATTAGAGACACACACATGCCTACCTATTTCCAAATGAAGCAAATATGGTTACTATCATTCAGTTGTAAGCACCTAAAGTCACAAATTGCAGGTTAAGAACATTCAGTAGAATATAAACAGTAACCCAAAACTGCCTGCATGAAAAAATGAAGTTGGTGTATTATTTGGAAACAGGCATCACTGGGACTCTTTGCTATGGAATGTCCTGCAAAGTAGCAGAATGACTGCTCTTAGGATGGTGGTGTCAAATGGCTTAATGAGGTGTTCATAGGGCCGAGGGCACAGCAGAGCTTATTTGTTATGCAGAAAGCTCCAGGAAGTGTTTAACCCATTCTACTTCCAAAAGCTTTCCATGATGTCTGTACTATCCATTGGTATTCTGACACAGAATGACTTTCAGAAGATAATGAGTTAACTTTCTGTGTGCTCAATTAACTCCTCAAGCCAGAGGAAAAATAGTGCTCTACAGCTTCCTATACACACACAGGCAGTGTAGTAATGAGGCTTCAGCAGAGGAATCTATTTTTAACACTCTATCATGTTGTTTGGTAGCAAAAATGACATCAGCCCTTTTCTGAATGCAAAACATCTGCTGGGCTAAGCCCATAGCCGTAAAAATGAGTAGGATGTGAAACCTGAAACTTGCAGATTTTATGGAGTTTGGCCCAAGGTGTGTGCTTTTGTGGTTTTTATCTCCCAAACTAACAGTTTTTTTTAAATATTTAAGAAAAAATATTCTGTTTTTGAGCATGCTCAGTTAATAAAAAATTAGCTTTCTAAAAATAACTGAATTTGTTTGACCACATGAAGTCATGCGGTTGTATTATGAACATGCTCTTGTTCAATAGGTGGCACAGCCAGTTCTCTGTCTGTATATGTCATCCCTGCAGTTTTCATTCAGCAGGGATGGGGCTACATTTAATGTGTAGCCCCGCCTCTGCTGAGCTTGCTATGTACCTTTTTCCCCTGCTGTGTCTGCCATTAGCCTCATAAGTTGCTTTATTTATTTGAACTTGACAGACAGGTGTCCAATCCCCAGTGCCAGTTTAATTAATAATGTAGTCCGACACTGGGGTGCCCAACCCCAGTGCTGGTTCATTCCCCCTCTCTGTAACATTCCCCTCCCTGCACAATGCCCATAATTTATACTTGCTGACACCAGGGGGCCCAATCCCTGATGTCAGTGTACACAGCCTCCTCCTACTGAACCAGCAGTGTGGGACACCAGGGCACCCAGCCCCAGTGCCCCCAGTGCCATGCTGACACTGGGGTGCTCAATCCCCAGTGTCATAGGTACCTTCCCCCTTTCCTCCATTATGTCCCTCCCAACAACCATAAGTTATGATTTACAACACAGGGATGCCAAAATCCCTGGTGTCAAAGTAGACAACTTCCCTCCCTCGATCTATCAGTCTGGGGCACTGGGGTGCCCACCCCGGTACCCCAAATTTCATGCCAGCACTGGGGTGCCCAATCCTCTGTGTCAGAGCTACCTGTAAAAAAAGAAAACTGCCCTGCAACATCTTTTGCATTTTTCTGTTAATTCCTAAAATAAAGAAAATGGTCCCTCATCTGCCACTATCCCCAGTCCCAGCCCCACTCTGCCCCTCCCCCCACTCAGCACCCAGCACTCCACATACCCCTTACCCTATACTTCCCCAGCCAAGGACCAATGCCATAATCCTCTCTGGGCTAGAGACACAGCTTCACTATTCAGTGCTGGACCGGGAACTGAGGGAAACAGGTAAGTGCTGTATAACGTATTTCAGTGTGTTTTGAACTTTTCTTCTCAGCTTGGTCATTTTTATATATTTGTTTCCAAATTTTCAACATGGCCTTTTTGGGACCCCACCTCATGAACAAGTGTTGTGAAATTATATAAATCTAGCCCCAATGGTGATTTTGCGGTTAGTATATGAAGTCACATTTTGGGTCCAATTTGAATAATTTTACCATCTTTGTTCAAGAGGTGGGGTCCTAAAAAGGCTATATTGAAAATTTGGGCAAAAAATGTGCAAAAATGACCATGTTATGAGAGTATGATTTCTCAAAACTTTGGCAATTTTCATTATAACACAAGAGTAGCATGCAGCATGTGGCTGTGAGGGTGATTTTCTTTGTGAGGGGGTTCGGTACACATCGTAGGCAATGTACTCACCAGTATGTTGCACCAGAAATGTCACAAATCCTCTCAATAGTGTATCTGTGACATTTCTGTGTACATAAGAGCAATGCAGGATGCATAATTTGGCAAATCTGCCTTCTCCTACTGTCTCCCCTACCTATGGAATCAGTTTCCTCAGAAACTCAGAAACTCACCCTCACACAACTCCATTAAATCTCAACCTCATCAGCTCCCCTTCCCCACTTGTAACTGCAACTAGTCTGCATTTAGCCAAATGAACATGGTTTAAACTTCAAAACCTCTGTACTGTATATTATTATATTCATGCAACTAATTATAAATAACTGTATGTATGCAACCGAATGTAAATAACTCCTTTGTACAAAATTATGTGATTGTATGTAATATTCTCGTGCATCCATTCTATGTATGTTTACTGTTGTAACTCCCTCCCCCTCACCCCTGGGTCACACCTGGAAACGAGCCTCAGCTTAGTGTGCTTTTCCTGGTTATCAAATGTTTAAATAAAATAAATAAATAAATTATTTCATAGGGACTATTTTGCAACATGGCAGGATACACCACCTTTCTTGCTGTTTAAACAGCTAAAAAACACCTTTGTGGATATTTTTTGTTGTTTAAACATAACCCATGAATCCTCAACTGCCCATGTACAAAGTTCCTACCTAACTCTCCCTGTACTATGCCTGCCCTGAACTGCCTATCTCTTCTTTAGTTTTGTACCCTCTACTGCTTATGTATGATGTTCTCACCTGCAATCTCTCCCGGGGAATGCTTGCCCCGACATGCCTATCCCTACTATGTATTTTGTATCCTCTACTATTTATGTATGATGTTCTCACCTGTAACTCTCCCGGGTTGCACCTGAAAATAGGCACCTGGTGTCTAGTGCGCTTACCCGGTTAACAAAAGCAAATAAATAAATGTTGGGGGGGTGCAGCTGAGCAGCAAGATGGCAACAGCAATTTAGAGCAGCTCCCACACAAAAGTTAATAAAACTGCTAAAACTCAGAGAATTCTTCCAAATCGGAGCCCCAAAACTATAAGGGAGTCATCAGAAATACTTGGGTTCGAGATTAGACCAAAGAAAAATTCGAGGCGAGCAGCAAATAGCCTGGATCAGTTCCTTTCTCCAGCAAGTACCAGCACGGGGCATGGACCGGCAGCGGCATGTACTGTCCTCACTTTTCTGGTTATAAATGAACACCAGTTAGGAGACTGGAATGCTTCTCCCATAATATTGCTGGTTCTTGTTGACCCCCTAATAATTCTCAGGTTGTTCCTATATTGTGAGCTATTGAAGTTGAAGTTTAATACTTTATGCTGTTGCAGTTTAAACTGTGATCTGTATATTATGCCATCTGTTACTGCTCTATTTGAATGACCTTATTAATGTTAATCTGTAAGACTAAACATTGTAGGGGATGATATAAGGGTGATATAGATCACTACTCAGTTTGCGGACATTAACAACTCCCCAAGATTTATCCTGTACCCATAGCACAGATTGCTACTGCTATGGTCAATGGCTTCATCAAACAGCTTAACTGGGCCCAGGCTATCTTATAATAGTTCTGCCTACATCTGTTTTAGTCACTCAGCCCACCACACTATGACATTTCTTCAAGTGGACTGATATCCTAGTTACATAGACTGTTCGTGTTTCAGTTTGTGGTGAGAGTGACTTAGATCTACAGGGTAACTAGTACAGAATTTACTCCTGAGTCCCCATCTGGTAGTTCCCCATAGTGCGTGGGCTTATGATTCTTAGTATACAACTACTGAATTATTACACTGTATCTATACATTCATAATGTAGGTCTCTGTATCTTACCTTTTTTTCCTTTATATATGTTACAGTTATTGCTGTGAGATCATAAAACTCTATAAATAAAAAGTAAAAAATTAAAAATAAAGATAACCCATGTTATAAGTGCAATAACCCACTCCAGGGTATGTGGTTATTGGGAATTAATCAACATCCTGGGTACTGTGAGGACACTTGGCCTGCAGTCATGTGCCTCACAACATACCCAGACTGTTGATTAATCCCCAGTAAACGCATACCCTGTCATGAGTTACTGCTTACACATTCTGACCCCGAATTTTCCACATAGCCATTTTTTCATACCACCTCATGAACATTACAGCTGTCATTTGACAAATCCTGGTTGAAATGTGTTTTGCACCTGTGGCGCAAAATGATGTTTCAGTGGGGAGTCTAAAATTTTCACCTACTGGGTTCATGAGGTGAGGTCATAAGAATACTGTGTTGAACATTTGGGGTCAAAATATTAAAAACTAACAAAGTTAATGAAGGTGTGTTGTAATTTTTCTATGCACGCTCATAACTTTGGAATTTTCAATATTTAAACCCCAAATTTTCAACATAGCTGTTTTTTTCATACCACCACATGAATGTGACAGCTGTTGTTTTTCAAATCCTACACATGTGATTTTGCACTTCTAGCATGAAATTATGTTTTGTCCAGCATGTTATTAAATGACACCTGTCCTGATCAGAAGGAGGGAGCATAAAAAGACTTTGTTGCAATTTGGGGGTCAAAATGTAACAACAAAAATGAAATTATGTTGTTTGCAGGGACATCCATTAGCCCAGTGTGGACCACATTGCCTTCCCATGCCAATGACCTGAGCTCAGGTGCAGGCTGAGTGAGCTAGCTTAATGGGCGAAGGCTGAAGGGGAAGGTGCTGGTATTCCGTGCAGCACTGGCCCCTGCCTGGGGAGGGACGGAGCAGTGTTCTGGCAGACACACAACAGCTTGTGGTGGGCCAGGAGCCTTCCCAGACCAGATGTTGACATGTGTGTTAAGGCCTGATGTGCCCATGCACTGGGACAGGACTAACTCTGGTATTTTATTCATTTCATTTTTAGCAGGTCCCAGAGGGACCTGCACAAATGAGAAACAGAAACATAGAATTTGATGGCAAATAAGGACCGCTTAGCCCACTTAGTCTGCCCATTTTCCCTACCTGTTTCATATACTCCAGATCCTAAATGATCTGCAACTTACCCTCTCTTTCCTATCTATCGCTAGAGTTCCTTTATGTCTGTCCCATGCGTTTTTGAATTCCCCTACCATTTTTGCCCCTACAGCCTCTGCCAGGAGGCTGTTCCATAGAACCACCACCCTTTCCATGAAAAAGTACTTTCTCATGTTACCCCTAAGTCTACTCCCCTCTATTTTCATATCAAGACTGCTTGTTCTTGAACATCTTTTTTTTTTATTATTCATCTTTTACTGCCTGGAGCCCTGGCAGCTGGATACGGCCCTCCTGACAGAGGGACTCACTCTCCGGACACTCCCGTTCCTGCTGATCCTCCAGAAGTCTGCCGCAGCTTACACCCCATGGCAGGGTCGGGGGAGGAGGCTGCTGGCTTTGCCCTCCCCCTGAAGACCCAATCCAGATGCCAAGGATGAGCCTCAGGAGGCAGCAGACCATCACAGAGCCTGCCAGGCTCTGTTTCCACCTTTTTCTCCCCACCCACCTCCCCGACCGATGCAAGGCGTTAGTATGTGCCTCCTTACCCATACTGCCCCTCTGCTACTGCCAGAGGGCAGCCAGTATCCGGGATGACAAACCTCCCTCCCCAAGATAGGAGAGCAGTCCTCCAGATGCTCGATCCTCTCTCACCCCTGCTGACCCCTAGCAACCCAGGCTCACTCCTGAACCTAGGTCACCAGCATGATGCAAGGTGTAGCAACCAGTACCTCAACCTCCAGTGCCACCAGGCTGGCAACATCTTTTTTTAAGATGCTACCCTCTTGTACCTTATTTACACCCTTGAGGTATTTGAAAGTCTCTATCATATCTCCCCTCTCTCTCCTCTCCTCCAGGGAATACATATTGAGATCCTCCAGTCTCCCTTCATTTTTGTCACCCTTCTCTGAACCGTTTCTACTTTGTCTATGTCCTTCCAGAGACGCAGCCTCCAGAACTGGACACAGTACTCTAGAAGAGATCTCACCAGTGTTCTATACAGTGGCATCACCACCTCCTTTCTTCTGCTGGAGATACCTTTCCCTATGCACCCCAGCATTCAACTGGCTCTCCTCACAGCCATCTCACATTGTTTGGCAACTTTTAGATTATCAGATATGATTACTCCCAGGTCCCTTTCCTGTTTGGTAGCCATCAGAATCCTACCCCTCCATCATGTACTCCTCCCCCGCATTTCTGTTCCCCAAGTTCATGATCTTGCATTTCTTTGCATTGAATCTTAGCTGCTACACCCTTGACCACTCCTCGAGCTTGCTTAGGTCCCTTCTCATTTCTCTACCCCTCCTGGAATGTCAACTCTGTTGCAGATCTTCATGTCATCTGCAAAGAGACACACCTTCCCTTCCAGCCCCTCTGCAATATTACTTATGAAGACATTAAAGAGAACTGGTCCAAGCACTGATCCCTGCAAGACCCCGCTGGTCACCCCCCTCTCTTTGGGTTGAACTCTGTTCACCACCACTGTCTGTGTCCTATCACTCAACCAATTTTTGACCCAGTTTACCACCCTAGGACCCACTCCCAGGCTGCCCAGCTTGTTTACTAGCCTCCTTTGTAGGATGGTGTCAAAGGCCTTGCTGAAATCCAGGTAGACAACATCCACCACCCCTCCCTGATCCACCTCCTTATTCACCTAGTCAAAGAAATCTATCAGTTTTGGTTGACAAGATCTTCCCGCTGTGAATTCATGCTGCCTCGGATCCTGCACTCTGCTGGATTCGAGATATATTACAAACCTTTCTTTTTGTAGTGATTCCATTAGTTTCCCCACCACTGAGGTCAGGCTGACTGGCCTGTAATTGCCAGCCTCCTCCCTGTTCCCAGTTTTGTGGAGAGGGACTACATTGACCCTTCTCCAGTCCTTTGGTACCACACCTGTTTCTAGCGAACTGTTTAACAGCGCTGTCAGTGGTGCTGCCAGCATCTTCCTGAGTTCTCTTAATACTCTGGGAGGTATCCTGTCTGGCCCCATTGCCTTGTCCACTTTCAGATTAGTGAGTTCCTTTAAAATACTCTCCTCTGTAAATGGACTGGTGTCCACCTCCCTCCCAGTGGTGCTTGAGTCGCCTAACTTTGTTCCTTCCCCTTCTTCCATGAATACTGAACAAAAATACTTGTTCAGGATTTCTGCTTTTTCTTGGTCCCCCTCTGCACACTTCTCTCCTTCCCTTTTTAGTCTCACAATCCCACCCTTATTCTTTTTTCCTTCACTAATGTACCTGAAAAAGTTCTTGCCCCCTTTTGCTATTGCCTGGGCTATTTTCTCTTCTGTTTGCTCTTATGCACTCCTGACTGCTTTACCTGCCTCCCTCTGCTTTTCCAGACACAGTCCCTTGTCTTCTTCCCTATGTGTTTCCTTGTACCTCCTGAATGCCACCCTTTTACCCTTACCTTCTCGGCCACTTCCTTTGAGAACCATAATTTCTTTTCTTTCTCTTTGTTTTGCTTACTGGCCTAATTCAATGGCTTGTTGCCTCCGTTAAGGATCCGATATGATTCCACTATCTGAAAAAGAAGGGAAATTGATTGCAAAAAACTACATTAATGCAAACATTAGGGCTGAATAATGCAAAGTGCACAAAGTAGGAAAATGAAAAACATTAGGCTTTGGGTCTCCAAAGTATTGGCAAATCAGTAGCGGGGCCTTCCTTGAGGTTGTCAACTGTAATGCCCACCCTTCCCCAGAGAAAACAAGGTCAAATGTGATCCCTTTTCTTCACTATTCCCTTGGTGAATCAGGGGTGGGATCTTCCTTGGGGTTCCCAACCCTAATGCTCTTCCCATTCTGTTTTCTTCAGCCAGGGCCTTCAGGTCATTGGAAACATGTGGGGAGACACAATTCTGTATTCTGTATGTTTGTTGACTATATCACAATGGGGTGAGCATTAAGGTTGAGAACCCCAAGGAAGATCCACAACCCTGATTGCAAAGACTGAGGACAGCAAAACCATAACGCTTTTTTTCTTTTGTTGTTGGGGGAGTTAGGTTAGAAACCCTAAAGTCACATTTCTCTATTTTTGTTACTTTAATCTGAACCCTAACTGGTGCAATAATGCAGTTTTTTTTAGATAAGGAAAAAATATATATATATATTGTTAACCCCCTGTTTAATTCCACCATCATGTGACTGACTCATCAGCAAATTGGCATGTATATAGTCATTGCCAGGATCTCTGGATCCTGTACATTTCGTAATGATCAGTTCAGTGAGTGCAAAGTTCTAGAAGGTTTAACATACATAATTGCACCAAAATTAAGACCTTTATTGCTCACTGTTAGCTAAACAAATACAAGCATTTGTCAATGCGAGATGTTTGCTTGCTAGTATTTACTGTGTAGCTATTGGGTATGTATAGCACAGAGGGGGAAATGAACAACAGTTGTACTGTAGATTCAGTGGTCTAAAACATAGTAACAGAGAATTTGACAGCAGATAAGGACCACTTGGCCCACCCTGTCTGCTATTTTTCCCTACCTACATCATTACCACTGACCACACTTGATCTACAGCTCTTTCTTCCCCCCTTTCTTTCTATTACAATTCCCTTGTGCCTATCCCATGCATTCTTGAACCCCACCACTGTTTTCAGCCCCAACCACTTTCACAGGAAGACAGTTATAGGAATCCACCACTCTTTCTGTGAAGAAGTACCTCTGCACATCTTTCCTGAATGTACCCACTTCCAGCTTCATATCATGTCCCCTTGTTCTTGAGCACCTTTTTTTCAGAAAAATACTTCCCTCCTGTACCATATTTACCCCGTGAGATATTTAAAGATCTCTATCATATCCCTTCTCTCCCTCTTCTCTTCCAGGGTATACATGTTGAAGTCCTTTAGTCTCTCCTCTTAGGGTTTTTGATGTAGACCCATCACCATTTCAGTTGCCCACCTCTGGAAAACCTCCAGTCTACATCATTCGGAAAATGTGGTTTCTAGAACTCGACACAGTACTCAAGGTGTGGTCTTACCAGCAGTCTATACAGGGACAACAACACCTCTCTTTTCTGCTGGTACTGATACTCCTTCCTATGCACCCCAGCATCCAACTAGCTCTCACAACTGCCTTGTTGCACTGTCTGGTCACCTTAAGGTCATGCGATATGATTACCCCCCTCCCAGTCTGTTTCCTGCTTGGTTCTCGTTGATACCACTCCACCCATTTTGTAATCTGCCTCTGGCTTTCTATGCCCCAAGTGCATTATTTTGCATCTTTTCACATTGAAACCCAGCTGCCATACCCATGATCACTCCTCAAGTTTTCTCAGGTCTCTACTCTCTTTTTCAACCCAACCCCACCCCCAGACTGTTACTTAAATTACTTATTTTTTTTATTTATTTATTTTATTTAATATTTGATTACCAGGTAGAAAACACAAGGGAATCAAATTGCCATTTTCATGGATGACCCAGGTACAACAAAAAGTACAATACAATACAATTGACAATGAAATAATTCTATCAAGAACTTTTCAAGTAATTGGCTGGCAAAGAAAATATTACTATTTAAGGATGTTTATTTTTTATTTTACAAATTTTGGCCAAGAAAGACACACTAAGCTAAGGCTTTTTTCCAGTTGCATCATGGGAGCACATGAAGTTAAGTGACTTGTTAATTGTCACACAGTATGCA
Source organism: Neoceratodus forsteri (assembly GCA_016271365.2). Taxonomy (NCBI): domain Eukaryota; kingdom Metazoa; phylum Chordata; order Ceratodontiformes; family Ceratodontidae; genus Neoceratodus; species Neoceratodus forsteri. Next base: position 283,568,825 of record CM057455.1, on the reverse strand, counting down.
AGTGGTGGCTGTGGTATTCAAAACTCAGTTCTCCATGTTTGCAGCTCAGTGCTGTTAATTACTATGCTATATTGTCACCCACAACATGTGCTGTCTTGTACGTTTTTCTGTTCTGTAACTCTTGTTTGTTTGTTTGTTTGTTTGTTTTCTACTCTTTCAACTGGACAGATGAGTGATTGATGTACAGTATGTGCAGTTGCTACAAAAAGAGGTGTTGACTGAATTGTCTTTGAACTCTATTAAGCAGGAACTCTGCAAACTAAAACTGTGAGTGGTCAGATATTTCTTGTAACCTTCACTTGTTCGATAAGGTAGCAGCTCTGCTCATAAAAATAATATGAGAACACAGTCTAGTTCTCCTTAAAACCACAGACTGGTGTTGTTGACAGCAGCTTATTTATTTAATAGCAGAATATCAAAAGCTTTTAATCTAGGACTGTTGCAGGTTCTTATAGACTCGGGTAGCTCACTGGAAGCAGCTGTGGGAAAAAACATTTTCTTCTCAGCAGTCTTCTGAAATCCTAATGAGTTAACAAATGAAATACAGATAGCTGTGTCACATGTCAGGGGTGTACCATTTCACTGAATAGTTCAAGCACTTAAAACCATGACAATTTTGTAAACTGACAAATTAAAGCCGAGTACTTAGTGACCTGGAGTGGAGAAAAGAAGAGCAGCAGAAAATGATATAAGACAAGCCAGGGAACATCACAGGGAAATGAAAGATTTCAGATCACCTTCTTAGAACACAGTGTATCAGATGTCAGTTAAGTGGAACAATAATAATGTCCAAGGTTGAATACCACTAGGGCAGCTTAACCTAGGACCTCCAGATCAAGTATGATTGAATGAGGAAGAAGAGTGAACCAGTGGTAAACATGGAAGGCAGAAAAAGCACAAAAGTCAATGGGTTGAGGGGAAGAGTTTGTCCATTATCAGTTAGAGCAAACACAAGGAAATGTTGAAGCACCTGGTTTAGAAGACTGATCATAAGTGCTGAACAAAAACAAAAGTTTTTTTTTCAGGACCAACATACATTTCTGTATCATTTCAACTAGTATAGGTCTATGAACCAATTTGAATTTCTTTACAGCATCACACATTGTCATGTCTGCTGTCTGTTATACCAATGATGGTCAAATGAATCAGATTTTGGTCCCATACATGGCTGCATTTATAGTGCTGTCCTCTTAGGACATCTGTTTAATGCCAAAGTGCTTTTAGATTTTCTTATACTTTAATCTTAAGGTAACAAATGGAGAGGCTAGTAGTAATAGTAATTATTTTATTCATTATATAAAATGAATATGGTAAGAAATCCAATTGAGTACAACAATACATTCATTTACAAGGGACACCATAGTAGAAAGCATTTCCTGGTTACAATCAAGGGAGAGAAAATAAGTCACAAATTTACAAATGTTTCAAAGGACATATAAATATATAAGCACAATAGACACACTAGACCAAATTCATCCTTCGAAAGCAGCGTTACCCACTGTAATGCTTACCCAAACTCTGTTACAGTGCAACATTCTCTCAATTTACCAAATTATGTTTGATACCATTTCTTAATTTGATACCAACTTACATTGGTGCCATAAAGTCTCAGACATATAGGTAAATTGTTCCATACTTTAGGTCCAAAATAAAATAGAGAATAAAGTATGAGTCTGGGTGTGTAATGAGAATTTACACACACCCGAGGGGTTTATGCATAGCATCTAACTCCGAGGGTGTGTGTAAATTCAAGTTTACACACACCCAGAACCATACTTTATTTTATATAATTGCCGGGATGTCCTTTTTCCCCACAGCAACTATATAAAATAAAAAAAGATGTTGTTGTGCGACCGTGGCAGTCTGCTTAGCTGTGAGCGCATGCTCTACATTTGTCGGTCGCTCGCTTTTTATTTTTTTTTATTTCATTTTGAGGGTATTTCCCTCATTTTGATTCATTTTTGCTTGCCAGCACTTACCACAGTTAAGAGTAGTGGTCCAGAGGGGGAAAGATGAGGCAGACAGTGGCTGGGAGGAAGAGTGTCAGAGGTGAGGGCGCCTGCGCCGTGCAAGGGAAACCGGGCGCCTGTTCACCGTTATAAATGCTCCTTTATAACGGCGAATTACGCCACAGTTTCCCAATGGGAAAAAGGACATGTCGGTTATTATCAAGCATTTGTCAATGCCGAATGTTTGCTTGCTGGCATTGACATTGATAGTATAGGAGTTACAGAGCTGCATAATAGGAATGGCAGTGAAGTATTGAACTGAAGCCAACCCCATCACCACCCTGCAGATAGTGACAGGCACTGGGGTATGCCTTTGGGTCATCAGGCATAACAGCCATGCCATTTCACCACACCCTACCGTGCAGACACCGACAAGTGTCACGGTGTGCCTTGGGGTCTTTGGCTCTTATGTGCACCCCATTCCATCAGGAAATATTGTGAGATGGGTGCAGTATAGGAGAATGGGGTGAACTTTGGGGCCAAAGAGTCCAAGGCACACCTCAATGCTTCTCAGTGGCTGCAGGGTGTGGTTGGGGTGGAGTGGTATGAGCATTGCAGGTGACAATCCCAAGTCACAGCCCTGATGCCTGTCATTCTCTACAGGGTGGGGTGTTATGGTCGGAAACCCTAACGCCTCAGGCATTCATTGGTATTTTCACTCCAAATTTTCAACATGGGTTTTTTGTGACCCCCACCTCATGAACAGTGGCAATATCAGTTTGTTAGCCGAAAAGCTGCTTTTGCACAGCGACTACGGCATTTGTCACCACAGGTGCAAAACACATTCTGAACAGGATGTGAAAATGACAGCTGTACTGTTCATGGGGAGGTAAAAATGGCAATGTTGAAAATCTGCAGTGAAAATATTAAAAAACTGGTGAAGTCACGAGCGTGCGTAGAAACTGTGCAATGTGCACCCATAATGTAATTAGTTTGGGAATTGTTTACAGCAGATTGTCAACACAGGCATTTTGGGACCTCCGGTCATGAACAGTGTCATTGCGATTTTCTTTATCTGTCCCGAACAATGATTTCCCACAGCGACCACGCATTTCTGTGCTGAAAGTGTGAAAACACATTACGGCCATGTTGTGAAAAATGACAGCTGTACTGTTCATAAGGAAGTGTGGAAAAATGCCACTGGTGAAAATCTGGACTGAAAATATTACAAATTCATGAACTTACAAGGGTGCGTGGAAACTGCGCAATGCTCACTGTAACACAGTCATTTTTAGGAATTTTTTCACCAAATTCTCAAAATAGCCATTTTAAGACCTCTGCTCATGAACAGTGTCACTGTGATTTTCTTAATGTGTCCCATACATTGATTCCGCACACTGACTGCGCTATTGTGCGCTACATGGGCGGAAACATGTTTTGGGTGAGGACGTGAAAATGAAAGCTATACTGCTCATAAGGAGGTGTGATAAAATGGCAAAGTTGAAAATCTGGAGTGAAAATATTGAAAATTTGCAAACTTATGAGTGTGCGTAAGATCAGAGCAACAAACGCTCGTAAAACAGTCATTTTTGGGAATTTTTTCACCAAATTTTTAACACAGCCATTTTAGCACTTCTGCTCATGAACAGTGTGACTGTGATTTTCTTAACGTGTCCCATACATTGAGTTTGCACACCGACTGCGCCATTGTGCGCGCTATATGCACAAAAACACATTTTGGGTGAGAAGTGAGAAATGAAAGCTGTACTGCTCATAAGGAGGTGTAGTAAAATGGCAATGTTGAAAATCTGGAGTGAAAATATTGAAAATTCACGAACTTACGAGCGTGTGTAGGAACAGTGCAACGCATGCTCATAAAATAGTCATTTTTGGGAATTTTTTCACCACATTTTTAACATAGCCATTTTAACACCTCTGCTCATGAACAGTTCACTGTGATTTTCTTAACATGTCCTGAACATTGATTTCACACACCGAATGCGCCATTGTGCGCTACATGCACGGAAACACATTTTGGGTGAGGGGAAAATGACAGCTGTACTGCTCATAAGGAGGTGTGGTAAAATGGCAATTTTTAAAATCTGGAATGAAAATATTGAAAATTCGTGAACTTACGAGCATGCGTAGGAACTGCGCAATGCGCTCATAAAACAGTCATTTTAGGAATTTTCACCAAATTTTCAACTAAGCTTTTGAGAGCCCACCTTATGAACACTGGCACTGTCATTTCATAATCAGCCCTGAAAGGTGATTTTGTGCAGTGATCACAAATCACCCTTCGGGCCCGTTACACACCATGACAGTGACAGAATTCATGAGGAGGGGTCCCAAAACCCCATGTTGAAAATTTGATGCCAAAATTCCAAAATGCCTGAGATATGCAACAAAGCTGAAAAACCCTATTCATTACATTATACGCTTATCGATCATTTCCCAGTTCGCGTCGGCTTTGAAGAGTGTGAGACGTGTTCCTGGTCGATCAAGATCATTGTGCCGAGCTCTCGGAGGTGAGTATGGGGTGAGGTGGGGGGGTGGGGAGGCAGGGTGCACAATGGGTGGGTGTGTGGGAGAGAGGTTGAAGACAGCAGGGAAGGTTTTTTTCTTTCAGGTTTTTTTTTTATTTGGACTACGCGAGATGTTTCGCTACGCTGGGTGGGCTCCCAGTGTAGCAGCTAGAAGGCTGTTGGGGGGGGACAGTGGAGCCGATGAGGGATTGGGCACCCCCGTTGGCCATAGAACCTGTTGCCATGCTGGGGTGGGCTCCCAGTGTGGCACCCGATAGTCTGGGGGGGGAACAGTAGAGTCGACGGGGGACTGGGCACCCCAACAGCCATACAGACTGCGGGGAGGGGAACAGTAGAGCTGACGGGAGATTGGGCACCCCCGTCAGCCATACAGTGTGTGCGTGGGGGAGGTAGGAGCACATGAGCATGCACTGTGCATGCGCGCATGTGTGTGTGGGGAGGGGGAGCGCTGCTCACTCAAGCGGTGCTCTACCTGTCAACTGTAAGGCACTGCATTTTGGATCGTCGCACTATGTTTCTTGCACATGCGTGCAAGCAAATATAAAAATAGTGGCATACCCAATTTTTGTTCTCTTTTTTGGTACCTCAAATTCTATATAATGGGATGACCTTAACCCCAGATTCAGCTGCTTTATTATTAATTCTTTAGTAATATACTTTGGCATTTTATTGTTGATCATATTATGCATAATTTTAGTTATATGTTGATTTTGTCTCATGTCCAGGTGTGCCCAGTTTAGTTCTCTATATAATTCACAATGATGTGTGTGTCTGTGTGCATCTAGCACATATCTGGCCATTTTATAATATATAATGTCAACTTTTTTCATGTCTGTCCTTGTTGCCCCTCCGTAGACCACATCAGCGTAGTCTGTCACTGGTAGCAACATAGTATTAATAACATGCAACCTAGTCTTCCTAGAAAAATGTTTTTTTATCCCATATAACATTACCAATGTCCCAGCCTTTTCACCATTTTATTTATATGTATTGACCATTTGCAATGGACATCCATACAAAGCCCTAAGTATTTATAGTCATCCACCTGCTGTAAGATGGTTCCATCATTCACGGTTATAGCCGTCTTATAAATATATGGATCTTTACTTTTACGTCAGAATAGAATTACATTGGTTTTGCCACTATTCAAAACTAATTTATTTTTAATGTAATAGTTCTGTATATCATCAAAGGCTTCCTGCAAACATTGTATACAAGAAGTTTCAGTCCCTGATGTGTACAAAATTGTATAATCAACATACTGATAATATGTCCACATCGAGGCTATCTGCACCAAACTCCAGCCCAAGCTGGCCAGCCTTTATTACCACAAAGCTAGCCTTCCCCTCCCCACTCATAGCGAACTCGTATGCAAAACCATCCTACCTGTCCTGGACGTGAGCAGCCGTATTGCTTCCAGACAAATCGTGCAGACAGTACGGAGCGGACTACTGGTCACGTGAACTAAATGACACCGGACTAGATGTCGATATTTTATGCGGTCGTGACCTATAAAAGGCAAATGTAGAAATGTAGAAAAACAGACAAATAGTCACCCTTCTTGTTCTGTTTCCTCAGGCTCACGGCACTTTCCATAAAAACAAAATCCATTCTCTTCACACATTTCTCCTGTGCCATTATGAACTCCAACACAACATTACAACACACCACTAAGAGAGTTATGCCCTGAGGCTTAAGCAAGCTTACATCTCCAAATGTTTTGAGCAGGGAAAATCCAATTACATACAAACATACAGACATGTCATATTTACTATTTTCAGTAACTTCTGAACTTTTTTTCTAGAATTGTCTCTTATATTAGGCATTTAAGCATATATAGGCAGTACTGCATGCAGTAATAAAATAACAGCAGTTTTAAAAAAAATGTTATGATATTAAAGGGTTATAATGCTGGAGTTGCTTTTTATTACTTATGCAGGAACATACAGCAATGTTAATAAATTGTATAATAAAGCAAGAGCTGTCTTCAAACTGAAAGCTGCTTGTAGAACCCTGCTTAGGTTCAGATCAGAAGTGCTATCCCAGAGGACTATTAGTTAAAAAGTACCGCAAATCCTTGTCCAGAGCAAGGATGTCCGGGAGTGCATAGCCTGAGGTGAAGTTGCTTGTCATCACAGGACAATTCAGATGATATGTGCCGACATGTCCACGACCAAAAATCCGGCGACGGCATGTCTTTTCAACATAGAGACCGCTCCAATTTAACCGTGCCTATTTGTACCACGACGTTCTGTCCGTATGCCGTCCTGGACTATGCAGACATCATCTATGGTACACCCCCAGCCTCATCCCTCTCAAAACTCGACATCCTTCTCAACTCCTTCTGTCATTTTGCCACTGCCTCTCCTCCACTTACTCACCACTGCCTCCTCTACTCTTCTCTATCCTTGACCCCACTCTCGCACAAGAGGCCCATCCACAGTGCCTCCATCTTAGCTAAATACTGGTTAGGCTCCTTACCTCCCTACCTCTCCTCCCGCCTTTCACCAGCCAGTTACTCTGGCTACTCTCTGTGTCACAGAGTTGCACGCACTTTCCACATCATACGCCCCCTCTCTGCCTCGGGACAGGCAGCCTTTTCCTATCGTCTTCCCCCTCCTTTGGAACAATCTCCCTCCCAACCTCCATCAGGCCCCCTCCCTCACAGCCATAAAACTACTCCTCAGGCTCCTCCCCTTCCCCTCTTGCCCCAGTTACTCATCTGGTCCCACCCAAAACTGGGCCTAGCCTTCCATGGCTGGCCCCTGATGCTAATATTCTCCTCCAGTCAACCACCACCTTTTTGTTTCACCGATAATTTTACTGTCCAATCCCGGTGCTAGTCCACTCTATCGTGGTACCATTTGTTTAAGCTGTATATACAAACTCTGACCTATGCTGATTATGCAATCATTAGACATGAAATATCCCGGATGCTGTAACGCAGGTCCGAATAGAAGTTAGTTGCGCTGTCCTGCATACTGCTGTTGCACTAAACGTCTGTAACAAGAACTTGTTGTATTTCTCTGCTTAGTTTTCTGTGTACACCTTGTACCCGGATCGCATCTGGAAATGAGCCTCGGCTCAGTGAGACTTTCCCGGTCACCAATTTTAAATAAATAAAAATAAATAATTAAATGTTAAATTTTGTTCTTTAAATTCCAGATCATTTGTATATAAATTGAAAAGGAGAAGCCCAGTATCAGTCCCTGGAGTACTGCCTGTTTTATTTCTCTAAAGTCTGAGTAACACAAATTTAAACAAACCCTTTGTTTCCTTCCCTTTAAATAATTGTTAAACCAGAGTGCAACACCATCCGAAAAGTCAACATTTTTTAATTTATTTATTAATATATTATGATTTAGGGTATCAAATGCCTTTAATAAATCAATCAGTATGGCTCCTGTCTGTAACCCATTATCCATAGCAGTCTGGATATCTCCAGATAGAAACATAGAAAGATAGAAACATAGACTTTGACTGCAGATAAGGACCACTTGGCCCATCTAGTCTGACCATTTCTCTACCTACAGGATAAGCTGCAGATCCTAGTTAACCAGCAACCTATTTCTTCCTACCCCACCACAAGAATTGCCTTATGTCTGTCCCATGCATTCTTGAATTCTCCCACGGTTTTAGACCCCACAGCCTCCTCAGGAAGGCTGTTCCATGCATCCACCACCCTCTCTGTGAAAAAATACTTCCTCCCATTGCCCCTACATCAATCTGTGTACTATATTTTTCTATAAATCCAGACTGGTTACTATTCAAAATGCTATGTACACTCAGGTATTGCTTAACCTGCTTCACTATCATTTTTTCACAGACCTGCACCACCACTCGGATTAAAGATATTGGTCTATAATTAATAATCTCTCCCTTCAAACCAGATTTAAAAATAGGGATTACCTTTGCAGATTTCCATTTCTCAGGTAGTTCCACAGTGTTTAATGATAGATTAAAAATTTGCTCCAAAGGATAAGCAATCACTAGTGCAGCATACTTCAGTAGTTTACTACAGATCTCATCAAGGCCAATTGCCTTCCTTTCATTAATATTTAATAATTCTAACATCATCGCATTTGTATTTATTTTTCCAAAACTAAACAACTACCCCTCCATCCCATTTTTGATATGTCTGTTATCCCGTTCTATTTGTGTAGTACCTACTGTCTCCTAAGTTATAAACACCCATGTTCACGAAAAATCATTAAAACAATTTGCAGCTTCAGGTTCCTGTTCTATATCTTTACCATTAATGTTAAACGTTTTTGGATAACCATCTTTACCTGGGTTTTGTAACTTATGAATTAGGTTCCAAAACTTAACTGGGATGAGAAAATTGAGTTTCCTCAAGTACATACTTTGGAGTTAAGGCTCAGTTGCAACATAAATGGTGTCATGTTTCGTTTACTTACTAGGCTGTTGGTTAACTAGGATCTGCAGCTTATCCAGTAGGTAGGGAAATGGGAAGACTAGGTGGGCCAAGCGGTCCTTATCTGCCGTCAAAGTCTATGTAAGCTCCATTAAACATTACCTGCTGTTCTTTTCAGGGTGTTTCACATTTGTGCACTTTTTACTGTTGCCTCTTTCCTGAGGTGTTAGGTACAAATTCACAAAACATTTCACCCAAAATAATAGTAGTAACTTTCATAGCCCCAGTGCATCGTAAAAAAGTATTTAAAAAAAATAAAAAGCACATGCTACTCTTGACAGACTAAATGTTTTACAGAGAGGTACAAGATGCCTCATTTCAGTGGAAGAAAGATTGTGCTTTGACTGCACTGACGTAATGCTGTTGCTCACAAAATGATATGCAGAATCTATGGAAAAGACAGCAGTGACAAAAAAAGCAAGTGTCAAATTCTAACAACTACACTTTTTTATTCCAGTGAGTTGGATCATTGTGCACCTATAACATTTTCCCCATTTGACAGCCCAGATTAAGGCAAGTGAGTGCTACTGATGTCTGGAACCAGTGAGTTTGCACCCTGCAACTTTTTATTTTACATTTTATGAACTACGCACTCACTGAGTCACTGCTCGCTGTGCATGTGCACTGAAGGTTACGTCCTGCTGGAGTATAAACATGCCACCTCCACCGTCCACTCATGCTCTCCCCATTGTGTGTTGGGGGATCCTCTGAAGCAAGCAAGGATTGGGAACTTTGCTTTTTAAAAATACATGTTACAAAGATAAATTATTTCAAGTTCTGTGTGCAGCCAAAACAAACGTGACATGTGGCACTAGGGGTGATGTTACCACAGGGGCAGACAAACAAGACAGTAAAATCACAAAGAGAAACCACACTGAGTATTTAAATTTAAATAAGGCAGCGGGATGATAACCACCCCGGCTAGCTCCTATTAATTCTATGAGTAGAACAAACACAGTTCTGTGAATGAATGGTGATATCATCATATTGAAATGCCTGAATCCATCAGGTATTACCAATAGGTGGATGTCACCATTCATTCGCTTACCTAGACCAAAGATGAGCACAGGCTGCTCCATCACAGGACCGCAAATATTTTTTCTGGCCAAAGCTCTCAAGGTAGTGTTTGGGGGGCTATGAGGGGGCACACACATTGTTGTCAGTGAAAGGAAGACTCAAGGAATTGGTCTAGGGATGTATTTTCTGAAGGCTGACCATGACGGTGCTTGCTGGGCAGTGTCGTGCAGATACAAGGGGTGAGCTGTATCCCTGATAGGAGAGAGTCACCCCTTTCAAGTATGTAAAGTTTCCACCCAGCAAGCAGAACACAGCATCATGATCAGCCTCGCTAGCCATTGGACTACTACTGTTGAGCCCATTGCAGCCTGAACTACACTGGACCCGACAGTGACACACCTCTCAAATGCCGTTCTTGTAACAAAATGTCTACTGCGCATGTCTGCGCAAGCAAACATAATAAGGGTTGGGATTTTAAAGTTGAAATTTTTAAGTTTGATAGAGTTTGGTCCAAGGATGATTCTTTGCTATTTATTTATTTATTTGGAATTTGTTACTGTTTTTTAGTCATTAATAAAAAATGTTTCTGTATTTGTAAATGTTCTAAGGATAAGTTAACTTTCATGAAACCATCTTTACATGGTTCTGTCATTCTAGAACTGGTTTTGTGAGATAATATTTTAGATTTTGTTGAGAATTAGTAGGTAGTTTAATGTTAAACCTTGATGTTTGCACCTTAATAGCTCAGCAGTCATATAACCTATTAATCTAAAATTGGTACATACAGCCGGCCCAGTGGCACTGAGGGTTGAGGCACCGGTCACCACACCTTGTGCCACACCAGAGACCCGGGTTCAGGAGCGAGCTCGGGTCAGCAGAGGTCAGCTGGGAGGGGAAAAGGATAGAGCATCCCAGGGACTGCTCTCCTTCCTGGGGAGGGTGGGAGGGAGAAACATGGCTCTGCCAGCTCCTGGCGGTGGCTGGGGATTGCTGCAAGTGGTGGCTAGACATGGGGATAGCGCAGGCAAGCATTGGATGTGGGGTGCATGGGAGCATGCACAACAGTGTCATTAGTGCCATTGCACACCCAGGCCAGGGGAAAGGGGACCCAACATACAAAAAATCCTCGGCATGCTACATGAAGGATGGTCTGCCAGCACTGTGCCACTCTGACTCCAGGTGCTCGCCCTGGATCCTGACCCCCGGCTTCCATGGTGGTGGGGTAAATACCCACCATGATGTAGCCAATGCATGGAATTGAGGAGGGGGTTTAGCATGGCACTTGGAGTGGCACAGGGGCTGTGAGACCAGACGGATTGGGGGATCAATAGGTATCACCCCCCAGCCATAGAGGGAATAAAATAAATAACAAAAAATAAATAAAATTGGTACATATAAAGCTGGTACTAGAATCTCTGGATCCTGTAAATTTGATAATGGTACAGTGAGTGCAAATGTCTATAGGGTTTAAAATACATAAATTCACCAAAATTAAGACTTTTTCTTTTTCTGCGTTTAAAAACTCATAAACAGTTTGGATTTGAATTCTGGAATTTTAAGGTTTGATAGAGTTTGGTTTGGTCTAAGAAACATTCTTTGCTAATAAGTGTTTTCTTTCACCATTTTTGAGATATTTGCAAAAATGTGTTCTTTTTTTACGGATGTGCTGTACCAAAACTGTACATTCTAAAGATAAGCAAACTTTTTGCAAAACCATTTTTTTAGGGATTCATCAGCTAAAATATGTCTGTGAGGTTACAAATTAGATTTTATAAGTGTTAGCAGTCACAAAACCATAAAAAACTAAAAATCTTTGTGCACTGAAAATAGAAAATTGAGTTGGAAAGGTGGTCTGTGATTTGAGTGATTAACATATTACATGCGAACATACAAAAGAGCCAGCAGAAGAAGGCCATTTGATCTATCAAGTCTGCTCATTTTTGCAGGGTCCTTAGCTTATGCCACTGCCTCACCCCGGTCTTCCCCTCCTCCCTAACTGCCCCACCACCACCACCGCCACGGTTCCATGGGTTCCCTTAATACCTATCCCAGGTCCTCTTAAAGCCACTGACGGTATTCTCTGAGACCACTTCTGGCAGCTCATTCCATGTGGCCACCACCCTCATCATAAATAAATGCTTTCTAACATCCTTCCTAAACCTCCCCACCACCACCCTTAAACTGTGTCTTCTCATGGTTCGGTTATCTCTTAGCTTGGAGAGACCTTCCATATCCACTCTATTTATCCCCTTCAGGTATTTGAACATCTCTATCATATCTCTCTCTCTCTCTCTCTCTCTCTCTCTCTCTCCCCTCCAGGACATTCTCAGGGCTTCCAACCTCTCCTCATAAGACTTCCCCTGCTGACTCAGTCATCTTGGTTGCCCTCCTTTGGACTTTCTCTAGCAAGCTGATGCCTTTCTTAAAGTATGGACACCAGTATGTTATCCCATATTCTAGATGCAGTCTCACCAGTGATCTGTACAAGAGCAGTATGACCTCGCTCTGCCTATTACTGATTCCCCTGGGTATACACCCCAACATCCTGTTTGCATTCACTGCTACCTTTTTGCACTGTAAGGAGTGCTTCAGGTCACTAGTAATCACCCCCCCCAGATCTTTTCTTTCTCTGTTGCTGCTACTCGGACCACCACCCCCCCCAGGTAATATTCAGGCCTAGGATTCCTGGCTCCAATGTGCATCACTTTGCATTTCTTGGCATTGAAGCTAAGTTGCCAGATCCCTGACCACTCAATTTTTCTGAGGTCTTCTCACAGGTCCTGAATCCTTTCCACTGTGTTCACCCTCCCACAGAGTTTGGTGTCATCAGGCACCTCTTGCCCTTAATGCCCTACCCAGTGCTTTTTAGGAATGCATTGAACAACACTGGCACCAGCACCAATCCCTGCGGGACCCCGTTGGTGACCTCCACGCTGCTGAATAACTGTCCTCCCATCATCACTCTCTAGGTTCTGTCTCTCAGCCAGCTTTCTACCCACCTGGTCATTTTCTCCCCAACCCCTAGATCTGCCAGTTTCCTGATCAGCCTCTTATGGGGCACTGAATTGAAGGCCTTGCTGAAGTCCAGATAAATGATGTGCACCACCTGGCCCCTGTCCACTGCCCTGGTTACCCAGTCAAAGAAGTCAATCAAGTTTGTTTGATGTGATCTTCCTCCCACAACTCCATGCTGCCTCTTGCCCTGGAGACCATTCACTTACATGTACTGTGTCTTACCAGCCTCTCCTTAAGTATGGTCTCCATGAGTTTGCACATGATTGAGGTCAGACTGACTGGTCTATAGTTCCCCGGGTCTTCCCTCGGTCCACTCTTGTGGAAAGGCACCACATGTGCCATTCTCCAGTCCTGTGGCACCACACCTGATTCCACAGAACTATTGAAGAGGTCTGCCAGTGGCCCTGCTAGCCCCTCTGCTAGCTCCTTTAGCACCCTTGGGTGTATGCTGTCCAGTTCTGGGGACTTGTCTACCTTCAGTGCCAGTAGCCCCTCCCTCACTATATCCACCTCTATCACTATGTCTGTGCTCCCTCACCCCCATCTTCTCTCCCCATATGGCACTAGTCCATCATTTTCCCTAGTAAAGACAGAGCAGAAGTAATCATTCAATTCCTCCACCTTGCTCCCTTCTTCTTCCACTCATATATATATATATATATATATATATATATATATCCTTCTAACCCAACTATACCATCTTTTCTGTCCCTCTTCTTGCTTATGCAGTGAAAAAAGGCCTTCTCCCCCCCAATCCCTTCAGCTATTTGTAGTTCCTGCTGTGCCTCAACTTGCTGCACCACCTTGCCTGCCGCTTTAGCCAACATCAGATAGCATTCCCTGCCCGACTTACTAACAACCCTCTTTAATTTCCTCTGTGCCACCCTCTTGTCCCTCACTGCCCTGGCAACCTCAGAGTTGAACCAGATGGCTGATTTGGCCCCACGATTTCTTCCCCCTAAGCCTAACACACTCCGCTGTGGCAGCTAGCATTGCATCCTTGATGATGGTCCATTTTTGGTCCACTCCATGTCTATTCTAGTGCCCTCTAGGTGCAACTGTAGCACCTCACCCATCTTCTTAAAAGCTGCTCTCTTGAAATCCAGGATTTTGGTCTTGGTGGAGATGTTGTCTGTGCCCATATCCAACATGAACCACACTGTGCTGTGATCACTACCCCTCAGGGGTTCTTTGACCATTATCTCTTGCACTTGCTCCCCATTTGTGAGCACTAGAACAAGGATTGCCCAATCCCTGGTGGGTTTAGTAATGCCCTGAGTCAGAAGCCTGCCCTGTATCACATCCAGGATGACCTGACTCCTGGTACAGGAAGTAGATGATACACCCCAGTCCACCTTGGGCAGATTAAATCCCCCCACAGCTGCCATCTTCCCCTTACCTGTAGCCTCCAGCAATTGTAAACCCAGCTCCCTCTCTCGTTCCTCCTCCTGGTTGGGTAGTCTGTAGACCACCTCCAACCTGACCTTCCTCCCTCCCTCTATTGTTCTACAGCTAAATCCACAGTGTTTCCACATTCCCCTTTCCATTCTTCTCCCTCTTGGATGTTACCCCCTTCCTGATGTAAGCCGTCACCCCCCCCCTTTGGCTAACACCCTGTCTCGTCTGTATAACTTGTAACCTGGGATTGAGAGGTCTCTGTCATGGTGTGGTGTAGCCCAGGTCTCGTTAATTGCTGCTATGCCTACCATCACCTCCGCTAAGAGGGCCTACATGTCTGACATCTTGTTACTGAGACTGTGAGCATTGATTGTGAGCACCCTCCCTGGTACTTTTCATTGGTAAACATTGCCATTAATAGTGTAAATATTAATTTTAAAAAATCTTTGGTGACAAAACCATAAATAATGTTTATCTTTTCATTAGTTACTGTAGGTTTTGTCACTTACGTGCAAGGTTTTGTTAAATGTTTTTGGTTTTGCGATGGTTAGAATTGCTAGTAACTAATTGTGTAGTAACAATTTGAAAATGAGATGGACTGTAACTTGTGTGATTGACAATTTAAGCTGTGTGGATGATGTAATTTGTTTTGTCAAAATATAGCCATTATTTGACAAAAAATGCAAATTTGGCGAGTTATGAATAGCAAAACCAAAATGACTTTGTGAAATAGGTTTTGTGCTATATGGAAATGGTTTAGTGAGGTTTGTATTTGGATTTGTGACTGTTTTTGAAAGGAATTGGGTAACATGTTTTGATTGTCTGAGTAAGCCATGCTTCTTGTGGTTTGATTGTGTTGGTTAGTTGGTTTTTATGTAGTGTCCACAAAGCCTGTATGGAGCTGTAGATAGCCAGATAGACTGTAGTGCTGGCACATTCTGGCATTTATTTATTTACTTAATTAATTTATTTATTTGAAAGTTGATAAGCGGGAAAGGCACCACTGAGCCAGGGCTCATTTCCAGATGAGACCCGGGGGATATACATTGCAGGGGAGAGTAGACACAAAGACATACAGGTGAAGCATAGTAAAATACACCAACTAGGTACTGTACATATAAAAATAAGATACCAGGTATATACAGCAGTAGAAAATTGTACAAAGTTTAACAATATTTGCATAAGGGATACAATTTTAACACAGAGTAAAATGCAATTAAGCAAAGTATAACTACAGCAACGGGCATCTAGTGTACCTGGAGTAAAAGGTAGCGGTTACCCCAGTTAAGTGAGTCGGGATGCAGGACCTTTGGGAAAACTGATGGAAGGGATGAGAGGAGAGGAGAGGGGGAGGGGCTGAGATCGGGGAGGGACAGGAGCAAGGAGCAGTGGGAAAGGAACAGAGCAGGGATTTGAGGGCAATGATGGTGGGGGGCATGGTGGGTGGCTACAGGGAGTTGGCTCCAAAGGTGGGGGAGGCGGTAAGAGAAAGCTGACTGGTCAGAGCAGGTGTGAGGGAGAGGAAGGGAGAACATTAGAGCATTTCTCAAATTAAAGGAGTATTCTGAGGAGCTAACTGGAGAAAGAGAGGAGCTAAGGTAGGAGGGGAGAGTCCCAAACCAGAATTTACTGATAAAAGAGAGGTTATGCAACTGATGCCTGGTGGGAAGAGGTGATATGGAGAGAGAGAGGAGTAGAGGGTGAAGTGGTGAGTGAGAGGATGAGAGGAGGGGTGGAGGTGACAAAGCAGCAAAAGGAATATAAAAGGATGTCCAATCTTGCTAGTGGTGTAGTAGGATCAGAACTATAGACAATATCTGTGTTGTCAAAGACAGGGAGAATGTATTTGGTGACTAATTCACGCCAAGTTGATATTGGGAGACAATCTTTGTGCCGATTAAGGGCACTGAGTTTGGGGTAAAGTTTGGAACAAATAGAGTCTGTGTAGGTTGAGAAATCAAGGCTGCAATCCAGCCAAACTCCTAGTTATTTGAAAGAGTTTACTGATTGGAGAGGAGAGCTGTCAAAGATGGTGAAGGTGGCGGGGGGAGGGGGTTAGGAGATTGGGATAGTTTTTGCCACGAACCAAAGAACATGGAAACAGTCTTTTTGGAATTAAGTTTTAGTTGATTTTGATGGAACCAGATCTGTACTTTATTAAAGTCGCTCTGGAGAGGGGCTGTGACAGTGGCTGATGGTCCAGAGATGAATAAGACAGTGTCGTCCACACACATATGTACCTTCGATGGGGAGTAAAAAGAAAGAAGGTCTTTAATGAAGATTGAGAAAAGAATGGGACCCAGTATGGACCCTTGGGGGATGCCTGCCGTGATGGGAAGGGGGGAGTGAAAGAGGGGCCTACAAGAAAAGATTGCTGCCTATGTTGAAGATATGACTGGAACCATTTAGTAGCAGCAGGCATGATAGGGGTTAGTGTATACTCGTCTACAGGGCCCAGAAAGCCCTGGTTTTAGCCAGGCAGACTGTTGCATTGGAGCAGCGCCCAAAGGACCTTACATTTCCAGGCATGAAGGTGGCTGGAGTCTGGCTGTGTGCAGAGCCAACAGGGCCCTGCACTCAGCCAGATACACAGTTGTGCTGGCACAGAACCCAAAGAGCCTTGCACATCCTGGCATGAAGGTGGTTGGTGTCTGGCTGCATGCAAGACCTGCAGGTGGTTGGTGATGCAAGGCTCAAAATATGTCAATATTCTTTGAGACGTGTAAATGAGGATACAATTTCACTATCACAAACAGAAAGGAAATTCATTGCAAAAAACTGTGTTAATGCAGACATTAGGGTTGAAGAACACAAAGCGGGCAAAATAAGGAAATTAAAATATTAGGGTTTGGAGTCTCAGTAGTCTTGGAAAATTGGTAGTGTGGTGTTCCTTGGGATTTCAATCCTAATGCCCACCTCTTCATCAAGATCCTATCTTCATGACCCAAGGACAAGCTACTGAGTAAATAGTGCTGGATGGAAAAAGATGGCTGCCACACTGGGCAAGCTGTCTGCAGGAGCTTTCATCTCCTGCTTTTCCTAAGCTTTTTAAGCTGTTTTTAAGCCCTCTGAAATTGTATTGTTTATGCTGAGTTGTCTGAACTGTCTGAACTGACCGAACTATTTTAGTATAGCAAGTTACACTGCAGCGTGTCTGTGGTGTTTTCATCATTCTTTAGTGTTATTTTAGCATTTTGTTATCTAGTTTTAGTGTAGTGTAGCAGTAGGTTGGTTACTAGTAGTAGTCAGGGATACAACATGAGGTAGCAATAGGAGTTTAGTTGGTTTTATATTTTTAGTACTAAGGGACTAGTATTTTAGTGCCTCAGTTTGGTCCTGTTATCTCTGCTAATTCCACTGGTTTAATCCATGGACCCAACACCTGTTTCCTTTTGGAGCCGGGGGTTTGTGCTGGAATTTAGTGCTAATCAAGCAAAGGGGGAGTACCTGGCTTTCAGATAGCCGCTGTAGCTCTGTGGACTACTTGTGTGCTCCTGTTCCTGCACCGTTTGTGAGGCATATGGTTAAATTTGATTTGTTTCATCTGAAGCCCGGAAGTGGAGTGGAGCCATGGGAATCAGCAGTGGTGGTTTGCTGTATTTTAGTGTAAAGCTTTCACCAGCCAGAGAGGGTGAGATTGTGGAGACTGTGGAGAGACCTTGCCGCAGGAACTTATTGGGCAGCAGGAAGGTCCGTGATTTTCAAGCAAACTAGATTCATCTGTTCCATTTTGTTGGGACAGAAGGGCTTCTACTGCTTCTATTATTGAGATTGTGCAGGACTAGCCAAACAATCTGAAGAACTCTGGACAGATTGGGCCAGCTGGCAGTAAGGGAACCTGCTGGCCCAAAACCTTTTTTTGTTGTTTTCAGGCATGTATTTTCTATATGTGCCAATGGTAAGAGTAATGCAAACTACATATTGGTAAATAAAGGCCCACTCACCAAAAATATTTTTTTGTGTCAATATATCTTTTTTACTTAGTATCATAAATTCAGATACAGTACACCACTTGTATACTTTCGGCAAAACTTTCATCAGTCCAGCACTATATCTATTAAAAATAAACTAATTAATTATGGTATTATACTTTTTTTAAAAGATAACACTCAACACATATAATAAAGCACTGCTAGTTAAACTCTGCTCACCAACTCATGACTACATTCCTTGCCATAGTTTCATCTGCTCTATAAGCATATAGCGTGTAAAAGGACCTCCTAAATAAATTTTTATTGAAACACATTTTTTCACCATTAAGTTATTCAAGGAGCCTCAATAGTGAATGAATATTTTATCATTTCACTAAGTTTTCCTTGGGTATAAGGTCACTGCAGCATTCTACAGACTGTCTGTTACATCAAAATTAGTTTCTTATTATAAATAGAATAATAGATAGGTGAGGGTCTATTACAAGGGAGTAATACCATTGAGAGGTTCTGGGGACAAGGAAACCTCGAGAGCGAAGCTCGAGAGGCTCTCCTGTCCCCAGAACCTCGAGATGGTATTCCTCCCGAGTGATAGACCCTCACCTATTTTTTATTTTTTGTAATATATGGAGCCCAGTTTTGTTTGCAGCAGTTCTGTGAAAGTGGTGCTGTGAAGCCGTGCTGCCGCTGCAGTGAGGATTCGTTCACTCACTGTGTGTGTACTTTCCTTCCACCCATCAGCACTGCTCAGCCATCCAGCCACAAAGTCAGTCTGTGTCCGTTTTACTTAAAAAAAATGTTTTACCTTACTTCTTTCATCAGACCATTGAGGGGATTAAAAAAAATTCTGCCCGTAAAGTGAAGGGACGATATTCTCTCGCTTAGCGAGAGACGGCCGCCATGTTTTTTGAATTGTTCTGCCCACCCACAGAGGAACCAGTTCCAATCAGGAGGCGCAGTTTTAGGAACATCAGCACGCAGGGCTAGGAGGTTGCCTTGGGGATGTCAGGAACTAGTGTAGATCTTGCAGTTGCGCTCTTGAGGTTTGGTGATAATACTATCGTTCAGAGCTCGAACGATAGTATTATGAGCTCTGAACGATAGTATTATCACTTGCCAACGATAATATTATCACTTTGGCTACTAGTGTATTATCGGGATTTTTTTGTATGGGATACTGTTGTATTATTTAGGTATCTCCATATATTACAAGCAAATAAAATATAAACGTTGCTTATTTGTATAACAACTAAACATATTTACCATGGGACTAATCTGATTTATCACTATCATAGGGTTCTAACACTTCAACATTTAACACGGTACTTGCTGCTTCATAATTAATTGTTACAAACAAATCAAGTGTTTACTTCGCTTTGTTTTTCCGGCTTCTAATTAGACCAACCTATAAAAGCTTGATTACTTATATTCAACAGAGCTAGTACAAACTGTGTAACTGATACAAATATAAGAATTTCCTTTAGCCTGGTCCAAGATATTTCACTTGCTTACCCAATTAACAATGCTACAAATGAGTCTGCATATATTAGCGTCTCAACCTCATAATACAAATCTGAAACACTCAGTATTAAATTCCATGAATAAAGTCATAAATTCAAGAGTAATACAAATCGGAGGCAGTATAGCACAGTGGTTTAAGGCTCTGAGATGCAAATCTAGAGACCTGGGTTTGAATCCCACAGCCCCCACTTGTACACTGTGTGATCCTGAGCAAGTCACTTAACTTCCCTGTGCTCCCAGGTTGCACCTGTAAACAAGCTTTCAGCTTAGTGTGTCTCACCTGGTTAAACAATTGGAATAAAATATGCTAATGTTTTTGAGGTTTACCCTAAATGTTCTCCACGCATCTTCTGTGAAAATAGTTTCTATAAGCAAACAAAAATACACATCTTAAAAACAACCATTCTGACTGTTTCAATTGAAACAGCATGTTATTAGCTTCTCTTTGCGATGTAAAAATCGAAGCATAAACTTACTGAATATTTCTCCATAGTAAGCACTGATGCACATAAGTGACAGAGAGGAGAGGGTGAGAGTAACAAGAGATTACTACCTGACCAGCAGCTAAAGGAATGTATTCCAACTCTGCTTATGTGTGAAATGATAAATGTGTACTTTTGTGTTTATTGCACTTACTTTATACCTTTTAAATATTTTTAAAAATATGTCTTGAGCTGTAATTTTATCTTGTTTTAGATATAATTTTTTGTTCAGGTGTTCCTTAATTTGTATTCAAAATTAGATAGAGATCAGTCATAGATTAATTGAGTATTCCTTATCTACTCAATTTACTTACTTACCTAATTATTTAACAGGGTAACGAGTTTTAACTCCCAATATAATTAGCCAATCAATGAGTGTGCTCATTATGCCCATTAGGTTGATTGATTAAAGCTGCAGCTGCAGATATTTACTGGTAGAAGTGTTCCCGGCAACTCAGTCTCCTCCGGCGTTCCCTGTCTTAGTTTGCTTAAGGCTCGGGTGAAAAAGTGTATGCTGTGCTTTATGGATGTAGCAGACTGTTGTATGTTCTGCTCTGCTGAGTACGAGCAAGCTGAGAGTCGGAGGTTGTATTTTCTGATGGTGACTCTCACTACCAGGCTTTTTTGAGTCAATTTTGGCTAATAGGCTCAAAGAGTATACTGGAGGATGCTGAAGAACACCTTAACTACCAGGGAATATCTTAGGAGGCAGCTGTCTGGGTATGAGCATCCTATTAGATAGTCGCTATTATTGCACGAGCAATGTCAGAATAAGTCGCTATTTATAAGCGATCGCTCATATTTAATGGTCGCAATTATGACAGTCGCTGTTTTGCAGTCGCACATATTCAGTCGCGTCTTTATAGTCGCTATTTTCATGGGTAACCGGCTTCCCCCAACAAGCTTCACCTGGTGCTGTGTGCTGCCATTTGCAGGATCTTGAAGCTTTGTCCACGTGGAAGCCAAACAAATCTTGGGTGCACTAGATAGGCCTTGCTTCTCTAAGCACCCAGAACAGTGAGGAATCATGAAAACATCCCTTCCAGCCTTGAGGCACATTATGCATATTCTCACAGGGTATCATGGAATCGTAACATGAGGAGGAAAATGTCCACTGTAGAAACATTTCTCTAATTCTTTCAGCCTGTTAACCTCTTCCACTATCATAGCCCGGGCATGATCCGGGTAGCGGGATGATCCCGAAGACGTGATGAATCAGTAGATGGCTTTTCGATGTAAATTTTGGCCTACAGCCAATCCTGGAGGCCTCTGGGTTGAAATGGGCTGGTGGTCTTGCCGACTGTCCCTACGAACACCATGCTTTCTCCCCAGTCGATCGGAATACAGGTTGAGCCTGATTTAACACAGAAAAGTCTGATATTTTAACTTTTAGAACATTTACAGTCACTGCGACGCTCCTTCTGGCTAACCAGCTCGCACACCACTCGCTCTCTCCCTCTCAAACACTGGGCAGCACTCTGAATCTAGCTTGGGGGCAGGACTAATTGCAGTCTCACCAATTACTCGATGCCATGCAAATGAGCCTCTCTCTCTCTTCTTGTGCAATTCTCCTCCACGGCGATTGTCAAGTGGGCAAAATTGAAACTGCAAAACAACTTTTTTTTTTTAACTGTGACACCATGGTGGGAGCACCATTTTAACCATTTCTCATGGCAATTTCTCTAGCGACTCCTCCACTCCACATAGCAAGCATTTTAAACTTTCAGGGCACAAATGTCTCTGTTTCCCACAGTTCTCAATACTTTCTCCTGTCACAACTTGAAAATTAAAGCTGGCAAATGTTCTTTTGATGCAGGACAAGGGGCACACACAATCTGGATTTACAGCTCCTTGGTAAACATCGGTACAATCACAGCAGCACATGAACAGCAGGCACACAGCAGCACATACGGATGGCACTTCTCTGGTGAATCCCTTATGAGCAAAGCTTCCAATTTTTTTGGCTACCAACTGCCAGACAGACAAAACGCTAGCCACAACCTGAGCAAACATCTCTTGTTTTCTCCCAAATTCCAAGCAAATCCTCAGTGGTGCCTCCATTTCATAACCTCCCCCCACCAGCCCCCCCTTGTCCAACTAGCAGGGCTGCTCCTCTCACACATGGTGCCACTGAGAGGTAGGGGGGTAGTCACTACAAACAGTTCTGTTGACCCATACTTCTACATCATAGCCTGCCATCCTTAGACAGGCAAACCAAGTGTGGCAACTACCTGGCTCACACCTGGGGGGACCATTTAACATGGCCATCAACCTAGGTCCCTGGGAGAAAATGTTTGCTCAGCATTATGCTAGGTTTGTACTTCTGGTCAGGGGCACCTAAGTAAATCCAGACACCGGAAGCAATAACTGTACTGTCCAAACCAGGATGGGATTCTAGAGTGTGGCTTTTATTCACATTCACAGAGAATAAACAAAGCAAAGATGGACCCCCATAGGGCTACTCCCACTGGTAATGCAGATTATTGAGGTACAGAGCACACACACAGTGAACCCTCGGGTTCTGAATGGATTGGCATACACAGCCCAAACTGGTACACTTCCCTTGACATGGCACCCTCGGCCAGTACTAGGACACTTTCCCATATTTCATGAGGAATTCTTGGTGGCTTCCTACCACCTCTGAGCACTCTCTGGCTCACAGAACATCCAATATCCCACAACTGGGTATTTTCTTCAGGCACTGGCCAAGTGCACTGACAGAAAATAAAGGTGCCCAAACTGAACCCAGAGAGGTAAACATGGTTACTCCAGATGAGGGGTCTCCCACCTTTTGCTTCCAAATTTATATTTGGCCATTCATCTGTTTTTTTTTTGTTTGTTTTGTTTTATTTAGTTGTTTAACCAGGAGTAGCACACTAAGCTGAAAGCTTTTTTACAAGAGTGACCTGGGAGCACAGGGAAGTTAAGTGACTTGCTCAGGGTTACACAGTATGCTAGTGGAAGCTGTGGGATTCAAACCCAGGTCTGGTCTGCTGGATGTCACCAGATTTGCAGCTCAGAGCCTTAAACCACTGCGCTATAATGCCTCCCATTAACAGCACCTTTCTCTGAAACACTCTTATAGATGCTCTCTTGAAATGTTTTGCACATTTAACATTCTACTTCTCACACCACGGAGGTGTCATGAAATTAAAAGTTCTGTATATGGCTATGTCTTTACTCTAGACCCCCACTTTTGCAGATGCTTTTAAATCAGACACAAACTAAAAGTACTGTACTTGGCAAGTCTCTCTCCAGACCCCACAGTATGCAGATACTTTTACACAGAAACAGTCTTCAAAGTTCTGTACATGGCTAGTCTCCCTTGGGACCTCATAACAGGCAGACACTTTTAACAGAAACACAGTCTCGGTGACATGGTCCCTTTGTCAGAGAAAACTCACCCCCGTAATGTAGGTGCCCCAGGGCTTCTTCCTCATGAAAGTTTTGGGTATTCACAGTACAAACAAATCTCAAGCAGCTTCACCACCTCCAGGCTGGACCAGGGGACTGCCCCAGAATCCTGGAATTCCCCCCATTCCCTCCGGGATGGGGCACTGGAAAACCTTCTAGGGATGGTCTCTACCACTTCCTTCTACAGGTCTTCTGTGTTCTTCTCTAGGGTGAGAACACACTACCCAAATCTCCAGAGGTAGCTCTCTGTCAGAGCTAAGTCTCAGGAGCTGCCCAGGCAGCAGCCTCCTTCTCTCTCTCTCTCTCCACTCTCCAGACTACTGACTCTCTCTCTCAACATTCTATTGCTAACCCCTGCATCTAGCATTCTATTGTGGCTTATGCTGCTACGACAGTTCTAAGGTGACATCATCACTCCAGCTCTGCAGGGATTGAAAACAGAGTGTGACAGTGTGAAATCCATTTAACTGGCATCTCACAAGCTGCCTCTCCCTGTCTGTCACTGATTCTAAGTGGGATTCTAGTAACCCCTGGGAACAAGGGGGTTATACGAAGTAAATACTTGATTTGTTTGTAACAATTATGAAGCAGCAAGTACTATGTTAAATGTTGAAGTGTTAGAACCCTATGATAGTGATAAATCAGACTAGTCCCATGGTAAATATGTTTAATTGTTATACAAATAAGCAAAGTTTATATTTTATTTGCTTATAATAAAAAACTAATTTTGATGTAACAGACAGTCTGTAGAATGCTGCAGTGACCTTATACCCAAGGAAAACTTAGTAAAATGATACAAGATTCACTATTGGGGCTCCTTGAATAACTTAGTGGTAAAAAACTTTTTTTTCAACAAAAATTTCTTTAGGAGGTCCTTTTACACGCTATATGCTTATAGAGCAGATGAAACTATGGCAAGGAACGTAGTCATGAATTGGTGAACAGAGTTTAACTAGTGGTGCTTTAATATATGTGTTGAGTGTTATCTTTTTAAAAAACTATAATACTATAATTAATTAGTTTATTTTTAATATATGTGATGCTGTACTGATGAAGGTTTTGCCGAAAGTATACAAGTGGTGTACTGTATCTGAATTTATGATACTAAGTAAAAAAGATATATTGACACAAAAAAAAACTTTTTGGTGAGTGGGCCTTTATTTACCAATCTGTAGTTTGCTGTTTTGTTGTTACTGATTGGTTCAGGCTCCTCCCTTAATTAAGTGTCTCTTTTTATTGAGATTGGCTGGGCTGGACCCTTACCTTTTCTGAATGTCTGGAGCATCGACAGATGTGTGAGCCAGAGGGCTAATCAAGGTGTGTTTTCACACAATTAGACACATGAACAAAACTCTGCTTCACTTTCAAGACATTCACTCACATATTTAACAAGAGAGAAGATTGCATCTTGAGACTTTTTTTGAACTTTGGGACATTTATACTTCTTTTCTGGCTCTCTTCGAGTTAGTCTGGACTTGCTTAAAAACTTTACTAGCCATTGTTTGACCATTAGGACTGGATAGCTAAAAAAAACTATTGTGTTTTCCCTAACATCTGTTGCTTGGTATGAAGTCTGAAGATACTACATTTTGATGAATTAGATAAACTGACGGACAACAGGTCTGTAACTCTGTCGATATCTGATACGGATGAACAGAGAATTCTTGGTAATTTTAGAACTAATAGAGAATTTAGTGGAACTACTCCAACATATTCTGTCACTAATCAATTTGAATATTTAAAACAGAAATAAGCCAAATTAGAGTGGCATGCTTTGACGCTGACACAATATCTTAAACAAAAGCGCATACAGAGGGGACTCCGCATTTTTGTGGAAGCTAATTTAGGATATGTGGACATGGATCTGGATATTAAATGGGATGGGGTAAGAAATAGATGCTCCAAAGATTTTATGTTGTTGATAATAGAATCAATAACAAAAGAATTACTGAGAATAGAACTGGAGATTAATCAGTACAACAGTGAAATTAAGATTAAATATAATGTGAAGGAACTGACAGAATATTTGGAAAGGGTAAACACTAATCTCAAAGAATTTGAGGAGGAACTAAGAGCTACAAAACTGCATAAGTTTAAGAGAGATCTAAACGATTACAAAAATAACCAGGTTTATATGTTTTCTAACAAAAAGACAGGGTACATCAAGACATTTCAGTATAACTTGGATACAGAGTCATCAGCTATCAGTGTGGGTAGTGATGCAGAGGGTGGGGCTCCACCCACCAGAGGTAGAGGGGGATATCGGGGCAGGAGACCCTTTCGCCAGAGCGGCAAAAGAGGCTACCAGTATACAAAAGAAGGTCAAACACAGAAAACAATGACAGACCTACAAAAGCCTGGCCCCTCACACCCAATAGAAAGAGGAACAGGCACAGATATAGGGGGTATAGAAAAAAGAAAAGAAAGGACAAGAGGTCCCACTAGAGGCCAGAACAACATGGTCAACAGTGATGAAAATCAGTTAGTATACAATATATCTAAGAGAACACTCACTGATTTAGAGGTACAGGTTTTAGGAAAAGGTCTCACTTTCAAATCAAATCAAATCAGCTTTATATATAAAAAAGCACCTTTCAAAAACCAAGGTGCTTGTACAAGGTTCATTAAATCGAAACAATTAATAAAAAACATAATTAACATGTCACAACCCATGGCTGCAACATTAAAAATCAGAATATGCCAGACTAAAAAGAAATGTCTTCAACGCTATTTTAAAACTTTGGACAGTTGGGCAATCTTGCACCTGAAAGGTAGAGAATTCCACAGGTTTGGGGCCACAAACTAAAAGACCTGGCCCCAGATGTCTTTAAATGAACCCTGGGAATCTCTAGCAATCCCTCATCAGTGGATCAGAGAGAGAGGGAAGGACAGTAGGGATGAAGGAGATCTTGCAGGTAACCAGGTCTCTGGTCATGTAGGGCCTTATAGGTCAGCAAACCAACCTTGAAGGTGATCAGCCACCATACTGGCAGCCAGTGCAGTCCGTGACACACAGGCATTATATGACTTGTCCTAGATGAACCAGTCAATAGCCTGACTGCTGCATTCTGCACAAGCTGCAGGTGGCAGATATCAACCCCCAGTAACCCAAGGTAAAGGGAGTTGCAATAGTCAAGGTGGGAGGTAATGAAGGCGTGGACCAGAGTTGGAAGATCGTCAGATGGAACCAGGTGCTTCACCCGGGTGATATTCCTCAGATGGTAAAAAGAGGTTTTGACAACTGCCGACACCTGCGATTTAAGTGTCAAACAGTCATCAAACATAACTCCCAGGTTCTGCACCCAGTCTGAGGTAGTTAGCTGTATACCCCCAAGCCATAAACCTGAAGGTGATCCCACCAACAAACCCACATCCTGATGACCTGGGTCCACAACCAACACCTCAGTTTTTTCTGGGTTTAACCACAGCCAACTAGACAGTTGTTAAAAAGCAAAATGGCAGCATCCTGGACAGGCACAAAGGACATGTATAGCTGAGTGTCATCTGCATAGCAGTGAAAACTCAAGCCATACCACCTAATAATCATTCCCAATGGTAGCATATACACCGCAAACAACATGGGTGCCAAATGGAACCCTTCGGCACCCCACAGGAGAGGGGAGTGATGCCAAGGAATAAATCCCAGATACCATCCTCTGGATCCTACCCATTAGGAAAGATCAAAACCATTTGAGGACCGTACCAGACAGTCTACAGATGAACTGCAGGCACGCCAATAGCACACCATGGTCTACGGTGTCAAATGCCACAGAGAGATCAAGAAGGACCAAGATGGAGCTGGCCCTTCGATCTCTCGCTATTAGGAGGTCATTAAGTACCTGGACAAGACCTGTCTCGGTACTATGTCTCTTCCTAAATCTGGACTGGAGAGAATCATAGACATTGGGGCTGGTCAAATGATCATCCAGCTGCGACGCAACCACCTTCTCAATAACCTTACCCACAAAGGGCAGGTTAGAGAAAGGCCTGTAGTTAGCCAGACAGTCTGGGTCCAAGGAGGATTTTTTAAGAAGAGGCTGAACCACAGCCTCCTTTAGAGGATCAGGGAAGATCCCCTTCTCCAAGGACATCCAGACTATCTAAGCAAGGACCGGGATGATTTTATCCACACAGCCCACTAGGAGACATGTGGGGCCCGGGTCCAAACTACAATTGGTCGGATGCAACGGCTGAATGATCATCACAATGTCTCTGATCATGGGGAGGCTGAAGTCACACCACACAAACTGGGCATCTGACATCTCTTGCCGACCATCACAGCCCCCATTAGGGAAGGTCAAGTGGATACCCAACCTGATTGCGGCAACCTTATCTGAAAAGAATCGAGCAACCTCCTCACATCATTCTTGAGAAAAAGCACTTCCAGACTGAAGACAGGTTGGACTACACAATCTGTCCACAGTCCAGAAAAGCTGAGCTGGTCGATTCTGTGCAGCAGCAATCTACCTGGACAGGAATACTGCCTTCTTATGGGTAATTGCTGATTGATAGACCACATAATGGTCCATCAAACTAAGTCTGTCACACTCCAGGCCAGACTTCTGCCAGCACCTTTCTAGCCTTCATCCAACTCTCCTCAACTCCCTAAAAGTCTCATCAAACCAAGGAGACTTGGGATGAAGAGTGAGGAGATGAACATGAACAGGAGCAATGGAATCCAGGGCCTCTATCACCACCTTACTATAACAAGTACCAGGTGCTCTGGATCCGTGCATTCACTCAGTAAACCTGATAGGTCCAGTACTGCCATCAGGCCATCTGGTGAAACACCCATTCAAAGGGCGGTACCGGACCAACTCCGTAGGGACTGGCCTACTGGGGGTGACCTCAAAACTGAACCCAATGGTGTGATGGTCAGACCACCTGACTGGTTCCACCACCAAATCAGATATCTCCATCTCCAGGAGAAACACGAAGTCCAGTGAATGACCACCAATATGGGTCGGGGAGGAAATAATCTTTGTGAAGCCCAGTGAAATCATTAGCTGGAGGAAGTCCTGACCAAACTGCGAGAGTTTATCATCAACCCAGGTATTGAAATCCCCCAGAACCAACCATCTGGGGGATCCCAATGTCAGGTCAACAATGAAGTCCGCAACTTCACTCATGTCAAATCAAGGAATTTGAAGTTAAGTTGGATCTCAGCCGATTTTTTAGGGAACTCAAATTAAGATATTTTTTTTGGTTTCCAGCCAATAAAAGAGGTAGATATTCAGGAACAAGAGAAAAAGATAGCTCTGAGTAGTAAATTACACCTTAAATCTAGATTTACTCCATCCATTACATCCTACATGATTAAAACCTATATGACCCTTGTTATTAGAGATATAGATGAGATACTGAAAAAGGAAAGAAATACTGATAGAAGAAAAAGGTTTAATTTGTCTGCACAACAATATGCAGCATTATGAAATTTAGAGAATGATGACAGCATAATTATTAAAAGTGCCGATAAAGGGTTGCAGTGGTAATCATGGATTATTCGCAATCTTGACATATCTGTTTGGAATTATTACAGATGAGGGAGAATTATGCAGCTGTAGACCATGACCCAACACGGCTGGTTTCAGATCTAGTATAAGCCCTTCTACTAAGCGCCTATAATGATCACCAAATTACAGAATGGAAAAAAAATCCTTGTTTAGGATCAATCTGTCCATACCAATATTTTATATAC
This sequence comes from Neoceratodus forsteri, assembly GCA_016271365.2. Lineage (NCBI taxonomy): Eukaryota > Metazoa > Chordata > Ceratodontiformes > Ceratodontidae > Neoceratodus > Neoceratodus forsteri. Next base: position 283,539,421 of record CM057455.1, on the reverse strand, counting down.
TTCCTAAAATACATAAGAATCTGAGAGCACTTTCAGGCAGACCGGTTGTTGCAGGTATTAATTCAATTCTTGAATCACTTTCAATTTTCATTGACCACCACATCAGGCCGTTTGTGGAGATAACTGAATCCTATATTCGAGAGTCAACTGATGTCAAAACAGCAATTTAGATATACAACAATGTATACTAGTAACATGGGAAGTTAAAGATTTGTGCACGTCAATTCCACACAGAAATGGATGTGAAGTTCTGAAAGCTTTTCTAGACAAATATAGAGGGGGAGAAAAACCTTCCAATTAAATAATTGTTAAGTGGGCAGAAACAGTTTTGACTCAGAACTATTTTTGGTTTGAAAAACAATTTTATTTATAAATAAAAAGGCACGGCCATGGGTTCTAGCATGACCCCATCCTATGCTAATATTTATATGAGCCATTTCAAGAATGAATACATATACAGTAACAAAAATATTTATAAGAACAAGCTCCTGTTCTGGAAACTTTTTATAGATGACATCTTAGTTTTGTGTTTAGGAATGGTAGAAGAATTACACAGTTTTGATCTGTATTTGAATGAATGGACTGACCATTTATTTTTTACTTTGAATTTTAGCACTGAACAGATCCCTTATTTGGATTTATTGATCTACAAACATGAGAATCAGTTGGTTACAAAACTATATCATAAGACAATTGATAAAAATTCAATTTTACCTGCACAGAGCTTCCATCCAAAAAAATTGATTGAATCTATTCCCTTTGGGAAACTGATCAGAGCAAAACGTAATTGTACTGAAGCATCGGAGTTTGAAAAAGAACAAGCAGATATGGCACCGCCGCACCAGGACTTAGAGCTAAGGGTTACCAACAGGAGATCTTACGATCTTTAAGGAACAGGACTGACCTACTAACTCCACATATTAAGGAACAGGTGGATAAAGGGAGAATCATTTTTTTCCACAGTATATAATTATGTTTTTTTTTACTATCAGAAATACTGTCAATAAACATTGGCATGTATTACAGGCAACCCCCTTAGGTCACCAGATTTTTGAACATCTTCCAATCACTGTTCCAAAGAGAAATAGAACATTGGGCAATAGACTTATAAAAACAGAACACAAAATACCAGACACCAGACCTACCCACTTTTTGAATCTGTCAGAGGTTAAGGGTAATTTTCCATGTGGTCACTGTATTCATTGTAATAATACTTATAGAATCAAAAAAAAAATAATTAACACATCTTGAGATAAGGATATTACCATAGAACAGTTTATTAATTGTTCTACCACTGGTGTAATTTATGTGCTTAAACACCCATGTGACAAAGTATATATAGGCAAAATGGAGAGGTTACTTAAAAATCGTATAACAGAACATAAGAGTGACATCAGAAGACAGGACTTAACGTCACCTGTTGCTAGACATTTTATCAAACAGGGTCATCAGCTTCCACAGCTAAGATTTTTTGGAATTGAAAAAGTACTTCTCGACTCAAGAGGTAGAGATTACAGGATGAAAATTTTAACAAGAGAGGCTTATTATATTGACAGATTTGAGGCTACCAACCCCAAATTTAGGTTGAATGATTCTATTGACTGGCAGCCAATCATATAAATAATGAATGATTAGCTGTAAAGCAGTCACAATGGTTAAGAACCCACAAGGGATGGGTTTATCCGAAGGTTCATAACAGAATTCTTTTTGTTTGGACCTTTTTGACCTTTCACATATTGCCCCTTTTTTCATGGGTAGAGTGTGAAACAAATTTATTGACTGTCATCAAATCATATAAACAAACATTTTTTAAAAAAGTATTTAGGATTGCTAGTACATTAATAAGAGGTAATACTTTCCTTTTGTAAAGATTAAAAATGTACATTGATCTTTTGACCTCCCATATAGCACTTTTTGACACTCCAGGAACATGAGTAATAAAAGGAGGGGGCAACTGTATACCGAACCAGTTTATGTCTACAGTGTTGTTTATACAGAAACAGTGGTAGTATCCACCTTATATTTAAAAAATAGTAGATTGCGTATTTTCTTCCCCCCCATACCCTAGGTCCCTGTAAGTTAACATAATGCATTAGTTGTATATATCTTTTAAAGTCTTGTGAGTGTCCCTGTATTAGTCTTTTGCAGTGGCAGCATCCAATGTACACTTAAAAAACTGCAGATTGTGAATTCTCTCCCCCCCTCCCCAATACTCTAGGTCCCGGTGTGCTGATACATTGTATTTGTTATTTACAACTCTTAAATCTTTGTGAGTGTCCTCATATCAGCTTTCTAGATACTGCTCTGGCATCTAATAAATACCCTAAGTATACATTATGTGGTAAGCTAAAACTTCTTGGGTTAACTGTTTTTTATCAGTTTTTGATGCTTTTTGAGTAGCCAGCTATTAGATTAACTATGGATAGGTAGGACACCATATATTTAATATGGTGCTGCTTTTAGATGCAGGTCGGGCACCCAGAGTGAGTGCACACACCACGAAAGGTCTTTTGCCTCATGTGGTGATGCGCAGAGCTCTGCGCCCGATTTCTTGCCTATATAACTGAGCTGGCGCGGTACCCTCTAAAATGTGTAGAGAAAGTGAGAGGTCCTACCACGCCATTACTTATGTGCATCAGTGCTTGCTATGGAAAAATATTCAGAGGCAGGATATTCAGAAATGCACCAAAGGCATGCGCAACCCCGGTGCAGCACAAGTCAACTGCGCAATGGTGCAGTGACTGTGATATTCAACGGCTGCACACCGCAACATGTGCCAGCACAACATGGCTGAATATCACAGCCGCTGAGCCATGGTGCAGTGACGGTTGTGCAAAGGAGCAAACCAGAAATGCACTATAGCACACCCAGGGATATGCAAGGAGCAGAGGAAGATGCGCCAAGGCACAGCAGGAACAGACACACGAACAGCAGGGTGCCAGGCAAGGGGGAAGGGGGACAGTGCAGGAAGGTGGGGGCACCAGGCTAGGAACACTGGTAGGGACACACAGCAAGCACACAGGTGACCACTGCACAAGGAGTGCAGGCATGCAGTCGGCCCCCTCCCCCCCAGTGGATGACGCAGGGCACAGGCAGCACTGATGTCCAGGGGAGGGCACCCTAGTCCACCACACACCAGAGGGCACGTGGCTGCCTGGACAACAGCAAACCACACTCTGACACACAGTACCCACCACATACACACCGCACAACCTGAACTGCCAGCCCATGGCCGCTCCAAGGCACAGCCACTGACTGAGGGGCATGCCACCACCATGCACACACCACTCAATGACACAGGTGCACCACATGGCCACCCACCACACCACTGCAGCATGGACCCACTCACCAGCTGCAAAGCAGACACAGACACAGAAGGTTAAACAGGAAACAAATGTAATATAACAATAGAGAAACAGCTGTACAAAGAACAATAAACAAAGGGGAGGGGAGGTGTAGGTGGGAAGGGGTCAGGGGACAGGACCTGTACAGGTGGATGGGGAAGGTAGGGGAAGGGAGGACAGAGGCAGGAAGGGGGCTGGGGAACATCATGGTCAGCCACGTCCTGCTGGAGCCTGGCACCTCCCACTGCGCCAGTCTCATAGCAGGATCTGCCTAGTCTGGTCCACAATCTCCATCGTATGTGAGGTTATGAGTATAATCTGCCACAGCAGATGGCAGTACAATGGGAGTCTGGAACCCCTCCAGACACCTATGGTAGGTTATCAGTGCATGTCCACAGCACCCTAGCCCCCCCTGTGCTCAGCGGACAGTGGGAACACACGCCTCTGGAGTTGCACCCCGAACATAGCCACAGCATGAGCCCACTGCCCCCACCCCCCAAGCACAGAGTGCACCCTGGCCTGGAAAGGCACAGAGCAGTGGCACAGTGCACCCAGTGACTGGCAATGCCAAGCCACAGGGCACAGAATGACAGCCCCCCCGGCATGGCATGCAGCCCTGCCAGACCCATGGAACAGTGGATGTGCACAGATGCAGTTAGAGCCTACTTACCTGGCTGTGGCACGGCCCCCCTCCAGATGCACCTGCAGCACCCTCAACCTCTCTGGGTCCCTTCTTAACCTGTCCACATACCAGTGGTGACACTGCTCCCTGATGTGCTGCACACTGATGGCCTGGACAAGCCCATCAGCAATGTTCTGCCACACCTCGGTCCTGGGTCTTTGCAGGGGCTGCTGGCCAAACAGGTTGGCAGCTTGGGGCTCCACCTGGGTCACCAGGTTTACCAGCTCTACCTGGCTCTACTTACAGGATCAGGGCACTGTGCGACATGGCATGGTGCCACAGCAAAGATGCAGGACAAAATGGCGTCCAGTAGTGCAAGTGCACAACGTGCTTGGGATGCGCGCCTCACACAGAGATGTGCTGCCTGCGGCAATTGCACATCTCTAGGGATGCACGGCATGGGCATGGCCACACCGGCACATGGGGCAGAGGTCCCTGGGGCATAGGGCAGGGCAGGGGTCAGTGGTCAGCATGCGCAATGTGTGCATGAGCGTTATTGGGCCCATGACACATGTTGCACAATAGGCCATGAAGGCACCACGCTTCATGGGCCCAATAGTACCCAGGCACCATTGGCCCAATAGCATCCGAGCACCATAAGCCCTGTAGCGCACAAGCACCTTTGGCCCTATAGCACCCTAGTGCCATAGGGTCCATGGCATATAGGGTATGATGGCCCCTATAGTGCACCTAGCGCATGCTGCGCAATAGGTGGTAGCATGTGCCATGGTGCATTCGCATTGGCAAGGGTGCACTGTGCATGTCACGGCATTGAGCAACGACATGCAGTGTGCAAGAGCATGATATTCAGCCATCATATGCAGATTACAGTAGCTCGTCAGCCTATCCACGGTGCAATGTGGACATTTGCATGTGATTACAGTTGCGCATCAGTCCATTTGCATGCGATTCGCTATAAAGGCACCGCACAATAGCACAGGCCTTGGACCGGTATTGCAACCATCAGAGGTAAGTTGTGCCTGGTGAGGGGATGGCCAGGCTAGATGGCTGGTGTGGGCCGCTGCAGCCACTAACCACAAGTCCATATCCACAGGTAGCATCATGTCCAAGCACGAGGAGGGTGAGGAGTGTGGACCTGCCCAGAAGCACAGGTCCAATTTTACGAGAGCAGAGGCAGATACCCTGTTTGAGGCATACCCAGACAGGGAACCTTTGCTGAGTGGTGCCACTGGCACACCCCAGGCCAGGGCTGTGGCCTGGGAAATGATAGCTGAGCCATGAACCAGCAGGGCAGCCACCAGTGGTCTGCACAGGACTGCAAGAAAAAGGTGGGCACCGACAAGCGTTGGATAAGGGAAAAGGTGGTGGCCATTTGGGCTGCCAGATCAGCCACAGGTGGGGGCCAGGCCACCGTGACACAGCTCACGGCCCAGGAGGAGCTGGTGTTGGCCACCATGTGGCGTAGTGCAGTTGAGGGTGTGCTGGGCGGTGGCTTCCAGACTGGAGGGAGCTCATTACTGCATAGTAGGTATGGCAGGCGGGTGGGTGAGGGGAGTAAGGGCCTTTTGAGTCAGCAGCTGTAACGCATCTGTGTTCCCTTACAGCACTGGCTCACCAGCATGCGGTGGCAGGGGCACCTGCAACTGTTGTGGGAGCCTGCTCAGCCCCAAAGGACCAGCCATCCACCTCCACAGGCATCCGGGTTCCCGATAGGCTGCAGCACACCACCACCGTCCAGCTGGATGTCCTGGGCGTGGTGGAGGACAAGACCCTGGCTGTGTTCCAGCGAGATGCCAGCCTTGGCGTGCTCTGTGCGGAGAAACAGATCAGGGCAGGGGCTGTTACTGATGAAGATCTAACCATAGTCCTAGACAGCAGGGGTCATGTTGGAGGGGAGACACCCATGCCAACCACCAGCACTGACAGCGTGGCTAGTGGCCTGTTGGTGGTGGAACAGCTGCCCGACACTGACCCTGGTACCACTATGTGCGCAGACACAGTGGTGCAAGGTGGCAGAGCACCTGCATAGGTGCTGGCCAGAGCACAGGGGCTAGGGGGTGGCAGCAGCAGATGGCCGGAGAAGTTGGGAGGGCTGGTGCCGCATCCACCACTGGAGCACCTGTCATTGCCCAATCCCATGAGGACCCCACTGTGCAGCACCCACCTGAGTGGGGGGGCCGTGCAGCACAGTCGTACGCCACTGGTGGGTCAATGCCACGTCCATGCACCCCGGGGCGCCTAACCCTTGGCTGAGCACACCCAATTGCTGCAGGCCTCCATGGAGCAACAGGTGCTGCTCATGGCTGGGGTGCAGGCACTCCATGCAGAGGTGTGCCAGGCAGCTGAACAGCATGAGGGGGCACCACGCAGGTCCTGGAGGCCAGTCAACATCTGTGGAAGAACACAACCGCAGCCCTAGACTGCATTGCCAATGCGATCTCAGTCGGCCTTGCCCCACTGGCTGCCACATGGCATGATCGACTGCCACAGACACCGCAGAGTGCAATGTCCACCCCACAGCCTCGGTGTCGGGTGACCCCAACCATGTCAACACAGGGCTCCGCTGTGGGCATCCCAGGCACAACTGGTGCGGGCTTGTTTGGGAGCTTGCAGACCCCTGCGAGGACCCAGTCATGATCCCGCAGTCCCACCCCTGGGTGGCAGTCGCAGACCCACCCTGTGGCCGTTGCGCAGCCTGAGTCTGATGGGCGGCCGTGGTGCAGCAATCCCCATGTCCATGGTGGCCGTGTGTCTGTGCGGTGGACCTGATGTGCACATCATCCTGTCTGCTGTCTGCAGCCCCCGCCCTGTGTGCACATGGCCTTTGTGTGTGTGTGTGCATGGCATGGTCATGGCAGCCGTGTGGCCCATGTGGTGTGTGCGTGATGATGTCTTCACAACACTGGTTGCGCATGTGCACCGGTGCCCTGCATCTGATCCACACCATGTACTAGCGCCAAGTCACGTGCCTGCAGGCGCCACTGTGTGTGTGTGTGTGTGTGTGTGTGTGTGTGTGTGTGTGTGTGTGTGTGATGCTATGCAGTGCTGTGTGGTGTTGCGTGTGGCCGTATGGCACTGCCCAGCCACTGCCCCATGCCTGTGTGTGCATGACCTTGCCACTGTGTCGGTTCTGTGCATGGGTGTTTGTCCACCCACTTGCATGCACCATAGTGCTCCTGTGCTATTGTGTCTCGATGGTAGTGTGCCAGCTGCATGAGCCGGGAATCCCTCCACCCAGGGGGGCTACCCTCCACCTCCCAGCCCATCATCTGCATCATCCCCACTGCTGTTTCATTGGCCTCGACAGCTACCCCACAGTTAATGGCCATATTGTGCAGCATGCAGCAGGCCAGGAATAGGCTGCAGGCCTTTGAGAGGCTATATTGTAAGGCACCACCGGACCTGTCAAGGCAATGGAACCATACCTTCAGCATCCCAAACACACACCCAATGATGTTCCACATGCTGGCGTGTGCCTCATTGTACTGCTTTTCCACTGGGGATGACAGGCACTGGTAGGGAGTGAGCAGCCAGGGCCTGAGTGGGTAGCCACTGTCACCTGTGTGGGGGGAGAGAGAGAGAGAGAGAGAGAGAGAGAGACTGTTAGCCTGGTGACCCCTGTCACTGTGCCCCATGCCCTTTCTGGATACACATGGTGGTCCCCCTGCCCTGGCCACCCCTTCCATGCCCTGCTGTACTCAGCTGCCCATGGTCTCACCATACTCACCCACTAGGTGATCTGTGGGGATGTCCCCACTCTTGAACCTATGACACAGTGCTGAGCTGTGCCAAATGAAGGCATCATGTGCTCCCCCAGGGTGTGTGGCACAGACATTAGTTATGCCCCCCCTGGCATTGCACACCACCTGGCAGTTGATGCTGGAGTAGCCCTTTCTGTTGATGTAGCTACCCACTCCATGCCAGGTGGCATGCAGATGCCCACATGGGTGCAGTCGATGGCCCCTAGCACACCAGGCATATGTGCTACCCTGTGGAACTCTTGCATGGTTGCTGTACACTCCACCTGTGTGCTGGGGAAGTGGATGTGTTCTGCAGAATGCGGCAGTAGGGTACTGAGGAATTGGGTGAGGAGCCATAACGTGGCTGACTGGTTTATGCCTGTGGTGTCCCCTGTTGGTCTCTGGAAGGTGCCCGTGGTGAGCAGGCACATGACAGCTGTTGCCTTTGTCTCCACTGTCAGGGCATGGCTCTGTCTGGTGGGTGTCTGCATCTCCTCACTGCACAGCTCAGAGCTGCCTCAGAATTTCCCAGTTCAGGCAATACCAGCCCATAATCTCTGTGTCAGCATGGCTCTTGAAGCTGATGTGGGACCGGTACCACCTGTTCCAGGTGTACCGCCAACAGGCCCTTCCATGGCCACATTGCTCTGCCTTTTCACACCCCTCATTATGGCCTCCATTTGGAATGCTGCAGTGGCCATGGCACCTGTTGTCCTGTCACCCCCCTTGGGGTCCGGCTCCACTGGCCCCACCAGGCTCTGTGGGGCACTGCCTGTCGCTCGTCAGGACCCCCTCCTGCGTACCCTGCTCCTAGCTGGGTTCTGCCTGCTGGCTCCGTCACCCACCCCTGTGGGTGCCTGTGTCCTGCGTCACTCCCCTTGGGTCTGGTGGCTCTGTTAAGCACCCACTCTCTCCCCTTCCCTCAGTGAGCCTCTCTGTGTGTCACACTCCCTCTCACATCTCTCTCTCTCTCTCTGTCCTTCTCTTTCTCTCCCTGTCTCCCTCTTCCTCTCTCAGATGGCCTGTCTGTCTCCCACTGTCCTGTTCCCCTCTGGCGCAAGTGCTCTTCTCCAACTTGCTGCCTGTTTTTATGGGCTCAAGTCTGCTCCACGCAACTGACAGTTGTTCCTTGCACTATTGGTCAGGGGTTGAATATCGCACTGTGCCACATATTCATGGGTCCGCCCCCTGCCCTTGTGCATGCATACATTTCTGTTGCGCATTGGCGCACTGCCACTTGTGCTGTGCAGTTGCTCCCGTTGAATATCGCTCTGTGGTGCTTCTCCGCAGTTGCGCATGTGCAACCCTGTTGTGCCATGCGCAACCGCTTTGAATATCCAGGGCAGTAAGTTTATGCTTCAATTTTTACACCACAAAGAGAAGCTAATAACATGCTATTTCAATAGAAACAGTCAGAATGGTTGTTTAAAGATTTGTATTTTTGTTTGCTTATAGAAACTATTTTCACAGAACATGCATGGTGAATATTTAGGGTAAACCTCACAAACATTACCATATTTGTATTACTCTTGTGAATTTATGACTTTATTCATGGAATTTAACACTGTGTGTTTCAGATTTGTATTATGAGGTCGAGACGCTAATATATGCAGACTCATTTGTAGCATTGTTAATTGGGTAAGCAAGTGAAATATCTTGGACCAGGCTAAAGGAAGTTCTTATATTTGTATCAGTTACACAGTTTGTATTAGCTCTGTTGAATATAAGTAATCAAGCTTTTATAGGTTGGTCTAATTGGAAGCCAGAAAAACAAAACGAAGTAAATATTTGATTTGTTTGTAACAATTAATTATGAAGCAGCAAGTACTGTGTTAAACGTTGAAGTGTTAGAACCCTATGATAGTGATAAATCAGACTAGTCCCATGGTAAATACGTTTAGTTGTTATACAAATAAGCAAAGTTTATATTTTATTTGCTTATAATAAGAAACTAATTTTGATGTAACAATCTATAGAATGCTGCACTGACCTTATACCCAAAGAAAACTTAGTAAAATGATAAAAGATTCACTACTGGGGCTCCTTGAATAACTTAGTGGTAAAAAACTCTTTTTTCAATAACAATTTCTTTTGGAGGTCCTTTTACTCACTATATGCTTATAGAGCAGATGCAATGATGGCAAGGAACGTAGCCATGAATTGGTGAGCAGAGTTTAAGTAGTGGTGCTTTAATATATGTGTTGAGTGTTATCTTTTTAAAAAAAGTATAATACCATAATTAATCAGTTTATTTTTAATAGATATGGTGCTGTACTGATGAAGGTTTTGTCAAAAGTATACAAGTGGTGTACTGTATCTGAATTTTTGATACTAAGTAAAAAAGATATATTGACACAAAAAAATATTTTTGGTGAGTGGGCCTTTATTTACCAATCTGTAGTTTGCTGTTTTATTGTTACTGATTGGTTCAGGCTCCTCCCTTAATTAAGTGTTTCTTTTTATTGAGATTGGCTGGGGTGGACCCTTACCTTTTCTGAATGATAAGAGTACTGCCATTACAGCTTCATCAGTATACACTGGGCTTAGTTCTGGTGAGAGCAGAACACTGTGTTTCAGGGGTAACTGTTTTCCCCTTTCATTTTGATCTGTATTGAACCTTTGTTTTTTAGACCTTGGTGTAACCCCTAGGTGGCGCTTTCCCTAAGGTTACTTCCCCTGTCTTTATGCCTGAGCACAGGTTAAGGGGCCTCGATTTGGTATTAAGGTGCCTCCACCCAAAGTTATGGTATTGAGGTGTCTGCCTATCCTGCTATAGCCCTCTGGGAAGCTATAACCACCCACCAACCCTCCTAGTGGCTCAGTACTTGTCATAGTAGTAGTTAACACGCAGTCAGTATATAGCAGTAATCATATGCACACACCCTTCACACTTACCACCAGGGTTGGACCTTCAGTAGTTTCCCTGGAGACCCCCTGTAAAATTTATTTATTTATTTATTTCAGATTAGGATTATTACCTTTGACCCAAGGGCTCATTTACAAAGGCTCCAAGTCAGAAGAAAGTACATGACATCACATGCTATTTACAATACAATACAGTTGAAGACACATTTTACAACAGATGAACATCAGTGTTATAAGTGCAGTTACAACACAAACCAAGTTTAGAAGGACTGCAAGTGAATAGTACAGGACTTACACTTGTGGAATAGTCAATGAGAAGCAACAGTATGAGAGGGTGGTACATACTTAGGAGATAACAGGTTGTAATCCGCGACAGGGGGGCTCCCAGTCAGTTTGGGGGCAGCAGTTTGGTGCAGCCAGGCATGGCTTTGTCTGGGAGTGGGGCAGGGGATTAGTGGAGAAGGGGCGGGAGAAGAAGGATTGGGGTGAAAAGGGCAGAAGAGGGGGAGAGGGGGATGGGAAGTGTTAGGGGGAGGCGGAGGAGGAGGAGGGAGGAGGAGAAAATAAGATTAGCAAGACAACTGCACACTTTCAGTACTGTAACCCAGCTAATAATATGCACACTAGCCAGGTTAAACGTGAAAAAGACAATCAGATTTATTCAGAGGATGTGAGCAAGAATGGGGCATGAATTTTGTTAAATGATTTGTACTGTGATTTGAATCAGGGTTTTGGCATGCACTTTTAGTCCCAAAATAGACAGTCCTATAACACTGGGTACCCAGGATGGAAACTGACTAGCCAGAGGCATTGTCTGGGGGTGGCCGGCATTCCAGCTGATGTTGGGGCCCTTGATGGAAAGAAAGGCAGTTAGCATGCACAACAACAAGATGATTATTTATAATACAAGCTGTTTGGCTCAGTCTTTTGAAAACCCAGAAAGTTAAAGAAATCGGATAGTACCACAGATGATTAAAATAGGGAGGCAGTATAGCACAGTGGTTTAAGGCTCTGAGCTGCAAATCTGGTGACATCCAGCAGACCAGACCTGGGTTTGAATCCCACAGCTTCCACTTGCATACTATGTAACCCTGAGCAAGTCACTTAACTTTCCTGTGCTCCCAGGTCACTCCTGTAAAAAAGCTTTCAGCTTAGTGTGCTACTCCTGGTTAAGGGGAAAAAAAATACCCATTGCAGGGAGCTACCCTGATTGTACTCATGCTACCAGATTGCTGCAAAAAGGTGGGCGATATGGAGACCTCATGGTGTTCACCAATGAGCATGGGGAAGCAGGGCTGACATGACGCACTTCCTCTTCTCTTCATGGCCTTTCCCGGCAGGTGGCCACAACCTGCGAGTTGCTGTTGTACAGGGTCTGGATCCCCAAGCCAGTCTCCCACTGAAGACAGTCTCAGGTGCAGGAAGATCATTCTGAGCCAAAATGGGAAAGGCTCAGGCATGATGAGCATGTTAGCAAAGTTCATTGGTTTTGCTGGTGAAGCCTTCAGCCGGTGTAACAGAGTGGGTTGCAACAAGCAGATCTCGATTCACGAGAAACATTCAGCATATTTAAATCAAACATCATCAACTTTCTACAGTTTGGATACAGTCCAGTTGCTATTGCAAATCTCAATTCAGAATCAGTCTCGCACAATAGCTGGGCCAGTCGCGTCACAGGAACAATTCTTCGGTCCAAAATGCAAGCAGAACTTTTAAACTTCTTGTTTCTTTCTGCTGCAGTTCCAGACTTAAATCAGAGCACATCTGACTTCTGCTATCAGGCAGTTCAAGGCAGGAGAAACAAGGCAGGGAGGAAAGTTAGGCCTTTTCCTGCCAATTCCCCTACACTCCATTCTGGGAGCAGCTGCTCGAAAGCTTGAGCTGCTCACACTTCAAGCTACAGTTCTAACTGATCCACTGTCTCTTACAGTTCTGGGCATTTCCCTTGGAATCCTGCATTTGGGTTGGCTGGGGAAGCTGTCAGTCACAGGTTGGACTCCCCTTCTGATTAGTTTTTGGCGCCAACCTAAAAACTACAAAAACTACAATTGATCCTTCCCATGAGACATTGGGGCTAAGACCCTTCAAGATCCCCAGAGTCTGATTGGTCCAGTTACTGGAAGTCCTGGACCTAACATGGTGGCTTCCATTTCAAAGGCATAGCTACAAGAAAAGCAGGTTAGACAAACCTCTCTATTTCAAATATAACAGCATGTAAGCAGTAAATAACTACAGTTTCCATACAAGTTCCCTCTGCACTATTGTTGACTGCAGAGTAGAGCAAAACAGAGCGATGTCTGGCCAGTTGCAAGCCCCAAATCACACGGACCCAGATCAGACCATTTACTATACACACATTAGCTAAGCTCTTAAAAGGACAGACACAGAGGCTCCACATGGCACTCACATGTAAATGAACAGGATCAAATAAAACCAGGACACCAACCTGGCAGTGGGCATTGAAGGAGCCCAGGGAGACATTAAGGTAAACCTCAAATTTGTGGGGGGGGGTTACACTCTTCTCTGCCTGAAAAAAATTGTCGTCCACGTCAAGTCTACACATAATAAAAAGTTCTATATAGTGTGTATATTGGTGTACCATAAAGGTTCATATCTGACGCATCAGTAACAAGCAAGCTAGCTGTAGACAACAGTATTACTATGCATTTTGCATTTTGCAATGAATACTGTACAAGAACATATTATTTTCCATGGAACTTGTTCAAGTAGCAAAACACATTGTCTGTACAACCCTTGTCTATATTACCTCCTGCATACTAACCCACATGGTTTAGGGACTGACTCTATTGGCTAAGCTGGGGCTGCATGGGGAGGGGTCACTAGAATACTGACTGGAGGGTTTACTATCAACTTAGAGGTTGAAATGCAACCTAGTTTCGGAAGAGAATTCTCAGAAATGTAAACCCCATTATGAACTACATTCATGGGCAGATGTACAGGCCTTCCTGGGGAATTATAACTAAGGCACGCTACAGACTTTGTGGCTCTTCCAAATTTTCTGGGAGGGGTGGGCACAGGCTCAGTCCTTTCAACACTGGCATCTGGGTTGATCAGTCTCGGCTCATTGTCCAGCAATAAGTTAGCTTCTGATGAAAGGGGTGCCTCTGCACTAGCTATTGGTTCAGAAGTAGAAGGGACACTTTCATTGGCCTGTTCTGTGGATTCTAATTGAGAGGAAACCTTTCCAATTGCTTGCTCTGTAATTCCAGGTTCATCTTCAAGAGGAAACTCCATCTTGAATACCTTTAGTAAAGTCTTTTCTAATCTCATCAAGTAGGTAGATAACAGTTCTCCTTTCTGCCGGTGAGTGGATTTGAACTCCCACACTAATTGGTTTACATCTTCATGAGGGTCAAAGTTAAGGCTAAGACATCCAGATACTACAGTGGTGATGTGATGGGCTCAGCAGTTCTGACAGCTGGAATTACGTTCATGGTGAGACCCCCGAGGCTAGCTATAATTTCATGGCATTCCAGGGCATCGGTACCTGGCCAGTTTTCCACCATACTGGTAGCATGTCCTTTCCAATTTTCCCAGTAATCCTCTCCACTAGGAGTGGGAATGATTCCTGAGAATACTAAATCCATATGTCTGCCGCACCTCTTAACAGTGTTAGTGACCAATGCGGTTTTCACTTTGCTGCCAAATTTACCATTGACTGCAATTTTATATTTTGGGCAATAGGGGGTGCTAACCCCAGTAGTGCCTCCAAGATGTAACTCCTAGGTGCCACTATCTCTAAGGTTACTACCCCTGCCTGTATGCCTGAGCGCAAGTTGAGGGACCTGGATTCGGCATTAAGGTGCCTCCACCCACAGTAATGGTATTGGAGTGTCTGCCTATCCTGCTATAGCCCTCTGGGAAGCTAAAACCACCCACCAACCCTCCTAGTGGCTCAGTACTTGTCACAGCAGTAGCTAACACACAGTCAGTATATAGCAGTAATAATATGCACACACCCTTCACACTTACCACCAGGGTTAGACCTTTAGCAGTTTCCCTGTAGACCCCCTGTAAAATAAGGTTAGCAAGACAACTGCACACTTTCAGTACTATAACCCAACTAATAATATACAAACTAGCCAGGTTAAATGTGAAAAAGACAATCAGAATTATTCAGGGGATGTGAACAAGGACGAGCGGTGAATTTACTTAAAATGATTCGTACTCTGATTTGAATCAGGATTTTGGCATGCACTTATAGTCCCAGAATAGACAGTCCTACAGCACTGGGTACCCAGGATGGAAACTAGTTAGCCAGAGGCATTGTCCAGGGTGGCCAGCATTGCAGCTGATGTTGGGACCCTTGATAGAAAGAAAGGCAGTTAGCATGCACAACAACAAGATGATTATTTGGAATCCGAGCCAGTTGGCTCAGTCTTTTGAAAACCCAGAAAGTTAATGAAATCAGATGGTACCACAGATGATTAAAATACCTATTGCAGGGAGCTACTCTGATTGTACTCACACTACAAAATTGCTGCAGAAAGGAAGGCAATATGGAGACCTCATGGTGTTCACCGATGAGCATGCGGAAGCAGGACCAACACAACGCATTTCCTCTTCATGGCCTTTCTCTCCAGGTGGCCACAACCTGCAAATTATTGTTGCACAGGGGCTGGATAGGATAAGGAGGCAGTATAGTGCAGTGGCCTAAGGCTCTGAGCTGCAAATCTGGTGACATCCAGCAGGCCAGACCTGGGTTTAAATCCCACAGCTTCCACTTGCATACTGTGTGACCCTGAGCAAGTCACTGAATCTCCTTATGCTCCCAGGTCGCTCCTGTAAAAAAAAAAAAGGTTTCAGCTTAGTGTACTATACCTGGTTAAACAACTAAATAAAAATAAATCAAGGAAGTGGGCACTATACAAATTCCAATTTTTTTTAAGCGAAAAAGATGTTCCAGGACTAGAGGGCACGGGATGAAGTTGGAGGGAGGACGATTCAGAGGAAACATGAGAAAGAATTTCTTCACAGAACGGGTGGTGGACAAGTGGAACACCCTGCCAGAGGAAGTGGTGGGGGCTGAAACAATCATGGGATTTAAGTATGCATGGGATAGACATAAAGGAATTCTGGAGGTCAGGGGTGAGGGGCAACAGACTTCTAGGAAAACAAACTGAACTTACAAGCTCAAATGGGCAGACTGAGTGGGCCATAGGCCCTTATCTGCCGACACTGTCTATGTGTCTATGGATCCCTAAGCTGGTCTCTTGCTGAAGACAGTCTCAGGTGCAGGGAAATCAGCCAGGGCTGGGTTGGCAAAAGCCCAGGAATGATGAGCACGTTAGCAAAGTTTGTTGGTTTCACTGGTGAAGCCTCCAGCTGGTGTAACAGAGTGGGTCGCAACAGGCTGATCTTATCATCAGCCTAGTGATGCTGAGGATTGAGGCACTGAATGCCACACATTGTGCCATGCCAGTGACCTGGGTTCAGGAATAAGCCCAGGCCATTGGGGATCGGCAGAGGAGGAAGAGAATCGTGAGTCTGAAGGACTGCTCTCCTCTCCTAGGGAGGGCTGTGGGTAGGCGTCACTCTGTGATGACCCCCAGTGAAGACCGAGGGCATCACACAGGAGCATGCTGTTTGTGGGGGAGGAGTGTAGCAGATGGCAGCATGTTCAGTACGCAACCCGTCATTGCACGCCCGTGCTCTACAGGGGCAACCGCAACTAGGGGAAAAAAAATGGCAACTCAGGGAGGTGACAGAGGCCTCCAGGGACGGAGGCACTCATGCCCTACACCAGACTTTCCTCTGGCCATCATCTGTAGCCCTTGCCTCTCCTCTGGACCCAGCTGCCTAGATCTCAGACAGGTCACTAAGGTAAGGAGCTGGGTGGTCCCACCCTGAGGAGTTAGATCTGGGGGGTCAGCCAAGCTCTGGGGAAGGAGGCAAGGTGTCTCAAGTACCCCGTTGGGCCAGGGGAGGTTTCAGGTAGGTGGGAGATGCCTAGGTTGAGTGGCATTCCTGAGAGATGCCCCAAGGTTGCTGGTGAGAAGAAGAGTTAAAAAACAAAACAAAAAAAGAAGCAGATCTCAGTCCATGAGAAACATTCAGCACGTTTAAATCAAACAGCATCTACTTTCTACAGTTTGGATACAGTCTGGTTGCTATTGTAGTAGATTCACTGAGCAAACCTTCTCGATTCAGAATCAGTCTTGCACAATAGCTGGGCCAATCACTTCACAGGAACAATTCTTCGGTCCAAAACGCAAGTGGGACTTTTAAACTTCTTGCTTCTTTCTGCCACAGTTCCAGACTTAAACTGGAGCATACTAACATACTATTTGCCAACAGATTAGGCCTTATGGTCTATCGAGTCTGCTCGAACCTCAGATCCCTAGTTGGGTGCTGAGGCCCTCCCCCCCCCCTTGTGTTCCAGAAATCCCTGTCATCCATCCCCACCCCCGGGACAGGCCATCATCTGATACATCCACTTCTGTGTCTATCCCACCCTCTCTTGAAGCCCTCCATTGTGGATCTCTGAACCAGCTCACCAGGCAGTGCATTCCAAGGGTCTACCACCCTCTCCGTGAAAAACCTCCTCCTCTTTCCCCCCTCACCCTTCCACCTTCCAACTTCAAACCATGCCCTCTGGTGATACCTCCCTGCTTTAGTCTAAAGATCCCCTCCATGTTTACCCTATTTATTCCCTTGAGGTACTTGAAGACCTCAGTCATGTCCCCCTGTCTCTCCTCTCCAATGAAAAGGCAGAGCTCCTCAAGTCTGTCCTCATACGTCAAATCCCCTAGCCCTTGTATCATCTTAGCTGCCCTCCTCTGTACCTTCTCCAGGATCTGTATGTCCCTCTTCAAGTGTAGTCTCCAGTACTGTACACAGTACTCAAGGTGTGGTCTAACCAGTCCATTGTACAGCAGCAGAATCACTTCCTTGCTCCTAGAGGTGATCCCCTTCGATGCATCCCAACATCCTGTTTGCCTTGCTAGCTCCTCTCCTACACTGCTCAGAGTTATTCTACATGCATCCACCATGACCCCCAGGTCTTTTTCCCTATTGAGGCCTCAGCTCCCTCCCAGGGTGTACCTGTGTTTAGGGTTTCCACCAAGATGTAACACCTTGCACTTGGTGATATTGAAATTTATTTCATGTGTGAGCCCAGCTTTCCAGGGTGTCCAGGTCCCTTTGCAGGGCCAACCTCCTCTTCTCCCTCAACTACTGCTCCCATCTTGGAGTCATCAGCGAAGAGACTCATTTCACACCCTATACCCTCCCTGATGTCCGATATGTATGCATTAAACAGGATCGGACCCAGGACCGAGCCCTTCGGTACCTCACTACCAACCTCTCTAGGGTTCAAGAGCTCCCCACAGACCACTACTCTCTGGATGTGTCCAGCTAGCCAGTTTTCAATCCATCTGACCATCAAAGGGCCTATTCCCAACCCCATCAGTTTCTCCACCAGACCATTGTGGGGGACAGAGTCAAACGCCTTGCTGAAGTCCAAGAATAATACATCCACAGGCTTTTCCCTATCCAGTTCTGATGTTACCCATTCGTAGAACTCCACAAGATTGGTTTGACATGATCTACCTGGCACAAACCCATGTTGCCGACTACCCAGACCTCCCACCTCCTCCAAGTACACCCCCAATCCTTCCTTTGGTATACTCTCCATAATTTTCCCACCACTGAGGTCAAACTGATGGGTCTATAGTTACCTGGTACTTCCCTCGACCCCCCCTTTATGGATTGGCACCACATGTGCCTCTCGCCAATCCCTAGGTACCCTCCCTGTCTCAAGTGACCTGTTGAAGAGCTCTGCCAGGGTGTGCCAGTATGTCCGCCAATTCCATAGTACTCTGGATGAATGCCATTCGCCCAGGAGATTTGTCTTTTTTTAGGGCCTTGAGGGCTAACCACACCCTTTTGGCGGAGATAGCATCATCCGTCCCCTCCACCTTACTGGCCTTTTTATCCTTATCCTGATGTGACACCCCAGGGGTACCTCTCCCTCCCTCTTGCTCCATTTCTGTTGCTCCCCTGATCCCACTCATTGCCGCTTCTTTCCCCATCGTGCTTTGCTTTGTAGATATCCCATCCCCCTTCCTAGTGAACACAGAGGCAAAGTACTCGTTAAATACCTCTGCCTGGTCCAACGCCTCTTCCACCCACCCTCCTTCTGATCTCAATTTGCTGAGATGGCCCTTAGTTTTTCTCCACTCCCCAATGTACCGGAAGAACCCCTTTTCCCCTCCATGTATTCCTTGTGCCAGCCGCTGCTCTTTACTGGACTTTGCTCCCCTCACCATCCGGGTGACTTTTCTAGATGCAATATGGTACATTTCCTTATCCCTATCCCCTCTTGTTGTTTTATATTTTCTGTAGGCCGCCTTCTTTTCTCTGACCGCTGCCTGAACCTCACTGGACCACCAGCATGGTTTATGTGACCTTGCTCCCTTACGTTTCATCTTAGCGCAGGTCCTGACTGCCTCATGAAGTCCCTGTTTTATGACCTCCCATCTCCTTTCCACACTTGTCATTGATGTAATCCCCTTCAAGTGATCCTTGAGAATATTTCCCATGCCCACAAAGTCTGCCCCCCTGAAGTCCACTGCCAGTGTCCTAGATCTCCCCCCCCCATGCTTATTTGAAACCAGACAGTATTATGGTCGCTCCCAGTCAGGGGATCCTCTACAACCAGGTCCCTTACCAGATCCCCATCTGCCAGAACCACATCCAGGACATGCCCCTCACTTGTGGGCTCCATCACATGCTGTGTTAAGAACACATCCTGCAAGCCGTCCAGCAGCCTCTGCTCCTTGGCCACCTTAGAGGACATGGTTCCCCAGTTTGTACCTGGCATATTAAGGTCCCCCATCAACACCACTCCTTCCCCTTTTGGTCTACACTGGGCAATGATGTTGTCCAGCAAACCATCCTCCAGAACATCACCCATCCCAGGGGGTCTATTTACTACACCCAGCTTGACCTTATCTCCTGCTGGGGATCGTAAGGTGACCCATAAGTCCTCCATGTTTCCCTCTGCCTCTTCTACACTAGCAATTTCTATGTCACCTCTAATGAACATAGCCACTCCACCCCCTCTGCCCTCCTTTCTATCCTTCCTAAGCATAGTGTATCCCCTCATGTTTAGGTCCCAGTCATGGTTTTTGTTGGCCCACGTCTCCGTGACCACCGCAACATCCACCCCCCTCCCAAACAGCATGGCCTGGAACTCTGGCAACTTGTTTCCCAAGCTCCTGGCATTTACTAACACCAACCCTAACCCCTTATCCCTGATCCCCTTAGTCGAACCCCACCCAGGTTCCTTATACTTCCATCCTCCCTCTGCTCCTCCTGAAACCTCCACCCCCAGTCTGTTCCCCCCTCCTCCTCCCCTTGGGTTTGAAGGCTACTCCCCTCATCTGGAGGAGAGTGCTTCTGGTCAGCCCCTCCCTTATCCCTTCCCCCCCTCACAAGTTTAAACCCCATCTTTCTTGAATGTAGTCACCCATCCCCTGCATATCCAACTTCTGCTATCAGGCAGTTCAAGGCAGGAGAAACGTGGCAGGGAGGCAAGTTAGGCCTCTTCCTGACGATTCACCTGCACTCTGTTAAGGGAGCAGCTGCTCGAAATCTTGAGCTGTTCACACATTAAAGCTCCAGCTCTAACTGATCCACTGTCTCTTACAGTTCTGGGCATTTCCCTTGGAATCCTACATTCAGGTTGGCTGGGGATGCTGTCATTCACAGGTTGAACTCCCTTTATGGTTAGTTTTGGCACCAATCTAAAAACTACAAAAACTACAGTTTATCCTTCCCACAAAACACTGGGGCTAAGACCCTTCAAGATCCCCAGAGTCCGATTGGTCCAATTACTGGAAGTCCTGGATCTAACATGGTGGCTTAGCTGCAAGAAAAGCATGTTAGATAAACCTCTCTATTTCAAATGTAATAGCACGTAAGCAGTAAATAAGTACAGTTTCCATACAGGCTCCCTCTACACTACTGTCGACTGCAGAGTAAAGTAAAACAGAGTGGTGTCTGGCCAGTCACAAGCCCCAAATCACTCAGAGACAGCTCAGACCACTCGCTATACACACATTAGTTAAGCTCTTAAAAGGACAGGCGCAGAGGCGCAGCATGGCACTCACACGTAAATGAACAGGTTCAAACAAAGACAGGACACCAGCCTGGTAGTAGGCATTGAAAGGGCCCAGGAAGACATTAAAGGTAAACCCGAAATTTGTGGGGGGGGGTAACATTAGAAAAATCATATTTCTGGACTATAATGGACACTGTGGCACTTTGATACTAGAGAGTATATGGGCGGGCTTATATTTGACTGATACAGCTTGTTTTAATTTGTGATCTGATTGATATTATATTTGTTTTCATTTTTAGGGCTGCAGTGGGAAGAGCCCTGCAAATCTCTTGCTTTGAAAAAACACACCTGCATTCCTTGCAAATGCACAACATGCTGGAATGTGAAAAAAGTCACCTCCACATCGGGACACTCCACAAGCGCACTATTTTATTTTTTTTTTTTCAGCTGAGACACACACAGACAGTGACAGGGAGACTGGAACATGTACTGCAGAATTCCCGCAGTTGTCACTGTCTGTCTGTGCCTCCCTAACGTGATACACACAGCACTATTTTTCATGATCCTTTGTGTAATAGTCTGAAGTTTAGTAAAAATTGCCCCACAAGTATACTATATACTGTAATTACTTATTTCCCCTCACCTTCCAGCCTCTGTTATCTGCTCCTTTTGTCAACAAATTTCAGCCCCGAGAGAAATACTCCTATTCTGTGCCAGGAAATGAATCCTGAGACTAAGGCTATTCGCACCCACCCCACTCTTGACTGACAGTTCTTCCATTCCAGCCACTCAACAGGTACTGTTCATGACTAAGTGTGTAATAGTCTGAAGTTTAGTAAAAGTTGCCCCGAAAGTATATCACATACTGTAATTATTTATTTCCCCCTCACCTTCCAGCCTTTGTTATCTGCTCCTTATGTCAACAAACTTCAGCCCCAAGAGAAATACTCCCATTCTGTGCCAGGAAATGCATCCTAAAGCTAAGGCTATTCACATCCGCCTCACTCTTGATTGACAGCTCTTCCATTGCAGCCACTTGACAGGTACTTTGGCAACATTTATTGGGCCAGCCCAGTGAGCGGATGGGAGAGCCAGTCTGTTGTTGACTAGGTTGTGCATGGTTTCAGAGTTACCATGGACACATTTAGAATAGCAGCTGATCAGAAATCAGAGACTGGTCCCCATGAGCAAGGGCTACAGAACCCTTTGGTGAGAGCTGATTGTCAGGCAAGGAGGTGGGGCAGGAGGTGACCCTTCAGGGGTGGCACCGTGGGCAGTTAGCTGTGGTAGCAGTATGAGTCAGCAGTTCCCATGAGAGGGCAGGGGAGGTGGGGATAATTCCCGGGCCCAGACCATCAATGTTCTTTGTTTTATCTCGTCTGTGTGGATGCATTACATATACCACAGAATTGCTGCACTATTCCACTCTTGATTGACAGATCTTCCATTCCAGCCACTCGACAGGTACAGTTTATGATTCAGTGTGTAATAGTCTGAAGTTTATTAAAAGTTACCCTGAGAGTATACTATATACTGTATTTATTTATTTCCCCCTCACCTTCCAGCCCCGTTATCTTCTCCTTGTGTCAAAGAACTTCAGCCCCGAGAGAAATACTCCCATTCCGTGCTGGGAAATGAATCCTGAGACTAAGGCTATTTGCACCTGCCCCACTCTTGATTGACAGCTCTTCCATTCCAGTCACTCAACAGGTACTGTGGCAGCATCTATTGGGCCAGACCAGTGAGCGTATGGGAGAACCGGTCTGTTGTTGGCTAGGTTGTGCATGGTTTTGGGGTTACCATGAATGCATTTAGGATAGCAGCCAATCAGACATCAGAGACTGGCCACTGTGAGTAAGGGCTACAAAACCCTTTGGTGAGAGCAGATTGTCAGGCAAAGGGGTGGGGCAGAAGTTGATCCTTCAGGGGTGGGCACTGATTTAGTCAGCAGTACATTGTCTTTGGTTTGTGTATCTGCAATCATGACAAAAATATTTAAATAATAGCTGGATGTGTGTTATAGTATTATATTTGTTGACCACATTCACCCACTGATCTGCTCAGTTTTACTTGTGCTATCTAATTAGACTGAAACCTTGAAGTGACTGTCAGAAATATGGGCATGGTGAGTAGTGGGTGGTGGTGGCAGTATTAGTGAACAGTGCCCACGAGAGGGCAGAGGAGGTGGGGATAATTTCCAGGGCCCAGGCCATCAATGTTCTTTGTTTTATCTAGACTGTGTGGAATGCATTTATATATCGTATTGAATACCATTTGTTTTATGAACGTAAACTCATACTAGCTTCAGACTATATGAATATGTACGACTCTAGCATAATGTGATGGAAAATAGCAAGACAGAGTTTTTAGTGTCTGTTTTAATCGGATCACCCCTTACACACTGAACTGAGTTGCATGAACACATTTCTGACAGTCATCTCGAAGTTTCAGTCTAAATAGATATCACAAGTAAAACTGAGTAGATTAGTGGGTGAATGTGGTCAATAAATATTACAATAATATAAAACACATCCAACTATCATTTAAATATTTTTGTCATGATCGCAGCTACATAAACCAAAGGCACTGTACTGCTTATTAAATTAATCCAGCCCTAAAAATTACGTTCATTACTCTTGCTTGCTAGCTAGTTAGTGAGGTAAACACCAACATAGAGCAGTTGATAGGGATAAGGGCAGGGGTAAATGGAGAAAAAGACGGAGGCAATAAGGACAGGGATGAGGCAAAAATAAATAAAGCCATAAAAAAATGAGGGTAATGAGTACCAATCCCCGTAGTCTAGGTTAAAAGCTCTCCAAAATGGTGGCCTTGATGGAAGAGGGATGCCTGGATATCACGGCAGTCACAGAAACATGGTACACAGACAACCATGACTGGGATGTCAATATACCAGGATACACAATCTACAGGAGGGACAGGGAGGGAAGAAGAGAAGGAAGAGGAATAGCTCTCTATGTAAGGGAATGGAACAAAGCAACAGAACTAAAGGGTAAACAGGGAGGAGAGGAGGCAATGTGGGTCACCCTGGAGACTGGAAATGGCTCCACAATCCATCTCAGGTGGAGGAAATGGACAAGGAAATGATATAAGGCATCCTTGGGATGGCAGAGAAAGGGGAGATATTGCTGATGGGGGACCTGAATATGCCAGATATTAGCTGGAGCACCTTTGCTGCGGCCACATCCAAGAGCAGGGCCATTCTCAATGCCCTACAGGGGGTATGCCTCAGACCGCTAGTTTTGGAACCCGCTCGGGAGGGAGCAGTCTTAGACCTGGTACTCTCAAATGAGGACGGAGAGAGGATCTCTGATCTTGAAGTGGGTAGCCATCTGGGAACAAGCAACCACCAAACAGTGTGGTTCACAATAAACTTAGCTGTGGAGTCAAGCCACACAAAAGTGAAGGTACTGGACTTCAGGAGGTCTGATTTTGTCAAAATGGGAGAGTGCCTCAGAAAAGCACTAGCAAACAGGCAAGAAGGTGGGGTGGAGAAACAATGGGGAAACATCAAAACTGCCATCACAGAGACAACAAGCATTTGTGTGAAGCAAATAAACAAATCAAAATAAAAGAAAAAAACAGTATGGTTCTCAAAAGAAGTGGCGGGGAAGGTAAGTGAGAAAAAGATAGCATTCAGAAGTATACAGAAATGCAGAAGGAGCAGGACAGAGAACTGTACCAGTTAAAGCAGAAGGAAGCGGGTAAGGCAGTCAGAATAGCAAAGGCCCAAACAGAGGAAAACACAGCCAACTCGGTTAAGAAGTGGGATAAAACCTTTTATAGGTACATTAGGGAGCAAAGAAAGATGAAGGCAGGGATACTAAGGCTGAATAAAGAGGAAGGTGGTTGGGCAGAGAGCGACAGTGAAAAAGTAGGGATACGGAACGAATATTTCTGCTCAGTATTCACAGTGGAAAAGCAGGGTGAGATACCTAATCCAATCAATAGAAGCACTCTGGATAGGGGATTGACATTAGTCCTTTCACAGAAGAAAGGGTTCTGAAATAACTCTTAAAACTGAAGGTGGATAAAGCAATGGGGCCTGATGGAATTTGCCCCAGAATTCTAAAAGAACTAAGGGAAGAACTAGTAACACCAATGACTACCCTTTTTAATAAATCATGGGAGGATGGCATGGTACCTGAGGACTGGAGAAGGGTTGATGTGATTCCCCTTCACAAAAGTGGAAGCAAGACAGAGGCAGGAAACTACAGACCTGTTAGTTTGACCACAGTGGTAGGGAAAATGATGGAATAACTTCTGAAGGAAAGAATTGTTGAGTACCTAGAGGCCAGTGGGGCATAGGACCCAAGACCGCATGGATTCACAGCTGGAAGGTCATGTCAAACAAATCTAATTGATTTCTTTGACTGGGTGACCAAAGCAGTAGACCAGGGAGGGGCTGTGGACATGGCCTACCTAGACTTTAGCAAGGCATTTGACACAGTCCCACACAAAAGATTAATAAACAAATTAGCCAGAATGGGAGTGGGTCCCAGGGTGGTAGCCTGGGTAAAACACTGGCTGGACAACAGGACACAGCGGGTAGTAGTAAATGGAGTCCACAGTGAAGAAAGGAGGGTTACTAGTGGAGTACCGTAGGGTTCAATACTGGGGCCAGTCCTTTTTAATGTCTTTATAAGTGACATTGCAGAGGGACTGGAAGGGAAAGTATGTCTCTTTTCAGATGACACAAAGATCTGCAACAGGGTTGATATGCAAGGTGGGGTGGAAAGGATGAAAAGGGACTTGGCAAGGTTGGAAGAATGATCAAATGTATGGCAGCTTAGATTCAATGCAAAGAAGTGCAAAGTAGTGCACCCAGGAAACAAAAACCCAGGGCAAGAGTACACAATGGGGGGTGAGATACTGACAACAACAAAAATGGAAAGGGACCTGGGGGTAGTCATATCAGATGACCTAAAGGTGGGCCAGCAATGTGAGAAGGCAGTAAGAAGGGCTGCGGGGATACTGGAATGCATAGGGAGAGGCATCACTAGTAGAAAACAGGAAGCTGTTGGCCCTCTGTACAGACAGTTGGTAAGACCACAGCTGGAGTACTGTGTACAGTTCGGGAGACTCCATCTCCGCAAAGACATAGACAGGGTGGAGGCTGTCCAGAGGAGGGCAACCAAAATGGTGCAGGGTCTGCACCAGAAGACATACGAAGAAAGACTAAAGGAGCTTAAGATGTATAGCCTCGAGGAAAGGTGGGAGAGGGGACATGATAGAAACTTTCAAATACCTCAAGTGAATCAACAAAGTCCAAGAGGGTAGCATCTTTCAAAAAGAGATGTGCAAGAACAAGGGCACAATTTGAAGATAGGGGACGGCTCAGAGGTAATGTGAGGAAGTATTTCTTCACAGAGAGGGTTGTAGATGCATGGAACAGCCTTCATGAGGAGGTCATAGAGTCAAAAACAGTGGGGGAATTCAAGAATGCATGGGGCAGGCATAAGACAATTCTAGTCGGGGGGTAGGAGGAAGTAGACTGTTGGTTAACTAGGATCTGCAGCTTATCCGTTAGGTAGGGAAATGGGCAGACTAGGTGGGCCAAGTGGTCATTATCTGCCATCAGATTCTATGTTTCTATAGCTAACAAAAGTCGGCAATACTAAACTGCCATACTGTCAATACAGCTCATGTTCTGGCTATATCCGTCCAGTCTGTGACATGTAACGTGATTCATATACTTTGAAACTTTATGTATGCCCTGGCTGTTTTGAGTCACAATCACTAACTCATTTTTTTTTATTTCTGCAGTTTGTATCTGTGAAGCTAATAACAATGGATCTAGTCTGGTCAGTGTATAGTGTGGCCATATAGTGGTAATTATAACTCAAATAGTTTTATTTTTTGTTATGGGTAATAGATCTTGAATTGATTCATATCTAGAAAAAAATATGGGCTTGACGGTTGGAGCTGAAGTCTAGATTGTATCTACTATATTGACATTTTCCCATTTGTAATCTTACTGCATTCATTTAGTCAGCAATACATTGTCTTTGGTTTGTGTATCTGTGGTCATGACAAAAATATTTAAATAATAGCTAGATGTGTGTTATATTATTATAATATTTATTGACCACATTCACCCACTAATCTGCTCAGTTTTACTTGTGATATCTAGTTAGACTGAAACTTTGAGGTGACTGTCTGAAATGTGTTCATGCAGCGTGTTAGTCATATGGCATGTGATCAGATAACACAGTGGGTCGGAGTTGGATTTTTTCTTTATATGGGATGGGATGTGAGTGAAATGAAAATGATAAAATAAAAAGGGGAGAGATGATAGGACGAGGATACCAACAAGCTGACATTGCAGCTTCCAGAGATTACTGTAAACAATCACAAATGAGCGGATGCATATTAAAGATCACCCCCTGCCAAACATACAAAATCACCTAATTTATCTGCTCTCTGCTACAAGCGAGCATGGTTTCAATTTGTGTATCCAAAAACATTTGTTTTCAGTAATATTTTTACATACACAGTAGGAGACTTGACTTAAAGTGCTGCATGCAAGCTAGCAGAGAAGTGCTGTTTTTCTTTGGTCAGGTCACAACATGCAATCCCATGCCGTTTAAAAACCAAAAAACAAACAAAAAAAGTCATACAAACCACGACCTCCACTAACTTTGGTTGCAAGCATGAATTCTTATTCCACAGTATGTTGCATTCAGGCCAGGATTGGTTTGTAGTTTATTTTTATGTGACAGCTGATAGGTACATTTTTTTCCATAGTGTACAGTATGTGTGTGTGTGGGGGGGGGGGGACGATCGTGATCCATTTGCTTTTGTAATCTGTCTCAGTAAACTTGCATATGACTTTCATCTAAACTTGATCACATAGAAACGTAGAAGTTGACAGCAGATAAGGACCACAAGGCCCATCCAGTCTGCCCATTTTTCTGCCTTATGACTGTGCCATAGGTTTTTACTCTGTCAATGGCCTATCTATTCATACTCATCTGTATTGCTCCCTAATGCCTATCCCATGCCTGTTTGAAGCCCTGCACTGAATTCATATCCACCACTTTCTGAGGTAGGCCGTTCCATGCATCCACCACCCTTACTGTGAAAAAGAACTTCTTCACGTTACCCCTTAATCGGCCTCCCTCTAATCTTATGCTGTGTCCTCTTGTCCTGCTATTTTTCTTATATTGAAACATGTTAGACTCTTTCACCTTGTTAATGCCTTTAAGATGTTTGAATGTTTCGATCATATCACCTCTCTCCCTCCTTTGCTCAGTCTAGGGTATACTTATTGAGCTCCATTAATCTGTCCTCGTGTGTTTTCTGATGGAGTCCCTGCACCATTTTGGTTGTCCTTCTCTGAACTGCCTCCATTTTGTTAATTTCCTTGTGCAGGTGTGGCCTCCAGTACTGCGCACAATACTCCAGATGGGGCCTAAGCAGTATCTTGTAAAGAGGGATTATTACCTCCCTCTTACAACTTGTGATGCCCCTACCAATACACCCCAACATCCCTCTAGCTTTACCTACTGCTTTAGTGGTCTGCTTGGATGATTTCGGGTCATCTGTGATGATGATGCCCAAGTCTGTTTCTTCCCTTGTGATTGCCAGCAACTCCCCTCTCAACCTGTAGGTGGCTTCAGGGTTTCTCTTCCATATGTGCATGATCTTGCACTTCTTTGTTTTAAACCCCAATTGCCACTCTTCCGACCATTTTGCCAGTTTATCCAGATCTCTTCTCATTTTTCCCACCCCATCTGGATCATCTACTTTATTGCAGATCTTGGTGTCATCTGCAAACAGACTAAATTTACCCTCCAGTCCATCTGCAATGTCACTGATGAAGATATTGAAGAGGACTGGCCCCAGGACTGATCCCTGTGGTACCCCACTTGTTACTTCCATCTATTCTGACTCTATACCATTTACCACCACTCTCTGTTTTCTGCCCACCAATCAGTTTGCCACTCAGTTGACCAGCTTCTGACTCACCCCAAGTCAACCCATCTTATTAATCAATCTTCTATGTGGAACAGCATCAAATGTTTTGCTGAAGTCAAGGTAGGCAACATCAACTGCACCCCTTGGTCCACCACTCTGGTTACCCAGTCAAAGAAATCTATGAGATTAGTTTGACAGTACTTTCCTGTTGTAAACCCATGCTGTCTTGGAACCTGTGCTCCTAGGGATTCCAGGTGTTGCACTATCCTTTCCTTAAGGAGTGCCTCCATAATCTTGCCCACTACTGAGGTAAGACTGATTGGTCTGTAGTTCCCTGCCTCCTCCCTGCTACCACTCTTGTGGAGCGGGATCACATGAGCCCTTCTGCAGTCTTCTGGGACCTCTCCTGTGCTCAGAGACTCATTAAACAATTCTGATAATGACTCTGCTAGTTCCATCCTTAGCTCTTTTAGTACCCTGGGATGTATTCCATCAGGTCCCTTTGCCTTGTCTACACTGAGTTTAGCAAGCTCTTGAAGGACCCTTTCTTTTGTGAAGGGACTTGTGCACACCTCTCTCCCCCCGAGTCCATGGCGCTGAGCTGTGGGCCCTGCCCTACCTTCTCCTCAGTAAATACTAAGCAGAAGTATCTATTTAGGATAGATGCTTTTCCTTGGTCCTCCTCCACAGACTCCCCCTTATCCCCTTTGATCTCAGCAATAGCCCCTCTGGACTTTCTCCTTTCACTAATGTATCTATAGAAAGTCTTGTCTCCTCCTTTTACTGTTCGTGCTAGTGTTTCCTCAGTTTGGGCCTTTGTCTGCCTTACTGCCTTCCCTGCTTCCCTTAGGGAAGTTTGGTATGCCTCCCTATCTTCGTCCCACTGCATACCCTTATATTTCCGGAAGGCCAGCCTTTTGGCTCTGACCTTTTCTGCTACTGTTTTTGAGAACCAAAGTGGTTTCCTCTTTGTTTTGCTCTTGCTTTTCTCTCTAACACAATGGGATGTTGCTTCAAGTATTTTATCCTTAATGCTTGCCCACTTTGCCTGTACCCCCTCACCTGTATTTCTTCTTGCTAGGGCTAGCTTAACTCTGTTGGCCATCTTATCAAAGTCAGCTCCTCTGAAGTTCCATATTTTTGCCTTGGAATGGGATGATTTAGTTCTAGGGGCCAAATTTAACCATACTATGTGATGGTCACTGGCCCCCAGATGACCTTCTACCTGGAGCTCTGTGATCCTTTCCCTGTTAGTCAGTACTAGATCTAGGATAGCCCTGTCTCTTGTGGGTTGCTCTACCAGTTGTTTGAGGCCCTCCCCCTGCTGGGAATCCACTATTTGTCTAGTTCTGGCAGATGTTACTGCTGGTATTGACCAGTCTGTAGCTGGTATGTTGAAGTCTCCCATTATCAGACCCTCTCCTTTAGCTGTCATGTTTTGTATATCTTCCAATAGTAATGTGCCTATGTCCTCCCCTGGTCTGTAGGCCTGTAGACAACCCCAGTTTGTATGGCTGTCCCATTTCCTGCTTCTAGGGTGACCCGTAGTTCTTCTGGCTCATTATGTGCAGTCTAAATTTCTGTAGCTCAGATATTTTCATTGACATAAAGGGCCATTCCCCCCCACCCCCCTTTTTACACCTCGGTCTCTTCTGAACAGTACATAACCAGGTACTGAAGTCTCCCAAGTGTGGTTACTGGTGAACCTTGTCTTGCTAATAGCTACTATGTCCAGTTTAGCCTCTATCATTGTTGCCTGCAGGTCTGGGATTTTGTTTCCCAGACTGCGAGCATTTGTGTACATGATTTTCCATTGGCCAGATTTCGGTGTATTAGTTGTTGGTTGAGGTCCAGCATTTCCCCTGTGCGTTGTATGGGGAGCCGGACCTTTTTCCTTACCTGGTGATGCAAATGAACTACAAACATGCTGAACTTCTGTTTGATCACTAGCTGGGGGGGAGGGGTGTTCTTCCCATTCGACATATCGGGTGCTACACCTCTCTCCCCATTTGCTAGTTTAAATATTCTGCAACGCCCTTAAACTTCTGCCTCCTTCCTTAGTCAGATGCAGTCCATCGAATTTAAAGAACTTTCGCTCCCCAAACTGTTGCCAGTTACCTACAAATCTGTGTACTTTTTCCTGGCACCAGCTCTTGAGCCACATGTTTAGCTCCCCTATCTCCCTTTCTCCGACCTTCTGTCCATCTGCCCCCCCAGACTGGCAGGATCTCAGAGAAGGAGATGCCAGATGAAATGGATGACAGTTTGTCACCCAGCCTGGTCAGGTGTTCCTTGGTCTCCTCAACTGACAAGCTGGCAAGATCATTAGTTCCTATCTGTACCAGGATGTCAATGTTTTATCCTGCTTCCTGCATGATTTTAGCAATGCGGTCAGTGCCTCTCCATGCTGATGTACCTGGGAGACATCTGACCATTACCCCTGGCTGGAGGTAGGTATCATCTCCCCCAAATAATGGAGTCTCCTATGATCAGAAGTGTTTTGGATTTCCTTTTTGCTTTTTTTGTATTGATCCCTGTTTTGGGCGAGTTTTGCTGTGCTAGCTCCTGTGCTGCAGTGTCCTGCTCTGCAGTGTCCTCTGCCCCTTTGTTTGATTTCAGAGATAGAGGTAGATACCTGTTTGTAGTTTTTATATGGTTTGTGGAGGTGATACATTGGAGAGCAATGAGTGATGGGGCACCCAATTTTCCCCTCCTAACCACCTGTCAACCTCCCGGACCAACTACCCTCTGCAGTCAAGGTGCTTCTGTTGGATGTTGAGGAAATGGTGGGTGGTTCTTATAAAATATTTCCTCTTGAATACGCAATTTGAGGCACGTAATCTCTGCCCATGCTGCCTGGAGCTGTGCCCTTAGATCTCCAGTGGTCCAGCATGCAGGACAGTGTCCTAAATCCTGTATAACTGCCCTTTTGAAAAGTGTCCCGCAGTACCTGCAGTTAATAATATCCATTTCAGATGAGTTGCTGGGTTTATAACCTGGTCAGAGTAACTAGAAGGAGGAAAATGAAAGCAAAAATTTGATTTTGTGTTTTTTTGGTTTTTGTATAACTTGTTATAACAAGTTAAATTACTTGTGCCCCTGTAAATGAGGTCACTGTGTGGATACTACTCTGATCCTCCCCTTCCTGCTTTGCTACAGGAAATGTCACAGTTGTGCTACCCTATAAAAGGAGTGTAGTGTGGGGTGGTTGGGGATGGGGGTAGGTGACTGGGCCCTTCCCCTGCCAAACAGAAGAACCACGGATGAAAGAAACAAGAAGGTAAGAGCAGAAACAATCAACCAACAACAAATGCAGTAGCCCTGAAAGCTTAGCCTAATGATAGATAACACTGTAAAACCTGTAAAGCACCACCTGTAATAATTTCACAGAAGATATACCCTGTAAAAAACACTTTGCTACAGAGAAAAATAAAGCAGTAACAGAAGATATATCTTGCAAAAAACAAACTGAATCAGAAGAGTACAGCAGTAATCTCTAAGCACAAACCTGTAGGCACTCCCTGTAATAATGCAGCTGAAAGTATACCCTGCTACAGCAATTTGAATCAGAGAAAAATAAAGCAGTAATTTTTTTTTTTTTTACATTTTTTTTTATTGTAGTCTTTAGTAACCGGGTAAGACCACTAGGCACAAGTGCCTATTTTCGGGGGCAACCTGGGAGCACTGGGCAGTTAAGTGACTTGCTCAGAGTCACATAGTATGCGAGTGGAGGTTGTGAGAATCAAACTCAGGTCTGGTCTGCTGGATGTATCAAGCTCGTTCACACCTCGTTCCTCTAACATCTAGGCTATACTGCCAGCCTATGTTGGGTCCTGCAAGCTGCAGGGTCCTGCACTAATGTTTGCAACAAACAGTAGGAACCCCTGTGAGTACAAAAGAAAATAACACAGAGTAAATCTGCCTAGCCAAAAGAAGCTTTACTCTTTTTCCTTGCTTTGGTAAGGTTCTTTGCTCTGTCCTTTCAAGTAACCTAGAAGGAAAAGGATCAGGTGAAGCTAGGTGCCTTTGCCAGCAAACCTATTTCTTTGGTAGAGGTCTTTAAAAGAGGCTTTAAAACTTTTTTTTTATTTTCCCAGGCTTTTGGGGAGTAATAGTCCCTTCTGGCAGCCAATGAATAACCATTTAAGTTACGTGCAGTGTGATATGATTATTTATTAGTTCAGAGTTGGTTATTAGGACTTGGTTTTTACTGTAATTTATTTTGATCTATGGTTTTACATTGGTGATATTTATTAGTTTATCTGCTATCTCTATTTTGTACTAGCATCCTGAGTCTCCAGGAAAGGGCACCATAAATAAATAAAATCTATTACTGCTGCTGATACAGGTCCAGGGCATGTGGTGACTGCATGAAGAAAGTAACAAATGATCTCCAGCCTGCATGGCCCCACACGAGAAAAGTTATACACAATGTCCAGCTTTGTACAAAGAAAGTTTCCATATGAATTATGATCTCCTTCATTAAGGCCCTGCAGGATCCTGCACTAATAAAGTTAAAACTGATTCTTGCAGGCCCCATGTAAGAGCCACCATTGTGTAACTTCAAGCATCTAAACCTACAGGGCGTGGGCCTGGACCTACAGCTTGTACTGGGGTCACAAGATTAGGGTTTGAGGAAGGTTTAGGGTAGGGATTAGGATTGAATACTCACGGTACACCACACCACACCACTGATTTGCCATGCCCTCTGAGATAATAAAAACCTTTTTTTTCATTTCCTTACTTTGCCAGCTCTGCTTTCCTTATTTTGTCCATTTTGGGACCATGACTTTATGATCTGGTTAGCCCCCTCAATCAATTTATTTTCTTATATTCCACACTTATTCATCTTTTATTTTATATAAAGATTTTATATATATATATATATATATATATATATATATATATGGGATATGCAGGGGTTTCTGTGTGATACCTACTTTATCTATATAAGTGCTGTTTGACCTCGGGTAACCTCATGAGTAGAGTAAGTCACAAGTGAGGTGACCGAGGTTAACAACATGAGTACAGATAAGTCAAGTATCACACAAGAGCCCCTTCACGTTCCATTCATGCAATTGGTGTGTGAAAGTTTGATTTTTTATTAATTCTGGTAAAGTCTGGGGGAATTTTTGGTGAAAGTGATGCTTTCTGCCCCCTTTTCAGGCTGACCAGCTTCGTGACAGTGACCGCCTCATTAAAGTGAGTGAAAGCAGGGCAATTAGGTGAGATGCATGCTCTAAAGATAAGTGATGAAATACATGCTTGCTTCCAAAATTACTTTTTTTTCCATCTTTCTGTTGTTGTCTGGGTAGTTCATGCAAATGTGGGTGGCTGGTTAGTTTTAGGAGAGCAGAGAACATGTTGTATGGGTGAAAGTCGAAGAGAAAGTTGGAGTGTGCCAGAGTGGTTAGCAAAAGGCAGATATCAGAGGGGGGAAAGTAAAAAAGCTGTCAGTATGAAAGTACAGATGTCTGTGTGGTTGATTTATTACTTTTACTGGTTGGTCAGCAGGCAGGCAATGGCAGACTGGTAGATGGTAAACCAATGTCACGACAAATTGTTTCAAGTGAAACTAAATGCAATTGTGTGGACTTTGCATGGTAGAGAGAAAACGTGAAGTGGGGAAGATTACAATCCAGGATACTTTTCTTTTTTCTTTTTTCATATTGCGTGTGAGTAATTGTATTGTTGGGATGCAACACAGAATGAGAGGCTACCATGGGAGACATGGAATAAAATGTTATGTGAGAAGTAGGGCCAGTGTCCCAGCGGGTGGGAGAGGGTGGGGTTAAAGGAAGATGAATATTTCTATGTGTATAAATCTGTTATGATGATCTTATTATGTGTATAAAAGTAAGATTTTACATTTGTACATATAGTAGCTCAGATAAACAGATTTATTCAATGGCTTTTGTGTTCATGCCTATTGCATAAATATGGCAAAGGTTAGCAGTACAAACATAGAAATTATCAGCAGAAAAGGATTGCTTTGCTTTGCTCAAATTTTTCCTGCCTATTTTGTGTCCGCAGACCCTATCCCTGTTGACCCTCCTCCCTCCCTGCCTATTTACCAATATTCCCTTATGCCTATCCCATGCATGTTTGAAGTCGCCCCACTTTTTTTCGCTCCTACCACCTCTATAGAAACATAGAAATTGTCAACAGAAAACGAGGTTTCAAGGAAATACAGAATCACACATACACCAAAAATGCAAAGCATCATGGGAAGTATATTCAAATCCCCATGAAAGATTTTAGATCGGTTGTGCTTTAAGCAGTAGTATATGGTGCCAAATGACCTCTCACACTCTCTGCAAATGCTAAAAACAGGAGACACAGACACATGTTTCATTAAACCAGAATGTTGTCACATAAGAGGTTCACAGGTGGCCAGTGGGAATCATGCTAAATAGTCAATGGCTACACTTCTCCTGATCATTTGTTATTAAGGCCCTTAACTTTTCTGCAAAATACAAATCACATTATTAACTCTGACCAGACCAAAGTAATGTCATTTGGCTCCCAGCAGAAATTGAAAACTGTATAATTCGAACATTAATATTTGTACATTAACTAATAGGGATCTTGAACTGGTGGACAGGTATATATATCTGGGCTACCGGATGGCCTGGTTTCTCTTCATTCCGGCAACCTACAAACTGAACATTTATTATGTGACCCAAAGGACTGGCTTAACAAGAGTTCACTCGTTTGGGTGTCTGCATGCAGACAGTGCAGACTGCCCTCCTTCCTGTGATCATTTGCTGCAGTATATGTTATGGTTGTGTTGTCGTGCATGGAAATCTATACATTGCCAGATGTTATTGTGCCATAGTAGTGATGTCAGAATGCTGCCGTACCACAGCAGGGATGTCACTGCTGAGGTACAACAGCATTTTATAAAATGGCAAGATGAAATCCAGCAACCTAATTTGCTAACACCAGTCATATGACCATGTGGTGATGTTGCCCACCACACGGTCAGCCTGGCATTAGCCTCTTAACATACCGCTACACTGCTGAACATGTCTAAAAATTCTGGCAGCCATGTGTTCCCCTCGCTAACGTTAGCATGATATGAACGCCAAGTTGTGTTCAAGGCTGCATCCTGCACACAACATATTTAACTCCATTCTTTCTTCAAATCGCCTGTTTTTCCCACTAAAAGGTACACAGTGCTTTACTTTTTTACTTGTCTTTTGTATTCCCCAATTTAAACTGGAGACAGGAATGGCGATCACTGAAAGACATGAGCAGAGATTGAGCTTTCACTTTCATTCGTGATCGCTGTCCTGTTCCTTTAGATAATTCAAAATACAGCTTCACAAATATAATGCAGATAAACTGCAATGCATCCCTGCAGACTCTGTGTGTGAACTGAAGGTGGGGGGGGGGGCTACCTGTAAACCATAAAAACTACCTGAACTACAAATATGGCAGCCTCATTTGGACAAACTATTAAAACAAAGGCAAAAATACAATGTAGTTCCAGTAGGCGGAGGGACCACTTAAGCAATTTTTTACATACATTTTTGTTTATCTTTTTCACATATTTAATCATGATTATTTGGAGTACTAACCTATTTAAAAAAAAAAGCCATTTTATAAGTATAATAACACACTCCAAGGTGTGCATGATGCTAAACTGCCGCACTTCCTAAGTGGTTGAAGGCACGAGGTTGCAGAATGCACCCAGGGCATTCAAAGATCTAGCATAAATCATGCAATGTTGTGTGTTACTGCTAGCAAAATCCTGTGTCTATTAAGATTCATCTTGCTTAACTACAATGCAGATTCTTTATGATGAAGGTACTAGCAATGCTGAAACTGAACTGTTTTGTTAAACGATGAACTACTAGATATGTTGCCAGATCATGTAGCTATTACTTAGATCACATTAAATGTTTTTAATCTCACCTTGTTTGGTGTTTTCTGTTTCTTTGACTGCAGTTCAACACAGAATTAAAAAGAAAGTAAATTACTTAAAACAAACATTTACTACACAACATAATGCATGAGCAATCATACACAGCAAGGCTAATGTTTCCATTTAAAGGTGAGATGACATCATGGAGACCTCTCACGCTATGCTCTCAAGGTCTACTATGTCATCTCACCCCTTGACAGAAACACAGCCTTGTTGTGCATGGTTGCCCATGCATTATTCTCTGTCTGTTTTATGGTTATGCTTCCTCTTTACTCCTTGAGCAACATGGCTGACGTATGTGCAATTTGCATGTATCACTGACTGTTTCGTGGATTGGACCTGGACTTCCAGTGACATCACGGAGCCAATAACAGCCTAAGATTAGTGCTCCAGTCTCTTCAGGACAAAACAGCCTCCAAAACAAGCTACTTTACTACAAAACTAGCAAAAATGTCAGGTGGCGGCCATAAAATAGTTCAGGGTAGCAAATCCAATATGAAAACGTCATCAAAATCACAGGGTGCATCTGCATTATCAGCGGATCTACGAGGCCATAGAAGAAGTCCTTCCCCAGTGAGCATGAAAGGAATAGACTACGTTACAAACAGAAAGGCAGAGCATCTCTCGCACTCCTGTTTTGAAACCCTGCTTAAGGAAATAAAAACCTCTCGTGCCGAGAACAAGAAAGAATTCAAAAGCCTATAGCAAAAGTTGTCCAAATTAGAGAAATGTATTGAACAAGCAGAGGAGGATATCTCGGCCACGGAGGATGGTACAGCCCATCTAGGATGCGTCGCAGAGGCCCTCTTCCACCACACAATAAATTTACAAGTCCAGTGTCTTGATCTTGAAGGGTGCTCCAGATGTGACAATCTTAGACTTGACAGTCTGGCTGAGGGAGCAGAAAGAGCACCCATGACGGCATTTCTCAAAAACCTGTTGCAGGATATTTTTGACCTACCACCTGATTACTCCTTTTTAATTGAGAGAGCCCATCGCTCCCTTGAACCGAAGCCCTCTGACACTGCTGCCAGACTATGCTCCACAGTACTCAGATTTAGCAGCTTTAGAACAAAGGAAGATACTCTGCAGAGAGCTGGGGCAAAAAGAGACCTTACTTACCTAAATTTACATCTCCCCATAGACCATGACTATCCTCCTGAAATCCAGCTTTGTTTTTGAAGGAGAAGGGGATATATTTTCAGACTCCATTCCCCATAAAAATCAAAATTGTCTGGGAAGAGGGCCCTATGTTGTACACCTCGGCAGAAGACACCTTGCATGCCATGCAGTCTAAAGGAATCTTGCTCCCAGCCACTGATGTGGAACTCATTTCAAAAAAGTGTGGGATCCACTCAGACTGATTATTTATGTCAAACAGGAAGTGAACCTCCTCCCGGCTCCAGCTCACCAAAGATGCTCTGCAACAACTAGGAATCCTAACATCAGACAAAAAAGGACCCCCCCTCCCCGTGCTGCTATACTCCACTCAGTAACCTGAAGGATCCAGTAGAAGAAGTAAAGACTTTTTTCTTTTTTCCTTTTCTCTGATTTATAGAACTCCACGGGTTCTCAAGGGTGTGATGACCCCCAATATCTGTAAGTTAAGTGTTAACCACTCACTCACTGTCTTAGAGCTCAGAGACCTGTCGGGCTGTGCATATTTTTAGAGGTGTTTTTCCCTCAACAAGAGGCATGATGTGCAATGATGGCATGGTAGAATCCCGCTCAGCATCTGCTCGCCTCCCAGCTGCAACCTCGGCCCCCCAACCCCTTCAAGCCCCCGTGGTCACCCAGGGGTGCTACTGAGAGGTATGGGATCCCCTCCTCCCTCCCTCCCCTCCTGGAGATGGAGAACATGCAATTGCTACTCAGTCCATTTTCCCTGACTGAGGCTCATTTCTGAACCCAGGTCACTGGTGCCGCAAGCAGTGACTCCATCACTGAACCAGCAGACTGGCACCCCTCTGTTCTTAAAACTGAGCCTGGGGGATTTTAAATAGAACACCGTTTGGCATCTGAATACTTCTTTGCTCCAAAATGTCGAGGTGTGAAGAATCATTCAGGAAACTTTCAAACAAGCTTTACTGTAGCTGAAAATCATAGTTCTGATATCTCCCCAGCCCTCTTATGGGACACTGTAAAAGCTATTTTACAGGGGGAAATATATATATATACTAACATACTAATTGCCAGCAGATTAGGCCTTATGGTCTATCGGGTCTGCTCGAACCTCAGATCCCTAGTTGGGTGTCAAGGCCCCCCTTGTGTTCCAGAAACCGCTATCATCCATCCCCATCCCCCTGGGACAGGCCATCATCTGATACATCCACTTCTGTGTCTGTCCCACCCTCTCTTGAAGCCCTCCATTGTGGATCTCTGAACCAGCTCACCAGGCAGTGCATTCCAGGGTCTACCACCCTCTCCGTGAAAACCTCCTCCTCTTCCCCTCACCCTTCCACCTTCAACTTCAAACCATGCCCTCTGGTGATACCTCCCTGCTTTAGTCTAAAGATTCCTCCATGTTTACCCTATTTATTGCCTTGAGGGTACTTGAAGACCTCCAATCCTTGTCCCCTGTTCTCTCCTCTCCTCCAATGAAAACAGGCAGAGCTCCTCAAGTCTGTTCTCATACATCAAATCCCCTAGTCCTCGTATCATCTTAGTTGCCCTCCTCTGTACTCTCTCCAGGAGCTGTATGCCCTTCTTCAAGTGTGGTCTCCAGTACTGTACACAGTACTCAAGGTGTGATCTTACCAGTCCATTGTACAGCGGCTAAATCTTTTCTCTGCTCCTAGAGGTGATCCCCCTTACAATGCATACCAACATCCTGTTTGCCTTGCTAGCCACTCTCCTCCACTGCTCAGAGTTATTCATACATGTATCCACCATGACTCCTAGGTCTTTTTCCCCCTATTGAGGCCTCCAGCACCTCCCCTCCCAGGGTGTACCTGTGTTTAGGGTTTCCCCGCCCAAGATGTAACACCTTGCACTTGGTGATATTGAAATTTAATTCCCATGTGTGAGCCTAGCTTTCCAGGGTGTCCAGGCACCTTGCAGGGCCAACCTCCCCTTTTATCCCTCAACTGCTGCTCCCATCTTGGAGTCATCAGTGAAGAGACTCATTTCACACCCTATACCCTCCCTGATGTCCGATATGTATGCATTAAACAGGATCGGACCCAGGACCGAGCCCTGCGGTACTCCACTACCGACCTCTCTAGAGTTCGAGAACTCCCCACCAACCACTACTCTCTGGGTGCATCCAGCTAGCCAGTTTTCAATCCATATGACCATCAAAGGGCCTACTCCCAGCCCCATCAGTTTCTCCACCAGACCATTGTGGGGGACAGAGTTAAATGCCTTGCTGAAGTCCAAGAATAATACATCCACAGGCTTTCTCCTATCCAGTTCTGATGTTACCCAGTCATAGAACTCCACAAGATTGGTTTGACATGATCTACCTGGCACAAACCCATGTTGCCGACTATCCAGACCTCCCACCTCCTCCAAGTACACCCCCAATTGTTCCTTTAGTATACTCTCCATTAATTTTCCCACTACCGAGGTCAAACTGATGGGTCTATAGTTACCTGGTACTTCCCTTGACCCCCCTTTATGGATTGGAACCACATGTGCCTCTTGTCAATCCCTAGGTACCCTCCCTGTCTCAAGTGACCTGTTGAAGAGCTCCACCAGGGGTGCAGCCAGTATGTCCGCCAATCCCCATAGTACTCTCGGATGAACGCCATCCAGCCCAGGAGATATATATGTATATATTTTGCCTCACATAAGAAAAGATAGAAAGAAGCCCGGAAAGCAGCTCTGCAACAACAGATAGAACAGTCAGAAACTCAGCAAAAAGTAAAAATAGATAAAAGTCGCACAAAGAGTTTAGGAGCCCTGAAGAAAGAACTTAGTGACCTATTAGACTATCAGGTAGAACAAAAATTATTATTCTTAAGGCAAAAGTACTACAAAGGGGGGCCTATATCATTGAAGCTGTTAGCTGGTCATTTAAGGATCCAGAGGGTCGGGCTACAATCACCTTACTTAAACATCCAGCTTTGCAACAAACTCTCCGCCTAATTCCACAAATCACAGAGGCATTTCAAACTTATTATTCAGAGCTCTATAGCCCTGGCCCACTGCCTGAAGAACAGACAGTAACCTGCTATCTAAATAACATGTCCCTGCCAAAACTTTCTCATACAAAAAGTGAGGCCTTACTATCCCCGATTACCCCTTCAGAGTTCTCGGCAGAAATAACTTGACTTAAAACTGGGAAATGCCCTGACACTGACAGGTTACCGGGAGAATTTTGTAAGGCCCATAAAAAGATGATCCTCCCATTATTAACCAGGATCTTTAGGGTAGCTTTGTAATGGGAAGGCTCGGTCCCACCCTCGTGGTCACAAGTCATAATCTTCGTAGTGCCCAAACCTGGAAAGGACACCTTCCATTGTTCTTCATATAAGCCTATTTCGATCTTAAATATTGACTACAAATTACTTACATCTTTAATAACCCAGAGACTGCAGCAGGTCATTCCAGACCTTATCCACTTAGATCAGTCAGGGTTTATACCTGACTGTCAGGCGCAAGACAGTTTAAGGTGTACGATGCATGTCATTGACCATCTACATCATCACAAACTACCTGCACTGCTACTTAGTCTTGACGCCATAAAGGCCTTTGATAAGGTCTCTTGGGCCTTTCTGCATGCTATCTTTTCTGAGTTTGGGTTTTCAGAGAATTTTATTCTCTTTATCTTCAAACTGTACCACAACCCTTTTGGGTGTATTAGAGCAAATGGACATACCTCAAACAAATTTGCCTTGGGAAAGGGCACCCTTCAAGACTGCTCCCAGTGCTATTTGCTCTTTACTTAGAGCCCCTGGCCCAGAGTATAAGAGAGAAACAGACAATCAAGGGTGTTCATTTGGGGGGACTGAGCATAAGCTTGCCCTATATGCCAATGATATTCTTTTTTATTTAACTGACCTGGGCTGTTCACTTCCAGCTATATTTGACATCATTGCTCACTTTTCCCTACTTTAAGGATATACTCTTAATACAAATAAAACAGATTTTACATTTTTATTATGAAGCCCCACTAGAACTCCATAGAAAATTTACAATGAAATGGAATCTCCCTGCTATAAAATGCCAGGGGCTACAACTGGCAGTAAAAGTATCTCAACTGCACCAACTAAATTATCATCCCTTAATCACCCAATTGCAACTTGAACTCCATAGATGGTCCCTGCTCCCTCTCTCCCTATACCCTATAATCCAAGCATTAAAGATGAATGCCCTTTCCAGGCTACATTTTTGTTTCAGTGTGTGCCATGTGTTGTCACAATCAAAGATCTGAAGGCCTGGCAATCCATATTCATGGGATTTATCTGGAATAACAAAAGACCTAGAGGCCTGATTCACAAAGCCCTGCATTCGACGCAAGTTCCCTGCACCAAACAGATATGGTGTAAGGTATGTCTTGTGTCCAGGAATGCCCTCTGAGTGATTCACAAAGGCAAGCTGCGTCAACCGCAGGCTGCCTGCCCCAAACAGGTCCTGCACCACCCTTGCACCCAGTAATGGGCTGCGACAAGGTGCAAGGGGCCCTGCGGTAGACACAAGCTGTCACAGCCAAGAAATGCTATTCTCAGACAGCACCCAGAGGGAGACAAACTAAGTTCCCTTAGGCCAGCCAGGGCTGGTGTAATTTGACTTAGAAATTGCACTACTCTGAGTGATGCTTGGTTGTGCCTCCATGCCGTGGGATCCCCGATGATGCCAGAGCCCTAGCACATAACCAGTCAAAAACATGCATAGTACACCACTGTTTCCTCAAGCTATGATGCCACAGTATGCCAATGATGTGCATGGCTCAACTCGATGCTGCCATCATTCAATATAGTACTGTGCTGTTACCTCAGGTCTCAACAGCTAGGTCATTGCAGTATTTCACCATGCGCCTTTCCCGACTTACAAGTTAAAGACCAATAGTAACAACCTGTCAGCGACTGCCAGTGTAATTGAGCCTTCATGCTGGCCACCCATCGAACTGCCCAAGTGAGCCTACTGTACTACCGTAGGCTCAATGACAGTTCAGTTGGTGGCCAGCCGCAGAG
This sequence comes from Neoceratodus forsteri, assembly GCA_016271365.2. Lineage (NCBI taxonomy): Eukaryota > Metazoa > Chordata > Ceratodontiformes > Ceratodontidae > Neoceratodus > Neoceratodus forsteri. The sequence goes on along the minus strand of CM057455.1, from coordinate 283,496,737 downwards.
GTGTGAGGTGGGTCTGTGCTGGTCACTGGCTCTGATTATTACTGTTAGTGCTGGCACCCCTGGGTCGGGGAAGGGGCATGGTGGGGTGCTACTTATTGACCCAGGCAAGGACGGGGACCTGCGGAGTGGTGACGCAAGTACTCTATTGATTGATGGCAGTATTGGGGATCGGGCATGTCATTATCATTCTACATTACTGCCATCATCGGGGATTGGGGTGGAGGGCACTAGGCCACCAGGTGGGGATTTTTCTTGTTATGTTCCTGGGCAGCAGCAGGTATGGGGTGCAGGACCTCTTTCCTATGCCACAGCAGCTTGCAACACATCCCTCCCATGTGCTGGGCATTTGCTGCATGGACGTGGTTGCCGCAAGTGCCGGGACATAGGTGCCGGGACCCCTCCTGTACCAGAATCTGGTGCAGGGTCCCTGATGCATGAGGCTTTGGCGTAAGCTGCAGTTTGCCACAGCTTGTGCTGGACACAGCCCCGTTTGAGAATCAGGCCCCTAGAATCAGGAAACATATCTTATACTTTCTGAAATCTCAAGCGGGCCTCATGTTACCATACCTCCCAGGATACTGGGCAGCGGCCCAGATGAAAGTGGCTTTACTCTGGGGACATCCCACATATGATAACCACACTAAAACAATAGACATAGCCCAAGAGATCTCTCCCCCTCTCCAGGCACAACTTTTCTGCCCTCCTAGCCCGGCCTCTCCAATGACCACTCGTTTCTCAGGTTCTCAGGCTGTACTGGAAGGCTGGAGATGAGGGACATGACATGGCAATACTAGGGTTAATTTGTAGAAATATCAGTGGTGGATAACTGAACCTACATTCGCACCTGCTCATACTAACCATTGGTACAAGAGACAGGCGAATCGAGGGGTGGTCGCCTCATGGCAACTTTTGAGGCAAGGAATGGTTACCTCCTTTGAAACAGCACAGAATCAGTTTGGATGGCTACCCTCAGACAGGTTGAGATACTGTCAACTTAGAGACTACATAAATAGGTGCCTGCGGTCAGCTACAAAGCAACCCGGTGACCCTTTGGCAGACCCCCCCCCCACTTCATTCAAGTTTGGTGCACAAAATCTGGAGAGAAAGCTATTTCCCTTTTGTATGTAAATTACATCAATGATTTAGCCCAGACAACTAAAGGGATTAAACAAAAATGGTAAGAAGACCTACATATAAATCTAAAATGACACACAATAGTTAAAGATGTGGAAAGGAACATGCGCTGTCTCCTCTTCCCCAACTTGGAAGGAATTTTTATGGAAAGTCCTTATTCGTTACTTCTGAGTTCCTTCCACAGTATCTAAATGGAATTCCTCATAGAAATATAGAAACATAGAAATTGACGTCAGATGAGGATCAAAGATCCATCTAGTCTGCCCTGAGCCCTACCCCCCTCTTTAGGATTTCTGTGAGACAATTCCTTAGTGTCTGTCCCAAGCTGCTTTGAATTCCCCTACTGTTTTGGAGTCAATTACTCCAGCATGTAGACCATTCCATGGGTCATCAACCACCGTTTCTGTGAAGAAAAACCTTTGCGTGTTGCCCTTGAATCTTCCTCCCCACAGTTTCATCTTATGTCCTCTTGTCCTACTGTTGCTATTGACCATAAAGAGCTCCTGGGTGGAGATTCTGTTTATATCCTTCAGAAACTTGAATGTCTCAATCATGTCCCCTCTATCCCTGCATTATTCCAGGGAATACATGTCAAGTTCCGGCAACCTGCTTTCGTATGGCAACTTGTGGAGACTGTGTATCATTTTTGTTGCCCTCCTCTGTACTGTCTCCAATGTATCTATGTCCTTCCTGAGATAAAGTCTCCAGTTTTCCCCTAGTAGCTGGACAGGGGTGTGGGGTCGAAGTGGCCTCCCAGACACTTGTGTTTTGGTCCTGTGGGGAACTTCAGTCATTTTGGGAGGCAGTGCAAGACCATATAAAACAGATTATGGTGCTGTCCCTCCCACTATGCCCAGAACATTGTTTGTTAGGACTCACCCCACCCATGGAATTGAAGTGAAAGGAAGCTGATTGTGCAGACTGGGTGGGCCAAGTGGTCCTTATCTGCCGACAAAGTCTATGTTTCTATGTTTCTATCTATGGGCGATCTTGCTAGCAGCTGCCCACAAAGTGCTACCCATTCCTCCCAGATCCCCCATTAGTTACAGACTGGAAGGAGATAGTTAATATGATTCACAAACTGGAAAGAATTACCTTTGGGTTGCAACAGAGAACCACACAGTTCCAAAATCGCTGGACAAGATGGGAACTATATGAGGGCCTCGACTAGAGCTAACCCAGGGAACACTGGTTCTCTATCTCCACCTCCTCCCCCTTCAACTCTCTTTTTCTCTCCCTTCCCCCCTTCCCCCTCCTCCCATGGCACTGTGGATCTGAAGAGGAAAGCCCTAGTGAGTCATAACTCTTTGAGTTCAATAAGATCTAATCCAATTCACTATGGTCAGATGTAACAGAATGTCTAACTTGAGTTCTAGATTAATTCATTTTTTTTATTGTGCCCCCCCGTGTTTTTTATATAGCTATCTAGGCCCTGGTGATTAGGTTAAACATAGCTGTATTTAGCATAATTCGTATTAACTTACGATAAGCCAACTGTTTTTAATGTCATAACTGTTACTGTTCTTTTTTATTCTTTATTTTGCTTCACTGGTTCATGATAATTGTTAATGTCTTCTCTTTTGTTGTGTTAAATGATCAAAAGTATCTGAAATTGAAAGAATGTACTACTGTTCCACCACCTTAACTGAATAAAGCTTTGAGTATAAAAAAAATGGTTTGGGCTCTTCATGTGGCACAAAGTCCATTGGTGCTGCACTATTGTGAATATGTTGCCCCTAGAGTTATAGCTACATGGGGAGGTACAGGAAGGATGCCAGAAGGTGCTTCTTTACTGAGAGGGTAGTGGCAGGATGGAACACACTGTCAGAAGGGGCAGTAAATATAGAATAGTGGGTGGGCAACTATGCACAGCCAGTGTGTTGTGCCACTGAGGGGTTCTAATCCCCTGTGACCTTGGGAATGAAGCTCAAGAGGTCCATGGGAATCAGAACCCCTCGGTGGCACAGCATGGTTCCACCCTCTGTGTTCCAGCACCAGACAATTAGGGCACCAATCAGCAATGTCACTGATCACCTTTTTCAGGGGTCTGTGCCCCTCCACACACACACATCCACTTAAGGATTCCTGCCCTTGGGGGGTGGACTTCGGGGGGGCAGCAAATCCTGAATTTGGTGCCCTGATTGCCCAGCGCCATAATGCCAGTGCTCTGAGTCCCATAAGGGGCACAACACATTGCTTGGGCACAGAGTTGCCTACCCGCTATTTTGTATAGTGTAAGATGCCCCCTAAATAAAATAAATGCAGTTTTTAAACTTGTTTTCTTTTTTAAAAATGTAGAAAACATTTTCATGCCCATGTCATGTTGTGGGAGCTAGGGCTGGTAGCTACAGTGTGATGTGTGGTTGCTAGGGAGCAGATGTCCCTACATTTGTAGTGCAGCCTCCTATTGGCTATCAATTGGATATAGCAGGGATTTAACCTAACATAGTGGCTCTATCTCTCGCTTAGTGAGAAGATGTGGGTGTGAGGATTAGACTTTTATTCCATAAATAAATATAAATATCTGGTTGATCCTACATTTGTTTATTTTATCAGGTTGATCTTTCTCGAGTGGTGGGTTCGGGTGATTGTGTCGTCACTGCTACTGTTATCTGGTTGATCCTGTTATTTCTGTGGCTCATGCGCTTGTGCATGGAACCTCTAGAGGTTTCCAAAATGTTGTACCACAGTAGGGTACAATCACGTTCCATGACCTTTTGAGCTGTGGTACAACAACATTTTGAAAGTTTCTGATTTCCATCCACAGCAAGCCCTCGTCAAACACTATATCATAGTTCAGCTGGGGGATTTAAAAGAGAGTGGGATAGATTCAAGGGAAAATAAGGGTGACAGGGGTGGGACATGAGCAACACAACAAGCAGATTCAATAGACTTTCAGGCCTTCTTCTGCTGCTGGCCTTTTGTATGTTCGTATGTATGTTCATATATCATAAGGCTGTAACTGCCCAGCTAAGTATGCTGGGATTTTTTGACAAAAGGGGACTACTGTACAAAACATACGAGAACACTTGGTGTATTAAGGTCAAAAGACAACCGTCCCCAATGAGATAACACACTGTAGTAGAACGCTGAGCCAGTTTTCCTAACGAGCAATGTAAACTTTCCAATTCTGTTAACAAGAACACATTTCTTTGACAGTTTAGTGACTGGTGTACATCCTAGAACAATCCCCCATGAATTAAAATGGATAGCTGGTTTTGCTAGGCAATTAATAGCCTGGTTTCTTAGTAATTCTTTTAGTCTGCACCACAGTTCAGGATAGCTCTTAGCAGTTATTAAATTAAAAGATGGCATGAGAAATGTAGAGATGGATCAGCATATACAATAAGATATTTAAAAGAATTAGCCTGCTTCAAAAAAGATCCCTCATTTGCTGATACCCTTAGACAGGCTTCCAAGCCAAGCAGTCTGGATGGCATGCTAAAAAGCATGAGTTTCTTTTCATCTTATCTTTATTGAAGACCAATATATAATCAGTCATACGGTTCACAGTCTAGTAAAATCAGCCTGAAGCATTTATTTCATTAACAGAATCAGATTGGTAATAGAGAACCACGTCCTCTTCAAAAAGCAGTGCCTTTCCTAAAGAACAAAAAGCTGTATAGACTTTATAAACACAGAAAACCAAAGGGAATCTAAAATGGATCCTTGTAGAACATCAGAAGAAGCATTTTTAAATGAATAATATTATTTAAAAATTATACAATCCGACAGAGATCAGATACTGTAGGTAGTCTGAAAATCTGTCCAAGGATGTCTACCCCAACTCCAACTAACGTAAGGTTTTCAGGAGGAGGACACAGTTGACCTGATAGAATGCTTCAGTCGAGGCCCACAAACACTGTCCCAGTAGTCTTCCAGCATCCACACAGAAACATAGAAATTGTCGGCAGATAAGGACCAGTCTGCCTGTAGACCCTGTACATTGTAAGTGGCCACTGACCCTATGTGATCAATGGATTTTCATTGCTCCCTTCCCTCTCAAGCTTCCCTTGTGCCTGTCCCACATAATCCATAAAACAAGACAGGGTGTGCTGTGTTTAAGCAATAATGCCCAACAGGGTGTGTGGCGTGCTGGGATAACGTGTCTCAGGTGGTTGGGCACGAGGCCGCAGGCCGAGTGCATCCAACAACTGAGGTATGACATTATCCCAAACAACACACACCCTGGAGGGCATTATTGCAATTATACAATGGCTCGTTGTTATATATAAAATAAAAAAAATATTTTAAAGAATGTTTTTATTAGTGTGGAAAAAATATTTTTGTTTCTTAAGAGGAGATGCAAAATAGAGGGCAGCCATAATGATGACAGTAGACCCGTGATGTTGTGCTGGGATAACATCACGGGTCCAGCCAAAGACTGATCAATCAGAGTCCAGGATTTTTTCTTGCCACTGTATAATGAAGGCTATCCGCACACCCATGGGTGTAGTGAAGCTTGATGCAACAAGTGGAAGGCCTTATGGTTCCTGGAAGTGTGGATATCCCCTGAACACTGCACACACTGGACTGTCTTATTGTGTTTAGAAAACAGAAATTTGAAAAGATAGATACATTATTTTTTGCAGTTTGTTCTTTTTCTTCCCTGGCCCCAAGCAACCCTCCAGATTCCAGCCACCCCAGCCCCATCTCCCTGATTTTCCGCCAGGACTTACCATCGCTCGAAGGCAGCATGGCCTGGGTATTCGCAGGATGCAAGGCCACAGGTGGCTGGAAGTCAACAGCCACCCAGGAATCCATTTTTCCCATTTTCTACTTTTTTTTTTCATTTTCAGAGTGGACATGCAATGCAGCCCAGATGTCTCCACCCACACAAACACACATGGGACCTCAGCAGCCAAAACTCCCTACCCCCCCATGCAGACAGTCCCTGGCTACCATACCACCAGCTGATGCTAGGGGCTAAGCTGACACCGAGCACTGTAACCCTCCTTCTCAGGAGAGGAGAACATTGCTGCAGATGCTCTATCCTCTCCCACCCTGGCCAACTTCCAGTGTCCCAGGTCTGTTCCTGAACCAGTATTGCCAACATGGCGGCAGGTGAGGCACTGGGCACCTCACCCTTCCCTGCCACTGGGCTGGCTAAAGATAAACAAATTAAAAAAAATGTTTTAAAATACATTTAATTATAAGTTTATTTTGTAAAATAGTTCTGCTTAGATCAGTTAGTGGTAGAAAAAGCAAGGAGGTACCGGGTTTTTTTTGAGGGGGGAAGCCGGTGTTGGGACATAAACATATGGCATTAGAATCATCATCATCAGTCATCAGCCAATCAGGTTCAAGTATTTCCTTAACCCACTTTCTAAGCCACAATTAATCTCTTCTATGAACCTAACCAAGGCAGTCTTAGTGCCATGCCCTCCCCGAATCCATGCTGGCTTTTACTGATTAGACTATTTCTCAATATATGTTGTCGATTGCCTATGAACAATCTTTCTTGCACCTTGGCGAATACAGGCAGTGTAGAAATAGGACTGTTATTGTCCATAAAGGAAATAGCACCACCCTTATGTATTTGTGCTGCATATGAGTACTTCCAGGTCCCTGGCATTTGACCCACTGAAAAGGGCAAATTTAAAAGTAGCTTTTGGTCTCAGCAATAAGGGGAACAGCTAAACAAACAGGTTTGGCGGTCAAGCCATATAAGACTTAAGGTTTATAAGTTTTAATAATATTTAATAATTTAAGCACTTCACTGTTAGAAATAGATTCAACAGTAAAGCAGGGATTCAAGACCAGTGGCCTTCGTGTAATCCTGTAGCCTGTAGCGCTCCCTGGCACTGAAGAGAGTCAACGATCAGGCCGAAGGGAGACGTGAAGGTCGTACCTAAGAAACGGTCCCTGTTCTCCATCTCTGATCGGCAGTGTCGGCGATTCCTGCAAGCTGCAGTAGTCAGTGGATCCCTGAGGCAGCAGTGGAGGACATCTGGGAGGAAAAGCAGCAGCTATGGTGCGGGCTTTGTATAACCCCATTTGTTGTTTGTTTTCTTAATTGAAAAAGTAAGGTTGGTCCCACATTGGCGGTGTTGAAGTGGCCATGGAGGGGAGAAGAGACAGGCTGAGCGGGAGCAGTAAGGGGCAAAGCAAGCGAGGACCCCTTTCCAGCAGACCTCTCACCATGCCTTCATTCACAGCGATGTCCCTTCTTACCTCAGCTAGCAGCCAGCAACCAACCTCCTCAGCAGCTTCACCCTGGGTCCAGGTGGTGAGTCGGTGGCAGCACCAAAGGGCAGGTGCTGACTGCCAGATCACTTGTTTTATGAAGAAAAGTTGTTTAAAGCACCATACATCACAATGGAGAGGGACACGTCCATGGGGGAGGGGCTCAGGACAAGGCCCCAGGTGAAGTGGCTCCCAGAGGATGGCTAAGTGGGCAGCAGACCCAAATTTGAATAAATTAAGTTCCTGGAGGAAGAGCACAGGGCAAGGCAGGCCCTATCTAGATAATAAAGCAGTTCCAGTGAGGAGCAGAGGGGAAGGGCAAGGCCCCAATTTAAATACAGGACAACCCCAGTAGGGCAGACAGAAAGGCTGAGCAAGCCCATGTTGTATATATATTTTTTTGTTTTAAATAAATAAATACCCGATAGGTGGGTAAGGAAAGAGCAAGCCCCATTCAAAGCCGACCATCGGTATCCTCCTCTCTATTGAACCAACTCTTGTATAGAACTAGCAGCAGGTGTTCAATACCACCATGAGTATCCCCCTCCTCACCAACACCACCTCTGATTCAAAAACCAGTAGCAGGCAATCAATCCTGCTGCCAGTATTCCCCCACTCATCCGACACCAGGGTGCCCAAACCATGGTGCTGGCAAACAATAACCCCTCTCCATAACAAAAACACCCCTGTACACAAAACACATACTCCCAATACTGGGAGGCTGAACTACTAGTGCCAGTTAACACCCCCTGCCACTGTATGGGACAATGGGGTGCCCATCCCTAGTGCTACCAAACAAACCACTGACACTGGGGTGCCCAATCCCCAGTGTTGGCACCAAGAACCCCCCCCTTGCAAATCTCCTGACACCGGGTGCCAAACCCTGGGTGATGATTAATAACACTCTCCCAACACAGTATGACACCAGAGTGCCCAGTACCGGTGCCACCAAGCAATACACCAACACTGGAGTATCCAATCCCCAGTGTCAAGACCTGAAACAAAGAAAACCATCCCTCATCATTCCCCTTGTGTTTTTTAATTTTTAAAACTTACTATTTATTCAAATTTTCATGATAGACACAGAATATCTTTATATGACATAACAAGGCCAAAATGCCAATATAAAAGTATCATACACACCAAATAATAAGTACAGCATTACACAACTTGCACAAAGCAGGCAGATCCGAGAGCCATTTTGAGGCATCTCCCCTCCACAACACCAGTAACAGGCTCAGGACTGGTACCTGAGCTGCCAGCAGCACACAACTTGCACAAAGGCAGCTCTAAGAGCCATTTTGTGGTGTCCCCCCCCCCTCCACAACTCCAGCAACAGCTTCGGGCCGCACATGAGCTGCCAGCTGCGCATAATTTGCACAAAGGTACTTAGGGAGTCTCCTACTGTCAGCTTCTCAGCAGTGGGGCATTGTGGAACAGCACCACACTTCGCACAGCACTGCCTGTCTCTTCCCACCCAACCTGCCCCAACTCCTCCCCCGCCCTGGGGTGGTGCTACCTTTAAGATATGACCAGAACCAATCAGCCCACTTTCACACCCCAACCTGAAGGTGTTCATAGACCCTTCCATTCTCCCCTCCCCTGCCCTCAGCAACTCATTCCTGGGACTGTTATTTGGATCCTTCCACTCTCCCATGCCCTAGCCCCCCCAAAACACTGCTTACCTAAATTTATACTCCTTCCTCCCCCCCCCAAGGAGAAACAACCAAACACAAGTCACTTGTTTAGGTTGGAGACTGTGGGAATTAAACCCAAGTTTTCAGATGACTGGCTTAACCACAGCCTGGTGCTCAATCCACTAGGCTATACTGCCACCTAGTGTTCTGGCAGGGTACCTACTAGTCCCTCCATGGAATCCCCCCTCTCCATCTCCACCCTTGCCGTATCCCACACAGCACATCAGTGAAATGGTGGTAAATTCTAATTTCCCCAAACCAGTCACTCAAATAAACCAAGCAGTAGGGTGAAACTATCCTACCTCATCCTGTGGCTCTCTGGCAGCATGTCATTTCTTCCCTCTTGCATTATGTTCCTGCTTACTCTCCTTATAATTACTTTTAAACATAACATAGAAACATAGAATCTATCAGCAGATAAGGATCACACGGCCCACTTAGCATTCCCATTTCTCGACTCACTGCTGTAGCCCCAGATCCTATTTAATCTGTGGCTCTCCTGCTCTGCACATCTCCAGGGTACTCTTATGTCTATCCTATGCACTCTTGAACACCCGTATTGTTTTCACACCCGCCACTTCTGTTGGAAGGCTGTTCCATGGCTTCACCACCTTTTCAGTGAAAAAGTACTTCCTAACATTACCCCTGAGTCTTCCACCCTTCAGCCTCATTTCATATCCCCGTGTTCTTGTGCAGAGTTTTCTCTGAAATATGCTTTCCACCTGTACCCTGTTTATTCCCCTAAGGTACTTGAAAGTCTCTATCATATCTCCCCTCTCCCTTCTTTCCTCTAGTAAATAGATATTAAGGTCCTTAAGTCTTTCCTTGTAGGGCTATCTCTCTCCCAATCCTGACCACATGACTCCTATGCCCTCTCCACCTAGCCACTCTCTCTATCTCCCCAGACACTCCACTGTCTTTTCCCTATCTGTCCCCCCCTCTTTTCTTTCAAGCCTGGTCCCTCACCCCTTTCCTGCCTCCTTCCCTTTGCCCTCTCCCCATAGATGCAGTCGCACCCTCACCACTAAGCCAAGAGCCTGCTCCTTTACTAACCACAGAAAAAGGTGTTACCCTAGGTTCCTCGTACCCTGTTTCATTTTCCTCCTTCTGGCTGGTGATGTTGAACCCACCTCCAGTTCCACCACCCCAGTTGGTTCTCCATGTGGTAGCCTCAGCACCTATCATGTGAATGCCAGGAGCTTGCTGCCCAAATTGGACCATCTTAGGACCTGGGTCTCACTAAACTCCCCAGACATATTATGTGTCTCTGAGACCTGGCTATCCTCCAGAATCCCCAACTCCATGGTGGATCTCACTGGGTATTCACTGTATAGGCAGCACAGAGGGAAAAGAGGAGGTGGTGTTGCAGTAAACGTGCACACATCTCTCCCCTCCTCCACTGTACTCCAACAGGCCTCCCCCACCTCACATGAGCTGCTGCTCCTTAAACTATTATACCCTTCCACATCCCTGATCTTCATAGGGGTTTGCTGTTTCTCCCCCAAAGCCCAGCTCTTTGCAGTTGTACACACCCTAGCGTCCCATCCCTCGCTCACCCAGACTGGTGAACTGCTGCTTATGGGTGACTACAACACAAACTGGCTTTTGGCTCAGTCCAAATCCATCACCCAACAAATCAAGGCCCTAAGCCTTGCCCAGCTAATATCCGAACCCACCAGGCTAAACCCCACTGTGCCAACCACTCCCCAGTTGACTGGATCTTAACATCTCATCCACACAAATACCCATCTGCGGACACCTTGACTGATGGTTTCAGCGATTACTGTATGACATATTGCATTAGAAAGTCCCAGCCACCCCACCCCACCCCCAAGTATCTGTGGTTCCATCTACTCAGATCGCTCAATGTACAAGCCTTCTTGTCAGGCCTCTACCTAGCAGACCTGACATAGATTCTGCATTTGCTTTCTTCACCAAAACCATGATCAAAATCTGGGACCTGCATGCACTTCCCAAAAGACTGCAGCTATAATTTAAACACCTATCTTGCCTCTCTTGGGTTACCCAAAACCTAATTACCCTGAAGTACAGAGACCAAGCCTGGCGCATTTTCAAAACCTCCTCAAACCACGCTGACCTGCAAAAGTACAGAACCCTAAGAAATGCCTGCACAAAAGCAGCGCACTCTGCAAAGGCTCACTTTTTCAAATGTCAACTAAATGATACCAGGACCTCCCCAGCAGAATTCTGGAAGACCCTACACCCCCTCCTAGGTTCTTCCTCCCCTAGCATCCCTGATTTTCTTTGCTCAGGTGACCTTGACCACTCCTCTGCAGCCTCCTCTATCAATGTGTGAATAATCAGTAAATAGTCTCTATTTCACAGCCTGTGCTCTTCCATTGCCCCCATCTCCCACCCCCCACTCCCTTCTCTCCCCCACTGCTGAAGAGTTCTCCTGCCCTCCAATTACAATCCCAGAAGTACTTTGAGCACTAAATATCCTAAACCCCTTCAAACAGAGCCCAGACGGTCTTGGTCCAAAGCTTCTTAAAATCTCTGCTCCAGCTATAGCCTCCCCCCCCCCACCTTTTCAATCTATCTATTGCTCAATGTACAGTCTCTAGGGCTTGGAAGCTGGCCAAGATCATTCCACTGCACAAAGGAGGCGATATCTCTCAGTCAGGCAACAGCAGACCAATCTTCCTCCTCCCCTCTTTCTCCAAACTCCAGGAGGCTATAATCTCCAAAAGGCTAAACTCCTTCCTGGAGGACTCAGACACTCTTAGCCCTTTCCAAACTGGTTTCAGGCACATACATTCCACCAATTCCTCTTTGCTTTACCTCACAAACCACATTCATTCTGCCATGGATAAGGGTCACCCCCCGTTAGGGATTTTCGTCGACCTTGCTAAGGCATTTGACTCCATCTCCTTCAATCTCTTTTTAAATAAATTATCCACCATAGGACTCTCCCCCTCCTCCATAAACTGGTTTAGATCACATCTATTGGACAGATGCCAATACGTACAACTAGGCCACTCTGCCTCCCCCCCTCCTCATTTGCACTAGCATCCCCCAGGGGTTAATCCTGGCCCTGTTCTTTTCTCTATATTTGTTAATGACCTTCCCCTGCTTGCTCAACCACACACCTGCACATGTACACCAACAACACCATCATCTATGTCTCCGGCCCCTTCCTCATAGACACCCAATCAACACTGCAGGCCACTTTCATGACTACCCTCAAGTGGTTTGAGGCAAACCTCCTTAAGTGCAACACCAAAAAAACTGTTGCCATGGCTTTCAGCACCACCCAAAGACTGGCCAAGCTCCCCTCCCTCCCATCTTTCTTTTCCTTGGACGCACACAAATTGAAACAGTATAGTCCTTCAAATACCTGGGGGTCTGGCTGGACCCTAACTTAGACTTCTCTCACCACATTGACTCCATCCACTCCAAACTCCAGCCCAAGCTGGGAGCCTTGCACAGGATTAAAGATTGTTTCACCCTCCCGATCCAAAAAGAGCTAATAAGCAAGCTAATTCTCCCCTCGATAGACTACGTCAATGTAGTCTGTAGCTTGGCCCTCAAATCATCATTCACTACACTAGACCCCCTGTTATTTTGTTTCCAACCTCCCCTTTCGCACCCACCATTGTTCCCTATACTCTGCCCTATCCGGCTTCTCTCTAGAAAATCGACATTTGGCACACTATGCTACGTTTGTCAGGAAGTACTGGTTCAGTGCCTTCCCCTGCTGTCTCACCAACCTTCTATCCCCTTCCTACACCAGGCTACTGCCTCAGAACTTGCAATTCCAGCACTTTCTCACTGCCTCAACCTCACCCACGATCTGGAAAGCAGCTTTCTCCTTCAGACTTCCCAACCTTTGGAATAATCTCCCCCAATTCGATCCTTTTTGTGCCCTCGCTAGCCATGCTCAAAAAGCAATTAAAACTATATCCCTCCCCACCATTACAACTGCCCCATGTCCACCCCATCCCTCCCCTTACCCCTGGCTAAGTTGCTAATGTAAAACAACCTACCTGTGCATTAAATCTTTTACAAATGCATCATTTGTTGTATTGTTTATACTGTATAATACTGCCTGTCACACTTTGTACTTGCAATTCTAAGCAATGCCTTTTATGTGCCAATATTTATATTTACTGTGTTATATAATGATAATCCTGTTCATCCTGATGTCTTCGATGTTACTACTCTGACTTCTGTAACTCCCATTACCCTCTCTCCCCGGGTCGCACCTGGAAACAAGCTTCGGCTCAGTGTGCCTTTCCTGGTTACTGAATTTTAATTAAATAAATATACCTTGAATTACAAGAAACATAGGGAAATCCAAATAAAGCAATCCATTAAACTCGGGGGGCTCAAACCAGCTAACAAGTAAAATTTAACAATAGCTTTGGTAAAAACTAAGGCATTTGAGTTGTGGAATGGGAGCTCCCCAGTGGATTATATTAGCAAGACAGGTTTACATACCCCAAAATATTAAAAGGACCATTCAACTTACTGTACTTCTATAGCTGCACTAGTGCCCTTATATCAGTCCATTTGGCAAGACTGCAAGAAAAAAAAATCTTACATTTTTTATATCTTTCATAAGCAAAGAATTGATCCAAACACCCTCTAACGTACTAGCATACTGTTAACCAGCCTGCCAGTCCACACCAATTACAGAGCTAGGTCTAAGACTCATTAATTATTAGGATTACAAATGCCTTTGAACGAAGGGTTCTTTTACAAAGGTCCCACGTCAGCTTTAAAACAGTATAAAACAAATGTATGTGATGCTACATCATAATAAAAGTCCACAGTCCCAAAAGATGGAAATATTGAGCACCACTACAGGAAATAGAATAGTGTCCAACTTGTACCAACAATTGTTCATTCTGCCATGTCCTCCGCCCACCATCCTGCTGCTGTGGAATAGCAGTTAACAGATGTGAAGCAGCTTCGGAATCTGTGAAAATATATAGTTTGCCCTTGTAGGTTAGTCTCAATCTAGCAGGGTAAAGCAAATGTGCAGGCAGCCCAGCTGCATAAAATGATTTTTAATGCCAGTAAGTCCCTTCTTCACAACTAGGTTTGCTCTGGGACCTCAGAAAATAAACAAATGTTTTTTCCTGACATGACACAGCCTTATGGTCATGGACAGCCACTAACAGTATCAGATGTCTTGTGGATTTCTTAGCTGAGCCACAACTATTGTGCTGACTTCAGCACCATCCTGACTCTTCCTCACTGATACCCGGAAAGCCCATCAAACCTCCACCTGCTCCACGGTCCACAGGCCATGTAGTGCTGTGTGGCAGGAGGTGGCTGATGGCCTGGAGGAGACAACCAGGATCACCAGGACAGCAGAGCAGTGTCGCCACAGGTATGGTGACCTACAGCGGAGGGACCCTGACAGACTGGGGCATCTGCAGGCACGGGCTTGGCAAGGCACCATGCCATGGCCAGGTAGGTGCTCCAACCATGCACTGGTCGCATCCATCTGTCCAGGTATCGCGGTATGCATGTGTCCACCCTGCTGGGGGGTGGAGCCATCTAGTGGGGGGGTGGTGGTGGGGGTGCATCATGGCTGGGCTGTATGGGCACACACACACCGTGGGGGGGGCTTTGCTACTGGTTTGCACTGATGTTTCCCCTCTCCATGTTTGCACCCTAGGCCCGGAGGAGCGCCGCAGGGTGAGGCAGACCCATGTACAGGAGAAGCAGGACCGAGTAGGTGCACCGCCGATGCAGCAGGAACAAGGTGGATGGGCCATGGGCCAGCAGCACCCTGCTGGCCTGGATGCAAGTGAGTGCTGTGTTTCCCCTTATATCTGCGCATGCTGGGTTGCAGGGGTGGTGGCGGGGCATGGCCACCAGCACTTGGCCCCACTGCCATGCATGCCACATGATGCACTCAGCACTGTCCTGTGGCACTGCATGTGTGGGTGGGCATCGCAGGTGGTCCATGCGTGCACTGGGAACATGGCTGTGCCACTGCCTTCGCACTGCATAGCCATGTCACTGTACGGCCACAGTGGTGCTGTGCGGGACATGGGTGGTGGGTGTGTGCAGTGTTCTGCATGGCTGTGGGTGCCTGGGTAGGCAGGTCATGTGGGCGTGGTCACTGTGGGTGGTTGCATGACATCTCAGGGGTGTAGCCCATGGCTGTATGCTGTATACAATGGGTGGGATGCAGGGGTCTGGCCAGTCACGCATAATGACTCTGCTCCCTTGTCCTAAATGGACAACACTGGACTGCACTCGAGCGGAGTGTGCAGGAGCTGCTGCAGCTGGCAAGAACCACCCTTCAGCTGCTCCAGAGACTGGAACAGGGTGGAGGGCGGTGTCACCGGCGGAGGCACAGAGATCGAAGTGGGGAACGGAGTTGCACTAGGCCCACTATGCCACTGTTATGCATTCCTTCCCTGGACTAACCCTCACACCCCTTCATCCCACTCCCAGTTATTCACTCTTGCTCCATGCTCACCCTCACCTGGTATGTGACCCTTCCCCTCTCATTGTAAATAGTTTTATATCTGTTTTGTATGTTGTTTACATCTATATTACACTCTTATTTGTTATGACAACTGTGGCGGTCTCTGATTTGCATTGGGCTTATGGTGCTTGGCTGCAGTGGTGTGCACGGCATTGGGGGTGGTGCAGGCCTGGGCATGTGTGTGTCTGGCAGGGACCCGCCTATGGTGTGGTTTGGGTAGGGGACTATGTCCCTGTTTGTGGTATGTGTGCAGGGGTGGATCCAGGAGTCCTATAGATGGGGGAGCTCAAGTAAGATAAAAAGGAAAATAATAGGCCGGGGGTCTGGTGGACCGCCTAGGCCCCCAAAATTTTTTTTACATTCTGGTGCATTTTGAAGGGTATTTGTAGTGCAATTTCTACCCATTTCGTCCCTCCCCATGCTTTGTGAGTTGTACTCTAGCACCATCCGCAGAGTCCCCAGAGTTTGCATGATAGTTTGTTGCCCAAAATTCCCTCCCAACCTAAAATAAAACAAAATACCAAAAGACTGCAACTGGGCAGCAGCACATCTGAAACACATAGAAATGAGGCCAGTTGAAAGAGATTTGGCGATAAAGACAAATTACAGACACATTAAATCACAATCCAAGTAAACAAGTTGACAAATGTCACTCACTCAAGCACGTTATGACATTATCATAAAGCCAACCCACCCCAGTTTGTCCTGCAGTACAGCTTAACCTACATCCTCCAATCTTACCTCAGTAAAAAAATAAATATAATAACTATAGAAATATGGGAACAAAGTTACTTTGCTGTCTAGTTTCTGAAAATATAATTTCAAGTTTGCTTGCTATTTTTGCAAAACAGATTTTATACTATAGAGCAACTTATTCCAAAGAAAATACATTTTTAAATAAATATTTTTTATTTTAAAATTTCCTTTACTGGGATAACCCCATGGTATGAAGCATCTCATTTTTATCATAGGCCCAAGAAGTCAGTAAGCAGACAGCAGAATACAGTTTTTAAACAAATATAAAAATGCATTTTTTTTAATTAGCAACAGCACTTGCTTGGGTACATCAGAATTTGCACCCCCACCCTCACCCCCATTCAACTCATACAACTATATAAACAAAATATTTGATTCTACCACTTTTTTTTTCAGTTTTGTAACTGCCTTTGTCAATGTGCCAAACAAGGTCTTATGACTTCTGTTGCTAATTTTGCTCTCCAAGCATGCAGAAACTCCTGCACATGCCATAATATACAGCAGAACACCTTCAATATCCCTGTCTATTATTTCCTTCTGTGCTCATTCACACTGTACAACCACAACTGAAAAGACCACACAGATTAGACATACAGTACATGCTGAAGTTTTTTATTCAGTTCAAAGGTCTCATGTACCAGTTTCTGACTCTCCTGTTCTCCTGGTTCATGCTGTTGCTGATACCAGACCTGCCCCAAGCATGCTACCAGAGGGCATTACCTTCCAAGTCCCTCTACTGTAAATTCACACCAAAATCAATTTGCCATATAGGACAAAACCAGCAGTGACCTTCAACTATTTTAATGTCATGAACTTAAGCTCCCCATACTAGAAATTAATAACACTAGTACTACATTTATTACACACCCAGTTTGATGAACACTAATGTCCTTTCCTATCCCAGTAGCCATCTCCCACCCACCATAGTTTGAGACTGTGAAAGTTTTTCTTTTTAAAGCAAAAAGTACCTGATTAAATGAAGACTGGATCTATTTTCAGCAGGCTGACGTTTATGTGCCCCTAGTTGAGTACTGTCTCCGGTCACCTGGCAGACAAATTATTTCTCTCTAGACAGCACACACTGACTTCATGACTCCTAATGAGCAGAACTCTCAGCTACAGCTTGCTTCAGCTACCAGAAGATGACCTGAACCTCACTCCAACTCCTTGTGCTGATTTACCAAGGCCACACCAACTCCATGTTACTGGACTGCTGCTGCCTGAAACCCCGGGCTCTGCTCTTCACTTGTGGGCTCCGCTCTCTCTCTGTCTGCTCCTCAGTAGTACACTCACTCCTCTCTTGCTCCAATGTTAATCTTCTGAGTGAATGAATTACAGCTCACTCTTGTTTCAGCAGCTCAGACATTTAAAGAAGGCACCCCTTGCTAGCCACATCCACTATTGGACGCAAAAGCAAATCAGGAGCAGAGAGCACCAGGCATCCTGATTAAGATCTGTATTGTTAAGGTCCACTCCGCTTTGCTGCAGCTGTACCCCTGTGCATGAACACCTCCCCCCCGCACATGAACAAAGGAGCTGCACCAAGCCTACAAAAGTAGAGAACAAATGCTCAGGCTCACCAAGGCAAGACCAGCTGCTGCCACAGTGCTGGGACCTGACAAAATGGCGCAGGATAAAAGTTAGTAAATTCAAGCTGGAGACCAGCTTTTCCGGGGGGGGGGCCACTATGTAATGCGAGTGGGGGTGGTTGTTTACTGCATTACCAGGACACTGGAAGACAGATGAGACCCATGTGGCTCAGGCGGCTTTTATGGAGACGTTAGTGCATACCGATTAAGAATGCAGCACAGCGTGTTACTAATACAGGAGCACCATGATGGGGGAGCTATAGCACCCCTAGCCCCCCCTTTAAATCCGCCTATGGTGTGTTGTTCCTGTGCACTGGATGCCTGTGTGCAGTGGTCCCTGGTGCATGCACTGTGTTCCTGGTGCCTCTGTCAGTATGTCCATGGCCCATGCAGCTGGCACCCTTGCATGTCTGTGGTATGCACGGTCTGCTGGCATGTCACTGGTGGCTTTCCATGCTGGCCACCCTCTGGCCATGGCACAATGGCAGCTTGCCTCCTGTCACCAGTCTGGTGCATGTCTGCCTCGAGTGGCACTGTGGCCTATGCTATTGTTGCCCCCCCATGCTGTTGCTGGTGTCTATTGCAGGGTCTGTGTTCTGATGTCTGTCACTTGTACTCCAACCACATGCTGGTGGCAGATGGCTTCATGGTGCATGCGCAGGATGGCTGGTACATCTGTGCCATTGGTGGGGTGCAGGCCATCGATACACAGCATCAGTGGTCGCACACCAATGGAATTTGTTACCCCACTATTGTGTCCCTGTGTTGGGGTGCCCTTGGGTCTGGGTGGGTGTTTGTCCATGCCCTGTGTTGCATCCTTTGTGGCGCATGCCTCCATGCACCACTGTGGGCATCTGTGCTGGGTGCTGGGTGTTGGAGCTAGTGCTGGGACAGGGTGTGTGCTTGGGTGGGTGTACGGGGTGCTGTCCTGCTGGTGGTGGGGTCCAGAGCAGGCCTTGTCGCATGCAGGATCCCTCGGGTACTGACGCAAGGTCAACCTTTCTGCTGTGCCATGGGCGAGCTATGCAGGGTGGCACTGTGTCTGCAGTTGTTGCGTCGGTGGCTGGTGACGCCCACTGCGGGGTGCTCACAGTGGGGCTGCCATGCATGGCTCCATGGTGCACAGGGTTGCATTGTCACAGTGGGGGTGGTGGCATGCATTCCATGCCATGCACTGTTAGGCACTGCTACTGGGCAGGGTGTCTGGGGATCGCTGTGCAGGGTGTGCTCTGCATTGGTCGATGGGATGGCACTGGGTGGCCGGCCCTCCTTGTGCTGCAGTCACTGCTTGCCAGGGGGTTTGCTGGGGCACTATGCCCCAGTTGTGGATTTGGTGCTGGTGTTCATGGGCTGGTGGTTCATCCAGATCACCACAGGTTGTGCAGTTCATGGGGTGCGGGGGGTGCTGTCTAGTCTGCTGCATGCTCCTCCACCCATGGCTTCCATGGGTAGTGAACCCCTGCATCCTGTCCCTGCGCATCTCTGGTTGTGCTACTGCACTACTTCCCTGCTCCACTGTTCATCCCTGATTGTGCTACTGCACATCAGCCCTGTGCCACTGTGAATCCCTGGTTGTGCCATGGCGCAGTTGGTGCAATACTCAGTTGTATTGTGAAAGCGCACCTTGGCCTGCGCTATGTTTGAATATCACACATGTTGCACATGGGCGGACTGCACTTGTGTCTGCTCCTGCTATTGGGCTACTTTGTGGCACAGTCTGAATATCCGGGCTCATGTATTTTTGTCTATGTTTACTCACCTAGCTAGATGCTCCTATACCCACAATGTATGTATACCCACCCTTTACAACATGGAACCTTTGTAAAAGAGCGGTCTCCCACTCAAAGGTATTGTAATCCAAGACTGAATAAATAAAATAAATTAAAAAAAAATGTGCTGTTTCATCAGCAATGTTCAAGGCGCACAGTGCCAGTTATGCTCATGTTGCCTGTAATTTTATGTATTCCCTTTGTGGTGTTTGTGGGTGCACATTTGAGGGTGGTTTGTTGCTTGTCAGTGTAACTCTTTATTGTACCCCTTTGTTCAGTTACCTATGTGCATTTCTTTTGGTTGCTTCTTGTTTGAGTAAATCTATTTTTTTTTTTTATTTATACTCCGACCCTGCACCCTGGTTGGTCACTCCTTCAGGCCCCGCATGGGAACTCCCACTCGACAGCCCTACCTCCACCACCACCCCATATCGCAGCTGACCCAGGCATCCCTGATGTATCCCTACATGGGGTGGGTCCCTTACCTTGGTATGGGATGAGCCTTGACATCTATTCCAATGCTCCTGGGTGCTGCCGAGGCATCGGATAGTAGTCCAGGGGCTCTGCAGTGAGTGTCTGGGGAGGCCGTCAGGGCACCATTTTCCCCATTTTGTCCCCTGGGAGTGGCGTGTCCCACATCAAGGCAAATGCTGACATCCACCACTCCCCAAAGTTATCTGTGGCATGACTTTCTGCCGTACCCCCTTCCTCCACCTTGGGCCATCAGGCACTATGCCACTTCCCCACCCTCCCCCAGGAGAAGGCAAGATGTCGCTGTATGCTCCATCGTTTTCCCCCGGCTGTCCCTCCAGCGACCATGGTCCTTTCCCGAACACGGGTTGCTGTCATCGCAGACTGAAATCCAACTGCTTTGACAACATGCCGGCTGAATGTGTGTTTTTTCAACTTTGTGTGTTGTGTCTGTGTGTAAACCTTACTTCTGGTAATGATGACAGTACTCGTATCAGGATGTTGGTGGCTGCACAGTGTTGTTCGGGTGGGTGTGTGTGTGTGTGTGTGTGTGTGTGTGTGTGTGTGTGTCTGTCTGTTTTATGTTATTTAATTCCAACTTTTTAATTTTCTGCCACTGCCTTCCTTAATCAGTGTGGTGGTGTGAATTGATATTTAACTACCGTTTTTCCATATCTTGTCTGTGTCCTCACATTGTTTTGCTCATTTCTTATTTCAGGTGTACCTACTCACACTGCATTATGATGCCCACTAATAAGGACAACCTCTGCTGCTGGTACTATCATCTAGTTCTTGTCAGACTGGAGCCCACCAATCATGTGTGTATTACCCTCACCACTGGGTTCCATTCAAACTGCCTGGACATTGACGTTTTGGAAACGCTCTACTACACATTTATATATGACAAAGAACCACAAGATGACACTCACCCTATTCAAGAGTAATTTTCCTTCAATTACAGATTTTTAAATGTCCTGGCTGCTGAGGGTTGAGGCGCTGGTCATCTTACCTCACACCACGACAGCGACCGGAGCTTGGGCACCGTGGGTCGGCAGCAGAGAGATAGAGGATCCAGCATCTGGAGGACTGCTCTGCTGTCTCTCTGGGGAGGGATCTGGGGCTTGCCCAGCATTGCGGTGGCCATCGGTGGAAGCAGGAGGCACCACACAGCATAAGGCAGAAGAAGAGGGGAGGAGTGCGGCGGATGTCCTAGGCACTTACACACTGATGTGATTGCACAGCTGTACTGCTGGGGGCAAGTTACTTCATGGGGGGGGTCTTGATACCTACAGTAAATTAATACTTACAGCACTGACCCATTCTGGTGTTGCTGTAAGTATTAATTTAGGCATCAAGACCCCCGTGAAGTCATAAAATAAGTAAATTAAGCCCTCTCCACTGCTGCTTCATTGAAAGCAGTGGTGTCTGCAACGTCATTAAATGGGTACAATACCCATGTAAACTTGCACCTGCTCTATTGGAACCCAGGCGGCACTTCCATATTTGCCGAAAAGTTTCAGCGGTTTAGTAAAATGAACAGAGTGTTGCAAAAATTGTACTGATGGCAGCCTCGGACCCCCCTTTGTCACTTAGAAGGGTATGTGGGATGGGAGCAGGCTTATATGTAGTTAATTTGCAGATCACCTTTAATGTAACCCCCCCCCCAACAACACCACAGAGATGTCAGGGACTCCAAGGACAGGCCCACATCCCACAGTCGGCTCATCACTTCGGAGAACTCCATGGCCAACCCGGTGCCCAGGTAAGGTTTCTCTAATTACAGATAGGCTGCCAAAGGAGGGCGGACCTGCCCTGGAAGGTGATCCAGTGTGCTAGTCCTGAATGGGTGGTTGAGGGAGTCCATCCGAAGATGAGAAGTTCAGGCAGGGAGTAGAGGTCTCGTCAAGTGAGTACCCCTGAAGGATGCCCGGGCTGAGAAGGGAGAAAAAAACAGAATGCATGAAAAGAAAATTACAGATTTGTATTTTTCTTTCTTTTTTTTCTGTATGAATTTTTGTATTTTCCATTTACCCTCCCCGCCCCAGGGGCCGACATACACATGTGTGTATGTGCATGGAAGCACACGCACCGGCAGGATCCGTGACCCCTCCACCCCTTCCCAGACTTTTGTCACCGCTCCTAGCCACCTACACTACCCACCAGGCCTCCACCCAGTGGGAGCAGGGCTACGGTGGAACGGGCATACACCCCATGGAAGGGAGAGCCTAGGCTCAATCCCGTTGCTACCCTCCCCTTCCCGAGCTGGCATCCTGAGGTTGTTCCTGAACCTGGGTCACTGGTGTGGCATGAGGTAAGGTGCCAGCGCTTCTGCCTTCCATGCCACCGGGCTGGCAAAGATTTGTATTTTTTTCTAATCACCATTGGTGGTGTGCAGTAGGCCCCCACTTTGTTGTGTGTTACAAATGCAGAATTCCATATTATGGACACCGTTTGCATTAGGTAGTATGTGTTGTACTGCTAACTTGCCTTTCCAGACTGCCCATGTTTGGTGGAAGCTGAGCATCCACAGGATAGTTTCTGTTCCCATGGAGGGTGAAGCTGGTGTAAAGTCCCATTGTGTGAACAACCTGTAGCTGAGAATGTTGTCAGCGCAAGTCTATGTCGCAGTACTGTGTGGAGTAATGTGGGTCACGTTGTTGTGAGTTTTTATGTAATGTAACAACAAAAGTTACATTTCCAGAAGTGATATTGCAGATCTGTGCTGCAAGGCATGTTCCATTGGGTGTTGGCAGTTTGACAGTGGGCTGCCCAACAGGTTGGATGTTGCTACGAGGTGTTGTGGTGTGCCTTTCCTACCTTGCCATAGTGGTTATCAGAGGCTGCTTATAGCCCGTCGTTATACTGCTGACATTACCATGGTGACCACTATGGTACTAGCTTGTGCACATACCACACCTCATGCCATAGCGTTGACTATGGTTTTGTAACCATCTCATGCCATCATGTGTCAGCAGGGTACTGAAGTGATTGGGTGTACCTAGGATTGCTGTCCCTTCCTGGTGTGGTATCTTGGCTTTGCACTGCTCGTTGATGGCACCATGTTGAAATTGGTGTCATCACAAAATATATGTGGTGCTGTGACATGGGGTGTATCTGTGGCGGACATCAACATGTACTGTGATTCCATTCTTGCATTTCTGAGCTCCATATGAGAAACCCTAATGAAGATGACCTGAGGACTATGGAGCTGATGATGGCTCTATTTACCTAGCCCACGTTGACATTGCTGGAGCATCTGTCAGGCAGTCCTCCCAGACCATAAGCAGATGTAACTTGTTATTTTTATAGATGATGCTACATCATACTTAGTGGCCCTCCAGCAGGATGTGTTACAGGGTTCTGTACTGTGCTGGTGTGGGGTACTGTAGGAGGGTGTTCTCTGCGGGTACTAGCGGTACTACTCAACTGAGTACTTCTGACACATGTGTAGGCCTAATGTCAAATAAATTAAATGACTGCCTGAAATAAAGATATTATGCCTTTCTGCACTCCCAAGGGTGTATTAATGTTAGACAGTCACCATCTCTCCATGCGCACACTGCTGCAATTGATAATAGCATCCTGGCCTGTGCTTATGCTTCTGTGTGCAACTGTTGTTGTGTAGTATTAACCTGCACACATGACGTGTGAAGAACCATGGCGTGTTTGTTATCCACCAACACCCGCAGTGTGACCTGTGTGTGTTCTGGAAACTGTTATGGTATGGTATGGTATGGTCTGCTACCACTCTGTATGGTGCAATCTCCACACCCCTTCATCACCAAAATGTGATTCAGTACTTGGGTGTTAAATCTATTTGCAGCTATCCTGCCTTATTATTTCATGATCCATTAACAATTTGTGGTTGTGAAGGTTTCTCTGTGAGTCCCTCTGGCTGCATGACCTGTGTATTACTAATCATTTTTGTTTAATTGAACAATGTGTCTCATATGTGCCTTTTTTTGTACTTCTTCCAGGCAGTACAGATACCTGGCCTACAGACAGTTTGTGCACTGGATTTTTGGGAGACTGGGATAGAAAACATATGAGGACGGATTAACAGAGCTCAATTTGTATACCCTAGAGCAAAGGAGGGAGAGAGGTGATATGACTGAAACATTCAAACACCTTAAGGGCACTAACAAGGTGAAAGAGTCTAACATGTTTCAATATAAGAAAAATAGCAGGACAAGAGGATACAGCATGAGATTAGAGGGAGGCCACTTAAGGGGTAATGTGAGGAAGTTCTTTTTCACAGAAAGAGTGGTGGATGCATGGAATGGCCTACCTCAGGAAGCGGTGGCTATGAATACAGTGCAGGGCTTCAAACAGGCATGGGATAGGCATAAGAGAGCAATACATATGAGTATGAATAGATAGGCCATTGACAGAGCAAAGGCCAATGGCACATTCATAAGGTAGAAAAAGAAATGGGCAGACTGGATGGGCCTTGCGAGGCTTATCTGCTGTCAACGTCTATGTTTCTAAGGGTCCGGAAGATTCTACCTGCTTGTGTCGTGACAGCCATACGTGAGAAGTTTCCTTTGCAACAGTACTGCAGTTTTAAATATCCCGAATTGCTGCTCGAGGACTTGCTTTAAATGAACTCTTGTGTGTTATAGGTGTATGATTAGCAGTATCATACTGTGGTCAGATAGAAAGTGACATGAGACATGTTTTAAATAAAATCTCATTTTATGGTATTATGTGGATATATTAATGTTTGAGTGTTCTTCTTTAGTTCAGCAGCATGTAACAAGTTAGACAGACATGAAATTTAGCTTTACAATGTTTGCCTTTCAATGTAAACAATGTTATGTCATCGGCTGTGTCATGTACTGTCACGCACAGTCTACTTTTTTGTGACATCATCTATTTTATAATGTTACACTGGTTCATGGTTATGTAGCCATCAATAGTTTTTCTGTTATAGATGTTGTTGAAGCTGAGGAATTGTACAATGTAAACACTTGTTTCATGTTTAGAGAAAAAGAAGCATGGTGCTGTAAACACACAGAATGGGATATTCAAAAGGGCTGCACTTGGCGCAACTGTGTTGTGCCATGCGTAACCCACTGATGCGCCCTGGCATGATATTCAAAGGGGGATGTTGTGCTGTGCAAATCCCGATGTGCCAGGGTGCACCAGTAATGTACGCAGCACAAGTGCGGAGGGTGTGCCCATGCATATGAGGCACATCCCGATATTCAGTCCGGGATGTGCGGCGCATATGCTGGCACATACCCACCTTGCTCCACTCAGGGGGTGCAAGGTTGTGCCCGACAATACCAGAAGCAAGTCCTGGCCATCCACAGGCGAGCTGCCATATTGCAATGTGCAACTTGGCAGCCGCCTGCTGTGGGCGGCCACCCGATCTCCCGAGACACAGGCCGGACGTCATGCCCCCGCCATGCCCAATCGCGGGCATAAAATGTATGTAATTACCCTGGTGGTCCAGTGGACCCTACTCCATCACCCAATCATGGGCTGTTGTATACAATACAATCCCTGGTAATCCAGTGGACCTGATCCCCAGCCCGATCACAGGCAAATGAAGAAATAAACTCCCTGGCGGTCCAGTAGACCCGATCCTCAGCCTGATTGCGGGCTTCAGTTGTAAAGACATGCCCAGGTGGGCCAGCGGTACTCCCCTCCGCACCCGGCCACTCAGACCTGCCACCCTGCTCCCCCCAGGTCGGCGGCGGCGGCACCCCCTCCCACCGCAAGCCACAGCCACCTGCTGACTGACAGCGCTGAAATGCGGCTGTGCCCATTGGTCCTCATTGGGCCAATGGGCATGCAGACTCGTACTGTACTACAGTCTTGATATGTAAATGGTTCATTCACAGCCGTACTGTACGTTGTCAGTCAGTGGGCGGCTTGCAGGTGTGGAACTGCCACCCGTCACTGGCCAGTGGGGGAGCAGGTCTGCATGAGCGGGTGGGGAGGGGGTTACTGCTGGCCCACCTGGGCATTTCTTTACAACTGAAGCCCGCGATCAGGCTGGGGATTGGGTCCACTGGACCACCAGGGATTTATTTATGTTAAGCCCACAATCGGGCATTGGGGTGAGTTGCCCGCCAAGAGTCAGGAGGCGTCGGTCCCTGACGGCTACAGCCTGGCAGGGCGCCAGGCGCAAGTCACTGGGGATCGGTGCACCTTCATGCAAATGGGACCATAATGACATGCAAATGGCCCCATTTGTGCCTTGCATGCATAATGGCCTCATTTGCATGCCCAGCACTGAATATCATGATTGCTGTGCCTAGCACACCTGCACTTGTGCTGGCATATCCCCCTGCTCCTCACTCGACACTTGTGCTGGCGCAGCGCCACTGCACAGTGCGCAGTGGGGGCGGCCCCTGTGCCATATTCAACAGTGCTGAGCCATGGCACAACACCATTGAATATCGCCCAGGTCATGCCCAGGCGCATCCCAGTTGCACTGCACCCAGGCTTGCGCTCCTGCCTGGCGCAGTCTGAACATCCCGCCCACAATGTACAATGTCTTGTGTGCAGCTCTGCTTCATTCTTCATGATGACGGTGAACACTGGACCACTGCCATTTATTGAATTAATAGGCTGCCACACAGTTCGGATACCCCAAGTCATACACATTAACAACCGTGATGCCGTGACATAGTTTCAGCCATGATACTGCTTTTCACGATACTTTTTTCCTTTATGTGGCTTTGTTGTGTTCACCACAACACACAATCCTGATGTGGTGTAGCAGCAGTGTGCCAAGTCACTGAATTCCCTTACAGTAAAAAATAAGTGACATAGCATTTTCTTGGCTGACCATGGCTGTGATTTAGTGTGGTGTTGTGTTCTTTTAAAAAAAGTTATGAACATGGTCTGGTATTCAACAGTATCACCATATTGAGTTCATTGACGTTTGCATAGCATGCTTTTAACAGGTGACACAATACCGTGTAGGCATGTACCATTTTAACATAACACGTACAACTTTTTATTGAAACACACTTATGTGACAACAAACACTGATATGCAGACATGCAGTGTGTCAATGATGACATGTCTTTTCAGTATAACCTGAAACAGTAATGAGCTTTAAACACATTGTCACAGATTCACTCAGCAAGTCAGGCCCTCTACTCCCAAAGTGCCAACCTCTGAGCACAGTCTTGTGAACAGTGTAACAGACAAGGTAACCCTCTTATCTGTTTTTGTGAGTTCAGATCAAACTTTGGTCTCAGTTCTGGAGGGATTCAAACTGTTAACATCTTGCTAGCATACCCAATGCACAGACTCAGATATATCTGTCTTCGAGGGGCCAGATATCTTTGCCTACAGGCACCTAATCAGGTAATACAGAGATGAACCCTTTAAAACTTTAATAAAGACCTCAGATTTAAAACACTTCTCTTTCCAGTTTGGTACCACCTTTCAAGCTTATGTCTGTTGTCTGCTATAACCACGGACTTTTCTTACAAAATAAAAAGAAGTCAAAGACAGACCAAGTAAGTTCTAAAAAGAATTTTACTAAAATAGTTAAAAATATGTTAAACACAAAATACAGAACTCTGACATCAAAAGACATACACATCTTTTAAAAGAAACAAGGTTTAAATAGTGAAGATTCCTACTACAGTACTTAGTCTCTAAATACTTGCTTAAGTGCTCCCAAGATGTTTCATGGTCAGAGTCCAGGTCAAAATGTGAGTCTCTGTAAAACAGAATTATTCCTTAAACAACTGTATTGGCCAACCCCTTTTTGGTGAGGTCAGCTAGCTCCTCCTCTGTCAGATTATATTTCAAAAATATATATCTTATGCAACCACAGGATGTATTTTCAAAGTCTTACATTCTGCAATCCTCAGCAAAACTCATGTGTGTCAAATGACATCTCTTTGATATTTAAACAGTATCCTCTGTCACACAGACATCAAAGCATTTATGATCTCACACTAATACATCACAACCTGCTTTTCTTCCTCTGGAAGCGTCACAAAATGGATATGCTGAACATCAAGCTTCTTAACCCTATAATTAGCTTCAGGCTTTTCCACGTAACACATTGTCTCTAAAATCTGTTTGCGTATAATCTCACATGCTATCTCAGCATTTGTCTCATGGCATCCATCCTTCAGCTGGAATCTGGGGAGGGAATAAGTGAGGTCATTCCTAGAGCATTTGAATTTTCAGCAAAGACATTAATATATTTTACATTAAAAAAAATATAATACAACACTCAGAACTGGCTGTCTACATCACACATGTAGCCTTTTCTGTAATTACATGGGAGCATGGTACAGTAACGTTGTAAGGCACCATTAATAGAAGCAGACATTCACAGTGCACTATACTGACAATGGGACTGATGTCAAAGATTGCCATATACTGCCAACCTATGTGATGGCATGATGTCACTAGGTGAGTCATTAAAGGTGACCTGCAAAGTATCTTTGCAGCCCGCACCCATCCCCACATACCTTACAATGCTGCTTCTGGAGCGGGGGACTGCATAAATCATAATTTTTAATTGAACCGTGAAATGTTTAAAAACTGCTGAAACTTTCGGCCAAACACATAAGCGGCACATGAGTCCTGATTGAGCAAGCGCAATTGCACATGGGTATTCCACCCATTTAGTGAAGTCACTACAACCACTGTTGTTATTATAGTAGCAGTGGAGGTACTTTATTATACTTAGTTTATGGCTTCCACGGAGGTACTGATACCTGTAATGTTATCTACAGAAACCCCATGACAGGTTGTTGCTGTAGGCAACATTAAAGGTATCAACACCTCCATGAAAGCCATAAGCTAAGCATAATAAAGTACTTCCACTGCTACTGTAATAAGAGCAGTGGTGGTAGCAATGTCACTAGATGGGTGGAATACCCATGTGCAATTGCGCCCGCACAATCTGGAATTGCGATGCCTCTTCTGTATGGCAAAGTTTCAGCAGTTTATAGAAATTTCATGGTTGGAATAAAAATGATGTGTTATGCAGCCCCCGATTCCTGAAGCAGCATTATAAGGTATGTATGGATGGTAGCGTGCTGCATAGATACTTTGCAGGTCACCTTTAAAGGTAACATGGAAATGTGTTACTGCAGGCCGCTCCCATCCCACATGCCTTTCTTAGTGGCTGCAGGAGTTTGTGGCTGCTTTTGTTAAATTTTTTGACTAATCCTTACATTTTAAAATGCTGCACAAACTTAACGGCCAATAAGGAACTGTGTCTGCTGGTTCCTGATTGAGCACTCGCAAGTCGACCTTGGTAGTCCACCCAGTTTTGTGTGGTTGCAAACACCATTGCACTCCATGGTGCAGCAGGGGAAGGGAGCTTAAAATGCTTATTTTATTGCTTTTGCGTGTGTCTTGATGCTTTAAATAATATCTATAGAGACGGCCTGTTCTGTTGTTGTGCTACATATTAATTTAAGCATCAAGACACCCGCAAAAGTAATAACATAAACAATTGATTGTCCCACTCCCCTGCTGCTCCATAGAGAGCTATGGTGTTTGCAATGTAACAGAACTGGGTGGACTACCCAGGTACACTTGTCCCCGCTCAATTGTGAACCAGCCGACACTTCCTTATTCACCAAAAACTTTGTGCAGCATTTAAAAATGTATGGATTAGTCAAAAAATTTAACCAAAAGCAGCCCCAGACTCCAGCCACCGCTAAGAAAGGCACGTGGTATGGGAGCGGCCTGCAGTAATACATTTGCAGGTCACCTTTAACAGTAGTGCTATGCATACCCATCTTGTTCACACACATTTATAATATTAGGACATCTCAGTACATCACACCTAAGAGTTACTCTTCATCAGTCAAGCAGTTGTGCAGATGATTATATTGCCATGCTATGGAATCACTAGGACATCAGTGGTCACCCACTTAGTGTCACTGTCATGTGTGAAGTTAATCATAGCAACACATTAACTTTGTTTTAAAATGTTCAGAACTTGTTCAAAACACATAAGTAACCTTTCTTGAGGTAAAGTCTGTGACTTCAATGAGTAATGTGGCGTACTTGACAGTTTAACTTCTTTTTCATAGAAAAATAAAGAAGTCTATTGAACATGTGGTGTTTCTCCTTACTGAATTACAGCTGTGCATCACACAATCAATAGAAACATAGAAACATAGAATTTGACGGCAGATAAGGACCGCTTGGCCCACCCAGTCTGCCCATTTTCCTACCTACTGGATAAGCTGCAAATCCTAGTTAACCAACAGCCTACTTCTTCCTACCCCCAACCCCCAGAACTGCCTTATGACTATCCCATGCATGCTTGAATTCCACCACTGATTTTGACTCCACAACCTCCTTCAGAAGGCCGTTCATGCATCCACAACACTCTGTGAAAAAATACTTCCTTAAATTACCTCTGAGCCGCCCCCCCTCTATCTTCAAATTGTGCCCTCTTGTTCTTGCACACCTCTTTTTTTGAAGATGCTACCCTCTTAGACTTTGTTGATTCCCTTGAGGTACTTGAAAGTTTCTATCATGTCCCCCCTCTCCCTCCTTTCCTCGAGGCTATACATATTAAGCTCCTTAAGTCTCTCTTCATATGTCTTCCGGTGCAGACTATGCACCATTTTAGTTGCCCTCCTCTGGACAGCTTCCATTCTGTCTATGTCTTTGTGGAGATTGGGTCTCCAGAACTGCACACAGTACTCCAGATGGGATCTCACCAATAACACATGTTATCTGATAATTGCAAGGGTCCAGTCTACAGAATGTTTTTAATGGTGGATAATTCTCTTTCAGCGACTTGTTGAACCTGCTGCGATGATGTTTCATGATTTCTGCCTTGGGGTGCTTATCGAACTTTTCTGACGAAGGCTTGGGTGCTTTATTGCTGCTTTCTTTCAATTCCTCCAGAGCTGCTCTGTAGCTTAGTAATTTCTTGCATATACTGTAAACTTCAGCCATGACAGTGGACACATATTCTGTTGAAGTAAAGCACAAAGACAAATACTGAATGTCATGTACGCTTTTTCATGTCAACCATAAGTTACTATAGAATGAGGAAAACACTGGGAAGAGTGTGGTGCGACCTCCAGCAGCCTGGGAAGTGAGGCACTCCTGGTAAGGTGGCACTGATCGCGCTTTTTCTACCAGACCTTTATAGCCTTTGGGAGAGTTTGTTTTCTGTATTCAAACTGTGACATGGGTGACAGCCCTTATTTGGTACCAAACTGTCATCCTCTGGGAATTTGTTGGGACTAAACTGGCTATCGGATGGCTATACTATTGTTTTAACCTGTAATGTATGTCTTAACAAGGCCATCTAAGCCACACTTTTTGTTTGGTGTGTAAACAATCATGGAAATTGGGATGGGAAAGCCAAACTGGAGACACACATGGCAGGGTGCACTGATCAAGAGGGCTGGTACCTTTGGAAGGGTAGCAGGGTGCTGGGCTGCCATAGTAGTAGCACTGTCCTGGATGAGGGGAGTTGCATGGTGCGCCAACAGTTGTCACATGTCAGGGAGGAGGTAAAGTGTCTAGGATGGGTGTTGGAGGGAAGGGGGTGAAAAACAGTGTGGATCGGTGGGGGGTGGAGGCTTGCGAGGGGACAGTAGCTTAAATAATGTAAAAAGGGGAGTGGGCAGGGTAGAGGCAGCTCAAATGTGTGGAAACAGACAGGAGAAGGATGGCACAAGTGCATGAGACTGTCACACTGAAATGGTGGTGTGTGGGAGTAGACTGTGAAGGAAGGAGTGAAACACCAGGGGACATGGGATGCAGTGGCCATGATCAAAACAAGGGCCAGTTTGACTGTAATTAGGTGAGGAGAAATAAAAAACAGGTGGCCTGTCAAGAGGATATGAGAACAGCTCCGGGGTATGGGCTAAAGGTGACTGGTAGGGGTAGTGTATCAGCAGGAGGAGGCCGGACAAATGCCATAAAGCATAATAGCAGATTCACACCCCTGACAGTAACAGGTGGTGGTGGGGGGGTGGAAATTTGGAGAGGTGAATGCTCCCCTTGGGCTACTTCAGTGGGGGATGGAAATGTGGCTAGCAGGCAAGGGAGGGGTGTGAGACACTGCCAGGCATAGCATCTCAGGGTGAACAAGGTACGGAGGATGCATGAGGGCCGGCTTGAGAAATCGGAGTCATGTCAAAGGGGTGCAGGGAGGGGATGGCAGGGACAGTGGAAGCTTGTAGAGGAGATGCCCATGGGGGGGCAGGTATAACAAGGAAAGTAAATGGGTACAATCAGGTATGAAGAGGTTATGAAGGGAGGGAGAGAGGCAGGTACAGAGGAGTAAGGGAAGGGGGTGTCAGTGCCTTCCCTGGTGTTGGGGGGGGGTCCATGTTCCTGGTGGAAATACTGAGTTTGGACTGGGTGCAGTAGGAGGAGGTGTTTTGGGGCAGTAGCACAGGTTTGAGAGGGATAAGACAAGGGGCAGGGTGGAGACACAGGGATAATCAAGGGCATAGCAGAAGGAAGGGAGGTGGCTGAGGTGGACAGGTCAGTGAGGATGAAGGCCTGTGGGCAGGGGGGGTGCCCCTGCTCATGGGAGAAGAGCAGGAATAGACAAGGGTGCTATAGCAGGTAGTGAACAATTCAGGTCACTGTATGATAAGGGTTGGAGTGGTACAGACAGGCATGATTCTGGCATGAGGGAGAGGGGAGGGGACATGCAAGGCATCATGGGTTGAGGTGGGGAGGTAAACTGTGATAGCAAGCAGGTCTAGGGAACATTAGTCGGTAAAAGTACTTCTCCTGGGGGACTCCATGATTAGGGGTTTCATGTGTAGAGGAAGGGTGGAGGTGTGCAGTTATAGGTGTCTTAAGGTCAGTACTATAACAGGCTTCACGGTGCATAAGTGAAAACATCAGGTCTATTCTGTAGCACAGGAGTGTGTTGGGGCCCCTGACATATTACTGCACCTGGGTACAAACAATACAGAGGATAACAGTGAACTTGAGATTCAGGATAGGTTTAGGGAAATGGCCATGGTCAGTCAGGACGTGGGGTGCTGTGGCTCCTTCTCATACATAGTACTGATGCCTACGGCAAGTGTGTAGAAGAAACAGAAACTAAGGGATGTAAATGTATGGTCAGGTAATGTTGCGTTGACAAGTGGTGTGGGTGGGTAGGGATCTGTGGTACAACCTGGGTGGACAAGGAATTGTATGCTAGGGATTGGCAACACCTTACCTCCAGAGGGAAAAGAGATCCTGCTGCTTAGACTGGTGGATTTCAGCCATTACAGGTGGGGTTTAAATTTGTGAGGGTGTGGGAGGGGGCTACCTTAAGTCCAGTCCAGAAAGGCCCAGGCCACCTCATGCAGGTGGGGGGGAAGGTGCACAGGGCAGGAGCACCAGATACTGCACAAGAGGGGCCTTGTGAGCAGGAAACAAGGAGGACCCAGGACAGTGGTGGAAGGGGGCACATTGGATGGTGGTCCTGATTAACGCCAGGATCACGAGTAACAAGATGGCATAGCTTCAGGCACAGTTAGCAGAGGGGGTGGCGGTGTATAATCTGTCACAAAGACTTGTGCCACTTACAATCATGACTGTGACCTATACCTACCAGGGTACACAATGTGCAGAAAGGATAGGGTGGAGTGAAGGAGATGAGGGTAGCTTTTTATCATTAGGCATGGCATATGGATAAGAAGGGTTCAGGAAGCAGGGGATCAGGTGAAGGCCTTATGGTTCACCATGCAGGCTCCAGGGGTGAAGAGGATGAAGATGGGGATGGTATATAGACCACCAGGCCAGGGAGGAGGAACAGGAGAAAGTAGTGGTGGTGAGCCTTATGGATCACTGTGGTAGCTGAGAGGTCAAAATTAAGGTTCTGGGAGACCTGAATATGCCAGGAGCACAGTGGGGAAGTATGGCATACTCTTCGGGCATAGAGCACTCCCTGCAGAACATCTTCCAGCATGCATTCCTTGCCCAGCTTGTGACTGTGACAAAGGAGGGGTGCATCCTGAATGTGGTCCTGTCAGACAGCTAGCTTATCAGGGACCTACTTGCTGGGGACACACTGACGTGATGTGACCATGCCACAGTCTGGTTCTCCCTTGACCTAGTGGACATGGTACAGCACAAAAAAACAACAGTCGATTTTAGAGGGGCATACTTTCCGGGTATGAAGAGGATTCTTAGGGCTACATAGATGAGGTCCAGACAAGCATGGGACTGGATTACAAAGATAGAAATATTGAAGTTGATGGCAGATAAGGACTGCAAGACCCATTCAGTCTGCCCATTTTTTCTACCTTATGAATGTGCCATAGGCTTTTACTCTGTCAATGGCCTATCTATTCATACTCAACTGTATTGCTCCCTTATGCGTATCCCATGCCTGTTTGAAGCCCTGCACTGTATTCATATCTACCACTTCCTGAGGTAGGCCGTTCCATGCATCCACCACCCTTTCTGTGAAAAAGAACTTTCTCCCATTACCCCTTAATCTGCGTCCCTCTAATCTCATGCTGTGCCCTCTTGTCCTGCTATTTTTCTTATATTGAAACATGTTAGACTCTTTCACCCTGTTAATGCCCTTAATATGTTTGAATGTTTTGATCATATCACCTCTCTTCCTACTTTGCTCTATGGTATACATATTGAGCTCTGTTTATCTGTCCTCATGTGTTTTGTGATGCAGTCCCTGCACCATTTTGGTTGCCCTTCTCTGAACTGCCTCAATTTTATTGATGTCCTTGTGCAGGTGCGGCCTCCAGTACTGCACGCATTGCCGCAGTGCATGAGTACTGCTGGGAAATTATAAAAAATGGTCTCCTGGAGGCTACCAATGCCTGGGGGTAAGGGATGATGTAGGGAGGCGTGGGCTATAAATGTGCCCTGGGTAGGCAGTGATCCTCAAGCAGACTTGATAAACCATAGAGCTTAATCTGTTGTCTTCTTACTATGTTAGTATGTAGTATGTTAGTACACTGTGGCCCTGGCTTGTTCACCAACTAGTCTGGCTTTTGTGGTTCCACTTCATGTGAGAAGTGCATCACCTGTCCCCGCAACACGGCGGACTTTTATTTTTCAGACTTTGACTAGCACATAGTCTTTTCCATGTCGTGCTGTGACACACAAAAAATGTACCTGTATTACTGAATAGCCTTTACACTGCTACTTAATAAAACCGATACAACAGTATTTGAATAAATGTTAAACTGTCTTACGCTCTTCAGGGTACCACAAAGGAAAATTGACTAGAAAGGTTTGTCTTCCACGATGGTTGGGCGGTGATTTTGAGCTATTCAATATTTGTGTGGTTCCCTGCTTGGTATGCAGTATTACGGTTGGTCACCCTCTGTGATTCGATGTGCCCTTTAGAAAAAGTTTCTGACAGCATCCTGTACAATCAACAGAGGATAGAGCCTACTGCTTACATCACAGAAGGTAAAATGCAGCAGCAGTGATGGTACATGGGTTGTGATAAGATAGTGGAAAGTGTAGCAGTGTCATACATGGTAACACGCTTTTACCCATTATGAGCCAGGACACCAGTGTTCATGTAGTGTCCAGGGTGACAGTGTCGGTTATGCAGTATGGGTGGCACACCGGGGACTGGCGTAGGGGAAAGAGGATAGAGCATCGGAAGGACTACTCTTCTCTCTCTGGAGGAGGGTACCACGATGTCCTGCTACCTAATTGCCCTTTAGTGGTGAATGGAGGACAATATGGGTCATGAGTTGTGGTCCGACATAGTTACGTCTGTATGGAAGAGGATGGTAGAAACAGGAAGGAAAAGGAGCCTGTCAGGGCTCCAAGATGGTTCTCAGTGCCAAGGGGTGGCTAAGAACTCTGCAAGCCATGGTGGACTTCCCGGGGTCAGCAAGTACAGTTCATCAGGACCAGAGAAACTGTCCCTCCTACCGATGGCCGAAGCCCCTGCCATGGCTTTGGTAGCATAAATAACTGAATTTAAAAAAAAAAAAGAAAAAAAGATACTCACTGTAGGTGCAGAGAACCTTCACCTCTTTAACAATGCTGTCTCCCTTCTTGTACTTGGGGTATGAGACTCTCCACTTTGGTTCGCCACTGCTGTCAAACAACTGCGGCCTGCTACTGTTTTCGCTGAAATGAAGTGCTGTGACCACAGTGCTGTAACAAACAAAGTAATTGGTGGTGCTTTGAAAAGTATTGCAACATATGTCCCTGAACTAAGCAAACGACATCATAACATGACGTAAATGTTTCTGTTTGTCTTACTTTTGTATAATAATATACTCAGTGCCATCCACCATATTCTCTTCAGCGAGAAGGGGGAAT
Organism: Neoceratodus forsteri; assembly: GCA_016271365.2. Taxonomy (NCBI): domain Eukaryota; kingdom Metazoa; phylum Chordata; order Ceratodontiformes; family Ceratodontidae; genus Neoceratodus; species Neoceratodus forsteri. The sequence goes on along the minus strand of CM057455.1, from coordinate 283,460,421 downwards.
GGTGCCTACGCACCGAGTCTACGAACCCAACACTTCTCGCAGACTGCATGTAATGCTCATACCTGATAAGTTGTGGCTACTTCTCTGACTGTGCTCCACATCATGCTCCACAGACCACCAACTAGAGTGGAGGCACACACAGCGTAAGGCAGTAGAAGCGAGCAGTACAACATACTTTCAATGTTTCCCTACCCATGTCTACCACCGACAACCCATACTCTTTCACGAGCACAGGTGGCAGGTGCAGCGCAATGTGTGGCATCTGTCTCCACAACCCTGAACAACACTGTGCAGACCATAGTGGTAAAATGTTCTCATGCACCTGTGGCAAATTATTTACTCGCCGTGCTGACATTGCATGGTAGAAATAATGGACTGCCTTTGGTGCAAAATAGGTCACAATTTTGTGAAATGATTCTACCGCCGATGTCTACTCGGCTGGTGACAGCATGGCAAAATCTTTGAACAATCGCTTGTTCTCCACCATGAAGAACAACTCCTTGTAGGCTTTTAATCCTGTTGTATTGGATGAAGTACAGAACCTGTTGTTACTTTTGGTACACTGCTTGTCATTTCAGTAATTGACCAATGGAAAGTGTGACATACCGACACAGACATTTCCGGTCTTCTAAGGGCCCCTGCTCACAATGTGAGAACGTTCCCCCATGGTTTTCATGGATATTTACAGCATGGTTTAGAACACTCTCCTTTTTGTCAGTGGTTGGTTGTCCATTACCTCCACTGCTGGCAGCACACCAGTAGATATGGTTGTTAATGGAGTGTGCCCACACTATTAGATCCTCACACTCCTTTTTCTTGGTTGTTGCTTCAATTTTCCTTTACACACCTACAGTATGCAAATATGCACACACGCATGAGATTCAAGGAATACTGCAATAGGAACTGTGGGGCACCACTACATGGCATGGTGGTGGTACTGATGCAATGCAAAACATCTGTGGTGTAATGCGAATATGTGTTAATATTGCAATGCTAGTCATGATGAAAACTTTGACTATGTTATAGCATCCTGTGCCATCATGGAAGCAATCCAGCCATAATCATAGAACCTGAATGGTGGAGGGGACCAAGGAATCAGGTAAAGTAGTGTTATTGCACTGGCTGAATGCCATCCTGTGGCCGCTGTTATCATTGGATGTGAGTCACTTCATTTGTACGGCAGCAGCACTGATCAGCCCACCAAACCATCTCCGAAAAACACAGTTGTTGTACATCGATGAATTCCACAGTGCGGTACAACCAAGAGAACAACACCCACCATCAGGAAATCGTGCATTTTACCGTGCTCCGCTAAATCGTAACCACCGTGTATCAATAATACGATGATACAAAGAAATGATTACTGTATGACATAATGGTACTGCATCATTAACACACCGTGCATGTACTGGCACGAAGTTCATTTCATTATGTTACTTTTGGCAACATGCCAGACATCGTATCAGTGCTGTATGTCTGGCCTCTGCTCTCTGAGGTACTTTTGCACCTGCAAGTGACGATCGGTCTTCATAGATTTCACTGTTACACCTTTGCTTTCCAGGTATGCCACGCCATGCTTTAAACCCTCAAGCTCCATGGCATTGGAGCTGGAGACTTCGTTGCTCTGTGTAAATAAGCGGGATGGAATACAGTATTAGCGGTATTGCTCAGGTGTTCCATAAATTAAAACCTTTCAGACCAATAACTGAAATATGTAATGTTATGAATCACAGTTTGGCATACCTGCACAGTTTCCAAGTGGATAACTTTTTTGGTGTCCATATCCATGAATGTATAAGTGCCATATTTGGCACTGTGGCCCCGTGAGCAGTAATGTGCAACTCCACTAATGGGTCCAGTTAGATTACATATAAGACTGGCTTGCTCTTTTTGCCAAACACTATTGACTGCAGGAATGACTTATGACTTTTGGATGAGTAAAAATGTCCTTGTAGAAAACACAGGAACGTTACAGTTCTGGAAAACACTCAGGGCTTGTTTGGGTAATGCCCCATAAAGAAATATGGAAGTGGCCACTTCTAGGTTGCCTGCAGCCATAGGGCCAAGTCTTGGCTGACTCTCTCACCTTGTTGTGTGCCTGAGGCGCCACACACATTTTATTGCCAGGAATGAGCCGAATCAATGGTCTATGGTGACAGTGCATTGAGACATGCAAGGTGGGCACTTTGATAGGGCAGCTGCAAGGCTTGATTCATACACAATACATTTCCTCTCCCCATTTTTGGGTGCAGTGCTAAGTACATCTTCTTTCCTAGAAAACAAAGGGGAAGCAGAAAGAAGTGTGTCATGCAACACCAATACATTAGGTCAGATTTTTAAAACTGTACTTGTGAGATAGCAGACACCATGACTCAGTGCCATCCATTACTGAATTACCACGCCGTCCGTTACAAGAGTTTGGGTAAGGTCATGGAGGCAATACTTACAGAGAGGCTGCTACCATTGTTTAATGAGAATACTGTTCAGGACAGGCAACAAGATGAGTTTGTCTCAGGCAGGCCCTGACAGACACACATGATTGAGTAGTATGACTGAGTGAGCAGAGAACTTGAAAAGGCCCATGTCCAGTAATTGTACTTGACAAGGACATTTGATTACATGCTGCATGGAAGGCTATTGGGGAAGCTACAATATGTATGGGTGGGTACTAACCTGGTAAAAAAGATCAATAATTGGCTGAAGGTCAGGCAGCAAAGAGTAGTGGTGGAATGGAAACTCATCGCGAGGGGCATCAACAAGCATTGTGCCACAGTGATCTTACAGTGACCAGTGCTATTTTGGATATTTTTTTTGTACACTTTATTTATCACCCTTACTTCACTGGACTCTCTCCAGCTGAGCTATGGGGCTTACCTCAACTGTTCCCGTCCGCCTGAAGCCCTGGCTGCTGCTCCGGGGTCCTCTTGCTTCCCCGCGGCCGATCACAGAGCCCCTCTGGATCTAAGTCCCCCAGAGGCAAGGACCACCAATCTCCCCCAGTGCTCTATCTGCAAGTGTTAGGCCGGGACCGGCGCATGAAGAACCCCCGAGAGAACAGCTACAACCTGGCATTGCACATGGTGCCTCAGCACCACTGAGCCTGCCTTCACCTGCCAGCAAGAAGGTTTTTTCCCATTACTATTTACTCTAATGGCTGTGAAGTGCAATGCACTCTAGCATGCTGTACACCTATTCCCAAGCGCACCCACAGAATCGCCTCCGAGCCAATCCTCTGTCTAGCTGGCTCCCGACTGCTAGGAACCCCTGAGACCACCAGAGGCCGCTAGATGGTCAGAGCTAGAGTATCCCCTCCCTAGGGAGGGAGGGAGAGCTGTCCTCTGGACACTTGATCCCTCCTTTCCCTGCCTACCCCCAACAGCTCATGTTCGTTCCCCAAACCGGGTTACCAGTGTGGCGTGAGGTGTGGTGTCCAGCACCTCAACCCTCAGCACCACCTGTCAGGCTTGCTATTTTGGATATTGATACAGTAGGTGATATCTCACTTGGGACACAGAGTAAGATCAGTCTTTTCCAACACAATACCAAAATAAGAGCTGTGGTAAAGGACATAGAGGGGTGGAGGGGACTGCAGGGAGACCGAACAAAACTACATGACTGATCTGACACATGGCAGTTGGGGATCAATGACAATAACTGAAAGGTAGTGCCATACTGAACTGAGAACAATGGGAGCAGCTATCAGCTGGGAGGGGCACTGTTTTGGAGCACAGAGGTGGGAAACTACCTGGGGGTGATTCAAAGGGGTGAAATGAACAACTATGGTCAGTGAAAGAAAGCAGCAATGAAAGGCAACAGGATACTATGCAGTATATCAAGGGGTATCTCCTATAGAAGTAGTGAGGTGATCCTTCCCTGTACAGGTCACTGGTAAGACCGCACCTTGAGCACTGCATGTATTACTGTTGCCTATTCATGAAGAAGGATATCATACTGTTTGAGGGGATGTAGCGCAGAGCAACAAAAATGATCACGGGTTTCTAGTACAGATGCGATGAAGAAAGACTGGGCATGCTGAATCTGTATTCATACGAACATACAATGAAGACAGCAGAAGAAGGACATTTGGTCTGTCAAGTCTGCTCATATTGCACAGTCCACAGCTTGAGGTAATGTCCATGCCCACCCTCCCAACTCCTCACATCGTCCCTATATCATTCCTGGCAGATTTGAGTGATGGGGGAGATATGAGCGAGACCTTAAAGTACCTAAAATGGATAAACAAGGGTAATGCTGGAGACATTCTATAGATCTGAAGAGGGAAGGGACAGATAGAGGGAGCTGACCACCAAGAGGAGGGGGACAAACCAAGAAGTAGAGGAGAGATAAGATCACCGAGAGTGAGGGGGGCAAATCAAGGAGGAAAGGGGAGATAAGAAGGAGGGCAACAGATGGAAGGTGGTCTCCCTGAATGCGAGAAGCCTGTGTAATAAAATTGTAGAACTTCAAGCGCTCCTTTCAGAGGGAAATGTGAACATTGCAGCAGTGACTGAGACTTGGGACACACAGTACCTGGGACTGAGTCTGGCAATCCCATGGTACAGTATGTACAGGAGGGACCGGGGGGTTGGGAGAGAGGGTGGGGTAGCACTCTATGTGAGAGAAGGGGTCAACTGTATGAGGGATGAGGGGGAGGAAGGAAGGACTGAGGCACTATGGGTGCAGCTTCGGGACTCCAAGGGTAGAAAGCTGAGGCTGGGGGGTGGTGTACAGACCTCAAGCTCAATCAGCCAAACTAAACAGTGACCTAGCGGAGCAAATAGGGAGGGTGTGTAGAAAGGGGAGTGTGCTGATGGTGGTGGATTTAAATCTACCAGGGATTGATTGGATCACACCTGTCACCTCCAGTGCAAGGGAGCAGGTGATCCTGTGTGCGATCCTGGAGGGTCTCCTGATGCAAATGGTAAGTGGGCCTACAAGACTAAGTAACATGCTGGACCAGGTGCTGTCAAATGAGGATGTAGTGAGAGAATTAAGGGTTGAGAACCCACTAGCTGGTAGCGACCAGCAAACAGTGTGGTTCATACTCACATTTGTCAGGGAGACTGGAGGCACAGGTACTAGAGTGGTGGATTTTAGGAGGGTAGACTTTGGGAGGATGAGGGAAATACTGCAAGGGAGTGTACAAGGTATTAGGCCAGAGATGGATGCAGAGCAAAGAAGGGGAAAATATTAAAACTGGGCTAGCAGAAGCTACAGAAGCCTGCACCTGGTCTAGGATCAAGAATGGCAGAGTCAGGAAGCCATGCTGGCTGAAGAGTACAGTGCTGGAGGGGGTGAGGGTGAAGAGGGCTGCTTACAGGAAATGTAGGTGAACTAGGAAACAGGAGGATAGGGAGACTTATGGGAATTGGTCCAGGGTGGTAACCAACTGGGTGATAATGACCAAGACCACCCGGGAGCTAAGGTTAGCGCAGGACATAAAGGGAGGGGAGAAGGACTTCTTTAGATATGTCTTGGAAAACAGGAAGTGCAAGGACCATATAGTGAAGATAAAGCAGCGAGTGGAATGGGTGGAAAAAGGAGAGAAACAAGCAGAAGTACTGACTGAGTACTTTTGCTCTGTTTTCACTAAGGAGAAGGATGAACCAGTACCATCATGGACTGTGAGGGTGGGGGAAGGGGAGAGGAGACCACAGATTCAAGGATCATGGGGAGTAGGGTGCTAGAGAGGTTGAGTGTCTGGTCCTGATGGCATCCACCCCAGGGTGCTGAAGGAGATGGCAGATGTGTTGACCGAGCCACTGGCAGACATGTTTAGCACCTCACTGGAAATGGGTTGTGTTCCTCAGGACTGGAGGGTGGCCTATGTGTTGCCCATACACAAGGGTGGACCTAGAGATGAGCCAGGAAATTATTGGCCTGTAAGTCTCACTTCCATAGTGGGAAAGCTTATGGAAACAATAATGAAGGAGAGGCTGGTGATGTTCCTCAAGGACAATGGCCTCCAGGATGGGCGGCAGCACGAGTTTATCTCGGAGAGGTCTTGTCAGACTGATCTAATAGAATATTATGACTGGGTAACAAGGGAGCTGGATGGGGGTCATGCGGTAGATGTACTGTACTTGGAGCTCAGCAAGGCCTTCGATAGAGTGCCACATGGGAGACTGGGGGAAAGCTGACTGCTGCGGGGGTGGGTAAAAAGCTGACAAACTGGATAGACAACTGGCTACAGGAGAGGATGCAGCGGGTGGTTGTCGGGGGGGGGGGGGAATCTGTCGGCACCCAGAAGGGTGACAAGTGGTGTGCCACAGGGATCAGTGCTGGGCCTGGTGCTATTTGGGTTTCATATCTCAGATATTACACATGGAGTTGGGAGCAGGATTAGTCTGTTCGCAGACAATACTAAATTGTGGGTGGTGGTGGATAAATTGAATCGATGGATGGAAACAGTTGCAAGGGGACATAACCAGACTGGAGGCATGACTGGGGAAGTGGCATCCCTGGCACTTGGGATCCAATGTGAGCAAGTGCAAGGTAATGCACTTTGGGGCAAAGAACCCAAGGAGGGAAGACTGGCTAGGTTGGGTGAGGCTGGGGTGCACTGATGAGGAGAAGGACCTAGGGGTGTTGGTAACAGGGAGCATGACCAATTCTGCCCAATTCAGGAAAGCAGTGGGTAAGGCAAACAGGATGCTGGGCTGTATTGCAAGGGTCTTCTCATCCAGGCATAGGGAGGTGATCCTGCCCCTCTACAGATCTTTGGTCAGTCCGCACTTGGAGTACTGTGTGGAATATTGGTGGCCATATCGGAAGAAGGATATTAATGTACTGAAGGGGATGCAACAGACAGCAACAAAAAATGCTCCAGGGGATGGAAGGAAAGGCCTAGGAAGACAGGTTGCAAGAGCTGAATATGTACACACTGGAGGAGAGGAGGGATAGGGGGATATGATACAAACGTTCAGATTTTTGATGGGTATAAACAAACCAGTACTGAAAGAGTATTTAAACTGAAGAATGGAAGAGACATGAGGGGACACATGTTAAGACTGGAGGGTAGAAGATTCAGGAGGGAGATAAGGAAGCACTACTTCCTTGAGAGGGTGGTGTCTAAATGGAATGCTCTACCAGAGGGAGTGGTATCATGTAAGACAGTAGGAAGTTTTAAGAGGGAGTGGGACAAAGCAAGAGGGAGGGTCTGGGTACTGGGGGCTGACGCAGTTAAGGGAGAGACAGATAGTGAGGGGGTTGGGGCAGCTGCAATCTAAGGTGACAGCTGCACACTTGGGAAGAGTTCAATAGACCAAACAATCTGTTTCTGCTAGCAGTTTCATATGTTCATATGTTTCATATATATGGGGGGGTAGTAACAACAACAAAAAAGGAAAGGGACCTGGGGGTAATCATATCAGATGACCTTAAGGTTAGCAAGCAATGTGAGAAGGCAGTAGGGAGGGCTGTGGGTATACTACGATGCATAGGGAGAGGCATCAGCAGCAGAAAACAGGAAGTTGTTATCCCTCTGTACAGACAGTTGGTGAGACCCCATCTGGAGTACTGCATCCAGTTCTGGAGACTCCCATCTCAGCAAAGACATAGACAGGATAGAGGCAGTCCAAAGGAGGCAACTAAAATGGTGCAGGGTCTGCAAGAGAAGCCTTATGAGGAGAGACTAAAGGAGCTTAATATGTATACCCTTGAGGAAAGAAGGGAGAGGGGGGACATGATAGAAACTTTTAAGCACCTCAGTAGAATCAACAAAGTCCAAGAGGGTACCATCTTTCAGAAAAAGAGATGTGCAAGAACAAGGGGACACAATTTAAAGATGGGGGGGGCAGTTCCAGGGCAATATGAGGAAGTATTTTTTCACAGAGAGGGTAGTGGATGCAGGGAACAGCCTTCCTGAAGAGGTTGTGGGGTCTAAAACTGTGGGAGACTTCAAGAATGCATGGGACAGACATAAGGCAGTTCTAGTGGAGGGTAAGAAGAAATAGGCTGTTGGTTAACTAGGATCTGCGGCCTATCCTGTAGGTAGGGAAATGGGAAGACTAGGTGGGCCAAGCGGTCCTTATCTGCCATCAAAGTCTATGTTTCTATGTTCTATGTTTCTATGTTCGTACGTATGATACTACATGGCATCAACTGACATTGGAGGTGGTTAAACTCATGAGAGGAATCAGGAGACATTATTTCGCAGAGAAGGTGTTACACAAGTGGAACACTACCTGAGGAGGTGGTTTCTTGAACGACTGTGTGCTGCTTCAACAGTGGATGGGATGGGATGGGGGGGTGAATGTGCAAATGGTAGGGAAGTGTGGTACTGCTGCAAGTTGAGGGGCTAGATGCACAAGCAATACACTCAATAGACCGCATAGCCTGTTTCTGCTGCCATTTCCTATGATGATATGTTCGCAAATGAGGCATTTGGAAACACAGCATCATGACTGGGACATGGCAATCACAGGGAACAGAATGTACTAGAAGGAATGAATGGTTGGGAGGCAATCTATGTGACAGAGGTGATTAGATGTGCAAGGGAAGAGGGGGAGGACGATCAGATGGAGTCAGTATGGATGCAGGTTCTGTACCACAAAGGTAGGAAAGTAAGGCTAGGGGTGGTGAACAGGCCACCATCACAGTCACAGGAACTGGACATGGAGTTAGCTGAGTGGTTTAGAAGGAAATACATGAAGAGTAGCATGGTGGTAGTGGTGGACTTCAACATGCTGGTAGTAGTAACATACTACATAGACAGCAGCTTAGGCCCTATGGTCTATTAAGTCTGCTTTGGGATCAGTGCCTACCCAGACCACAGTTATAGCCAAACCCACCCTCCAAACAAGATCCCATACCACAAACCACCAGCATTGCTCTGGGATGAATTCTCCCCCTATACCTATCCCTGTCCTTACTGAAAGCACCCTACACTTGTAACACCCACCAGGTCCTCTGGCAGCGGATTAAAGTGCTCCATCACTCTCTCAGTGAAGTAGTGACTCCTTGTTTCACCCCTTAGCCTCCCCCCGACCAGCCTAAATCAGCGTCCACTAGCGGTTACCTCCTACCTCAGCTGAAGCACACACTCCAGGTTTAGCCTATTCATTCCCTTGAGATATTTGAAGGTCTCAATCACATCACCTCTGTTCCTCCTGTACGTCAATGATCACGGGTTCAGTTACTACACTCTAGACCCATAGGTTTTTTCTCATAGACCTAATATCATCCTGCCCCTCCCCCCATACTGTGTCACCCACCCATCCTCCTTGGTGAAGAAACAGGCAAAAAAATCATTTAGTACCCCCGTCTGCTCACCCACCGACGCAACCCACCCACTCCCTGTCCTCAACCTACTAATCTGCCCCTTCCCTTTTCTTCTTTCTCCAGTCTACTCTCTGATATACCTGAAAAAACATTTTTACAAGCTTCTAATCCCCTCTGCCAGTCTCAGCTATGCCACCACCTTAGCCGACATCATCACCCTGGCGACCCAACTGGCTATCGTATCATAGTAGATGGCATCACCCCAGCCACCTTCAGTCACAGTGAGTGGGTGGTCTCATACGTGACACAAGATGTGTTCGGGATACAACTGGTCAGTGGACAGACTCGCACAGGAGACACACCAGACGTAGGACTGTTGCACAGTGAGGCAGTGAGGGCAGTAACGTTTGAACACCTAGTGTCTGATATCGACCATGACATGGTGTGGTTCCCTATCAAGTTGGACAATTAAAGTAAAGAATGAGAAACAAGGTTTGTGAAGGAAAAAAAATTAACATTCTGTATAACATCTATAATCGCATGACAATGAGAACCAGGTGATAAACACAGACTTACAGCATCATGGTGATGTCCGATGCTTCACTATCCGAGTCTGTGTCTGACAAATGCCAGTCAGGATCCTTGTCCTCCTGCTTTTCATCCATGTCAACATCAGACATGTCAGTGTCTTCAAAATCATTTCTGTCCTCTGTCTGTAATGGTTCAGTCTGGGTGGAGGCATCAATCATTACTGGCACACACTGAATATGGACATCCTTACATGATGGCCGGAATTGTGTTGCTTTGCTCAGTCTATGGAACCATGTTTGTGTGGGCTATACAAGAACCTGGAATGGAAACTAGATAAATTACAAAAGAAATGTGTGTAAAATTAGGCGTGATGCACAGTCATGACTTTGTAGGAGATTGTTGTTGGGTGGACAGCGCTGGATCAAGAAAGACATCCAAACAGTATAAACAGGCAGCCACAAACGGGAACAAAAAGTGGACTTGTATTGCCTGAGGAGTTACCTCAAGGAGGCGAGCAGTGATTGTATGGTTACATACAATGTCGGTTACACATGAAGTACAGTAATGCTTTAAGTAGTGGCATCAGCACCATCCTGGACTGAGCTTGGAGGATGGGGGGGTGTATGGTCTATAGCCAGCCGGCTAGTTTAGGGAGGAGCTGTGGAGGTTAGGAAGGAATCTAGGGGACAGGGCAAGCGAGGATGGAAGTCATCCTGGCTGGGGGGGGATGAAGGGGGAATGGAAGGAAAGGAAGGGTAAAGAGCAAACAGGGCCTGTAACTGACACCAGTACCAGAGACACAGGCACAATAGAGAGAGGAAGGGAGGGTGGGCATGTGGAAAAGGGAGGGCCCCCCACATAAGGGGAGGAGATCCCGAGGAGTACCATGGTGGCTAGCAGTTGGTGGCAAGTAGAGAAGGATCGCGGGAGGCTCAGAGAGGAGCAAGTTGGAGGGGAGAACAGACAGGGAGACACAAAGTAGGAGGCGTATTGACTAATAATAGATCTGAGCCTATGCTATTAGGGAGGGATGGGTAGGAGGAAAATACCAATGGGGTAGAGGACAAGCTGTGAAGGAGCAGGCTGGCAATGGGAAGAGGCAGGAAAAGCATGGGCGGCAGGGTTGAAGGTGGCTAGTAAGGAAGGAAGGTGGTGTAACCGGGGGTGAGAAGACTAGAGGGAGTGAGAAGGATGAGAGGGGCATCACTATGAGGGTCATAGATAATAGGTGCTCAGTTGGCAATGGAGGGTGTAGGGGAGGGGTCAGAGATCAGCAGGAGTGGGGGGCAGATTGATAGGGAAAGCCCAATAGACGGAAATCAAGATGATAAGGTGATTAGGAGGGGTAGGAAGAGCAGGAGAGAGACAAGGGGTGGGGTGGAAACAGGGGGGCCAGTTGCAAGAGGCACATAGGGTGCTACTGGAGATTTTAAGGGGCAAGGCAGTATGAACTCTGGAGGTAAGGAAAGGGTAAAAGGGAGGAGAGGGGGTAAGAGACATGAATGCAGGGTACTCGTGCTGGGATATTCTATACTAAAAAGGGTCAGATGGGATGGAATGGGGAAAAGGCACATCCAAATTTGTGTTGAAGCTATTCATGGGTTGGCCGTGAGAAGGGAAGGGTAGGCACTGCTCAAGTGCACATAGAAGGGGAGTAAGAAACCTCACATAGTGTTGCACATGGGTACAAACGACTTGGCGGGGAGACTGTAGAGGTGGTGAAAAGGAGGTTCGAGGGGGTTGGGCAGGCAGTGTGAGGAGACTGGGGGGTCGGTGGCATTATCAGAGGTAATTCTGCTACCATGTGCAAGCACAGGGAGGAAGGAAAATATAGAGGAGTGCAACAAGTGGCTGAGTCACTGGTGACCCACCAAGAATTACATAGAAACATAGAAACATAGAATTTGACGGCAGATAAGGACCGCTTGGCCCACCCAGTCTGCCCATTTCCCTACCTACTGGATAAGCTGCAGATCCTAGTTAACCAGCAGCCTACTTCTTTCTACCCCCACCCCCAGAATTGCCTTTATGACTATCCCATGCATGCTTGGAATTCCACCACTGATTTTGACTCCACAACCTCCTCCGAAGGCCATTCCATGCATCCACAACCCCTCTGTGAAAAATACTTCCTTAAATTACCTCTGAGCCGCCCCCCTCTATCTTCAAATTGTGCCCTCTTGTTCTTGCACCTCTTTTTGAAAGATACTACCCTCTTGGACTTTGTTGATTCCTTGAGGTACTTGAAAGTTTCTATCATGTCCCCCTCTCCCTCCTTTCCTCGAGGCTATACATATTAAGCTCCTTAAGTCTCTCTTCATATGTCCTCGGTGCAGACCCTGCACCATTTGGTGCCCTCCTCTGGACAGCTTCCATCCTGTCTATGTCTTTGCGGAGATTGGGTCTCCAGAACTGCACACAGTACTCCAGATGGGGTCTCACCAGCTGTCTGTACAGAGGGATAATAACTTCCTGTTTTCTACTGGTGATGCCTCTCCCTATGCATCCCAGTATCCCCCCAGCCCTCCTTGCTGCCCTCTCACATTGCTTGCCCACCTTTAGGTCATCTGATATGACTACCCCCAGGTCCCTTTCCATTTTTGTTGTTGTTAGTATCTCACCCCCCATTGTGTACTCTTCCCCTGGGTTTTTGTTTCTCAGGTGCATTACCTTGCACTTCTTAGCATTGAATCTAAGCTGCCATACATTTGACCATTCCTCTAACCTTGCCAAGTCCCTTCTCATCCTTTCCACCCTGGTTTAGTGACAGACTGGTGTAGTATCTGGGGTAATAGTGACTTATATGCAGGAGACAGGCTACAGTTGAGCGGGGAAGGGAGTGCTAAAGAGGGGAATAGAGGAGTATATAGCAACTAAGGTGGATTTAAAGTAGGGGGGATGGCACAAGGACTGATTATAGTAAAAGGGTCCAGAAAGGGGAGACTGGTGAGCTCACCCTCTAGTTATGGGTAAAGGTGGAGTCAAAGCAACACAAGGAAGGGGCATGCAGGGTAGCCAGGGTGGATTGCAGAATGCACCACCACCCTGTAATAACAAGGCGGATAAAGGGTGTGGACTAACAAGAGGAGGGGAGCAGACAAAGAAGAAGAGGGGAGAGAGGAAGGAGGGGTACGGATGGAATGTGGTCTCCCTAAATGCGAGAAGCCTGGGAAACAACATTGCGGAACTTCAAGAAGGGTGTGTAGGAAGGGGAGTGTAGTGATAGTGGGGTATTTCAACCTTCCATGGGTTGATTGGAGCACCCCTGCAACCAACGACACCAGAGAGCAGGTGCTCCTGGATGCGATCCAGGATGGCCTCCCGACACAGATAGTAGAGGGCCTACAAGGCTTGGTAACACACTGGACCAGGTACTGGAACATGAGGAGGCAGTGAGAGAGGTAACGGTTGAGGATCCACTAGCTGATAGTGACCACCAAACAGTATGGTTCATACTCACATTGGGCAGGGAGACTGGAAGCACGGCCACTAAGGTGGTGGACTTTAGGAGGGTGGACTTTGGGAGGATGAGAGAACTATTGCAAGGGAGACTACAGGATATAAGGATGGAGATGGATGCAGAGCAAAAGTGGAAAATTATTAAAACTGGCCTAAAAGAGACAGAAAACCATGATGGCAGAACAGTGAAGTGCTGCAGGGGGTCAGGGAGAAGAGGGCTGTGTATCGGAAGTACAGGAGAACAAGGAATCAAGCAGATAAGGAGGGTTATGGGAGATGGTCCAAGGAGGTGATCAGGTGGGTGAAAATAGCAAAGGACTCCAGGGAAATAAGGTTAGCGCAGGGCATAAAGGGAGGGGAGAAGGACTTTTTTAGATATGCCAGAGGAAAGAGGAAGTGCAAATAACGTATACTGAGGATAAACTGGGGAGGGAAATGAGTGGAAAAGGGAGAGGAAGAAGTGTAAATACTGAACGATTACTTCTGCTCTGTTTTCACTAAGGAGAAGGATGGACCCCTAACACTATGGACTGGGGGGTTGGAGAGGGGGAAGAAGGTGACAGATAAAATGATCATGTGGAGTACAGTGTTAGAGGGGCTGAGAACAATAAGGTTGCAAAAGGCACCAGGTCCTGATGGCATCCACCCCAGGGTGCTGAGGGAGATGGCAGAAGTGTTGGCCGAGCCACTGGCAGATCTGTTCAGCATGTCCCTGGAAATGGGTTGTGTGCCTCAGGACTGGAGGGTGGCTCATGTGGTGCACATACATAAGAATGGGCATAGGGAAGAGCCAGGAAATTATTGGCTGGTCAGTCTCACTTCCATAGTTGGGAAACTTATGGAGATGATATTGAAGGAGATGCTCATGTCATTCCTTGAGGGTAATGGCCTCCAATACAGGCGGCAGCATGGGTTCATCACGGAGAGGTCTTGTCAGACAAACCTAATGGAGTATTACAACTCGGTAACAAGAGAGCTAAATGGGGGTCGTGCAGTAGATGTCCTGTATTTGGACTTCAGCAAGGCCTTTGATACAATGCCTTATGGGATACTGGGGTGGGGAGCTGACTGCTGCAGGGGTGGGGAGAAAACTGACAAACTGGATATGGAACTGGTTACAGGGAGGGTGCAACGGGTGGTTGTGGGGTTGCAGCTCTCGACACCCTGAGCAGTAACAGGCGGGGTGACACAGGGTTCAGTGCTGGGCCCAGTGCTATTTGGGCTCTTTATCTCAGATATTGCACACAGAGTTGGGAGCAGGGTTAGTCTGTTCTCAGATGATACCAAAATGGGTCCAGTGATGGACAAAGAGGATGGATGGAAACAATTGCAGGGGTACCTATCCAAACTGGAGGCATGGTCGGTGAACAGGCAGCTAGGATTCAATGCAAAAAAGTGCAAGGTGATGCACTTCGGGGCAAAAAAACATAGGAGGGACAACTGGTTGGGTAGGGTGAGGCTGGGGATCACTGAAAAGGAAAAGGACTTTGGGGTGTCGGTAACAGGGAGCATGAACAACTCGGCCCATTGCATGAAAGCAACAGCTAAGGCAAACAGGATGCTGGGATGTATTGCAAGGAGTTTCTCATCCAGGCATAGGGAGGTAATCCTGCCTCTCTACAGATCCTTGATCAGACCGCATTTGGAGTACTGTGTGCAATACTGGAGGCCATATCTGAAGATGGATATAAAAATACTATAGGGGGTACAAAGAAGGGCAGCAAAATCACTACAGGGGATGGAAGGAAAGGCTAAGGGAGACAGGCTGCAGGAGCTGAATATGTACACACACTGGAGGAGAGGAGGGATAGGGTGGATATGATTGAAATGTTCAAACATTTGAGGAGGGTAAATAAACCTGGCACTGATGGGGTGTTTAAACTGAGGGAAGGTAGGGCAATGAAAGGGGCACAGACTAAGATTGGAGGGTGGACAATTTAAGAGGGCGATGAGGAGGCAGTACTTCGCTGAGAGGGTGGTGTCTAAATGGAATTTGCTACCAGATGGGATGATATCATGTAGGACAGAAGTATGTTTTAAGAATGAGTGGGGCAAAGCTAGAGGAATGGTCTGGGTGGCAGGGGCTGTGACAGGTATGGGAGGGACAGTCAGGGATGAGGCTGGGGCAGCTGCAATCTAGGGTGATAGCTGCAGACTCGGGCAGACTTTGATAGACCGGTTGGTCCGTTTCTGCTGGCACATTTGTATGTTCCTGTGTTCATATGTATGTAGTAAACATGTTAACATAGAAATATTCACCAGTGGTGTAGCCTGGATTGCTATACTGCACATGGAATCCATGGAAACATCCAGTACTCCGGAGTCAAATGACTCAGAAAGTTCCATTTCTGTCTCTGCATTGAGCTGTGATTCACTGAAAGCTTCCTGTTCTTCTTCATCCAATGACAGGTTTTCATGAATGACAAGCTGCAGAGAAACATAATACAAATAATCTAGAAAGAACAGCAGCAATAAAATTGCATGTTTTACACATAATTGAGCAAGTAAACATATATCTATTTGCACAGTAATAATAAGATTAGGACCTATGGTTTATCGAGTGTGCTCGATGGTCAGTGCCTTACCAGGGCACTGTTACTATTCCCCTCTTCTCTACATACAAGGTACCCCCTTTACCAGCATGGCTTCAGGCAGGATGCACTCTCCCTCGATACGTATCACAGCCTTTCTTGAAATTCTCCACAGTAGTAGCAGCCACCAACTCCATGGGCAGCACATTCAAGGTCACCACCACCACCCTCTCAGTGAAGTAGCGCCTACTTGTTTCCACCCTCAGCCTCCCCCCGTCCAGCTTCATTGACTGTCCCATGGTGGCCCACACATCCCTCAGTTGAAGGCCCCCCTCAAGGCTTACCTGAGTGCCTGAGAAAGGGGGGAGGGATTGCTGGCAGGGTGATAATGCAGTCATCAAATAACACATTTTGAAAAACAAAGATATGTCATTATACCTGCACATACCTCATAAATTCGTTGAAGTGTCAAATATGCACCATCTTTCCGACTCAGTGGAGTAGGGCACTTAGAAGGATCTTCTATTCTTTGGGGGATGATGTCTTTCCTGAGATCCAGTCTTTTATAGCCACACTGTCATGTGATGTCAGGCAGCATTGTGAAGTCCACAGGATCAAAGTGGTCTTCACACAAAACACTGCGGTCACCTGGCTTCCAGCTAAGCTCCCTGCGACATGTTGCTATCCAAGCCCTTCATAGCTTCTTATATTTAGGAAAGTTGGAGAAAGACTTTTCACTACTGTCACCATGTTTATGTTGCTTGCACGCATGTGCAAGAAACATAGTGCCATCATCCGAGTTTTCGGAGGTGTGTCAGCCCATCTTCCAATGCAGTCAGTGTGTTTGCAGGCGCTGCCCCAGTTCCCCAATCACTGCTGCAGCTGTTCATGACAAGCTGAAAATGCAGTGGCATACAGGTGAAAGGGAAAGCTCCGCTTGAGTGAGCAGAGCTCTCCCCCCTACACACACACGCAGCACGCGCACACTGCTTGCTCATTCCCTTCTCCCCACACTGTACGGCCGACGGGGTGCCCAATCCCCCACGGTCCACGCCTCAAAAGACATCCAGGTGCCACACTGGGAGCCCACCCCAGTGTGGCAAAATTATGTTACGGCCGACGGGGGTGCCCAACCCGGGCCAGCTCCACTGTCTCCCCCAAGATCCAGGTGCCACGCTGGGAGCCCACCCCAGCATGGCAAACGTCCCCAGAGCGTCATTAAAAAAACCTGGAAATAAAAACTGTCCTCGGCGCTTCTCCCTACCCCTCCCACAACCTGCACCCACCCACTGCACACTGCTCTCCCCACCCCCACACCTCATACATTACCTCCAGACCGCGCGATGATCTTCGTGGACCGGGAACACGTCTGCACTCTTCAAAACCGACCGCGAACTGAGCAAATACCGGTAAGCTGTGTAATGGAATAGATAGGGTTTTTTCAACTTTATTGCATATCTCAGGCATTTTTTGGAATTTTTCCACCAAATTTTCAACATGGGGTTTTTGGGACCCCTTCTCATGAATGACGTCACTGTCATGGCATTACTCGGGCCCAAAGGGTGATTTCACAGCCACTGCATGAAATCACCTTTCTAGAATGATTAATGAAATGACACTGCCAGTGTTCATAAGATGGGCTCTCAAAGCCTATTTTGAAATTTGGTGGAAAAATCAAACTGTTCTGGCGTCGTTATTGCACTTCCTACGCACACTTGTAAGTTCGTGAATTTTCAATATTTTCACTCCAGATTTTCAACATTGCCATTTTACCACACCTCCTTATGAGCAGTATAGCTGTGATTTGTCACATCCTGCCCAAAATATGTTTCCGCCCATGTAGCGCACAACGGCGCAGTCAGTGTGCGAAATCAATGTATGGGACAAATTAAGAAAATCACAGTGACACTGTTCATTAGCAGAAGTCTTAAAATGGCTATGTTGAAAATTTGGTGAAAAAATTCCTAAAAATTACTGTTTTACGTCACGTTCGCGCCAGTTCCTACATGCAGCTCATAAGTTTCTTGAATTTTCAATATTTTCACTCCAGATTTTCAACATTGCCATTTTACCACACCTCCTTATGAGCAGTACAGCTGTCATTTTTCACATCCTGCCCAAAACGTGTTTCCGCCCATGTAGCGCACAATGGCACAGTCGGTGTGCGAACTCAATGTATGGGACACATTAAGAAAATCACAGTGACACTGTTCATGAGCAGAGGTCTTAAAATGGCTATGTTGAAAATTTGGTGAAAAAATTCCTAAAAATTACTGTTTTACGAGCACGCATTGCGCAGTTCCTACGCACGCTCGTAAGTTCGCAAATTTTCAATATTTGCACTCCAATGACTTCCAAATTCCTAAACAGCACATAGAAGCAAGCAACATTCGGCATTGACAAATGCTTGTTACAGTTGGGAGCAGCACAATACACCATTGCGTATTTATGTTTTTATATCATGTTTACAAATATATGTTTACAGTATATTTATTTATTTATTTATTTAAGAGATTTACCAGGAAAGGCATACTGAGCGGAGTACCGCTCGATTCCAGATGCGCCTGGGGTAGGGGGTACAATAGTGCAGAAAATAAGACAAAACAGTCCATACATAATTTGCAGATATTAACGGACAGTGGTCCGGTAGGAAGGGTGCAGTAGCTGAGATGAAAGGCAGTTCATACAATATGAAGAGTAGTTCAGACATTGGTGTAATAGAATGGAAGAATTACACAATTACATAGTGTGAGCAAAAATTTCTTACAATATGGGTAAGACGTGCATAATAATACAGTAACAGCAGCAGGTTCAGAGCATATAGTACCATTTTGTGATGAGTGTGAATAACGGAGCCCAGACTGGAAGTCAGCGATGGGGAAAGCATGAGCAGTTGGTGGCAAAATGTGCTTTGAGAAGGGCATTACGTTGGGGGATACTTGTGGTGAGTCTGATGTCGGCTGCCAGTGAGTTCCATAATTTGGGCAGCCTGAAACTGAAAGCAAACTGGCCTGATCGGGTAAATCTGTGGGGGATGTGTAGGAGCCTGGAGTCAGTGTTCCTGAGGTCATAGGTAGGTGGGGGGGATGGCGGTTAGTGATGTTGATAGGTAGGAGGGCAGTGTATGAGACCAGAACTTAGCAGTAATTCTAGCGATGTGCAGCAAACGCCGGTTTTGGAGTGAGGGGAGGTCAAGTGATTGGTAAAGGTAGCAGTGGTGGGTATTGGGAGGACGGTCCAAGGCGAACCGGCAGAAGGAGTTGTATAGGGGGTCGAGCCTGACTAAGGACACCTGGGGGCGGCACCGTAGACGACATCACTGTAGTCCAATATTGGAAGGATCATTTTATGGACTATTGCTTGTCTGGTCGGTAGAAGGATGCAGTACTTGTTGCGATGGAGAGCTCCCAGCATGGGATGTAGTTTTTTGTGCAGTGCGTCTATATGTGCTGAGAAGTCAAGGTACTGATCTAGCCAGACACCAAGATAGCGATATGTGGAGCAGGCCTCGAGTGGAGTACTGTCCAAGGTATAGAATGTGGGTGCGTCAGTAAGCAGGATAGTTTGCACGGGAGCCGAAGGTGAGGGAGACAGGTTTTTTTGGGTTCAGGAAAAGTTGGTTCTCAAGGAACCAGCGTTGGAGGGAGTCGAAATCCTTCTGGAGGCATGCTGCCACCACGGTTCTGGATGGGCCAGAGGTGAACAGCACCGTATCGTCTGCGTACATATGGATGTCAGTTTGTGTGCAGACAGCAGGCAAATCATTGAGAAAAATTGAGAAAAGCAGTGGGCTGAGTACGGACCCTTGAGGTACGCCACTGGTGACAGGGAGGGGGGTGGATAGATCCGTACCGATGCAAACTGATTGAGACCTGCCTGATAGGTATGAATGGAACCAGTTGCATGCTGCTGCTGACAGACCAGTTTGGGCAAGTTTGGACAGCAACAGGGGGTGAGAGACCGTGTCGAAGGCTTTTGCCAGGTCTATAAAAATAGCTGCGGTTATTTCCCCTTTGTCAATGCCTGTGAGGATGGAGTTAGTGAGGCGAAGGAGGGATGTGGTGGTGGAGTGATTATTTCTGAAACCGGCTTGGAAAGGAGTGAAGAAGGAGATGTTGTCTAGATATGGGTGTAGCTGGGATAGAACAAGGCGCTCTTGGATTTTGACTAGTATGGGGAGCAGAGATATAGGCCGATAGTTTGATGGAGAGGAGAGGTCCCCTCCCTTGGGAAGAGAAATGACTGTGGCATGTTTCCATTGCATGGGGACTGCCCCTAATTTAAAAGACAGATTATAGAGCATGGTTAGGGGGTGGGCTATAGCTGGAGCAGAGAGTTGGAGCATTTTAGAGTCAAGGCCCAATGGACATTTACCTTTGGATGAGTTTAGTGAGAGTAGAATTTTCAGCACCTGGTCTGGAGTGACTGGCGGAGCAAAAGGAGGCCGGGGGGTGCATTAGGGAGAACGGGGAACTTTGGGAGAACGAAAGGTGGGGTGGGGCCGGAGGAGAATGGGAGAGTAGTAGCAGTGGAGAAGTGGGTATTAAACTCAGTGGCAACCTGACAAGGATTATTGATGATTTTGCCTGCGAGGTTAAGAGTGGGGGGTGGGGGGTTGGAGTCGTTGGGGTGAGAAGAGATTTGATGGACTTCCAGAATTGAGAAGGGTGGGTGTGGTTTTTGTTGAACGCCGCTTTGAAGTAGTTTGATTTGGACTGCCGTATGAGTCTAGTGCAGGCATTTCGAAGTGACCAGTATTGTTGCTGGGCCAGATGAGACCCTGTGGCCTTGAAGGATTTCCAGGCATGGTCTCTGGCTCGGAGTTGTTCCATGAGGTTTGAGGTCACCCAGGGTAAGTGGGAGCCTCTGGCTCTGGATCTCCTTAGTGGGGCATGAATGTCCCAGATAGTGAGGAAGTTAGTAGAGAAATAGCTCAGGGCCTCGTCCATGGTGGTGGCTCTAGGGATGGGAGACCAGTCAATGGAGATAAGGTTGTTTAGGAGCGCAGGTAGATCCAGTGATTTGTAAGCTCTGCTGCACAGCAAACAGGGTGGAGGGGCCGGGGGACGGAAGATTTTGCGCACTATAAAAATCATATGGTGGTCGCTAAGGGAGTCCGGTGAAGGCAACTAGGGTAATCCTATATTGGGTGGGTAGTGAGTGCCCAGTCCAGTAGTGTGTGTTTATTGGATTTGTGATTTAGGCGGTGGGTTCCCCTATTTGCTGGTGCAAATTTAGTGCGTTGATTTGGCAGCGTGTCTTTGATGCTGCGCATCCCAGCCAATTCTGATTGAAATCACCAAGGATGTGGAGTTCTTCACCTTCTGTAAAGGCCCTCAGGTTTCCTAGGTGTTCGAGGATGCTGGTTAGTGGTGTGTCCAGTGGGCAGTATGACCCAGATACGTATACTGGGATAGAGTGGGGCAGGGAGATTTTGATCAGGAGGGAATCTATGGTTAGTAAGGGTGTTGGTGGAGTGATTACAGAATACTGGAGATTTGAGGCAACATACATGGCGGTACCGCCACCCTTCTTTCTCCCCTCCCTGTCCTGGCGGATTAGTGAGAAGTCGGGTAATGAGAATTCCTCATCCCGGTGATGGGGCTTCAGCCATGACTCTGTGATGATTATAATATCAGGGTGAAGGGCCAGGACAGTTGTTTGTAGGGCAGCCATTTTATTTAGGATGCTACATATATTAAGGTGTACAATTATGAGACCTTTGGGGAGGTGTCAGAGTGATGCTGGTGGTTGAGCAGCAATGGGTGTCTGAGGTCCGGGGTTCCGTTCAATGTCCCCTGCTATGAGAAGTAGGAATACCAGGGCATGCCTTAATGTTTACGCGATCTTACTTCCGTAGTAATTTCATGGTGGGGTGATTTGAGGAGTTGGGTTTGCTTTTTGGGGCTGAAAAAGTGGACATATAAGGCAGGTGTTGCAGTGTGGAAGGAGGGGGAAGGATAGATGCCCCCAGGGTCCAGTTGTGCACATGGTGTAGGTTGTGTTTTACTGGTGCCGAGGAGGATTTGGTGTAGGCTTGGTAGTTAAGGTGTGGAGTGGCAAGGGGTCTGGTAACCTAGGATTGATAGAGGGTGGGAGGGAGGAGGAGGCTATGCAGAGCATAGTGATGATTGCAGTGAGAAGCTGCATTTTTTGGAAGTAAGTTCCTTTTGTGCAGAGAAGGAATTGTCAGTATGCTCTGCAGTGGCCGCTAGTGGTGAACAAATATAAGGGACTAATGAGAAAGTGGGCTGATTGGTTCACAAGCACTGTCTGGCTACCTGGCTGCAGGGTTCCTCGCCGTGGTCCACGGGGGGAGGGGGTCTCACCTGTCTGTGGGGAGGGCTTGGGGGCTCCTGCCCTCGCGACCCGGCCTCAGTTCTGCGGAAGGAAGAGAAAGGCTTGGCTTTAATTCAGGTAAGTGGCTTGAGGGAGGAGCGTGCTATCTAAAATTGCATCCACCCGCTTGTGAAATAAGACGCCTTTTACCAGGAGATATGGCGCGATAGCTAGCAGCAACCTGAAGCCTGGGGTCTTATTCCAAAAAAAACAAATTTACCCTCTCCCCACTATAGAGCAGCAGAAGACTGCAGTCGTGGATTCTAGCAACTTATTAACTCATACAAGCACTCCTGCCTTTTTGTAAGTTGTGCCGCTTAGTAACAAATACAATAAAAATACATTCCCCAGCTAAGTCACTTTGCCCAGAATTAGCAGACTTTTCCTTTTTTTGCAATTAATTAGGTAGAATAAAGGTTGGAGGCAGGGAGCTGTGAGACGCTCGATGCACACCGGCATGAAAATTGCAATTCAGTACTGTGTCCAAAAAGGCGCCAAGATTGAATCTGTGGCGTGGTACAGCTCCTATTCAGTCCGTGAGGAGCTGCAAAAAGTCTGGCTACCTGGCCGCAGGGTTCCTCATCGTGGTCCACGGGGGTCTTGCCTGTCTGTGAGGAGGGCTTGAGGGCTCCTGCCCTCGTGACCTGGCCTCAGTTCTGGCCGCAGGGTTCTTCGTTGTGGTCCGCGGGGTGGGCGTCTCGCCTGTCTGTGGGGAGGGCTTGGGGGCTCCTGCCCTCACGACCTATCCTCAGTTCTGGCTGTAGGGTTCCTCATTGTGATCCATGGGGGGGTCTCGCCTGTCTGTGGGGAGGGCTTGGGGCTCCTGTCCTTGCGACCGGCCTCAGTTCCGCCACAGGGTTCCTCATCGTGGTCCATGGGGGTCTCGCCTGTCTGTGGGGAGGGCTTGGGGCTTCTGCCCTCATGACCCGCCTCAGTTCTGGCGCACAGGGTTCCTTGTCGGGTCCATGGGGGGGTCTCGCCTGTCTGTGGGAGGGCTTGGGGGCTGACTGAAGCAGTCACAGTGACGAAAGTTATTGGAGACTGTCAAACTACCAGAAAAAATTAAAAAAAGCTTCTATATAAAGAAATCTGACATAACAGTGGTTCAAAGTAATGCCTGACAGTACTAAAGAAAAATAAATAGGCACTATGGCCCAGATATTCAGAGCAGTTGCGCATGGCACAACTGAGTTGCGCTGGCGCAAGTGCAGTATTGCACCAAGGAGCCATATTCAGTGGGAGCCAGTGCGCAGTGCAAAATCCATTGCACCAATGCACAACTCTAATGAATGCATGCGCAACAACAGGGAGCACGCCCATGAATATCCAGCGCCGTGGCATATTCAACTGTGAAGCCATGGCGCAAGTGTGGAGCAAATCAAAGTTGCTCTGAGCAGACTCGTTCCTATAAATACAGGATGCAAACGCACAGACAGCACCTGCGCCAGGGGAGTGAGTGAGAAGGAGTGAATGAGAGAGACACACAGAGGGAGAGGGACAGAGGTGGCATTGGAGAGGGAGAGAGAGACAGAGAGAGAGACATACACACACACACACACACACACAGACAAGCAGTGCACCAGGGTGGCACACAGTAAGCAGCCAACCACCCAGGGGGACAGTGGACAGCAAGGGCCATGGACAGTGCGCCCTTCATGATGGAGGCCATGATGAGGGGTGTGAGTGGGCAGGAGGAACAGCGACATGGCAGAGGAAGAGCCCATCTGCAGTATGCCCGACACAGGTGGTACCATGCCCGCATCGCCTTTGAGAACTATAGTGACACCAAGATCATAGGCAGGTACCACCTGAATAGGGTCATTCTGAGGCAGCTCTGTGAGCTGTGCAGTGAGGAGATGCAGGCACCCACCAAACGGAGCGATGCCATGTCCGTGGAGATGAAGGTGACTGCCGTCATGTGCCTGCTCACCACGGGAACCTTCCAGAGACCAACAGGGGACACCACAGGCATCATCCAGTTGGCCACATCCTGCCTTCTCACACAGTTCCTCAATTCCCTGCTGCCACGTGCTTCAGAATTCATCCATTTCCCCAGCATACAGGTGGAGCATACAGCAACCATGCAGGACTTCCACAGGGTGTCACGTATGCCTGGCATGATTGGGGCCATTGACTGCACCCATGTGGCCATCTACATTTCACCTGGCCATGACGGCATGGCATAAATCAATAGGAAGGGGAGCCTGAGTGTCAACTGCCAGGTGGTGTGCGATGCCATGGGGTGCATCACCAATGTCTGCGCCACACACCCTGGGAGTGCACATGATGCATTCATCTGGCACAGCTCTGTGCTGTGCCACAGGTTTGAACGTGGGGACATCCTCATGGGCCACCTAGTGGGTGAGTATGGCATGGGCAAGGGGCTATGGATAGAGCAGACCTGAGGATGGGGTGTGCAGGGTGTGCATGGTGGCGTGGGCACCAGGGACAGGAAAGAGTTGCAGCAGAGAATAGCAGAGGGCTACCCATGTCAGTCTCCACAGAGGTGACAGCGTGTTTCCACTGAGGCCCTGGTTGCTCACCCCTTACCGGCGCCCATCGTCCACAGCAGAGGAACAGTACAACGAGGCACATGCCAGCATGTGCACCATCATTGAGCGTGTCTTTGGCATTCTGAAAGCTTGGT
Organism: Neoceratodus forsteri; assembly: GCA_016271365.2. Classification (NCBI taxonomy): domain Eukaryota; kingdom Metazoa; phylum Chordata; order Ceratodontiformes; family Ceratodontidae; genus Neoceratodus; species Neoceratodus forsteri. The sequence goes on along the minus strand of CM057455.1, from coordinate 283,435,692 downwards.
TCCATTGCCTAGACAGCTCAGGTGGTGCCCTACAGTACAGCCCCTCAAAAGCCTGTGGCCTGTTTCTGGCCTGCTGCATACTGCACAACATGGCCATTGACTGTGGGATAGCTGTCGAGGCTGATGAGGACAACAGTAGAGGGGAACGACAGAGGCAATGGTCTGAAGGGTGATGGACAGCCACCCCCTGGATGGAGGGACCCCCAGCTGTTCCAGCAGGTGCGACGACACCGGGACACCATCACACAGGAACACTATGGAGCACACAGGTATGTGGTGTGGTACACATGCATGGGCCACACAAACAGACACATCATACATACAGGGGCGTGCATGGCAATGGGAATGCACTCACAGAGGGGGGATGCAGGGGTAGGGGAGTCATTGTCACACAACCACACATAGCACCACACACACACACACACACACACACACACACACACACACACGTGTTATTATGTGGCGTGGATCAGATGCAGTGCACCGATGCACAGGAGCAACCGGTGCTAGCCTGCTCTCAACAAACCCACACCACATGATCCAGTGGCCGGGCAAGCATGCACACAGGCAGTGTGCAGCGCGACACTCAGGCACAACACCAGTGTAAGGCACACACACCACCCATGTGCACACAGGGCAGCAGCGGCAGACAGCGGTCAGGGCGGCCCACACATCAGGACCGCTGCATGCGGACCCATGGCCACCACAACCACGGTGGCAGCTGTGCTAGGGCTGATCAGCAGCCACAGGCTGCACATCAGCCATGGGGGGGTTGCAACAGCCCCCCAAGGGTGAAACCATGGGACCACAACCGTGTCTGTGCGGGGGTGTGCAGGTGCCCAAACAGGTCAGCCACAGGCATGCTTGGGATGCCTGCATCAGAGCCTGGCATTGACTGTGATGTGGTCACTTGACACCAGGTTCATGGGGTGGACAGCGCACTGCAGAGGGTCACCTGTGCACAGCCATGCCCTGTGGCAGCCAGCAACGCAAAGCCACCTATGATCACAGTGACAATGCGATCCAAGGATGTAATTGTGGCCTCCTGCATGAGCTGCATCCCAGCCAGGATCTGCGCAGTGCCCCTCTCCTGCTGCTCAGCTAACTGGTGCACCTCCGCACACAGTGCGTGCACCCCAGTGGCAAGCAGCACCTGTTGCTGAATGGATGCCTGCAGCAGATCGGTGTGCTCAGCCAGCCGGTCAGCGTCCTGGGGCTCCCAGGTGGGACGCCGATCCTCTTATGATGACCGGCCACACTGCACAGCCCCCCTCGCTGGTGGATGCTGCACAGTGGGGTCTGCAGGTGGAATGGGCACAGCAGGCGCACCAGTGGTGGACCCTGTGTCCGGCTGCCCGGTGGCACCCACAGCCTGCTGCTGTCACCTGTCCGTCTGCAGTACACCACCCAGCGCCTGCGTGACCACACCATTACCACCACAGGGCATAGCCGGGGCAGCACACACTGCTGCACCTGCAGTGGTGGCAGGCAGCTGTTCCACTGCTGTCAGAGTGCTGGGCATGCTGCCTGTGTCAGAGGCCAGCAGGGGCGTCTCACCCAAAAATGTTGCCCATGCTGTCCAGGATCAGTGTGATGTTGTCATTGAAGTCGAACCCCACCCCGATCTGGGTCTCTGCACATAGGACACCAAGGCTGACATCCTGCAGGAACACATCCAGGGCCTCATCCAACCCCAGGTCCAGGACATCCACCTGCACTGTGGTGGTGAGCTGCAGCCTGTCAGGCCCTCGGATGCCGGTGGAGGTGGATAGCTGGACCTCCGGGGCCATACCAGCGTACACGGTTGCTGCCGCTGCTGGTGCCCCATTACCCACATGGAGGTATGCTGGTTCTGCAAGAGAAAGAAAGGTGTGTTAGTGATGCATTGCCCACATGTGCCCTCCCTACACTGCCGCTGCTTGTGTCCTGCAGCATGGCATGCTTGTGGGTGCGCACACATTAACATGATATGCATGCCAGCCACATGCACTCCAGCATGCCTGTGTATGCACCCTCTGTGCCACCGGCTGTGCATGGCAGACAGACTTACCTTGCAGTGATGGGCTGCCACCCGTCTGGAATCCTCCTCCAAGCACACCCTCCACTGTGGTGTGGTGTATGGTGGCTGCAACCAACTCCTCCTTCAGCATCAGTGTGGGTGCATCTGCAGGCCCTCCTCTGGTGGTGGTATGGGACACCCAGATGGCCACAACCTTCTCCTTTATCCACTGCTTGTCCATTCTCACCTTCTTCCAGCATTCCTGCACCAACCGCTGGTGGCTGCCATGCTGGTTGACGTAGGCTGCCACCTCCTCCCATGCACCAGCCCTGGCCTGTGGTGTGTCCGTGGCACCACTCAACAGGGGCTTCCTGTCCAAGTAGGCCTCAAACAGGGCATCGGTCTCAGCCTTTATGAAGTTGGGCCTGCACTTCTGTGCAGGCCCCCGCTCCCTACCCTCCTCATGTGCCGACATGTTGCTGCCTGAGGACATGGACAGCACAGTACGACAGTGGCAGCATCTCCCTGGTCCATCCCACCATGCAGTGCTGTCTGGTCCCAGTGAGCTGCAGCAGCATGCACAACTTACCTATCAAGGTTACAATACTGGTCCTTGGCCTGTGCTGTTCCATGATGCTTATATAGCGCAACGCATACAAATGAGGTTGGGCACAACAGTAATGACATTCTAAGGCACCCACTGCGCCATGCACTGGCTGACGTGCTCATTTGCATATCATGATTGCACCATCCTTCGCCCCCTTCGAACTAATTCTGACTCGGAGTTAATTATATTAAGAAGGGGTGTGGGACTTCCGGTGACGTCATGCACTGAGGAACAGCAAGGTCGCTGAGCTCCCTCTGGAAAAAAAAGACAACTGCCTCTAATTTGCAGCTTAAAGCTATTAAAAAACAAATCATCGCTAGCAGGAGGCAGCACAATGCCCAAGAAAAGGGGAGATGCCATGCAAAAAGCGCTGAAGCGTCTAGATGGGGAACGATCCCAGGAGGAAGATTCGGAGAGCGGGGACTCGCGGGCCTCCTCTGCTTCCCGCCACAGCAACAGTCGAGCTGACAAAGTCCCGAACTCCATTCTGCAGAGACAAATGTCTCAAATGCTTACAGAAATCCGCGATTTTCAAAAAGAGATGCGGTCAACTGTCACAGCTCTTCGTACTGACCTTAACAAGCTGGAGAAAAGGCAAAATGACGGCGACGAACAGCTTTCAACTATTGATAAGAGAGTCGAGGACGCTGAACGGGCTGTAGTTCAGCTGCATGCACAACTGAAGAGCCTGCAAGATCGAGCGGAAGATGCAGAAAGTAGAAGTCGAAGAAACAATATTCGACTTTCTGGACTACCTGAAGATTCAGAGGGCACGGAAATAATACCATTTATCCGGAAGCTGCTACGGGAAGCTTTAAAATTACCTGATGAACTCACACTAGAAATGGAAAGAGTGCATCGTACGCTCGGGCCCTAAGCCTGCGGCTGGCGCTCGTCCACGCACCATACTAATAAAGTTTCTACGGCACCAGGAGAAGGAAACGGTGCTACATACAGCCTGGAGATTGGGGTCAGTCAGCTACGGGTCGCACAGACTCTATCTGGAAAATGATTTCACTCCGGAGGTAATGGCGTGCAGGAGGGCCTATATCCCGATCATGAGGGTTCTTAAAGGTGCAAGTATACGATTTAGAACCCTATACCCCTCCAGAATATTGATTCAGTTTAAAGAGGGTCCTCGTACTTTCGACAACGCACCTGCAGTAATCGCGGAACTTAAATTAAGGAAACTGGAGGTCCCCCAGCAGCGTCCCGACGCAGAAATGACTGTCGCATCCAAATTAGCCCAGAAGGTGTGGAGTGTCAGCCAACAGGACTCCCGACACCGTCAGAGGGTGGAAGCCATACAATCCGTTATTAAAACGCTGAAAAACAGAACCGGAAATGCACCGGGAAGTGAGATGTCTACACCGGTCCCTGAGTCTTGAAGGGGAACGCAAGTATTAAGCTGGACTTTGGCTTATAGACTTGACTGAACTGTATAAAATAGCTAAGATCCAGTACATTTCAAAGTAAAAAAAAAAGGGGGGGGAAGAATTTCTGATCTGGGGAGGGGGAGGGAATGAGGGGTGTACGGAGGGAACCACATGGGGAAGTGGGGATTGAAAATGCGAGGGATGGGGATGATGGATACCCCTGGGAGATTAGCAGTAGCTCTGTTGAAGGCATAGCATGGGATAGATGAATGACTGGTGAGAAGAGACGTGCTGGAACTGCTTTGGTTGGTTAGGTGTACAGGATTTCGTACTGGCCCCCTTAAGTAATGCAAAATAAATACGATTAAGCCTTTGGTATAGTTTAGGAGATACTGAATGGGAAGGAGGTGGGAGGAGGGACTCGTACTGGATCCGGACGAGGGGCGATGGGATGGCTCGCGAGCCTTGAGGGATTTGGAGGAGGAGGGTAGACACAACCACCAGCGGTAGAGAAGATCCTGCAATCGCTCCTCCTTGTGTGCTTTCAGATTGAGACCGTGGTAGATGTGGACTCACAGTTCGGATTGAGAAGCCCTGAGAGCGGAACTGAGTGCAGAAGGGGTGGAGCAGGGTTGGACTGTGGAGTCATGGCCCAAGGGAGGGACTGTGCAGCTGGTGGCCTGCAAGCGATTGGCTGGCATCAGGTGGTCGTTGCTTCCACAACGACTGGGGGAAATCGCTGGAGACATGGTCCAATTGCCTCACGGCCTGACACCGAGACCAAACAGACAGGTATTTTTTTCCTGCCTTGAAAGTGGAAGCCCTGTCCTAGCTTAGAAGACAGACACAGAGCAGGGGAGCCGAATCAAGTCTGACGGAGCGGGGTTGCGGAAACTAGGTTTAAGAGTTTAGAACTGCTGCCATACCTTTCCTTTGTGTACCTTTGCTGTTAGGGTCAGTATTACGGGGGAGGAAGGGGAGAGGGTGGATGCTGGGCCCGAGGTCGTTAGGCAGAGGCGCTTTTCACAACCTAGGAAGGATGCGAAGTTGTGTGGGGAACAGGGAGACTGGAGTAGTAGGTTGCAAAGCTACATTACAAATGCAGTGGGAATAATGTGGTGCAGCAAGGGAGAAGAGGGAGGGTGTCTGCTTTGGGAAGGGATGAAACTGGGAGAGAAGAGATAGGAAACAGAGGCAGAGGAACAGATAGGCTGTACAAATCTAACCATGGGGCAAGGATACGGATGCAAACATAGCGATGGATTTGTGTGAATGTCTATCGGAATAATGATTCAAGGGGGTACCTGGGGGGATCAAAAAGGGATATATGGGTGGGTGAGGGGACAAAATCATTTAGTATCTGGACTAACTGAAGTAATCTGCATCAGTCGAGATGTAATGGGACTTGGGCAGGGGAGCCCCGAGCCCCTCCCCCACAGCCCTGGGTGGGAGGGGGACCCTCCGACTGCTGGGGATGGGAGAGTTCTCACTCACTATGGAGGAGCGTCGGAACCCTCAGAGACTAGGGTAATAACAACTCTGAACTGCTATAAGGGTTGCAATAAGAGAGCACTTTAGGAACCCACGAGGACTGCTCCTCGCTGTGGGTTAGGGGTGATCCTGTTGCACCTTATGAATGAGTAACTCCCGGAAAAGTGGTGAGAGGATGGAGGGCCCCATGGGGACGGTGTCACAGCTAGCACCTGGTGAAACTGTGGACGGAGCAGGGGAGGCAGAACCGTGGCTGGGATGAGTATGCTCAGGTGGCAGTGAAATAACCATCCCACTCATGCAGATTGGTCCCCCTTGCAGGCACCTAAGTAGCCGAGGGAGCTCGCGACATTGACATGATGGTCACTTACCCCACTTACCTTTTTCCTGTAGGTACACTGATACCTAAGGCCCTTGAATATAAAGGGTCGCCAAGGTAGGGTGATTTCCCTGCCACTGGATCAGGGCTTGCCCCAGATCTATGGAAGTGCCAATTAATGTTGCATTGGCCATGTTGGTCATTGGGTGGTATATTGCACCCCAGTTATATGTTGTCTTATACATGTTGTCTTGTAGGAGTTACTCTGTTTGTTACAAAGTCACCAAACTCATGCATTACAAAGTATGGTTACAAGCTAGAAATAGGACCGGGGGGCTGCCCTGCGGGGGGACAGGGAGGCCAGGCATTAAGCGCAATAATGGCCCCGAATAATGCATACACCTGGGCTTAAACTATTATCATTGAACATTAAAGGTCTCGCCTCGCCCATTAAGAGGACAAGAGCTTTAGCTTATATTAAAAGATCAAAAGCAGATTTAGTCTATTTACAAGAGACACATATGAGCCCAGCTGAGCATGCCAAATTGGCCAAGTTAAGCAGAGGGCAAGTATTCCATGCCTCTTGTAAGGATGGTAGAAGAAGGGGGGTAGCTATTATCGTGCCCTCGCACACTCCGTTTCATGCGGAAACAAATTGGTCCGACCCAGAAGGCTGACTAGTAATCACACAAGGGAAAATAAATGATACAGAGGTAACTCTTGCAAATGTTTACCTGCCACCGGCCATTACAACTCCAAATTTGAGACCACTACTGGATAAGATCATTCAAAAAACTAAGGGAGTTCTTCTGATGGCGGGAGACCTCAACCTAACCTTAGATCCCCGTGTAGATTCCACTAGTAGGAAACCCCAGAAACAAACAGCCACTCAAAAGTTTTTAAGAAATTTGTGTCGGAGATGGGTTGGTGTGACATATGGAGGAGATTGCATCCAAGTACGAAAAACTACTCATTTTATTCCCCAGTACATCGCACCTACTCTCGAATTGATTATGCTTACACCCAAATAGAAAACCTGGGTTCGGTACAGAACTCCCAATATGGGGACATCTCGATTTCAGATCACGCCCCCTTGTTGACCTATTGGGATTTGGGCCTTCAGCCAAGAAATAAGCAGTGGTGTCTAAATCCATTCCACCTCCGGTCAAAAGAATTTAGGGAATTCATTTCAGATAAAATCACAGAAATTCTCGTAGATAATCCCTCTAATGACTATACTCCATCAATACACTGTGACACGATCAAAACAGTCCTTAGGGGGCATATAATTAAATATACAGCGAAGCTGAGGAGACAGCGTCAGGAACAGAAGGCTAGGCTAGAGGACACCCTTCACTTTCTTCATATGGCACATCAGCAAGGGGATAATTCCGTCCTACCCCAGTTGCAGCATACTAAACAGGAGTTAGATGTATTTGTTCAGCAACAAGCCGAAATTGCCTTAATGTATTTGAGGCAAAGATTTTATGAAGTGGGTCCAAGGGCAACGTGGCTACTTGCTTATCAGATACGCAAACAAAAAAAGAGTGCAACAGTTGCCTCTGTTAGGCACCCAGTGGGAGGCCAACCGCTCTTTAAATTACAGGACATTGTAGAAGCCTTTACAACATTTTATAAAACTCTTTATACCCCAGAGAGCGTGCCCTCCGAGGCACGAATTAGGGAGTATTTGGATGCAACCGCACTCCCATCACTTACAGAACAGCACAGAGAAACGAGAAACCCTGATTGAACCCATTACCATGCTGGAGATAGTGCAAGCATTAGCTAGATCGAAATCAATGAAAGCGCCGGGGCCTGATGGATATAGTGCGGAATTTTACAAGGCCATGAAGACCCAAATCACCCCTTCACTAATAAGGCTTTTTAATTCCATACTTGAGGGAGAACCCCCGCCTCAATCATGGTCCTATGCAACCATCTCTGTGATACCTAAACCTGGTAAAACCCCAAAATTGCACCTCCTACAGACCAATATCGGTGCTTAATCAGGACTATAAAATATTCATGAGTATAATGGCACGGCGTCTGGACCAGATACTTCCTTTGATAATACATAAGGACCAAACAGGTTTTGTAAAAGCCCGTACTACCATGGATAGCGTTAAAAGATCTTTATATGTAGTACAACAGATGCAAGATGGGGAAAGCCGACAGCCCTGGTAAGCCTTGCGAGAAAAGGTTTCTGATAGGGTTGCTTGGCCCTTTCTGTACCAAACCCTAAACAAGTTTGGATTTCCTTCCTTTGTCCAAGTCATCCAACATATATATTCCGCACTCACAAGCCTGGCAAGTAGAGTGAGCGGTCATCATTCGAATACTTGCCTCTACAGAGGCACCAGACAGGGCTGCCCCCTTTCACCCCTGTTATTCGCTATGGTCATAGAACCACTAGCACAGCGGCTCCAGGAATCCCAGCAAATCCAGGGGGTCAAGATAGGAAACACAGAACATCGCTCCGCCTTATACGCGGACGACATACTCTTATACCTCCAGTACCCCGACCAAACCATTCCCGCAGTGAGACAGGTGTTAGACTCCTACAGCTTGGTGTCAGGCTATAAGCTGAATTTTACTAAGACTGAAATTCTCACCTTCCACTACACCCCTACGCAAACGATCCGGGATATCCTGCCAGGTAGATGGGATTTGCAGAAGCTGAAGTACCTGGGCATTTATATACCTCAAGACACCACAAAATATTATGAGCAAAACTATGTGCCGTTTGTCGCCCAATTAAAGCAGGACCTACATAGTTGGACAACCATTCCGTTAAATCTCGCTAGAAGAGTAGATCTAATCAGAATGATAACCCTACCGAGAGCCTTGTATCTGTTCCAGAGCATCCCTCTATACATACCACTAAAAATCTTTTGAGGGATAAATCGCCTGATAAGCAACTACATATGGGCAGGTCGGAAACCTAGGGTATGTTTAAAGGTCCTCACTCTTCCTCGCTGGTGTGGAGGCATAGCACTCCCCGATCTAAAGCTCTACCAACAGGCGGTTACCCTTACACAAGTAATGGCGAGACAGACCAGTGCACTCTCCCCGCACTGGCTTGAAATAGAAAAGACTTTGATAGATGATCAAGCTTTCCTGAAAGCCTTATACTGACGAGAATCGAGTGAGAGGGATTTACTGGCTATTAATCCTTGGATGGTGGCACAATTTAAGAACTGGTACTCTTAAAAACTGCAAAAGCTGTTACCTACCAAGCCCTCCTCTACCCGATCATGTAGTCTGACTGATTTTCCCTAACGATGTAGATAGCAATTTCCTTAAATGGGAGGGACACGGGCTGAAATACCTGTGGCAGGTGGTTACACAAGGTAATCTCTGGTCCTATGCGGAAATACAAAAGAAATTTCACCTCCCACACAAAGATTTTTTCCGCTACCTCCAATTGCGACATTATGTGGAGGGCCTTCCGAGGACGCTCTGGGACACTCAGGGACGTCCAGCGCTGATTCAATGTCAAATGCAGTTAAACACATCAGGAGGGCAGGATCATTTGATCTCATTGTATTATCAATCTCTTAGCGCACCAAAAGAATCACTCACCGACAGCATCCGCACACAGTGGTCCCTGGAAACTGGATATCCACTCTCTCCTGAAGAATGGAACCAGGCGTGTTGCCTATCTGCCCGGGTGACTAGCTCGCATTATTGGCGAGAATTCGCTTGGAAATTCCTGATACGCTATTTTCGATCCCCGGTGGTCACCAGTCACTACACCCCAGATAGCACTGCAAAATGCTGGCGGGGATGTGGGGAATCAAGGGCCAACCTGACTATATTACTTGGCATGTCCGCCTCCGGTATTCATCAAACAGCTGGAGGTTCAACTGCAAGAATTAATAGACCCACAGCTCCAACTCACCCTAGACATGTACCTATTTCTCAACTTTCCCAGAACGTATAGAGGACCTAATACTAGATATTTGCTCTCTTTGCTCTTGACTGCAGCAAAGAAGACAATCACCAGACAATGGTTAACTATAAAGATCCCCACAATTATGGATTGGTGGGACATAACAAAACAGATTTACAACATGGAGAAAATAACGCATAACCTGAATGAACAAAGTGGGAAATTTTCAGATAGATGGACACGTTGGCAAATATACTACATGCTGAAAGATACCACCTTTATCCCTTAGAATATTGTAAATGAGGAACCACTACCGATACTGGGATAAAAACAACATCTCTGCCCCTGGTCTGGCCTCCCTGGACCCCCGCAGGAAGAACTGAGCAATGATATACACATAAAACTGCTTATGAACATCAGGGATGGCAAACATGACAACGGAGAGAACATATTCATTTGGAAATTAGATGCTAAAATGGCTAATTAATAAGTGACAATAGAATGTGCCTCGAAATGAGAGGGGATGTAGGAGTAGCAAACTGTGAAATGCCTTCCTGCATCACCTTTCTGGAGAGTAGGAGACTTTTGGAGGAATCGGACAGGGGCTACAGGGTAACTGAGAGAAATATTTGACATTCACAAGCAGGGCCTAAACTTTATGTGAATTAGGTTTCACTCATTGAGTAGCTTAAGAAAAAATTCAATTGGCTAACGGATTCTGGCCCCTTAAACCTAAGGGAATATCTCAACTACTAGCTCCCCGGGCCTAAGGGCTAGAGACCGGGGACCTATACATAATGTAATGTATATAATGTAATGTATATAATGTAATAGCCGACAAGTATTGTAAAATGAATGTTAAAATCTGGTTGTGACAGTATATTGAAATAGATTGGCAAATAGCCGTACAGCATTGAAACTATGAATGTATTTATATGACTTTGAGTATTGGTGACTTATATATGTATATAAGTTGAAAACCTAATAAAAAGAAGAATTTCAAAAAAAAAAAAGAAGGGGTGTGGGGGGGTATAGCCCCTGCATGAGGGCTCAGGGTGCAGCACCCTGAAAAGAAAACACACAATGTCTGAAAGGTGAAATTTTGCCTGTCGACATTGGGGATTTCGCCATGTTGCAAGTTGACAGCTCCGTTGTCAGTGCGGCATGGAGATCCATGTCTTCAACCTGTCCCTTGTCTAGTGCTGTTGTCGCCCAATCAAAGAAGTTGATCAGATCAGTATAGCACCACCTCCATGCTAGTACAACCATGTTGCCTGGGATCCTGCAGTCCATTTGCCTCCAGGAATCCAATAATGTCCTCCTTTATAACTGATTCTAAGATCTTTCCCACTGTATTCGTCAGACTAACTGGTGGGCTATTGTTGCCTGGATCCTCTCTAAACCCACTTTTATGCAGAGGAACCACATCCACCATCCTCCAGTCCTCTTCCACCTCTCCCCTCTCTAGTGAGCAGTTAAAGAGATCTGCCAGTGAACTTGCCAGGACTAGTCTCATTTCCCTCAAGTCAGGTGCAACTTATCCTGACCCATTGATTTTGTTACCTCAAGTGTCTGAAGTCTCTTTAGCACTCACTTACCTCTCAAATTGGCTTCTCGCTGATCCCCTCAACAATCCCTTACAGCTTATTATGTTGCAGTCTGGTTGAAGCCCCATGTCTCTACCATGATTACTGAACAGAAATAATCCTGGCATTTGCTTAAGAAAAAACAAATTAGCTGTTGCCTCACACAGTCAAAATGGAGACTGGAAACCTTGCCAGGCCCTGACAGGGAAAGGATTGACAGATTACACAGAAACATAGAATGTGATGGCAGATAAGGACCACGTGACCCATCCGGTCTGCCCAGAAGCAATAAGAAACCCTAGTTTGTCCTTGGGTTATTTCTTTTTCCTAAGGTCAGGATACTTTTATGTTTATCCCAAACATTCTTGAATTCTCCAGCTCTTTTTGCCTTCACCACCTACACCAGGATGCTGTTCCACTCATCCACCACCCTCTCTGTGAAGAAATACTTTCTCACATTTCCATCCAAACAGGTGCGACAGCGAACTCATGCTGTAGCAAGGTGCAAAGCAATTGAGCTGGCCAGCCCCAAATAAGCTCCAACCAAACCAAGTACTGCTTGCACTCCTACAGCAGCAGCTCTAGCCACAAATGGTTACCAGGGCACAGCCAGGGCACAACAGATGGTAACCAGGGCACTTACATATTGTTACTATGGGAGAATCTCTGCACCATATGGGGCACCAACTGGGACACAGCATTTTTTTACCAGGGCACATGCCCTGGCGGGCCCTGGTGTAGAGCCGCCACTGCACTCTTATGAAATTATACACAGACTCTGTAAGTAATTCAAAATATAAGCTTTTAATGCTATTGAATAGCAGAGTCTATCACGAAGAACTCTTGCGCCCACTGCTAGCCCTGGTGCTTCAGGTCTCTAAACCCTTAGTTAGGGGGCATCACATTTCCCCTGAAGTGACCTCCCTCCAGCTTCATATCATGCCCCCTAGTTCTTGTACATCTTATTACTCTGTCCATCTCCTCTGGAGAGTCCACCCTATTGCAGATCTTAGTGTCATCTGCAAATAGGCATACCTTCCCTTCCCTTCCAGCCCCTCCACAATGTCACTTATAAAGACATTGATGAGAACTGGCCCCAGCACTGGCCCCTGTGGCACCCAGCTTGTCACTGCCCTTTCACGTGATTGAACACCATTTACTATTATCCTTTGTGTCCTGCCACTCAACCAATTTCTGACTCAGTTCACCACCTTTGGGCCCACCCCCAGGCTGTCTAGCTTATGTACGAACCTTCTATGTGGGATGGTGTCGAAGGCCTTGCTGAAATCGAGGTAAGCTACATCCACCACCCCAGTTAGTTCACCTCTCTGGTGCCTCAGTCAAAGAAATCTATTAGATATGTTTGACAAGATCTTCCTGTTGTGAATCCATGCTGACTTGGATCTTGTGCCCCACTTTCTGCCAGGAATAGAAAAATCATTTCTTTGAGGAGTGTCTCCATTAGCTTACCTACCTGTATCACTGAGGTCAGGCTGACTGGTCTGTAGTTACCTGCCTCTTCCTTGCTACCACTCTTGTGCAGAGGGACTATGTGTGCCCTCCTCAAGTCTTCTGTGACCCTTTCTGTCTCCAGTGAGATGTTTAACAGGGTGGTAAGTGGGGCTGCCAGTACTTCTTTGAGCTCCTTTAATATTCTGGGGTGAATCTCATCTGGCCCCATTACTTTGTCTGTTTTCAGTTTCCCAAGTTCTATTAGCACTCTCCACCGTGAATAGACTGGTATCCACTCCCCACCCCAGTATTGTTTTTGTTATTTCTTACTTGTGGCAGGTGACTTCCTCCTCTTTGTTGACCACTGAGCAGGTATTCATTCAGTATTGCTGTCTTTTCTACATCCTCCTCAACACACCCTCCTTCCTTTCTTTTTATCCTGACAATCCCACTCCTAGTCTTCCTTCTTTCTCTGATATATCAGAAGAAGGCCTTGTCACCTTTTTTTAGTGGCTTGGGCTAACCTTTCCTCCATTTGTGCTTTTGCACACCTCTCTGCCTTTACTGCTTCCCTTTGTTTTTCTAGAAATTTCTCCCTGTCCTCCCCCTTTGTGTTTCCTTGTATCTCCTGAATGCACTTTGTTTAGCTCTTACCTTATTTGCCACTTCCCTAGAGAACCAAAGTGGTTGTTTCTTCCTCTTACTCTTTTCTTGCAGTTTGACCAGTTTCATGTAGCCTCTGATATAGCCCCTTTTAGAGTAGCCCATTGCTTTTCCACATTCCCACTTTCCTCCTTCTTTGCCAGGGGTTATTTATTTGTTTATTTATTTATTTAGATATCCAAATTGCACACCTTTGAGTCATTGACTCATTTCCAAAGGCTCCACATCAGTTACAGAGTACAAGACATTAAGGCAGTTACAGAGTGTACATTTAGACTTAGGGAGATGTGGCCTATACAAAGAGTTAGCTAAGCAGGGTGGAGGAGCATAGTTACATACAAACAAATATATTAACAACTCAGGAAGATGCAGCCTATACAAGTAGTTAGCTAAGCATGGTCCCTGTTACAAGGGACTAGTCATTTGACAGGAGGGAAACAGTGCAGTCAGGAGAGATCAGACTTTGTCAAATCAATATTCACTAGATATGCTCCCTTTTTTAGAAAGTCAGCTCGTCTGAAGTCTAGCGCTTTTACTCTTGAATGATTTGTCTCCTCTGGAAGATGCAGCCTATACAAATAGTTAGCTAAGCATGGTCCCTGTTACAAGGGACTAGTCATTTGACAGGAGAGAAACAGTGCAGTCAGGAGAGATCAGACTTTGTCAAATCAATATTCACAAGATATGCCCCCTTTTTTAGAAAGTCGGCTCGTCTGAAGTCTAGCGCTTTACGTGGGCCACGGGATGGTCGGGGGCTGGGGACTTGTCGTATGGGAGGGGTTGAGGTAGTTACGCATGCTCACTGGAGGGGAGGAGGATGGGTGACATGGTTGAGGCCTTTGGATGCATGAGGGGAGTGGGCGGGATGGGTGCGGGGGGGCTGTTCAGGGTAGGGGAGGGGAGGGCCACCAGGGACCATGATATGAGACTGGAGCGAGGAAGGTTCAGGAGGGAGATGAGGAGACACTTTTTTACAGAGAGGGTGGTGGCTGGGTGGAATGCGTTACCTGCTGAAGTGGTATGCAGTAGAACAGTGGACTGCTTCAAATGAGGATGGGACAGGACAAGGGGGAGGGTTAATGAAGGGGAAGGGTGGAAGGGAGGGGCAGCTGCAGAATAAGGGGTGCTAGCTGCACATTCGAGCAGACTTGATAGACCTCTAGGCCTTTATCTGCTGGCAAATTTCATATATTCGTATGTTAAACCATACCATTTTATGGTTGCTAGAACCCATGTTACTGCCCACCTTTACCTCGTTGATGCTGTCCCCATTTGTTAGTACCAGGCCTAATGTAGCTTCTTCTCGGGTTGGTTCCTCCACAAGCTGTCTCAGGCTTGCTCCCTGCAGAGCAGTCAGGATGTTCATGCTTTTGTCAGTACTTGCATTCTGGTTTCTCTAAACTATATCTGGTAGATTGAAGTCACCTAACAGCAGCAGTTCTCCTTTGGCTGCCATTTTGTGGCTCTCACCAGCTAAGATTGGTAGCTCTTTCTCTATTCTGTGAATCGTGGTTCTTAGTTGCTGGAGAAATTTGTCTGGTTAATTCTGATAATGAGTAAGACTCTAAGGTTATGCAGCTTGATGCGGTCAGCTACAACTTCTTAGAGGAGTATGAGGTTTTCAGACACACAGGATTGATCAATAACAGGTCTGTGATGCCCTTACATGTCCTGTGCTGAGCCACACTCTGCTGCATTGCATGGATCTGTACTTGTGTCTACCATAGCGCAACGGGTCTGGGTAATCTGTTGAACCCCAGGGGTCCAGACTTTCAATGATCTGAGACTTCTGCAAGCCCCAGATGCATCAAATATATGGCTCACTGAGCTTGCGGCAAATAAATGGGATTGTCTATCCCATGTGTCAAATTGATGCCTGCTAGATCAACTTTCTTCGGTCTAGTGTGCATCAGATCTGGAGCCTCCAACATGCAACCTGCAGTCAAACTTGGCCACAAGCTGCCATGAAGAAGCCAACTGTTGCAACTGTGCCTGACATTATAAAATTGGTTGCAGTGGCAGCATTCAGACTCAGTGCAGCTGAGGCAATGCATGGGTTCAATGCAGGACTTAATGCAAACTTTACATCAACCTTTGGAAGTCTCATCTGATGCAATTTACAACCTTACACAAATTTAAGTCAAATGATTGATCCTTTACCTTATGGAATGTATTCCTATTGCACTCCCTTTTTGGCTACTGTTGGATCATTTGCTGACCAATGATGAGGACAGAGTGGCTGGCATTTACAATTCAGATCTGAAAAAGCAGAGTAAAACCTCTTTAAATATGTCCTAAGACATTTTCTCTCTAAATAAAACCTTCTCATAAAACCTTTAAACCTTACTCCTGCGAGGGTATTCTTTAGATAGAAATGCTGCATCCAGGGTGTGGTAACTAGGAAAGAGGCTAGCAGGAATTGAACTCAGGAGTATAGGAAATTCAAACAGGTCAAAAAAATATATGTCCAGACTCTCAAAAGGTTTTGAGACCAAGTCCCACACCGCAACTCCAGTTGCGGACCGAAATCTCTGCAGCTGCGGAGATTGCAATTCACAGCCACAGTAGTTATGAAAGATGTTACGGCTGGTCCCACCAGCTGTAACATTGTTCCACAGCTGCGGGGATTTCTATGGCAACACCACCTGCAAGCTGCCATAAATCGGGGAACTGGTTTTAAACTGGCTCCACTTTTGAGAATACCGTAGCTGTGGAAGAAACTGTGGTTCCACAAGTGGCAATCCACTTGGGCTGAGTTTTTCCCACAGGTGCGGGATTTTTGAGAGCTTTGAGAATCCAGCCTATAGACTCTGCAGGATAAGTGACATAAGACAGCCAGACTAGCTTGCAATTATGAAGCAATATTAAAGAGCTGTATCTTGCCCTTAGGTCGGGAACTGGGTGAAAACTGCCTTGACCTGAGGTCTGGGGCTAGGTGATAATTAGAAAGAGGTTCTGAGGGCGGTACCAAGAGTGTAACCTGTTTGTCTTCTATATTTAACCTCATGCCTGTGAGGGAAAGTACTAGCAAGAAAGCTAGCGGAAACTGAACCCAGGAATGAACAGTAAGTATGAATAGCAATGCAATTATGGGGGGGGGGAGATCTTGTGACTGCTAGCACACAATCAAGTGCTAACAGTCCAGGGCCCCCATTCACAAAGACTCACAAAGGCAACACAGAATTTTGCATTGTGCTTTGCAGTTGCCCAGTCATCCAAAATTTCTATTCATAGTCAGATAGTGCTCTGCGCTATCCAGCTGTGAATAGGGGTAGTCCGGGGCAGCGGTAACCCCAGTACTGCAAGTGTTACTCCAGTAGTGCTGCCCTGATATGCAGCCAGGAGCATGGCCTCACAAGGAATAGCGCAGGGCTGCTACTTCCTATTCACAAAGGAGGGCATGCAAAGGAGCCCATTGGGCATGCAAGGCATTAACTGACCATTTGCATGCCCATTATGGGTTCATTTGTATAGGCTATGGCAAGTGTAGCGTGGCCCCCCCATTGCCGATAGGTGGCCCATTGTTAAAAAAAACAATCATCATCCCATTGATAGTAACAAATATGTCCATGGTGGTCTAGTAGTCCTTCCCCTTCCTTGATCGCCAGTCACATCCCCCTGATAACACTAAAAACATCTCCCTGGTGTCTAGTGGTCCCCCCATTTGCACTCCACTGGTTGTATGAGACTTAACTGTACCCAGTGGTCTAATGGATCCCCACACCCCCACCCCAGCATGTAGTGCCCTACCACCCTACTCACCTCCCCATCCCAAAACCGAGCCAGCAACTGGCACAGCCCTCCTCTCTCCACCACAGCTGGCTGCTGAGTGAGTTGTCATGGAGCGCATACTGTATACAGTATGCACTCATTGATTGACAGCTCACTTACTGAGAGACTAAAATATGTACACCCTGCAAGAGAGGAGGGAGGAGGAATATGATTGAGACCTTTAAAATACCACATGGTGGTAAATGAGGTACAAGAAGGAAGTATTTTACAGATAAAAAGTTGCTCAAGGACAAGGGAGCATGATAAGAAGTTGGAGGAGGTAGATCAGGAGAGACGTGAGGAAGTACTTCTTCATAGAAAGAATGGAAGATTCATGGAACAGTCTTCCAGCAGAGGTGATGGCTATAAAAACAGTGGTAGGGTTCAAGAATGCATAGGATAGGCATAAATAAATCTTAGGGGAAGAAGGGTGGGCAGGAGATCAAGTAGGGTCTGCAGTGACACTTTAGATAGATGGGCAGATTGGGTGGGCCAAGTGGTCCTCATCTGCTGGTGTCAGCGGATTCCATGTTTCTATGTTTCTTTGCTGACAATACCAAGATCTGTGGGAAGGTGGACATAGAGGAGGAGTAAGGGCATGAACAAGGATCTTGAAAGGCTGGAGAAATTGTCTAAAGTGTGGTCGCTTAAATTCAATGGCAAGAAATGTAATGTTATCAATGTTGGTAGGAAAAGCCCTAGACCTGACTACTGAATGGTGGGAGTGAGAGCGGCTGGGACTACTGAAGAAAGGGGACTGGGAATCACTATCAGCAATAACCTTAAATACTTGGCCCAATGCAAAAAGGCATATGGTAATTCATATGTGCCTGTACACTGCTTTATTTACACTGACTGTAATTTACTCCTGAATGTACTCGTTCATCCCAGTTCCCCTTCCCCTGGGTCACACCTAGAAACAAGTTCTGGCTCAGTGTGCCTTTCCTGGTTACCAGTTTTCAATAAATAAATATCCTCTGTCCTACCCACATTGGACGATGGTCTAGTAATCTACAGAGCTGCCATGGAAACCACCCTCTCAAGAGTCAAGACCACCCTTAACAAGGCATGCTGCTTAGTCCTGGTGGTTGACTGACTCATGCACACCTGCACGCTTTATCAAAACACTAACTGGCTAACCCTAGAACACAAGATCAGATACCAAACCTACCTTCATGGGAAGATGGCCCTCCTAGGTCTCACCTTCCCATACGTCCAATCCCTACTACACTTTAAACCCACCCCACCACTAGGAGTGTAGCAAGAAATGCAGCACATTCCATACTGCAGAACCGCACAGGACTTGAGGACCTTTGCCCACTGGGCCCCAACCTCGCTCAACAAACTACCCCTTATGATCCTTGGGCTGCCCAAGTTGATCCAGTTCAAGCTAGCCCTTAAACATCACCTTACTCAGCTCAATGCTTGTCACTGGCCCACCTAACACTCCCCTGTCTTAACTACTTGACTTCCTCTGATAAGGTAGTCCCACGGCTACTGCTCTGTTTTCCTCCACTAACAATCGACCTTAGGGGCCCTGCTTACTGATACTAAACATGCCTGGTACACTGGCTCTTGTAATATTAAGCCCTGGCCCCTCTTCTCAGGCATTTCTAATGCTTTAACTATTACAAGCGCCTATGCACCATGTATGGGGCCACAATTGCACCTATCTTCTGTAAAGAAATTTGACTATAAGTGATTGCAAAAAAGCAATTTGTTTGTAACTGAATGTAACAATTAAGAATAACTGTGAGCACTACATAATCTATGTACTTGTTGTAACCTGTAACTGTTAGTACTGTTTTGTCACCGCAAACATGGAACCTTTGTAAATGAGCTATGCTCAAAGGAGTATCCAAACATTCCAATAAATAAATAAATAATGCAGTGTAAGCAGAATGCTGGGATGTATAACATGGGTGAAGAAACTCCTGTGTCCTGATTGGCTGTGACTTGGTTCCATCCATTGCCTTAAGACAGCACTACCAATAGCTAAAAACAAGATCCTGCCTACCAGGACACAGTGGGTTCCACACTGTGGAGAACAAACAGAAGATCAGGGATATAAATGACTGGCTCAGGCAGTGGGGGTAAAACACAGTGGATTGGGGTGTTGGGAGACTGGGGGGGGAGTTTGGGAAGATAAGGGACTGTATGGCCGGGATAGACTTCACCTAAATCCAGTGGGGAAGAAAGTTCTCAAAAGGGGGATGACAGATTTCATTCAGGCTAGATGGGGTTTAAACCTGTGAAGGGGGAGGGGGCACTGCCAGGCTGATACGGCCATCCATACCACCAGTAGGACTGGCCTGCAACTCCATAGAGGGGGGACAGACAGTACCCTAGGGGTGAAGTGTGGACAGACGTATGAAAGATCTGGGGAGGATATGGTAAAGAGGGGTAGGGAAAAGGGTTGGAAGGTGTCTTTAATAAATGCCAGGAGCCTGGGGAATAAAATGCCTGAGTTCCAGGCCACACTGTTTGAAGTTGGGGTGGATGTAGCAGCGGTTACTGAAACTTGGGCCACCCCTGGCCATGACTGGGACCTTAATCTGAGTGGGTATGTTGTGCTAAGGAAGAACAGAAAGATAGGCAGAGGGGGAGGAGTAGCAATGTTCATTAGGGATAACATCGAGATTGTGAGAGTGGAGGAAGCAGAGGACAATGTGGAGGCCCTATGGGTCACCTTGAGAACCCCAGTGGGAGGGAAGATCAAGTTGGGGGTGGTATATAGGGCCATGGACTAGCAGAGGACCTGGAGGATTGCCTGTTGGCTAACATTAAGAGGCAGTGTGGACTGGAAGGGGAAGGAGTAGTGCTGATGGGGGACCTTAATATGTCAGATACTGATTGGGGTACTATGACGTCCACTGTAACCAGGGAACAGAAGCTGCTGGATGGCTTCCTAGATGCGTTCCTCAATCAGCAAGTGATGGACCCAACGAGGGAGGTTCATATCCAGGATGTGGTTTTAGCAGATGGGTATCTTGTACGAGATCTGGTTGTGGAAGAACCCCTGGCTGGGAGTGACCACAACACAGTCTGGTTTCGGCTTAAACTGGGGGGGATCATTCAAGGGCAATGATAGTTGATTTTAGAGGGATGGACTTTCAGAACATGGGGGAAATTCTCAAGGGGCATTTGCAGGAGATAAAACCAGGTTTAGACGTGGAAAGTAGGTGGGAGATCATTAGGTGGGGGCTACTGGAGGCCACTAGGACCTGTGCAAGAGTGAAGCACAGGGGCGGTAGTTCTCGAAAACCATGTTGGTGGACCAAGGAGGTCCAGGAGGCAATAAAGGAGAAGAAGGTTGCCTACAGTAGGTACAAAAAAATGAGAGGAGAGAAGGATAGAGAGAACTATCGCCTTGCAACCAGGAAAGTCACCATAGTGGTGAGGGGGGCAAAGGCCTGGAAAGAGCAGAGGCTGGCACAGCAGATATGGGGTTGGGAAAAGGGGTTCATTAGGTATATTGGTGAGCATAGGAAGGTCAAGGGCCAGCTCAGTAGGTTGAGGACAGCTAGGGGGTGGGTGGAAGGGGCTGGAGAGCAGGCAGAGGTACTGAATGACTACTTTGCCTCAGTGTTCACTAGGGAGGAGGCTGGGGAACTTCCAAGAAAGGGGTTGAAGGACACAGAAGGTGCAGCAGACCTGACTATTGGGGTATCTGCTGAAGAACAAGCTGCTGGGGAGGTAGGCCAGGGGTGAGACATCAGGTTGGTTCTGCTGAATGGGGGGGGCAGATGCTGATATTCTTATCAGTCAGGTGTGGGAAGCCCTCCAGTCCCTAAAAAAGGATAAATCTCTGGGGTCTGATGCTATTCACCCCAGAGTACTGAGGGAGTTGGCAGATATTTTAGCTGCACCATTGGCGGATCTCTTTAACTTGTTGCTCCAGACAGGGAGGGTGCCAAGGGACTGGAAGCAGGCACATGTTGTGCCCATCCATAAAGTGGGATCGAGAGAAGAGCCAGGAAACTATAGACCCATCAGTTTGATGTCAGTGGTGGGGAAGGTAATGGAAAGCATACTTAAGGAAAGGCTGGGAGGTTTCTTGGAGGAGATGGGTTACCTGGATGACCGGCAACATGGGTTTGTGCCAGGTAGATAGTGTCAAACAAACCTTGTAGAGTTCTATGAGTCAGTGACATCAGTATTCAACAGGGGGAGACCAGTGGATGTACTGTTCCTGGACTTCAGCAAGGCATTTGATTTGGTCCCTCACATTGGCTTAAGGAAGAGGCTGGGGGGGTGGGGTAGGCCCATTGATGGTTAGGTGGATTGGAAATTGGCTTTCAGGTTTCACTCAGCAGGTAGTGATTGGAGGGGAGGTCTCATCTCCTAGGTAGATCATAAGTGGGGTCACACAGGGATCAGTCCTGGGGCCACTCCTGTCTAATGCCTACATCTCCGATATCATGGAAGGTATCGGGTGTGAAATGACTCTCTTTGCTGATGACTCTAAGCTGGGCTTGGTGGTGGAGGGGAGATGGGGAGATTGGCCCTGCAAGAGGATCTGAACACTCTGGATAGGTGGTCCTGCACCTGGAAATTGAAATTTAACTCCTCCAAGTGCAAGATGCTACACCTAGGGCAGAAACCTCCCAACTATGTGTACACCCTGGGGGGAAGAGTTGCAGGCCACAGCAGGGGAAAGAGACATAGGAGTCTTGGTGGATGTTAACATGAATAATTCAGAGCAGTACAGGAGGCATGCAGTCAGGATAAATAGGATGCTGGGATGCATCGCTAGGGGGATTACCTCAAGGAACAGGGAGGTGATTTTGCCACTGTACAACAGCCTGGTTAGACCACATCTTGAGTACTGTGTGCAGTTCTGGAGGCGGCACCTAAGGAGGGACATCAAATTCCTGGAGAGGGTTCAGAGGAGAGCAACCAGAATGATCCAGGGCCTGTGGGATATGCATATGAGGAACGACTAGGGGAGCTCAACCTGTTCTCACTGGAGGAGAGGAGGGCCCGTGGGGGACATGATTGAGGTCTTCAAGCACCTCAGGGGAGTAAATAAGGTAAGACAAGATAGGATTTTTCAACTGAAGGAGGGTGGAATCACCAGAAGACACAGTTGGAAGATTGAGGGTGGTAGAATTAGGGAGGAAAGAAGGAGGAGGAGGAGGTACTTCACCGAGAGAGTGGTGGAACCGCAGAATGCGCTGCCCCAGGAGCTGGTACAGGCAACTACGGTGGAGGGATTCAAGAGAGGGTGGAACAGGTATAGGCAAGGGGCAAAGCAGAGGCTGGTTTGCCGGGGGGGCAGGACTGTGGGATGGAGTAACAGTGGAAGGAGACTGATAGAGTGCTACGGTACCCAATCAGGGTGCTGAAGCACGAGCAGACTTGATAGACCAACAGGCCTACTCTGCTAGCGTCTAGTATGTTAGTATATCTATGTGCTGCTATGAAATTTTCAGTGGTTAAATGTCAGTAATTTTTTCTCAGTCACTGTATGTCCCGTAACCATTTTTTCAATGTATTGTATCTCACAATAGCCAACAAATCTAGACATCCTACACATATACCTGCCCTTTTTCGGCATCTGGCTCCCTCACTAGTACTTTGGCTGCTTGTTTTGTTGCAATACACCTCCTGCCCACTCTGTCCCTTCCCTTCCTGCTTGCTTTCTCACCCTTGCATGCAACTGCGAATATTAAGGCTGCCAGCTTGATCCCTCACTTTCCCAACTGCAAGTTCTTTGCCTGTAAATTGGGCATTTGGATTTCCTTATCTATTCAGGTATGTAAAATTAACAGTGCTGATCACGGATGCTCCTACTGCCTCACTCACTCTTTTCCTAAACCGAATGGTATACTGCTAGGACAGCAAAACTTTCACCGCAATGACCATTACAGTAGCTAATCCGACAGTCCGCTGTAATGGTTGCATGGAACCCTGGCATGGTCTCTTCAGGTCTTGCATCCCCTCCCCGAAACAACTCCGATCTGGAGTTGATTATATTTAATTCTGGGGGTGCTGGGCAGAGCCCCCTGCATGGGGGATTCGGGTTGTACAGCCCCCCCAAAAAAACAGTTTTTCTGACAGCACAATGCCAACCATAATTGCGGTCAACATAATGCCGTCACTGTAAAGGCTTTCAACAGACTTTCTGTCGAACCAGCTTGGTGGAAGCAAACAAAACACAGTGCAGCAGTAGAGATGACCCAGCAGCACATCTCAATCTGTGGGAGCAGTACTCAACAAAGTACTCTGTTCTCCCATTGACATTGCCTCCCACTGCCTTGATGGCTCTCCTTTGATGGTGATTTTAAAAACAAAAGTAAATTTATACAATTTATTTTTAATTATTTATTCATTTTGAAGTGTTTCACCAGGAAATGTATACTGAGCTGAAATAGTCCATTTCCAGGTGTTTCGGGGAGAGGGGGATTACATTAGATAAAAATACAGTGTACAGTAAATATAGAACAAAATATACAAGAATATACAGGTAATATACAGGTGACTACACTTATGTGCTACATAGAAAAATGCCACTTACCCTGATTTCCTGTTGAGTTGAACTGCTGTTGTTTTAATTAAAAATGGATATACACAATAAAAAATATGTTTAATAAAAAAAGATACAGTAAATAGTCAAAAAGCTTTACTGCTTGGCAATATGCCATTGCAGCTTAGAAAAAACATACAAAACAATAACAATATGTGGCATGTTGGCATATACAGGTACACATACTGATTCGTAAATGTATAATTATACATAAAAATATTTATAGATACTGTATCCATAATAAAAGCTAGCTATACAGGAGAACAATAACATTGTTTTGTGTCAATAAAAATCATTTAAACAAACCTTGTGGACATAAATATTCAGATCAAGGAAAGGAAAGATGCCTGAACTAAAGACATGTAAATCAGAACAAGCTGGTAATCACTAATCCTAATGAAAAGGGAGTCATCTGGGACACAGTAAAAATGCACACAGCTCTGTGAGAGATCAAAGACCATCATTTGAAGACCCACTGAGGAGAGGCATTGGAAGATGAAGCAAACTTCATGTAATCCAAAAAAAAAGGAAAACAATTTCTTTTTATTTGGAAATCTCAAGCGTAAAAAGGAGTCCTGGCAGACTCAAACCTAACCTTGATCAGGAATATGATTTATGTTCCACTAAATGGATCTGAACAATAGTAGAAAAAAAAATGATATAGCATTAAAATCTTTAATCCAAAGTAACCTTTCCCTGATACAAAAAAGGTCTACTCTTCGTAATTCCCCTAATGATATAAAAATAATTAGCAAGTTGATTAATAAATAAACACATCATTCCTTGTACAAAAAAAAAAGCTCAGAGGGGCATCTGGAATATGGCTAAGACTTGAAAATATATTATTTATCCATGTAACCCTTAACTTATTACACCAAGTACATTGGAAGAGAACATGATACCGATTTTCAATACCTCCTGCTGTACAACAGCAGGGGGAATCACAAACATTTGAAACATGAGCAGATCTAGCATAAAGTACGTTACTGGGAAAAGTCTCAAACTTAGAAAAGCACTCCTCTTTTTAAGATTGGGGATGTGATCTACATAATATCTATAACCATGCCGTACATCATTTGTTGCACACCATGGAGAAAATTTGGACTTTGAAATATTATCTAGATCCAATTGCTCACAGTAAATGGTTGTAGACTGTATTACCTGACAATAAAAGCAACTTCCAGATCAATCCTTTCTCGGCTTCTGAAAGTAAAAGTATTCTGTGCTCCACAGCTTGCCTACAAATGTCTGCCAAGCTGTATTTTTTTTAAATTACACATATATAACATTTAGTAAAAAGTGGACTTTTTATTTGTACTTGACAACAGTAAAATTTAGTGACCTCTGGCAGTGCCAAATTGGCAGAGGAACTATTTTATATTTTTTAACAGAATTTAAGTAATGTTTTCATGTGTTTGTAAATTATTTACTTTTATTAGTTTTTAATTCAGCAAATACCCATTTTATATCAGGAATAAGGCACTCTAGGAGCATTGGTTGTACTATGTTTACCACATGCCCAGGGGCTGAAGGCACTCAGCCTGCGTCCTCACACCTTACAATGTCCCTGGACGTGTAGTAAACCTAGTACAACCAATGCCCTATCATATCTTGTTACTTAACCATAGGTAGGGTATTCACCAACAGATGGAAGGAGGTAAAGCTGCACCTCTACAGGTCAAAGGTGAGACCACACCTAGAGTACTGTGTCCATTTCTGGAGTCCCCACCTCGGCAAGGACAGGTATTGCTTGGAGAGGGTTTAGAGGAGGGCCACAAGGGAAAGGAGTGACATGATTGAACCTACAAGTTCTTTAGCGGTATCAACAGGATTGACTGCAGGGATCTGTTTCCAAGGAACAGAAACAAAGTAACCAGGGGACATGGATGGAGGTTGTTGGTGGTGGGGAAATTCAAAAGGATGTTAAGAAGTATTTTTTCATGGAGAGGCTGGTAGATGCCTGGAATAGTTTACAAAACCCAGTGGTAGAAGCTAAATCAGTGACCAGTTTCAAACATGGATGAGATAGGTATGTGGGGATATTATGACCTAAGAGGGGATTATTTACAGTAGGAGGAGAAGGGCACAGTGGCACTGGAAGGGGAGCAAGAACCCCAGAAACTTCATCTGATATCGGGTCCAACATGGAATTCAGTAGGAAATGTGCATGCTTGATAGACCAATGAATCTTTATCTTCCATCAGAATCTATGCATCTCAGATCTCTTCTATAAAGTCTCAGTACTGAAACTCAACAAATATTTCTGCAGCAACTCTGAATTTTTCAACTGAATCTGACCAATTTCATTCTGCAATCAGAGAGTTACATCTCATACATTGTGCTCTTTCTGTCTGACTGTGCAACTAAGGGCCCCTTTGGGAAAGTACTACAGAGGCATGTACCATGTGACCATTCTTTTGGACAGGAAATCACCCATGTAACCTGCTCACTGGTGTGCACTTCCAAACTATCAATTAGTATAAAAATGTTTGTTGTTCGACTGTTGGTCTTTACAAAATTAGTTCAATACATAGTAAGTAAAACACAGCAATAAAAACACATACAGACAATATGGGCAGGATTCACAAAGCCTTTGCACTCAGCGCATCTCAGCTGCCCCAGCGCAAATGAGATGCGCCGAGCCCAAACTGTGGTATTCACAGAAGATGCTCCAGGCTCATCCCCTCTGTGAATACTACAGTTGTGCCCAACCAGAGAGGCACAGGCGCAACCCCGTGGTCAGGATGGGAAACCAATGTGGCCACGTAGCTCCAGATGCACTGCACCCAAGGTTGGGATTCACATTTAGAGAAATGTAAATGGATCCATTAGGCATGCAAGGTACAATGGGGCCATTTGCATGTCATTATGGCCCCATTAGCATGAGTCTTGCAGGGCTGCACCCAGCAGAATGCGTCAGGTGCCCTGCAAGTGTGGCACTACAACCACAAACATAACACTCCTGGTAGTCTAATGGCCCCTCCCTCCTCCCTCCTTCCCTGCCTGCATCCCTCATCATGCAGTAATATCCCCATAGATAGCCCTGGTGGTATAGTGGTATCCCCCTTCCTGCCCGTAGCCCCGAACATGAATTAAATCCCCTTGGATTGCCCTGGTGGTATAGTAGTACCTCCCTCCCTGCCCCGACCCAATCGCATTGTGATAGTAACTGCCAAAATATCCCTGGTGGTCCAGTGGACCCCCCACCCCACCCCTCTCCCCACATCCCAGCATGGGCTGAAGGCCAGTGGGCATCTCAACCTACCCACACACTGCCACGGCTGCCTGCCGACTGTGCTGTCCATGAATGACTGTGTACTGTACTACTGTAAGCACATTGGTAAACCTTGTCAACCAATGGGCTTGCAGTGTGTACTGCAAGCTCTCATTCACAACTTTGATTTATTTATTTATTGAGTTCTTGAATAACACCTGTGAGTGGATGCCCTTTTATAGGCTCCATGTCAGCTGAACAGAAAACAGCAGAGAACAACAATTTATACATTTACAGAGATGGTACAGTAAGTTACAGAAAGGTTCACACAAGTAGACACTACTGAGAAATTGTACAACGTACGCCTGCATCCATGAGGTTTGAACACCCTGGAGAAGATAGACACAGAGAAGGTAACAGACAAAGGTGACATAGTGGAGGAATGGAGGGAGAGAGGGGGGATGGAGGTGTGTGCCATGAGATGTGATGGGGTAGGCAGGGGCGGGGTGGGGATCAGTGAAGTGCTGAGGTTGGGAGGCACCCCCTGGGGCAAGAGGTGCATCTAAGTGCAGCAGGTGATTACTATGGGAGAAGGGTAAGCAGATGCAGTCACAGGTGTCCTTGATAATGAGGTGCTGATGAAAACTTCACTTGTATGCACCAAAAGTTAGATGAAGCTGTCACAGTTGTCCTCAGCAATGAGGTGCTGACAAAGCTTATGCTTGAAGACACCAAGAGCTGCTACTCCGGACACTGCAGGTGGTAGAGCATTGATCCAGTGGGGTGCAAGGCAGGAGAATGCACGTTGTGCCAATGCAGTGTGGCATCTAGATTCACTAAAGATTCGACTGTTGGAGCTTCTGGTCAGCCTAGCACTCACGGGTCATGTGAGCAGGTTCTGAACTCCTGGTGACAGCAGATTTAGTGAGGCTTTTTTGGCAAGTAGGCAGGTCTGGTATTTAATTAAGGTAGGTTGTGAATAGGGCTGCACCCCATATGCATGGGCACGCCCCCTGCACAACCCCTCCATAAACAGTCATTGCTCATGCTTTATTACTAGTGTGCCTTATTGACATAGCTCTTCAGATACAGTATTTGCAATCCTACCTCATGTTTTGTTACTACTAATGTGATCTAATTGGCAGCTCTCATGAGATACAATCATACCTTGCATTTTTTATTAATGTTCTATATTACCACATCACTTCAGATAATTAAATTTTATTACTAATGTGCCTTATTGATACTTATCTATAGATGCAATATTCACAATAATTCCCTATTGGCATACCTTGTCACATACAATATTTGCAGTCATACTTTGTGTTTTTTTTCCTAATGTTCCTTACTGACACATCTCTTCAGATACAATCTTTACAATCATTCTTTCCTGACACATCTCTTCAGATGCAATATTTACAATCATTCCTTACTGACACATCCCTTCACATACAATATTTAAAATCATTTCTTTCTGGTAAATCTCTTAGAATGCAATCTTTACAATCATTCCTTAGTGATGCACTGCTTCAGATACAATATTTACAATCATTCCTGACTGACACATCTCTTCACTTACAATATTTACAATCATTCCTTACTGACACATCTCTTCAGTTACAATATTTACAATCATTCCTTACTGACACATCTCTTCAGTTACAATATTTACAATCATTCCTTACTGACATATCTCTTCAGGTACAGTATTTACAATCACTCCTTATTGACACATCTCTTCAGGTGCTATATTTTCTATGTACCTTGTGTGTTTGTTTAATAATGTTTCTTATTGACACATCTCTCCTGATACAATATTTACAATCATCTTTTGTCTGTTTGTTACTAATGCTCCTTGTTGACACACATCTTCGGATACAATATTTACATTCATACCTTATGTTTTGTTACTACTGGAACTTATTTAATACATCTTCTGAGACACAATATTTACAATTATAATGTACAGTACCTTGTGTTTTTCACTCATTTCCTTATAAGTACATTTCTTCAGAAACAATATTTACAATCATACTTTATGTTTTTACAAATGTTTTTATTGATACATTCCATCAAAGTCATGCCTGGATGCAGAGACCCTAAAAAACAGAAATGTAGGTCTGGAGAGTCCCTCTGAGGCAAAAACATAAAGAAGGTTGAGGCTGACTCAACTCCTTAGAATTAGGTATGCCATATTTTATTTTTTTTTCTCATTTTTTTCACAAACCCACCTAATGTTGGGCAGACCAATGTTTCATGGCACACATCACTTCATCAAGGCATCAGAGGTCTGTATATATGCTGTTTTTCATTACAATCTGCATAGTGTAGGGTAGTTTCCTTAGTTTAAATCAAATCTTGCTTAATCCATTCAGATTCCCGGACTATTCAAAGTGTATCTGCATTTACACAAAGTGCATCCTTCTAGAGGTGAGTAAGATACTTCTGAGACAACTGTCTCCCTTTTGTAATCTTGGAGACAGACTCAGAAGTATATCACTCACCTCTAAAATGATGCACTTTGTGACACTGGGCCTGTGCTTGCGAGCAGGCCCACGCCCCTCTTACCCTCCTCACGTTCCGACATGTCACTTCCTGTGAACATGGACAGCACAATGTGTCAGTGGCAGCATCATCCTGTTCCATCCCAGTGAGCTGTAGCGGCATGCACAACTTACCCCAAAAGGATGCAATACCGGTCCATGGCCTGTGCTGTTCCATGGTGTTTATATAGTGCAGCGCATGCAAATGAGCTTTGGTGCAATGGTAATGACATGCTAATGCCCCCAGTGCGCCACACATTGGCTGATGAGCTCATTTGCATGTGGCATCTGAATATCATGATTTTGCTCCATGCGCAATGGGATTGCACAGGAGCAAGTCATGGCACAATGTGCACACATACACAGTGAACAGGCCCACAGTGCACATGCACCAAACAGTATCATGGTGTCAATCATGCACTGCGCACTGACTGCGTGATGGGGGCCATGGCGCATGATGCGCAGAGGTGGGTGACCCCCTGATCCCTGCTGTGACCCCTGACCCCTGGGTCACTCACCCAACCGGTGACCCCACCTAGCCACACCCATGCCATGCATCTCTGCAACTGCGTGATGGGCATACACAGCGCATGTTCCCTCGCATCGCACATCTGGTGTATGTCGTGGCCATGTGCACTTATTGCTGCCATTTTGCTCACTGGCTTCACTCTGCAGCATAGCACAGCGACAGTCACTGCGAGGACAGAACTGGATGCAGGTCAAGCTGGTCAACCTGGTTGCCTGTGTCCAGCCCCATGCCCCCCAACTGTTTGGTCAGGTGCCCCTGCAGCAGCCCAGGGTCATGGTGTGGCAGGGATTGTTGCCACACTGCAGCAGTGGACTGGGGTGGCCAGGATGGGGAGCAAAGCTACCACAGGTATGGCAACCTTGTGCAGAGGGACCCAGAGTGCTTGAGGAGGCTTGAGGTTTGTGTCAGGCATGGGGCTGTGCCACAGCCAGGTGAGTAGGCCCATATTGCTTGTGTGCCCTGGTGCTGTACTGTGGTGTTGGCTAGGCTGCCTGACATGCCCTGCAGAGCAGTGCACTTCCATCGTGTACATCATGGGGTGGCATTGCCAGCTGCCGCTTGCGCTGCGATCCAGCTGTGTGGGATATGTCAGGCAGGGGCTCACCCTGTGCACAGGGGTGGGCAGCTGCTGTTGATGTTTACTGATGTGTACCTGTCTATGTTCCATTCCCAGGGCCTGAGAATCACTGGAGAGTGGCAGTGGTGGCAGCAGCAGCAGCAGCAGCAGCAGGACAGCAGGCCACAGCAGGCCATGGAGGAGATGCAGGAGTGGCTCTGGCACCAGTGGGGCCATGGAGTGCAGGTAGGCACTGCCATGGCCCTTTGCACAATACATGGGGGATGGTGGGGGCATTGGTGCGGGCATAGCCACCTGTGCCATGTGCCGTGCCAGCTGTGTGTGTCACACTGTGCATGGTGCTTGCCACTGTGGTACATCCATTGAACATGTGTACCAGCTGTTGGTGGGCTGGAAGTGTGCCCAGCTGCTACTAACATTGCTGTGGTGCTGCCGGTGCACTGGGCCATGTGACTTTCATTGCACAGTCGGGTGACCATTGTGTGGTGGGGACCACCTTTGTGTACTGTCGTGATGTGCCACATTGCTGGCAGGCATTGGCCCACCCCCCTGTGGGTGGCCGGTACGGACTGTCCGAGGGGGTATTCCCACTGCCCATTGCACACTGTGGGTGGGCATGGTTCCTTGGGACATTGCACTGATCACCTGTCCTGTCCCTTGTCATAGGTGTCCAGTAATGGGGATGGAGGCCAGTCTACTGCAGGCTGCTCCAGCAGCTGATACTAATTGCTTCGATGACAATGGAGGCTGTCCTGCAGGTTCACTGCCTGCTGGAGGTGGCGAGGGCACTAAGGGATGGCAGGCCATGGCCACTGGTGAATGGGCCCCAGCACTCCCCTGTTTCCCCTGCTTTACCTCCCCTACAGTCCCCCATCCCACTGTATAGTCCTTGCTCCCTGTCCCTATCCCCTTCCCTCGCTTTCCTACCCTTTCCCACCCCCTTGTTGCTGTACATAGTTTTTTATTGCAACATATCTTTTTTGACTTACCTGCCTGTGTCAGTGTCTGTTTTTCAGGTGGCGTGTGGTGCCATGCTGCAGTGGCCCAGCACCTGTCCGTGTGGTGTGCATGTGTCAGGGTGCGTGTTGTGCTTCTGTGGTTCACTGCTGTGTGCTGTGGTGTGTCCCACTGTGGTGGTGCCCCTCCCCTCAGTCGGTGGCTGTGCCTTGGGGTGCCCATGTGGCAGCTGTCAGGGGTGTGTGGCGGGTGTGTACATGGTGATGGCACATGGCCATGGTCATTGGTCAGGTACTGGCTGCAAGCTGTGTTGGGGTCCCTGCTTGGTGTGGTCCATCCCATGTGGACTGCTGTGCTACTTGCCTACTATGTGGGCCACCTGTGCGACTGTGTGGAGTGTGTGTATGTGCTTGACTGCGTGATCCTAGGTGTGGCCTGCTCTGGTCTGGGTGTGTGGGGAGGGCATGGCCTGCAATCTGTAGGAGGGATCCCTTGGTGGCCTTCCATTGGCCATTGACACCTCCTGTTGCCTACTATCTGTGCCACTGTTGTGTTCTGGGGGGGTCTGGGTGCCTGCGTGCACCCTGCTGTGCCCTACTGGTGGTGGCCTCCTGTGGCCTGTCACTGTGCTTCCCTGGCTCTGTCCCTGGGACTGTTCTCTGTGCCATACCCTGCTCTGCTATTCTGCTCCCACAGTTGTGCTGGAGCTTCTCTTTCTGCACCATGGCACAACTGTGTTTGTGCCATGGCACAACTCTGGTTGTGCCATAGCACAAGCCTGGTTGAGCCATGGCGTAACTGTGCCATATTCAGCTGGGTTGTGCTGGTGCAGTACAGCAGGTGCAACCTCTGAATATGGTTCCTGTTGCACCACGGTACATCAGATTTATGCTGCACCAGACTTGCCTTCATAAAGTGATGTGTGAAATGAAACGCTGGCCTATACAACATTAGGTGTCTTTGTAAAATATTCTGAAAACAAAGTATGGCATACTTAATTTTGAGGAGTTGAGTCAGCCTCATCCAGTTCCACATTTCATCAGATACAATATTCAAAATCATGCTGTACCTTGTGTTTTTTACTAATGTTTCTTTTTTTCATTTAGATTTTTAGTCCCTCACTCTGAAACTGACCTCAGCGATATGTTCAGGTGATTTATACCATCATTCAGGTGGCAGGGGGTTTTACTTCCCCTTTTCTCCCCCCCAACTCCTCCCTAAGCAGGGGCAGTGCCTCTGTTGGTTTCACCAACTGCAGCTTACCCCATGACAGAAACAAGCTTCCTGATCCAACGACAGGGGTGGCTGCACTGGTAGAACCTGCTGCCAACCCTCCCTGATTGAGATGCACTGTCAAGCATCAGCTGTCTCAGCCATGGTCTGGCCCGCAATAAAACCTCCCAGGCTTGCATCTGAGCCCTGGCCATCAGCACAGACCATCGGGGTGGCTTACTAATAGTTTTTACTGGCACGACTCATCAGATATAATATTTACAATCATACTTTGCATTTTTTTTTTATGTTTCTCACTGGCAAATCTCATCACACTTAAGTCTACTGATAAGTTATTTGATATCATCCAAACTGAAAACACGTTGTAAGCCCATGACGTGTTCTTCTGTGTGTTGGGCTCTGACTTCCTATGCTCAAGATCATTCACCTCATCAATGGACAGCTCTGCATGTCTAGATGATAACGTCTTCTTACTGCCAATCACCTGCTCATCTCCTGGTTCACTTATTTGCTTCTTCTTCTCTTTACACTTATATCCCACTACAGCAACCCTCTCATTCTCTTTCTTCATTGGGCTAAGTAGCTCACTCAACTGCACTGTGCTACATACTGAATCTCTCTCCTTTTTATTTCTGCTACTTGAGTCATGTCAACCACAATGGGGGCTTTCAGCTGCGCCGTACCACTACACAATGTCTCCATACTCTGCTGTGCACTTTTACTAATTACACCACTTCGCAGTAATTCCTGCCACTTTTGGGTATCTACACATCAGCTTATTCCCATTACACCACATAACGTGAATGTGGCATCCATCACAACGATGGTTACTCGTAGACTGCTCGGGTACCTGGAAAGCTCACACTCCTTCGGTACTGTGCTACAGATAGACACTTTCTCTAGGTTAAGTCAGTGGCAGCCTGGGCAGGAGGATGGGAAATCAGCTAATACCCCTCTGTACTGTGCTACTGTTACAGTGTTTCTCTAGGGTAAGTCAGTGACAGCCTGGGTGGGTGGTTGAGAAATGACCTTACAATCGCACAAAATAATGACTAGGTAGCTGATCACGTGGGTCACTTTTCTGTCTCTTCCACCACTATAGCTGGACGCTCCCACTCAGGACAATGACTGCACGGTGCGACGGTTACTTCCTGTTACGTGGAGAGACTCACTGAACATACCGACGGTGCCTTCCCATCACAGCTGTCACTGTGCTGTCACTTTTGAATTTGGTGGACAATAAACAACAACTTCTGCTCAGAACACTCCCTTCAAATGCTGCCTCACATTGGACACACTGCTGCCCACCTCCTCGGTGGCCCTATGTGGAACTGCAACAGCGGGCATTACTTGGACGTTAATAGCTGCTACTATCATACCACATGACCACTCTGCTCCAATTGATGAGCAGTATTTCTCATTACATGTTTTAGGGAAAACCTCATGATCCATATTTTTTCCTTTATTTTACACATAAAAAGTATGTCAATGAAACATGTTGATCTGTATTTATTCAGGTATTAATTACAGTACTCACATTTCTGTAAACTACATGATAACCACAAATATTAAGAACCATATTGTATCCATGTTACAAGTACATTAAGCCTCTCAAAAGGAGGCTTCTACTAGGGAATTAATGCATGGTTAGGTGGTTGTAGGCACTCAGCCTTCGGCCTCGCGCCACAACCCCCAACCATGCATTAATTCCCTAGTAGAAGCCTCCTTTCTCAGGGCTTAATGCTTACTTCCCACATGCCCAAATGCCCAGCTAAATTAAAAATGTAATCAACTAGGTTTAAGTTTCCTTTAATGTCTCTTCATTAGGTATGAGGTACGGTATCAGACATACCTTATGAAAAGATCTTAACTGCCTCAAAAACATGAATACCTTAACTCTTTGTCTGTATAATAAAAATACCATCTTTGCCAAAAAAAAGTACTTTATTGGTTCACTGGTTGAGGAGTTGATTCTACCAAAGTATCTTGTTGGTGCACTATTAAAAGTGAAGGGAAATGATGATCAGAAAACATTAAAAACACAAAAAGTGAAACTGGAGGCAGTGCAAATATTAGGGAAGTGATGAACACTTTCTCAGCAACTTCTGCTGGTCTAAAAGCCAGTAATCTTATATATAGGCTGAGGTCTTATAGGTCACAGTGCTCAAAAGGTCTGGCAAGGCAATACACCTAGGCCACCAAATCAAGGGGAGGAAGTGAACAAAGAGTTATTGCAGGAGCTACAAAGGATGTCAAGTAAGGGGGAACTCATCAGCCCAGTGGCACTGAGGGCTGAGGTGCTGGCGCCTTACCTTGTGCTACACCAGCAACCTGTGTTCAACAATGAGCATGGGCCACTGTGGGTTGGCAGGGATGGAGATGGATCAAGCATTCCAATGGACTGCTCTCCATTTCCAGGGAGGGAGGAGTTTGGTGGCCAGTGCATGCCTGACCCCTGGCAGAGGCTGGAGCTTGGCACCATGGAGCCGCTATAGCATGGGCCGTGATGCATGGTAGACACTTGACATGGTTGTGTGCAGGAGCATGCATGATCCCGTCATAGGTGTCATTGCATGATACACAACCATGGAGACACAAAGAAAATCCAGGAAAAACAGCTCCCAGTGGATGACAGGGGAGCTCGCAGGCCCCACACCTGGCTAGCCACAGTGCAAGTCACTGATCCAGATTCAGTAGGGGAGGGCCCCCTCTGCCGACCCCACCAGGGGGGATAAACCCTGGGCGCAGGCACCAGATGGTAGACATCAAGGTGATGGGGCTTTGGCTCCCCCAGAATGTGAGGGCCGGTGAGCAGAGGAGCATAAATAATCATAAAAAAATAAAAAGTAAGGGGAAACTCCTGCTGTAAGGGGATTTTAATCTCCCTGGTGTGAGTTGGGAGTTTCCAGCAGCTACATCAGCTAGGAGTAGGGAGATACTGGAATCCCTACAAGAAGCACTCCTACAGCAAATGGTAAGGGAACCCATTTGTGGTGAGGCAACACTAGACTTAATACTGATAAATGGGGACAGTGTGGCTGAGGTATCAGTGGGGGACAATCTGGGGGCAAGTGACCACAGAGCTGTTAGGTTTAGGATCAGGACAGGGAAGGAAGTGAGTCAAACCACCACAAGGGTAATGGACTTCCATAGGGCAGATTTCAAAAAATGACAGCAATTTTTAGGATCGATATGGAAGTTAGTAAAAAGCTAGGGGACGTGGAAGAACTGTGGGGGGCAATTAAGAAAGGACCTGTGAAAGCCATTGAACGGTGTATTAGGAAGGTAGGAAACAGGAAACTAGGATGGATGCCACTTTGGTATTCAAGAGAGGTGGCAAGGGCAATGGGGGGGACAAAGGGCTTCCAAGACATATAAAAGAACACAAGGAAAAGACGACAAGGATGTATAGAGGAAGAAGCTAAAAGTGATGGGAAAGATAATCAGAAGGGCAAAGGCAGATAAAGAGGAGAACATAGCAAAACAGGCCAAAAGAGAGAGAAAAAGTTCTTCAGATACATCATACATAGATACATAGATACATAGACAGTGTCGGCAGATAAGGGCCTATGGCCCACCTAGTCTGCCCATTTGAGCTTGTAAGTTCAGTTTGTTTTCCTAGAAGTCTATTTCCCCTTACCCCTGACCTCTAGAATTCCTTTATGTCTATCCCATGCATTCTTAAATCCCGTGATTGTTTCAGCCCCCACCACTTCCTCTGGCAGGGTGTTCCACTTGTCCACCACCTGTTCTGTGAAGAAATTCTTTCTCATGTTTCCTCTGAATCGTTCCTCCCTCCAACTTCATCCCATGCCCTCTAGTCCTGAAACATCTTTTCGCTTAAAATAGTGTTTTCCTGCACCCTGTTCCTCCCTGTAAGATACTTGTATGTCTCTATCATATCCTCTCTCCCTCCTCTCCTCCAGGGAGCATATGTTCAGTTCCTTCAACCTGTCTTCATAGGACTTGTGATGCAACCCATGCACCATCTTTGTTGCCCTCCTCTGAACCTTCTCTACCCTGTCTATGTCCTTACGTAGGTGTGGTCTCCAGAACTGTACACTGTACTCCAGGTGGGGCCTCACTAGTGTCTTGTATAGCAGAATTATGACCTCCCTTTTCCTGCTGGTGATGCCCCTGCCTATACATCCCAGCATCCTATTTGCTTTACCTGATGCCTTGTCACACTGTTTCCTCACCTTGAGGTCATCAGAGATGACAACCCTAAGATCCCTTTCCTGCTTGGTGCATGCTATATCCTCACCCCCAACTGATATATTGTGCCAGGGTTTTTGTGCCATATGCATTATCTTGCACTTCTTTGCATTGAATTTCAACTGCCAAACCCTTGACCATTCTTTAAGTTTCTGCAGGTCCTTCTCATTCTGTCTACACCCTCTGGTGTGTCTACTCTGTTACAGAGCTTTGTGTCATCAGCAACAGTGAAATTCTGCCTTCTATATCCTGTGCAATGTCACTGATGAAGATGTTGAATAGGACCGTCCAGCACTGATCCCTGTGGTACCCCACTGGTCACTCTTCCCTCTGTGGAGTGACAGCCATTTACCACCACCCTCTGTGTCCTGCCACCCAGCCAGTTACCTACCCACCACACTACTGTCCTGCCCACACCCATATTCCCCAGTTTGTGTAATAGTCTCTATGTGGCACAGTGTCAAAGGCCTTGCTGAAGTCCAGATAGGCCATGTCCACTGCCCTCCCTGATCCACCTCCCTAGTCACCCAGTCAAAAATTCAATGAGGTTGGTCTGACATGACCTCCCGTGGTGAAACCATGCTGCCTTGGGTCCTGTAGTCCATTGACAACCAGATGTTCCACCAATCTCTCCTTCAGTAGTGCTTCCATGATCTTTCCCCTACCGAGGTGAGGCTGACTGGTCTGTAGTTCCCTGCTTCCTCTTGTTCCCACTTTTGTATAAGGGGACTACATCTGCTGTCCTCCAGTCTTTGGGTACCTCCCCTGTTTCCAGTGATTGGCTGAACAGGATAGCCAGAGGTTCAGCCACCACCTCTCTTAGTTCTTTAAGGACCCTGGGGTGCACCCCATCTGGCCCCATTGCTTTATCAGCTCTTATTACTTCCAGTTCCTTCAGGACCCTTTCTCGTGTAAAGGGACTTGTGTCCATTTCTGCACCATTCTCACCCCTTGTACTCCCTTCAGACCCATTACCCCACTCTTCCTTAGTAAAGACTGAGCAGAAATACCTGTTCAATATGTCAGCTTTACTGTTGTCATCCTCCACGCGGCTCCCATCCTCCCCCTTCAGTCTCACTATCCCTCCCTTTGTCCTTCTTTTTTCACTTATGTACCTGTAAAGGTTTTGTCTCCTTTAACCACTGATTTTGCAATGTGTTCTTCTGTCTGAGCTTTGGCTTCCCTTACTGACTTCCCTGCCTCCTTTGTTTCTCCTGGTACTTCTCCCTATCCCCTTCTGCCTGTGTCTTTTTGTATTGCCTGAATGCAATCTTTTTGGCTTTCACTTTCTTTGCTACCTCTTTGGAAAACCATAATGGTCTCTTCCTTTTCTTCTGCTAACCTGCTTAATGCATAATTCTGTTGTTCTTATAATCCCCATTTTAAATACTGCCCACTGTTCCTCAATCCCTGATTCCTGTCCCATTCCCTTAATGCCTCTTTCAAGCATCTCCCCATTTTCCCAAAGTCTGCCCCTAAAATCCAGGATACGTGTTTTTGTGTGGTTTGGTTCTGCTCTTTCTGTGATTTCAAACCACAATGACTGGTGGTCACTGTTACCCAGGTGCTCCCCCACTGTTACCCCATCACTCTGTCCCTGTTTGTGAGCACAAGGTCCAGTATTGCCTTCTGCCGAGTTGGTTCCATGACCAGTTGCTTGAGGAAGGCACCCTGAAGGAGTCCAGGATAAATCTGCTCCAGTTGATGCTGCTGCTGGGATGCTCCAGTCCACGTCTGGTATATTGAAGTCTCCAACCAGTACTACCTCATTTCTTGTCTGCCATCCTTGGATGGCTAGCATCACTCCCTATCTGTTTCTTCCTCCTGGGTTGGTGGTCTATAGACCACACCTGTGCGGATGGCTGGCCCCATTTTCCTTTCCAGCTTAACCCACAGTATCTCTCCCCCATTTTGTTCCTCCTGGATCTGTGTGGCCCTTATGTCATTTTTCACATACAGTGCCACTCCTCCTCCCTTCCTGCCTGCTCTGTCTCTTCTGAATATGTTGTAGCCAGGTATGGCCATCTCCCAGTCATGGTTATCATTACACCAGGTTTCAGTGATGGCCACAATGTCCAGGTCTGACTGTACCATGACAGCTTCCAGATCTTCCATCTTGTTGCTAAGGCTCCTGGCATTTGCACACATGGCTTTCCATGATTTGACCTCCCTAGACTGCTTCTCTGTTCTACTCCAGCCCCTTCCTTGGTTGTCATTTATCCCTGGTTCTCCTTGCTGTCTGCCCTTCTGCTGAATTTTGCCCCTTTCTGCTTATCCACCTTTTGGACACTAATCTCCATCTTTGCACACTGCTTTGCAGAGATAGCCCTCCTCTGGTTCACTGGTTCCATTACTAGCTGTGGGGGTGAGCAAGTAGGTATCATCCTTGCTGGCCTGCCACCCCCTTTGCTAGTTTAAATGCTTGTCAATGTAGCATTTAAACTTATCATTGAGTGCTTGGATTCCTCCAGGATGGATGCAGGCCGTCAGGCTTGAACAAACCTCCATCTCTCCAGATGGGTCCCCAGTCACCAATGAATCCAAACCCTTCCTCACAGCACCAGTTCTTCAAGCATGAGTTAAAGTTCCTGGTGCATGCACTCCTATGCTCTCCCTTGCCTCTCACAGGTAGTACTTCTGAGAAAGTGACAGAAGTAGCTACTTGCTTGAGACCCCTTCCCAGTTTCCTAAACAAAGTGAGAGAAGGAAAAACAAGCAGTATAATGAGACTGGGGGGGTGATCTCGTAGAGGGAGACTCAGAAAAAGCAGACTTGCTAAACAAATATTTCTGCTCAGTGTTTAAGGTTGAAAGAGAGGGGCATGGGGAAGTTGAGGGTGGACAAGGCACTGGGTCCGGATGCCCTGCATCTCATGGTACTCTGATAGCTTAGGTAAGAGCTGGCAAAACGTCTAACAAGGTTGTTCAACCTATCTTTTAACACAGGGAGGGTACCATGGGACTGGAGAAAGGCAGATGTGGTGCCAATACACAAGAGTGGAGGAAAAGAAGAGCCAAGTAACTATTGTCCTGCTAGTCTTATGTCAGTGGTAGGAAAGATTATGGTGGCACTCCTAAAGGAAAGGCTGTACTCTCCCAGGTCATGCCTGAAAATAAGTCTTTCTGGCTAGTGCACCTACCCGGTTAACAAAAACTAGATAAATAAATAAATGATCTTGTAGAAAATGGGCTGCAGGATGATAGGCAGCACAAGTTCACAGAGGGAAGGTCATGCCAGATGAATCTCATCTAATTGTTTGACTGGGTGATAAGGGAGTGAGATCAGGGAGGGGTGGGGATGTGGCCTATCTGGACTTCAGCAAGGCCTTTGACACCGTCCTTCCCAGGAGGCTGGTGAGCAAGTTGGGCAATCTAGGGGTAGGAGAGAAGGTAACAAATTGGGTGGAAAACTGGCTTGGTAACATGAGTCAATGGGTGGTTGTAAATTGGGTTCATTCCAGGAAGGAAAGAGTAACAAATGGAGTACCACAGTGGTCAGTATTGGGACTGATCCTCTTTAACATTTACATTGGGGATATTGCGGAAGGCCTGAATGGAAAGTTGTGTCTGTTCTGTTTGCTGGTGATACAAAGATCTGCAATAGAGTGGACACACCAGGGGGAGTGGAGAGCATGAGAGAGGACCTGCTAAAGCTGGAGGGGTAGTCAGCGAGCTGGCAACTGAGATTTAATGCCAAAAAGTGTAAAATAATGCATATAGGGCATAAGAACCCATGGGCAGCATACACATTAGGAGGAGAGGATGTTGTGGTAATGGAGCACAAGAGAGATCTGGGGATTATTATTCTGGACAACCTTAAGGTGGCAAACCAGTGTAACAAAGTGGTTGGAAAGGCAAGCAGTATGCTGGCATGGATAGGGAGGGGTATCAAGCAGGAGAAGAGCGGTGATAATGCCCCTATACAAATCAATGGTTCATCCCTTTTTATGTTTGCTTGCACGCATGTGCAAGAAACATAGTGCCATCATCTGAGTTTTTGTAGGTGTGGCACCCTGTCTTCCAATTCAGTCAGTGTGTTTGCAGGCACGGCCACAGTTCACCAATGAATGCTGCAGCTGTCTATGACAGCAGTTGAAAATGCAGTGCCGTACAGCTGAAAGGGAGAGCTCCGCTTCAGTGAGCAGCGATAAGATAGTGCTGATTAGCATATTGAGTGCTCCTGCGCTCTCCCACCCCCCCACACACACACACTGTATGGTCGACAGAGGTGCCCAATCCCCCATCAGCTCTGCTGCGCTCTCTCCCCTTCCACTGATAAGCATATTGCCTGCTCATGCGCTCCCCACCCCGCCTCCACACACACACTGTATGGCCGACGGGGGTGCCCAATCCCCCATCGGCTCTGCTGTGCTCTCCCCCCCCAACAGAGTTCCAGGTGCCATGCTGGGAGCCCAGCATGGCAACGGTCCATAAGGCCAACAGGGGTGACCAATCCCCGTCAGCTCCACTGTTTCCCCGGCCCCAACAGACTACCAGGTGCCATGCTAGGAGCCCACCCCAGCATGGCAACAGTCCGTATGGCCAACCAGAATGCCCAATCCCCTGTCAGCTCCACTGCCCCCCCAAACAGCCTTCCAGCTGCCACACTGGGAGCCCACCCCAGCGTAGGCACAAGTTCTGCGCCGCTCATGAAAAAAATAACATGCAAGAAAAATGTTCCTTCGCTGACTGTCCTGATCCTCCCCCACCCGCGCCCACCCTCTGCGCACTCCTGCCTCCCCATACCCCCACCTCACCCCATACTTACCTCTGGAGCCTGGCATGACGATACGGTGGACCAGGAACACATCTGCATTCTTCAAAGCCGACCGCGGTGAGAAAATGCCGATAAGCTGTATAATGGAATAAATAGGGTTTTCAACTTTGATGCATATCTCAGGCATTGTTGGAATTTTTCACCAAATTTTCAACATGGGTTTTTTGGGACCCCACCTCATGAATTCTGGCACTGTCATTTTGTTAATCTGCCCTGAAAGGTGATCTCGCAGTCACTGTGCGGAACCACCTTTTGGGACTGATTTGTGAAGCGACAGTGTCACAGTCATGGCGGGCTAAAAACCCTATGTTAAAATTGGTGAAAAAATCCCAAAAATGACTGTTTTATGAGCCGCGCTTTGGCTCCGTTCCACGCACGCCATAAGTTCACAAATTTCAATATTTTCACTCCAGATTTTCAACATTGCCATTTTACCACACCTCCTTATGAGCAGTGCAACTGTCATTTTTCACATCTCACCCAAAATGTGTTTCTGTGCATGTAGCGCACAATGGCACAGTCAGTGTGCGAAATCAATGTTCAGGATAGATTAAGAAAATCACAGTGACACTGTTCATGAGCAGAGGTGTTAAAATGGCTATGTTGAAAATTTGGTGAAAAAAGTCCGTAAAATGACTGTGTTATGAGCGACCATTGCCCAGTTTCCATGCACCCTCGTAAGTTCATGCATTTCTAATATTTTCAGTCCAGATTTTCACCACTGACATTTTTCCCCACTTCCTTATGAACAGTACAGCTGTCATTTTTCTCACCATGGCCGAAATGTGTTTTCGCACTTCCAGCACAGAAATGCGTGGTCGCTGTGGGAAATCACTGTTCGGGACAAATTAAGAAAATCACAGTGACACTGTCCGTGAGCGGAGGTTCCAAAATGCCTGTGTTGACAATCTGCTGTGAAAAATCCCCAAACTAATTACATTACAGGTGTGCGCGTTGTGCAGTTTCTATGCACGCTTGTGACTTTACCAATTTTTTTAATATTTTCACTGCAGATTTTCAACATTGCCAATTTTTGCACCTCCCCATGAACAGTACAGCTGTCATTTTTCACATCCTATTCGAAATGAGTTTTAGCACATGTGGTGCCAAATGACGTAGTCACTGTGCAAAATCAGCTTTCTGCTAAAAAAACTGATATTGCCACTGTTCATAAGGTGGGGGTCACAAAAAAACCCATGTTGAAAATTTGGAAGCGAAAGTGCCAACG
The DNA here is from genome assembly GCA_016271365.2 of Neoceratodus forsteri. Lineage (NCBI taxonomy): Eukaryota > Metazoa > Chordata > Ceratodontiformes > Ceratodontidae > Neoceratodus > Neoceratodus forsteri. The sequence goes on along the minus strand of CM057455.1, from coordinate 283,392,732 downwards.
AACGCCTGAGGCATTAGGGTTTCCGACCATAACGCCCCACCCTGTAGAGATTGACAGGCATCAGAGGTGTGACTTGGGATTCTCACCTGTAATGCTCATACCATTCCACACCCTGCAGCCAGTGAGAGGCATTGAGGTGTGCCTTGGACTCTTCAGCCACAAAGTTCACCCCATTCTCCTATACAGCATCCATCTCACCATATTTCCTGATGGAATGGGGTGAGCATAAGGGCCAAAGACCCCAAGGCACACCATGACACTTGTCAGTGTCTGCAGAGTAGGGTGTGGTGAAATGGCGTAGCTGTTATGCCTGACAACCCAAAGGCACACCCAAATGCCTGTCAGTTGAACAGTGAAAGAAGGTGACAAGACTTTCTATAGATACATTAGTGAAAGAAGTCCAGAGGGGGTATTGCTAAGCTCAAAGGAGAAAAGGGGCATGTGAGGAGGAAGATCCTGTAAAAACATCTATTCTAAATAGATACTTTTGCTCAGCATTTACTGAAGAGAAGGTAGGGCAGGGCCCACAGCTCAGCACCATGGACACAGGGGGGAGAGAGGTGAGCACTACTCCCTTCACAAAGGAAAGTGTCCTACAAGAGCTCACTAAGCTCAGGGTGGACAAGGCAATGGGACCTGATGGCATACATCCCAGGGTACTTAAGGAGCTAAGGGTAGAACTAGCAGAGCCATTAGCAGAACTGTTTAGTGAGTCTCTGAGCACAGGACAGGTCCCAGAAGACTGGAGAAGGGCTCATGTGATCCCACTCCACCAGAGTGGTAGCAGGGAGGAGGCAGGGAACTATAGTCCAGTCAGTCTTACCTCAGTAGTGGACAAGATTATGGAGGCACTCCTTAAGGAAAGGATAGTGCAACACCTGGAATCCATAGGGGCATAGGATCCAAGACAGCATGGGTTTACAAAAAGGAAGGTCCTGTCAAACTAATCTCATAGATTTTTTTGACTGGGTAACCAGAGTGGTGGACCAAGGGGGAGCAGTTGATGTCGCCTACCTTAACTTCAGCAAAGCTTTCGCGACACTGTTCCACATAGAAGATTGATAAATAAGCTGGGTAGGCTTGGGGTGGGTCAGAAGTTGGTCAACTGGGTGGCAAACTGGTTGACGGGCAGAAAACAGAGAGTGGTGGTAAGTGGTATACAGTCAGAAGAGATGCAAGTCACAAGTGGGGTACCTCAGGGATCAGTCCTGGGACCAGTCCTCTTCAATATCTTCATTAGTGACATTGCAGATGGACTAGAGGGTAAGGCTTGTCTGTTTGCAGATGACACCAAGATCTGCAACAGAGTAGATGATCCAGATGGGGTGGGCAGAATGAGAAGAGATCTGGACAAACTAGCAAAATGGTCAGAAGAGTGGCAACTGGGATTTAATGCAAAGAAGTGCAAGATCATGCACATAGGGAAGAGAAACCCTGAAGCCACCTATAGGCTGGGAGGGAGTTGCTGGCAGTCACAAAGGAAGAAAGAGACTTGGGCATCATCATCACCGATGACCTGAAATCATCCAAGCAGACCTCTAAAGCAGTAGGTAAGGCTAGGGGATGTTAGGGAGTATTAGTAGGGGTATCACAAGTCGTAAGAGGAGGTAACAATCCCTCTTTACAAGACACTAGTTAGGCCCCATCTGGAGTACTGCATGCAGTACTGGAGGCCACACCTTCACAAGGACATTAACCAAATTGAGGCAGTCCAGAGAAGGGCAACCAAAATGGTGCAGCGACTGCATCAGAAGACATATGAGGACAGATTAACAGAGCTCAATATGCTGATAAGAGGGAGGAAATTTCAAGCCTCCCCCCACAATACATGGCAGGTAGTAAGGTAAACACTGAGGTACAGAGCTCAGCAGAGGGCAGGACAGGGGTAAATGGAAAAATAGACAAGGGCAATAAGAGCAGGGATGGGGGAAAAAGGATAAAGCCAACATTAAATGGAGGGCAATGAGTACCAATGCCCGTAGTCTGAGAAACAAGCTTCCTGAGCTAGTAGCCCTGATTGAAGATGAAAAATTGAATATTGTGGCAGTCACAGAAACATGGTACACGGAGCACCATGACTGGGATGTCAACATACTGGGGTACACAGTCTACAGAAGGGACAGGGAGGGTAAAAGAGGAGGTGGAGTAGCTCTATACATAAGGGAAGGGATCAAAGCTACAGAACTGAAAAGTAAAGGGGGAGGACAAGAGGCACTCTGGTCACCTTGGAGACAGGGAATGGCATCACAATCCGCACAGCAGTTGTATACAGACCACGGTCTCAAAGGGAGGAAACGGACAAGAAAATGATGGAGGACATTCTCAAAATGACTGAAAAATGGGAGATACTGTTGATGGGGGACCTGAATATGCCAGAAGTTAACTGGATGACATGTACTGCAGCCACATCCAAGAGCAGGGTTATTCTCGATGCCCTGCAGGGGGCAGACCTTAGACAGCTAGTGTTGGAACCCACTCAGGAGGGAGCAATACTAGACCTGGTACTCTCAAATGGAGAGAGGATCACAAATTTAGAAGTCAGTAGACATCTGGGAACAAGTGACCACTGCACAGTGTGCTTCACAATAAGCACAACCATGGAGACAAGCCATACAAAAACAAGGATACTGGACTTTAGAAGGGCCGACTTTGGCAAAATGGGTGAATACCTGAGGAATGCACTAGCAAATGGCCAAAAAGGAGGGGTGGAAGAACAATGGAGAAAAATCAAAACTGCTATCATAGAGGCAACAAGCCTTTGTGTGAAACAAATAAAGAAAACAAAGTGGAGTAAAAAACACTATGGTTCTCAAAAGAGGTGGCAGGGTAGGTTAAGGAGAAAAAGGCTACATTCAAAAAGTATAAGGAATCCCAGAAGGAGAACAGGGAACTGTATTAATTAAAGCAGAAAGAAGTGGGGAAGGCAGTCAGAATAGCAAATGCCCAAACTGAGTAAAAAATAGCCAACTCAGTTAAGAAAGGGGATAGAACCTTTTATAGGTACATTAGGGAGCACAGAAAGGTTAACGGAGGAATAGTGAAGATTAAGAAAGAAGAGGGGAGGTGGGCAGAGGGAGACAGTGAAAAGGCAGAGATACTGAATGAATACATTTGCTCAGTATTCACAAAAGAAGATGAGGAGGAGTTACCTAAACCAGACAATAGAAGCACTCTGGGTAGGGGGGTTGACAGCAGTCCATTTACAGAAGAAAGAGTCCTGAAATAACTCCTAAAACTCAAGGTGGACAAAGCAATGGGGCCTGACAGGATTCACCCCAGAATCCTAAAAGAACTAAGGGAGGACCTAGTGACACCACTGACCACACTTTTTAAGAAATCATAGGAGGATGGGGTGGTACCTGAGGAGTGGAGGAGGGCAGATGTGATTCCCCTCCACAAAAGTGGGAGCAAGGCAGAAGCAGGAAACTACAGACCTGTAAGTTTGACCTCAGTGGTAGGAAAATGATGGAATCACTTCTGAAAAAAGAATTGTTGAGTACCTAGAGGTCAGCGGGGCACAGGACCCAAAGCAGCATGGATTTACAGCAGGAAGGTCATGTCAGACGAATCTAATTAATTTCTTTGACTGGGTGACCAAAGTAATAGACCAGGGAGGGGCTGTGGATATGGCCTACCTAGACTTTAGCAAGGCATTTGACACAGTCCCGCACAAAAGACTAATAATCAAGTTAGCCAGCCTGGGAGTGGGTTCCAGGGTGGTAGCCTGGGTAGCAAACTGGCTGCACAACAGGACACAGAAGGTAATAGTGAATGGAACACATTCCGAAGAAAGGGGGGTTACTAGTGGAGTACCTCAGGGCTCAGTAATGGGTCCAGTCCTCTTTAACATCTTTATAGGTGACATTGCAGAGGGTCTGAGGAAAGATATACCCTTTGCAGATGACACAAGATCTGTAACAGAGTTGATACACAAGGGAGGGGTAGAAAGGATGAAAAGGGACTTGGCAAGGTTGGAGGAATGGTCAGACATATGGCAACTTAGATTCAATGCAAAGAAGTGCAAAGTAATGCACCTGGGAAACAAAAACCCAGGAGAAGAGTACACAATAGCAGGAGAGGTATTAACAACAACAAAAATGGAAAGGGACTTGGGGGTAGTCATATCAGATGACCTAAAGGTGGGTATGCAATGTGAGAAGTCAGTAAGGAGAGCCAGGGGGATACTGGGATGCATAGGACTGGGCATCACAAGTAGAAAAAGGGAAGTGGTTATCCCTCTGTACAGACAGTTGGTGAGACCCCATCTGGAATACTGTGTGCAGTTTTGGAGACCCCATCTATGCAAGGACATAGACAGGATGGAAGCAGTCCAGAGGAGGGCAACTAAAATGGTGCAGGGTCTGCATCAGAAACCATATGAAGAGAGACTGAGAGAGCTTAACATGTATACCCTTGATGAAAGGAGGGACAGGGGGACATGATAGAAACTTTTAAGTACCTCAAGGGAATCAACAAAGTCCAGGAGGGTAGCATCTTTCAGAAAAAGAGATGTGTAAGAACAAGGGGGCACAATTTAAAGATAGAGGGGGGACGGCTCAGGGGTAATGTGAGGAAATTTTTTTTCACAGAGTAAGAGAGTGGTGGATGCATGGAACCGCCTTCCTGGGGAGGTTGTTGGGTCTAAAACAGTGGGGGGATTCAAACATGCATGGGACAGACATAAGGCAATTGTAGTGGGGGGTTGCAGGAAGCAGGCTGTTGGTTAACTAGAATCTGCAGCTTATCCAATAGGAAGGGAAATGGGCAGACTGGGTGGGCCAAGTGGTCCTTATCTGCCATCAAAGTCTATGTTTCTATGTTACCCTTGAGCAAAGGAGGGAGAGAGGTGATATGATCGAAACAGTCAAACACCTTAAGGGCATTAACAAGGTGAAAGAGTCTAGCATGTTTAAATATAAGAAAAATAGCAGGACAAGAGGACACAGCATGAGATTAGAGGGAGGCCGATTATGGGGGAATGTGAGGAAATTCTTTTTCACAGAAAGAGTGGTGGATGCATGGAACGGCCTACCTCAGGAAGTGGTGGCTATGAATACAGTGCAGGGCTTCAAACAGGCATGGGATAGGCATAAGGGAGCAATACAGATGAGTATGAATAGATAGGCCATTGGCAGAGTAAAGACCTATGGCACATTTATAACGTAGAAAAAGAAATAGGCAGACTGGATGGGCCTTGCGGTCCTTATCTGCTGTCAACCTCTATGTTTCCATGTTTCTATGTTTCTATGTCAGTCTCTGCAGGATGGTGATGGGGTTGGCTTCAGTTCAATACTTCACTGCCATTCCTATTATGCAACTCTCTAACTCCTACACTACCAATGCCAATGCCAGCAAGCAAACATTCGGCATTGACAAATGCTCATTATTTAGAATTATGGGGTATAGTTCTGGAGACCTCACCTACAGAGGGATATTGATAGGGTGGGGAGAGTTCAAAGGAGGGTGACCAAAATGGTGCATGGTATGCAACAGAGGACATGTAAGGAGAAGATGGAGGAGACTGAACTATATCCACTGGAAACCAGGAGAGAGAGAGAGAGAGAGAGAGAGGGGATACAGAAACATAGAAATATAGACTTTGATGGCAGATAAGGACCGCTAGGCCCATCTAGTCTGCCCATTTCCCTACCTACAGGATAGGCCACAGATCCTAGTTAACCAACAGCCTATTTCTTCCTACCCCCCACAAGAATTGCCTTATGTCTGTCCCATGCATTCTTGAATTCTCCCACAGTTTTAGACCCCACAACCTCCTCAGGAAGGCTGTTCCATGCATCCACTACCCTCTCTGTGAAATAATACTTCCTCACATTGCCCCTGAACCGCCCTCCTTCTATCTTTAAATTGTTTCCCCTTGTTCTTGCAAGTCTCTTTTTCTGAAAGATGCTACCCTCTTGGACTTTGTTGATTCCACTGAGGTACTTAAAAGTTTCTATCATGTCCCTCTCCTTCTTTCCTCAAGGGTATACATATTAAGCTCCTTAGTCTTTCCTCATACAGCTTCTCTTGCAGACCCTGCACCATTTTAGTTGCCCTCCTCTGGACTGCCTCTATCCTGTCTATGTCCTTGCGGAGATGGGGTCTCCAGAACTGGACACAGTACTCCAGATGGGGTCTCACCAACTGTCTGTACAGAGGGATAACAACTTCCTGTTTTCTGTTGATGATGCCTCTCCCTATACATCCCAGTATACCCCCAGCCCTCCCTACTGCCTTCTCACATTGCTTGCTAACCTTAAGGTCATCTGATATGATTACCCCCAGGTCCCTTTCCTTTTTTGTTGTTGTTACTACCTCCCACCCATTGTGTATTCTTCCCCTGGATTCTTGTTTCCCAGGTGCATTATTTTGCACTTCTTTGCATTGAATCCTAGCTGCCATACTTCTGACCATTCCTCCAACCTTGCCAAGTCCCTTTTCATCCTTTCCACGCCTCCTTGTGTATCAACCCTGTTGCAGATCTTTGTGTCATCTGCAAAAAGGCATACGTTTCCTTCCAGTCCCTCTGCAATGTCACTGATAAAGACATTAAAAGAACTGGACCCAATACTGAACCTCATGTACCCCATTAGTAACCCCCTTTCTTCAGAGTGGACTTCATTTACAATTACCTTCTGTGTCCTGTTGTCCAGCCAATGTTTTACCCAGGCTACCACCCTGGGTCCCACTCCCAGGCTGGTTAATTTGACTATTAATCTTTTGTGTGGGACTGTGTCAAATGCCTTGCTAAAGTCTAGGTAGGCCATGTCCACAGCCCCTCCCTGGTCTACTACTTTGGTCACCCAGTCAAAGAAATCTATTAGATTCGTCTGACATGACCTTCCCACTATGAACCCATGCTGCCTTGGGTCCTGTGCTCCACTGGCCTCTAGGTACTCAACTATTCTTTCCTTCAGAAGTGACTCCATCACTTTCCCTACCACAGAGGTCAGACTGACAGGTCTGTAGTTTCCTGCCTCTGTCTTGGTCCCACTTTTGTGAAGGGGAATCACATCCGCCTTCCACCAGTCCTCGGGTACCACACCATCCTCCCATGATTTATTAAAAAGAGTAGCCAGTGGTTTCATTAGTTCCTCCATTAATTCTTTTAGAATTCTGGGGTGAATTCCATCAGGACCCATTGCTTTGTCCACCTTCAGTTTTAGGAGTTCTTGCAGAACCCTTTCTTCTGTGAAATGATTGGGATCGACCTCCCTATCAAGAGTGATTCTGTTAATTGGATTAGGCACTTCCCCCTCCTCTTTTGTGAATACTGAGCAGAAATATTCATTCAGTATTCCTGCTTTTTCACTGTCCTCCTCTGCCCACCCACCGTTCATTCTATTCAGCCTCACTATCCCTCCCTTTGTCTTTCTACACTCGCTGATGTACCTATAAAAGGTTTTATCCCCCTTCTTAACTGTGTTGGCTATCTTTTCCTCAGTTTGGGCCTTTGCTATTCTGACTTCTCTCCCTGCTTCCTTCAGCCTTAACTGGTACAGCTCTCTGTCCTGCTCCTTCTGTGTTTCCTTATACTTCCAGAATGCTATCTTTTTCTTCCTGACTTTCACAGCCACCTCTTTTGAGAACCATAGGGCTTTTTTTTGTTTTGATTTGTTTATTTGCTTCACACAAAGGCTTGTTGCCTCTGTGATGGCAGTTTTGATAATTCCCCATTGTTGCTCCACACCTCCTTCTAGCCTGTTTGCTAGTGCTTTTCTGAGGCACTCTCCCATCTTGCCAAAGTCAGCCCTCCTAAAGTCCAGTACCCTCACTTTTGTATGGCTTGACTCTATAGCTGAGTTTAACGTGAACCACGCTGTTTGATGGTCACTTGTCCCCAGATGGCAACCCACTTCTAGATCTGAGATCCTCTCACTGCCCCCGTTTGAGAGTATGAGGTCTAAGATTGCTCCCTCACGAGTGGGTTCTGAAACTAGCTGTCTAATGCCTGCCACCTGTAGGGCATCAAGAATGGCCCTGCTCTTGGATGTGGCTGCAGCAAATGTGCTCCAGTAAACATCTGGCATATTCAGGTCTCCCATCAACAGTATCTCCCCTTTCTCTGCCATTCTAAGAATGCCTTCTATCATATCCTTGTCCATTCCTTCCCCTGACATGGGGGTCTGTACACAACCCCTGTGCGGATTGTGGTGCCCTTTCCAGTCTCCAAGGTGACCCACAGTGCCTCCTCTCCTCCCTGTTTACTCTTTTGTTCAGTTGCTTTTATCCCTTCCATTACATAGAGAGCTACTCCTCCCCCTCTTCTCCCCTGCCTGTCTCTCCTATAGGTTATGTACCCTGGTATGTTAACATCCCAGTCATGGTTCTCTGTGTACCATGTTTCTGTGACTGCTACAATATTCAGGCATCCCTCTTCCATTAAGGCCATCAGCTCAGGGAGCTTGTTGCCCAGACTATGGGCATTGGTACTCATTACCCTCCATTTCCTGATGGCCTTACTCCCTTTTGCTCCATCCCTGTCCTTCTTGCCTTTGTCACTTTCTCCATTTACCCCTGCCCCTCTCCCTATTGACACCTCTATGTTGGTGTTTGCCACACTTACTACTGTGATTATTTGGGGGGCTAGGATTTTCCTGCTCCTTTCCAGTGCCTCCCCCCTTGGCTAGTTTAAAAGCTTGCCAATGAAGCATTTAAACCTATCACCTAGGATCCTGGTTCCCCTCCCAGACAGATGCAGACCATCATGCCAGTATAGGCTTGCAGCACTCCAGGTGGACCCCCAGTCCCCAATGAAGGCAAATACCTGAGCTCCACACCAGTTTTTCAACCTCTGATTGAATCCCATGGTGCGGAACACCCTAGCCTCTCCTATGCCATAGATGGGTAGCACCTCTGAGAAGGTTACCGTGCGTGCTACTTGACTAAGGCCCCTCCCCAATTCCACAAACTCTTCCTGCACTTCTCTAATCCCTTTCTTAGTCAGGTCATTTGTCCCTAGGTGGACAATGGCATCCAGCTCCCTCCCCTGTGCAGCTGCTCTGGCAATCCTGAGGATTCGCTCCCTGTCCCTCCAAGCCATGGCGCCAGGCAGGCACCTTACCTCCCTCTCCCCTTCCTTCCCCAGTTCTACCTTCCTAACAATGGAGTCCCCCACCAGGAGTTGTTTCCTTCCCCTGCAGGGTCCCCTGCCACTCTTCTGTGGGTCTCCTTTGTGGAGGTTCCCAGCATCCTCCTTGGTCTCCACTGTGGGTGCCTCACATAGAGAACCACACACTTGCCAGAATGGCATAGGGATTGTGAGGTACAACTGGAGGGATGTACCTCTGTTCCACCACCCTCACCCTCCCTGAGCCCACTGTGGTCCAACCGCTCCTCTTTCTTGGCAACCTCTGAGGCAACGGCAGTGGCACTGGTGGCCCTGGATGGAAGAGGAGGTCCCACAAATCCTGGCCAACTCAGCCTGGAGATGAGCAACCTCCTCCCTCAGCCCAGAGAGGTGCCTGCAGATGGGACAACACCGCATCCTCCAGAACATCTCCCGGAAGACTGCTGCTCCACAGCCACTGCACTGCACCACTCCAATCATGTCTTATTTCTGGCCCCTTAACTGTTTGCAATCCTTACTCTTTCCTCTGTTTTTTTCTCTCTCTCCTTACTTTCTGCCTGTGTGCCCTTTAAGCTCCAGATTGTCCTGTTCTGAGACAAGAATATCCTATATTTCTCAGAAGACCACTTAATTGTTCAGAGGCAGACCTCCAGCAGCTAGAGGGGGCCGGAGAGCTACTCTTGCCCTTCTAGGATGGTGGGTCCTTGGTGGTTCTGTGATCACTCACTTCCTGCCCCTAAACAGGAAGTTCCTGTTGTCAGTCAAATCCTGTGCCTATAAAAATAGAACTAGCTTTGGGTGGAGGGGAGGGAAAGAGGGGCAATATAGTCCCAGCAGAGAAGTTCAGTCACACAGCAGTCCTTTCTCCTGGTGTCTTCTGCCAAGCTATTAGCAGAATCTTTCTAAGGCAGTCTTTAAATATGATTAAAACTTTTAAATATCTAAAGGGAATTAACAAGGTGTGGGAAGGGAGTATATTTAGGATGAAAAACAATTCAAGAACCAGGGGGCACAGCTTGAAACTGGAGTGTGGTCCATTCAGAGGTAATAAGAGAGCGCACTACTTCACTGAGAGGGTAGTGGACGCCTGGAATGGGCTACCAGAGAGGGTGGTTCAGGCATCAACAGTTGTGGTGGGGGGGGGATTCAAGAGTGCATGGGATAACTATATAGGTTTAAACAAGAGAGGGAGGGATAGACACCCTGACTGGAAAAAAGGTGTCAGGAATGTACAGGTTCTATGTGATAACGGTGAACGCCTAAAGGCGATCACAGTTATCGCACAGTCAGAGTGCCAAAAACATTTTCAGAACTCTGACAACCCCAACACACAGGACAACGATGCCAGGACATGTATTTTAATGCTTTCTGTGCCCCCACAGCCCCCCACAGTACCCCTACTAAAGGATTCTCAACTCCACAGGGGTGCATGTCCGGGGTGAAAGTATTGGGAAATAAAGGTTCGGGCGGATACATAAAATCGCACTAGCACCCAGACCCGAACCTGGTACCTCACCCACCCCCACCACTAGCCAACCCCAATGCCACGGCGCAACTTGGCAATCCACTGCAGCGCCACCCTCTACAGCTCCTCCACCCCCTCCCAGCCCACACTCGCCATGCTCGCTCCCCCAAAGGGGTACACATAGCGACATCTTGTCGCCCAGTTCACCTACCCCCTCATCTGGTCACCCTACCCTCCCATCGCTGTGAGGGGAACCAGGAAGGAGTTGCCATTACGGATGGCGCCCTTCCCCATGCGCCCACCTCACGGGATACCGGAATCAACAGGAGGGGGACATGTAAGTGGTGTATAGGATGGTAGCATCAGGGCAACCTATGTGGAGGAAACAAAGGCAGACTAGATGGGCCAATTAGGTCCTTTTCTGCTGACAAACGTCTATGATTCTATGATAGAAGCAGCACCAGTTGGAGCTGTCCAGGGTCCTGAATCTTGTAGTCAGTCCCTCACAAACAGAAACATATAAATACAAACCTTAAAGAGAAACAATGGAAAAGACAAAGCTTTTCTGAGACACTTCAGAAACTCTCAATTAGTGCTTTCAGACAGTAACAACTTTATTTAATGATTTAGAACAGCTACCCACAACTTCACTTCCTGTTGCTGGCAGCAGCCATTTCATGAGCAGCAGTGAGCTTCCTGAGCTCACTGTATGCTAATATGCCTGTTTAACCTCAGCTATTGGTTGGCAGGACATATTAGCATAAAGTGAGCTCAGGAAGCTCTCTGCTACTCATGAAATGGTGGCTGCCAGCAATAGAAAGTGAAAGTTAAAGGCCACTGTTTAAATCACTAAAAAATAAATTAGAGTTATTTGTTAAACAATGTTACTGTCTGAAAGCACTAATCAGGCATTTCTGTAGTGCCTGGGTCAAGCTGTGCCTTTTGCACTGTTTCCCTTTAAAGGGAGAAAATGACTGCTTAGCCCATCTAGTCTGCCCAGTTGTTCCCTACCTATTCTGCCTCTGTAGAGCTTAACTGGTCTCCATCGACCCTCCCACCTCCTCACATCCTATAAAATATACCCCATGTCTATCCTATGCATGCTTGAAAGCCCCCATTGTTTTGACTTCCATCACCTCCACAGGAAATTAATTCCAGGCGTCAATACCCTTTCAATGAAGAAATATTTTCTTGCATCACTCTTGAGAATCCCCTTCACAACTTCATTGCATGCCCCCTGGTTCCATTGCCTGTTTTCATTTGAAAGAGATTCCTCACCTCTACCATATTCACTGCTTTGATGTACTTGTAAACATTGAAGCATAGAAACATAGACAATGATGGCAGAAAAAGGCCAATGGTCCTTCCAGTCTGCCCAAGTTCCCTGTCTAACCCAGGGGCCTACTGTCCATCCAGGATCCTAGTCCTCCTCTACCCTATTCTCCTTCCCAAGTCTGTTGCCCCGGGTGACCACTGTACCCTTCACTTTGCTTTGTCCCAAGAATGCTTGAAACCAGGAACTGTATTGGCACCCATGACCTCAGCTAGTGGACTGTTCCATGGCTCCAACACCCTTTCTGTAAAATAATATTTCCTCATGTCCCTTCTGAATCTCTCCCCTTTAGTTTCTACTCATGGCCCCCGACTTCAAACTAGCATTCAAGCTAAAAATTTCCTCACAGTTCACTTTGTTTTTTCCCTTTACAACTTGAAGGTCTCTGTTATATCTCCCCTCTCCCTTCTGGCCTCCAGCAAGTACATGTTCAGTGCTTTGAGGTGCCCTTCATAAGACCTACCCTGGTGATCCTGGATCATTTTTGTCAACCTGTGCTGCACCGACTCCTGTCTGTCCCTATCCTTCCTGAGGTGGAGCTCCAGAACTGGGCACAGTACTCTAGGTGTGGCCTCACTAAAGATCTGTAAAGGGGTAATATTTCTTCTTTCTTTCTGCTGTCAATACTTCTCCCTATACACCCCAGCATCCTACTTGCCTTACCATAGGCCTTCTTGCGCTGGCTCAATTGCTTCTTTTTTTTAAATTCTTTTTCATTCCAGTCACCAGCCCCACTGGGAACTCTCTCAGACATGGCCATCTGTTAGTCTCTCTTTCTCCCTCCTGGTCCGAGACCCTCCCAGATCAGGGCCCCTCCCCAGAGCTCCTACCAACACTACAGCCTGCCTACCCCTCAGCTTGTATACCCCATGAAGTGGGGCCACTGCTGCATACCTTGGCACCCTTTCACTAAATCTAGTTGGCAGGCAGAGAGTGGAGGAGGAATAGGAAGCCTTGAAATAGGCAGAGTCTGGCATTGGGTGTAGGGGGGCCAGCTGCAGGGCTCATCATCATCCTCCTGGAGGCCAGGATTTTTCCTTGTTCTGGTACTCCCCCCCAAGAGGCACAGACATGCAATGTTGTCCAGCATGGTGGGTGTGCTCCCACATGCCCACAGGACGTCCGCCATCACCTCCACCCCTTGCATGAGTGTTCCCCAACTGCAGCACTTCCAATCTCCAATGAGAGCTGCTAGGTGCCAGAGATCCACAGCCCACCCTCCCCAGGAGAGGACAGGAGAGTAGTCCTCCAGATGCTCAATCCTCTCCTCCCCGGCTGACCCCGGGGCCCAGAGTTCACTCCCGAACCTAGGTCACCAGCATGGCACAAGGTAAGGCAAATGCCTCAGCCCTCAGTGCCACTGGGCCAGCAGGGCTTGATTGCTTGAGGATGTCACTGATGATAACTCCCAGGTCACGTTCCTCAGCCTTAGTGCTCAGTTTCACCCACCCAACCAGTACTCTATCCAAGGGTTCTTATTCCCTAGGTGCATTACTTTGTACTTTTTTGCATTGAATTTACTGCCAGACCTTAGACCACCCGTCTAGCTTTTGTAGGTCACTCTGCATTTCTGATTCCCTCATTGCTATTCTCCCTCCCACAGAGCTTTGTGTCAGCTGTGAAGAGACACAGCTTGCCACGGATACTCTCTCCAGTGTGGCTATTGAACATATTGAAGAAGACTGGGCCCAGGACAGATCCCTGAGGCACCCTGCTTGTGACCTCCCTTCCTTCTGATTTGACCCCGTTGACCACAACCCTCTGCTGTCTACCTTTTAAAGAGTTTCCCACCGAGTTTACTATGAATTTAGCCTCACTCAGATCCTTCATCTTCTTCAGGAAGCATCTGTGGGGCACTGAGTCAAAAGCCTTGCTGAAGTCAAAATAATCTATAGTGTGGCCCTTATCCAGTTCCCTTCTCACCCAATCAAAGAACACTGTCAGGTTCCTCTGACAGGACCTCCCTGCCATGAACACATGCTGTTTACCATTCTGGAGATCGTTGCTCTCCAGGTAGTCCACAAGGTCTTCCTTAATCAGTGTTTCCATCAACTTCGCTATAATAGAGGTCAGACTGACAGATCTGTAATTCTCTGCTTGCTCCCTGCCCCCCCCTTTTGGAGTGAAATGTCATCTGCCACCCTTCAGTCTTTCAGAACCACCACCAATTGTAGTAAATGGTTGAATAGTCCTACCAGGGGATCAACTAGTTCCACTGCTAGTTCACTTAGAATTCTTGGCTGCAACTCATCTGGACCCGGAGCCTTACCCATTCTTAAGGCTGTCAGACCCTTGTGGACCCCCTTATCAACTGCTTTGATGCCATTATCAGGCAAGGGCCCCTCTTCCTCCCTGGTGAAAACTGAGCAGAAATAATCATTAAGGATGGCAGTCTTTTGCCCATCCTCTTCTATTACCCTACCCCCCAACAGCCTAACGATTCCCTTCCTTTCATTCTTTTTTCCCTAACATATTGGAAGAAATGTTTTTCTCAACCTTGACTCCATCAGCAGTATGCAGATCTGTGTCTGCTTAAGCCTCCCTAACCACTCTGTTTGCTTCCTTGCTTCTTGGTAAATGTTGTCCCCAATCTTCCTCCCCCTGCTTCTCCTTGTACTTGCAGAAGGCCTTTTTCTTGACCCTCATCACTTCCCTGACTTTTGCTGAAAACCATAATGGCCTCTTGAACGTGTTCCTTTTGGTTACCATTCTCATAACTTAGATGCCTTGAGAATGGCCCCCTTTATTACCCTCCAGCTCTCTTCAACCCCATCCAAATTGTGTACCCCAACTAACTTTTCCCTGATCAGTTCCCTCAGCCTGCTAAAGTCTGCCCTTCTAAAATCAAGGACTTTGGTTCTTGATGGGGGCTTTCCAGCCCCTAAGGCCAGTTCAAACTGAATGGAGCTTAGTTACTGCTCCCCTACTCTCATCACTCCTACCCCCTCCAAGTTGGTAAGCACCACATTGAGATTGGCAGTCTCCCGGGTGGGTTCTTCCATGAGCTGTACCAGGAGATCGTTCTGGGTTGCATTCAGCAGGGTCTGACTTCTGGTCCTCCTAGCCACCATAATACATACAAATATAGAGATTGTTGGCAGATAAGGACCACTAGGCCCATCTAGTCTGCCAATAAGCCCTATACTTGTATGCGGCCTTGCGACCTCTGACCCTATCTATAAATATCCCAGTCGATTTCCAGCAGGTTCAGATCACCCACCACCACTACTTCTCCCTTTGCTACCCCTCTTTAAAGTTCATCTCTATCACCTCAATACTATCCCTGACATAGAGAGCTTCTCACCCCCTGCCTTTTCCTCTATCCCTCCTAAACAATGAGTACCCAGGCTCTGTCAGGTCCCAGTCATTATTTTCTGTTGCCTACATTTTCGGAATTCACTTGGATTGTAAGGAGCATAAAAGGCAGAGGTCCAAATCAGCTCCTTTTAGGATAAACTATAGTAACTCATATTTCCCCCATTTGCTATGTATTTGTCTAAATTTATTTTGAAAGTGTCTTTATTATCACTTATAATAATAATGGATTCTGGTGATTTGTACCATAAATTTGCTGTTCTTTGTGTATTTTCTTTTTTTGATTTTGTAATGATTGATTTTAACCTGCAATGGATGTCCTCTAGTAGTTATTAAATCTGATTTAAATTCAATATTTAAGTCTGACATTAAAATAGTGTCATTCATGATTTTGTAATAAAAAAGTACATCCCCCCTCTGTCTTCATAGCTCAGGGCTGTATACCTAGATCTTTCAGTCTCTCTTCATATATTAGCTGTTTCAAATTTTATATGGTTTTGGTAAACCTATGTTGGACTTTTTCTATTTGTACTATATGTCTTTTGTAATATGGACTTCAGATCTGGCTACTGAAGTCTAATTGTGGTCTTACATATGAACGATATAGTGGCATCAAAACCTCCCTTGAATTGCTTTTGGTATTTCTCCTTATTGATCTTAAAGTTCTATCTGCTCTAGCTATAATGGTTGTGCAGTGTTCATTTAATTCCAGTTTATTGTCTATTAAGATTCCAAGGTCTTTTCCTACATCTTTTTTCAGCATTATTCGATTCTTTAAGATATAGTTATGACCAGGGTTTTTCTTATCAAAATGTAGGACACAACATTTGTCAAGATTCAAATTCATCTCCCATTTTATTGGTCCACAAGACTATTGAGTCTATATCTTTCTGGATTGAGTCTCTTTGATCTGCTGTGTAACATGGTCCTCCTAAATTTGCATCATCTGCATATTTAGTAAGGTAATTTGTTATATTATCATCTAAGTCAGCAATAAATATTTGAAAATCATAGGACCGAGAACTGATCCCTGTGGTGCTCCACTGGTAACACCACCCTCTACTGATAAGTGTCCTCTGATGCTCACCCTTTGAGTTTTATTATTTAGCAATGCTATTACCCATCAATGAAGTCATCATTATTATATTTAACCAGTTTTTCATAAATTGCCCAATGCAGAACGCTGTTGAATGCATGACTAAAGTCTAATAATATTACATCCATTGAAATGGTTTTATCCAAGTTTTAACTTATCTGTTCATAAAAACAAATTAGATTTGTAGTACAAGACCATCCACTTTTGAAAATATGCTGATTAATGTCAAAATAGGGGGTGCTTAATAGCTGTTGTTGTATTTTATCCTTAACTAACATTTCTAAAATTTTACATGGGACATACGTCAGACTAATTGGTCTGTAATTCTTTATATCTGCCTTATTTCCATTTTTAAAGACTGGCCACAAGTTCCACCCAGTGTCTGCTATCAGTGCCTGTAGCTCACTGATTTTATTACTCAGGCTTCTAGCATTAAGACATATTCCCTTCCATCCGACCCTTGAACACCTTTTGCTTTTCCCCTGGTTATGACCATTGTGTTTCCCATGCTCTCTTAACTGCTCGTTTTTCTTGGTTTTTACACTTTTAGTGTTTCTGGTCTGTAATGTCCCTTCACATAGCCTAGATTTTACCACATTCCTTTTTCTCACTGGGTATCACTGAGTTGCTACTAGCCCCCAGATGTGGGGAAGTACTAGCAAGGATCCTCTTTTTCTCACCTGTCTCTGTGGCTTCCCATGTCTCAGTCTACCCCACTGTTAATTTAAATGTGCGATGTAGATGTCAGACTTCTGCCACAGGGCACAGGTCCCCTTTCTCATCAAGTGAAGTCCATCCCCCCTAAAATGTCTCCTGTCCCAGAAGTCTCCCCAATCACCACAAAGTGATACCCTTTTTCCTGACACCATCCTTAAGCCAACCATTAAACTCCTCTGTTGCATGACCATTATCTTACCCTGCTTCCTCTCCCTGCCCCAAACATGGAGGACTTCAGAAAAGGCCAGGGAGGCTGAGTGTGCTGCCAATCTGTACCACAATTCACAGAAGCTCTGCTTCATCATCTCAACCTCTGTGGGACTCTATCATATCTCTCTCTTCCTCTCCTTTTATCTAGTGTACACCTGTTGAGAGCCCTCAATCTTTCTTCATAGGGCTTCTTGTGCAAACCATGTACCATTTTAGTTGCCCTCTTCTGGACCACCTGTACTCTGTCTATGTCCTTTTTGAGTTGTGGTCTCCAGAACTGGACACAGTACTCCAGGTGGGGTCAAATCAGTGAGTGATATAATGGCAAAACCACCTTCCTCCTGCCACTGGAGATAGTCCTCCCTAGGAAACCCAGCATTCCACTAGCTGTAACTAGGGTGAAATGATTGCTGGCTCGATGGTGGTGCTGCAGATCCACTTACTGACTGAAGAGAAACAGGATCTAGCACTCAGTTCCTTAAAACAGCACACTAGCAGAGTCCAATATGCTGTACAAATGTTCAGTACTTTGCTGAAATTATAAAGTGCAGAACAAGTGCAATGGATATAATCCCCTCAGGAGGACCCACTGGAGCCCCAAGATTTTGCACCATAAGCTCCTGGCTCTTTGTCAAGGTGAAACATTTGCACAGCAAATTGAACTCTACTAGTGTGTTTTTTAAGGAGTTAAGTGCTGGGTTCTATTCCACTAGTCTTACCCACTACTTTGTGACACTGCCCTGCCACCTTGAGATCCTCGGATATGATAACACCTAGGTCCCTTTCTTGTTTAGTGTCTGTTTGTACTCCCCCACCATCTTATACTCAGCTCAGAGGGGTTTATGTCCTAGGTTCATTACCTTACACTTTTTGGGATTTAAACTCAACTGCTTTGTTTCTGACCATTCTTAGGGTTTCTCAAGATCCCTGTGCATTATTTTCACCCCATTGCAGATTTTGGTACTACAGTATCTGCAAAAAGATACACATTCCCTTCCACTTCTTCCACAATGTCTCCTATAAAGATATTAAAGAGGACTGTCTCAAGTACCTAGCCCCACGGTACTCCATTTACCACACCCCCCTCTTTAGAATGAGTGCCTTTTACTGCCACTCTCTATTTTCTATCCTTAACCAGTTTTTAATACAGTTTACCACTATGGATCACACTCCTAGGTTGGTCAACTTCCTAATGAGCCTTCTATGTGGCACCATGTAAAAGGCCTTGCTGAATTCCAAATACAGCACATCTACTGTGCTACCATGATTGATTTCCCTTGTCAACCAGTCAAAGAAATCCATGTGACATGACCCTCTCCCCCCATGGATCCATGCTGCCTGGGATCTTGTAACCCGCTGGATTCAAGATATTCCACAATCCTTTCTTTCACCAGTGTTTCCATTAAAAACATCATCTTTGTCTGCACAACCTTGTCAAGATGTTTCTTATACCTGTCCACCACCCATTCTGTGACATAATGCTTTCTAATATCTTTTTTTGAAGCTCCCATTCACACTTTAAGCACATGACCCCTAGTAGACCTACTGTTTCTCAGATTTAATAAACCTCTTGTGTCAACTCTGTTGAACCATTTCATGAACATCAATGTCTCTATCATGTCCTCCCTCTCCCTTCTGTCCTCCACTAAGTGTATGTTAAGATTTCGCAGTCTTTCCTTATATTTTGCCTTGTTGTCTATGGATAATTTTTGTTGCCATTCTGTGCACTGTCTGTAATCAATGCTTATCTTTCCTTAGATACAGAACCCAGATCTGTACAAGGTGTTCCAAGTGCTGCCTGACAAGTGAGCTATAGGAGGGCAGTATCCCCTCTCTGTTTGTTTGTTTGTTTGTTTGTTTGTTTACTTATTCATCCATCCATCTATCCATCAATTCATTTATTCAACATGTGTACCAAATTATCGCTTCAGTGAGATACAAATTACTTTGACTAGAACACACTTTGAACAGATCATTAAAATACAAATTGAACAAATTATATATACTGTGTATATTTAAATAGCAAAATCAACTAATACACAGAAAATATCTTTGACAATCCTTCTGTTGATAATTCATCTCCCTATGTAACCCAGCATCTTTTAGCCTCCTGTTTGACTTATTGCACTGAGAAGATGGTTTTGGGATATTTCTTATATTCACTCCCAGGTCTCTGTCCTTCTCCTTGGTCTCTGGCATCCCATCAATTATAGTAAACTGCTACTAGATTTTTCACCGCTGTATTAAACATTTTAAATCCACTATCAAAAAAGTGAATGTCAGACTGGGTGCCCGCCACCGAAATTTCTATGCCACACCAAAAAAGCAATATTGACCCTAGCCACCCAGCTGTGACTGCCCATTCTGGAATATGGAAGCATAACCTACCACTATGCAAGTAACCAGCTACTAGAGAAACGGGACACACAATATCACAAAATGGCAAGATTTGTCCTTAGATGCCCATATGGCACCCACCATTGTGCACTGCTCAAAACACTAAATTGAGATTCCCTCAAACTAAGAAGAGAGAAGCCCAGGGTACTCACAATCTACAGATGTGTCAAGGGCATGATTGGCGGATATCAGGGACTAGCAAATAATTTCCCAAATAACACATACAGCATGTGAGACATAAAAAACAGAGGCCTTCATGTAACTAGGGTCCAAACCAAGTACTGGAAAATGAGCCAATATTGACTCATTCCCAAAACCTGGAATTCTGTGTCCCCTATATCCAGAGAAAGTAAATCCCTGACTGAATTTAAAACCACTATGGAGTCAGAATTCAGAGTTCTGTGACTGTTACTAAGCTGATGGTACAGTCTTCCCTCAGGGGCAAAAGTCCTCCAGACTAAAAGCATTGGTACCTGCCTGGAAGACTAACTGTAAATACTGTTTATATTGCCATTGTAAGCTGCTTTAACTAATGTACTTTGTATCCTTACACTGTTGATTTTACTGCTGTAACCAATGTAAGTCATCCTTCTTGTTTATATTGAAACTGTCACTGCTATAACTAATGCACTGCACCTCAACACAGGACAACTTTGAACATAGGACCATGGTGGCCCTAACAGTTTTATCCCATCAAAAATAAAGATCTTTACTACTATTTTACTACTACATATTCATCACCTTACACTTTTTGGCATTGAATTTTGACTGCCAAGTACTGGACTATTTCTGAAGTGTTCTCAAATCTCGTCTCATGGTTTAAACCCCTTCTTCATTGTCAGCCCTCCCGCAGAGCTTCGTATCATCTGCAAATAGACCTACATTGCCCTGAATATCACCATATATATCACAGATATACATATTGACCAGTATTTCAAGGACAGGACAGAACCCTGTGGTATTCAACTAGCTACTGTCCCATTTTCAGGGAATTTAGCAATTAGGACCATCTTCTGGGTTCTATTAGTCAACCAGTTTCTGATCCAACCAGATATTCCAGTCCCAATCCCAAAGTAGCTCATCTTCCTAACAAGCTTTATATGTGATACTGAGTCACATGCCTTGCAAAAATATAGGTATAGCACATTAACTGCCTGACCCCTGCTTGTTATTTTTTCAATTGTATTTTTCCTCCTTTGTTCCCATGGCCCTGGGACCCACCAATCCAGCACTTTGACTCTCCCCCAGTCCCAAAACACAGTCACCCCCAAAGGCGTATCTCCTGCCTATAGCTAACATGCTCCCCCACCCACCCACAGTGAGGTCTTCAGAGTGGCCCCAAGCCCCTCTGGACAATTCAGGCTCTAGGTCAAGCAGGTCACCAAAATCAACAGGTGTGTAGCCTGCGGGAGCAACACTGGCATCATCTGACTCTGAAGAAGAATTGACCTCTTTTCTTCCCCTCCCCAGAGATTGACATCAGAGTAATGTTACTGGACACGCGTGTGCACTGTGGCACACTGCACATCAATGGTGACATTGTCCTTACCTCCCCAAAAGACATCCTCAGTTGTATCTCCCTCTGTGGTCACCCAGGGGGTAGTGTAACAGTGATGATAAGAATCCCTCCCCAGAGAGAAGGAGCATCCACTGAGACGCACAGCTTCCCTTCCTTGGCCAGTCCTTTGACAATCTAAGCTTATTCCCAAACGCGGATCTTCACCCATCTTGATTTGTAGCCCTGCCGCTGCACTGATTGGCTGGCTTTGCCTGCCATCTGTGTCACAACATTTAAGAACTCTATTATGTTCATTCAGGCCTTCATTGACCTATCAAAGGCATTCGATATGGTTCATCATGCCCTCCTCCTTCAGCAACTGTCAGACATAGAACTAGATGCTGAAACCATGCAACGGTTTAGAAGTTACCTGAACCTGCGCTCCCAGCAAGTCAGGACTGGGGACGTCCTCTCTGAAAGTAGGCCTGTCAGATCAGGGGTACCACAAGGCTCCATTCTCAGTCCATTACTCTTCAGTATCTTTCTAAACAACCTCCCAGCATCCTGCCAATGCTGCATGCTCCTCTATGCGGATGATGCAGTGATCTTTTGCAAGCAACCCTGACCCCTTACTCCTCGAATCAGACCTCCAAACTGGCTTCATAGCTGCTGAAAATTGGCTCAAAGGACACAAACTGGTCTTGAACTATAAAAAGACCAAGACCATGCTCTACTCCTCAACCCAAAGCAGGCAAATAGCTCCCCCCTAACAATCCGGAAAAATGCCAGTTTCACCCTGGAACTAGTCTCCCACTTCAAATATTTGGGTATCACATAAGTCTCCGCCATGTCTTTCACTCAGCATATCGACAACACTGCTAAAGCCCTCAACACCAGGACTGGCATCCTCTACAGACACAGACACAACCTAACATTTGAAGCCCTGAATCTGGCAATAAACAGCTCACACATATCCCTCATTGACTATGGCCTGGATATTTATGGCTCCACAACTGACTCTGCTCTCCAATGCCTCTCAACTGCTCTAAACAAAGCCTGCCGTCTGCCCACCAATGGCCCAAAGCTCACCCATACCTGTGATCTGTATGCTCAGACTGGCTGGCTCCACTTGAGCAACAGAATCCGATATCAAACCTGCCTCCTTGCAAAAAAGGCCACTCTACACCTACTTCCCCCTGGGGTACAGAGACTCCTAGCTCCACCTTCGAATGCCAGACACACCAGGAGCTCATCCACCCAAATCTTCCATGTGCCCAGATGTCAGACTACCATGGCTCAGTGTTCTTTTGCTCACTGTGCTCCTCTCTGGACAAATGCCCTATCCCCTGACATCTCCAATGCCACTACACTGAGATCCTTTAAATGTAGGCTGCATCAGCACCTCACTGATAGTAGTTCCTGTATGTATCACCATTAAATCCCATCTCGCAGCAATGGACTACCCCCAGCACTTTCCCATTCGTATCCTACCAGGATAGTCTCTCAGCAGCACTTTGCCTCCCCTCCCCACACACTCTATCGCCTCCTCACCCATGCCCTATCCTACCACCCCACTCCTGCCTTTCTTAGCACTTCCCCAATCACATTATCCCCCTACTCTGTCTTCGTCA